>JALGBA010003976.1:0-600000 GCA_023970755.1 Azemiops feae | reverse complement strand
CTCTCACATACACACTGCACAAAGCTTCCCAGCACTCTTTAGCAGACTGGAGACCCTTCACGTGTATTAGTTGGCTGTCCTCTAAACTCAGGATTATACTGACCAATGCTTTCTCATTCTTTTTCTGGTCCCCATCATCCAGGGCTGCAGGTGGATCAGTAACTATCATCCACAACTCCTCCCTTCTCAGGTACATTTCTATTTTCAGACTCCAGGAGAGGTAGTTTGTCTCATTCAGCTGAGATACTGCAAAACCTCCTCCCATTACATTGATGGAAGTCACGTTGCCTGCTTCTTCAAACCACCACAAACCACAACCAACCACAAGCCTTAACTCTTCTGGGTCTGGTTCAAACTCTCACTGGGTTTCTCTTCACTCTGGGCCCATAACCTGTCAGAGCATGCACAGTCTTATTGCGCTGAGGTAACCCAGGAGTAAATACAGTAAACAGTGGTTTGTAATTAAATGGTGGTTTATATTACACTATATCTACAAATATACACTAGAAATAAAATACATACATGTGGTAAAACAGCAAACTCCAATACACAGCATTTACAGCAGTCAAACGGACGAGAAAGACTCCAGCAAAAAACTTCCCTTTTATACTCAGACTCTTAAAGGGATACACACACCTGCTGAGTATTCCAATTATTGCATCATCCACATTTCATTACATCTTTACATAAGCTGTTTAGCCTTTAAATCATCATCCTGACATGGTGTTACAGCTACGTTAAAACTCAGAAATATTAATATAAATCTTATTCAAAACACTGAAAAGCAAATAAACAAAAATTGTTTTCTTCATTATAACTGAATGAAAATAGGACTTCCTTTCTGGAAAAAAACATATGCAACTTTCCTTTTTTATGTACATAAACATAAAGCTGTTACTATTAGGTTTAGCATAATGCCATTTTTTTTTACTGATAATATGACATAAACTTTAAACTCTTGACTCTCAAAGGTAAAGGAAATTTAAATTCTATCTTTTCAATTTCATATTCAAAACACTATAATTCATATGAAATATCATTTCTATAATTCACACATGGATCTAATCACAGGACCATCACAAAATTATATTGGAAAATTATATTCTGTATATTGCAACAAATAGAGGCCTATACCACCAAATTTTATATTGTGGCTGAAGCTTAACATAATATTTAAGTGGTTCTTGACTATCAGAAAATTTATTAGGTAAGCAAAAGAAAAAACTCTCAGAACAGAAAAAAGAACATTTAGAAGAATTAATCAGTGAAATGTTTTGTGTGTTCCATCACTGGAGGTTTTTAAGAGATTGGACAACCATTTGTCTGAAATGGTATACTGTCTCTAGCGTGAGCAGCGGGTTGGACTAGAAGACTTCCCAAGGCCCCTTACAACTCTATTTATTTTGTTAAAACATTTGTAATAAAAAAGATATAAAATACCTTGTGGAATTCCACTATTTTTCACTTGGGGTTCAACAACCTGAATTGTGTCATCTTCAAGATAGAAATATATTTTACAATGTCTTATTCTGTACAGCTCTTGATTTTTGTCAGGAACTTCTTCATCAAAATAAGCATTAAAAGACAATACCTACATAAAAGCACAGATAGACAAAATGAATTCTGCTACACATACAGAGAAAGAGAGAGAGAGAGAGAGAGAGAGAGAGAGAGAGAGAGAGAGAGAGAGAGAGAGAGAGAAAGAAAAAGAGAGGGAGGGAGGGAGGGAGGGAGGGAGAGAGAGAGAGAGAATATGCATATGTATACAGTATATACATACATAGACACAGACACAGACATACACGATGGAAAAGTTGGGTTCTAACAAAGAACTGTACCATTTTGTTTTTATTAGGGAGATACTTTAATTAGTAGTATTGATTTTTTATAGGATCATAAACACTTGAATTGATTTGATGATACATTACTTATCCAGATTCTTACATTTAGATATGACACAAATAACATAGCTCAACAATCTAAGAACGACAATCAGTATTATATCTTCCTATTTTGGAAGGAAGGAAGGAAGGAAGGAAGGAAGGAAGGAAGGAAGGAAGGAAGGAAGGAAGGAAGGAAGGAAGGAAGGAAGGAAGGAAGGAGTAAAATCAACAGAAATTCCCATAAGTCAACAACTTTTTTAATTGCTAGGGACACAACAAGAGAAATAATAAAACTTTTTACAGGAACTCTATTGAATGTCACACTGTCTGATTGCCCTGATACTGCAAAGACACAGCTCTGCACATTTTCTGGTTTTGTAATATTCATTAGAAAATAAATTATTTAAAACTGTCTTAATATGATGGCATTTATTTTTGTAGTACATGCAATCAGGATGGCATACTGCAGGAAAGAAGAAATCCTTTAGCATGCTTTACTGAAAGAATACCAAAGCATGTTCTGCTACCAAGATAAAGGGACAACAGCTATGTAGGCAAGAAAAAGATTATGAAAGGTAGAATCTTGTCTGAACTTATCCTTAATGATATATTTAATCTCCTAATTAAATAGGCTGTACATAGTTAATTAAACACAGTGCAAATGGAAACAATCATAAGCCTCATCAAGAAAAATGTTCATATTAGCAAGGAAACAAAGATTGCAGATGATACTTTCCAATAATTCAAATCTTTTTGAAATGTCCTTTTTTCTTGTAAATATATTGCTTTGGAAACAATTTAACACCACCTGCCTGGTGTTTGGCATGTATGTGCTGATGTTTATCCTCTCTCTTTCAATAAAATTAATAGAAATTCTGTATCAAGGAGAAAAATGATGGTGGGAGACAGAGAGAATGGAGATTAGCCAAATCCTGGGGGCACTCTGGAAACTGCATTATGTTTGGCTTGCTTGGACAATATAATTTAATGAATATGTTTTACAAGGAACATTTTCAAGCATGAATTGTCCCATATGTGACTTAAATATTTAATATCCTAATCCGCAGTCCAGGTAAGTAATTTTATTTGGATTTATATGAATTCTGCCCCACAGGTTTTTTTTTTCAGACTGGGAAATGATTTAACTTCAAAGCACTCTGGCTGAACTAATTTGTAGAGCACGCTGCAAACATTACATTCATGTGGCAATCCTTTCACAAACAGAAAACTAAGATTATCATTTTATGTATTATTATAATGCATGAAATGCAAACCTTTCTCTAATCATCATAATTTTTCAATTTGTATACTTTTGAAAATATAAAATTAGGAGCAAGAAGAATAGTATGTGAGTACTTCATATGATACAAACTCTTAAATGCTGGATTATAAATGGAATACTTCTGTCTATATAAAAAATAAAAAGACCTACAGGATCTGGCTAAAGGCTTATCTTGTCCAGCATTCTGTGTAACACATGGTCAACCAAACACATTTTGGAAAGAAGCATGGACAGGAGGGTGATAGCCCTTTTCCACTGTTTTCTAGTAGTCTGTAATTAGAGTGTGTGATTGCAGCAAAATCTGAAAAGCAAGACAGTAAATTGGATTAAACTGGTTTGGCAATCCTGGATCAGAGGGCTTGCTAATCACAGGAAGCATAACAGTCTGTTTCCAATCATCCAGGATAGAGTGTGAAGGTACAGAAATATGATTTGTGATAGGTCATTACCTAAGTAACTCCACAATGATCTTGCAATTTAGATCAATATTACCTTAATTTTCTAGATGAGGAATTAGAAGCTGAGAGACAGTCGGTTTCTAAGGTACTAAATGCATACATGGTACTGTGAGATTTTCTAAATTTATAATTTAATTACTTTCTGTCAGAACTTTACAGTCAAAACCCCAAGCTAATGTATCCTTAATATTTATTGCACAATATGAGGTAACACTGGAGATACAACTAATATTGATAAAATTCATAAAATCTATAAAACAGCAAATGTATGCCAAGTGTATTTTCGCACATAAAGTATCCAAGATAAAAAAAAAACTCTGATTTGTTTACAAATTCAAGAGAATAAATCAATAGCAGAGATGAATCAATTAAGAAGAAAGAATCTCTGGTCAATTGCACTGGGCATCTTAATTCATCTTTTTCATCTGAATAAATCTGTTAAATTTCATCTAACAGTTTGCAAGGTTGGAGTGTACAGTTCTCCCTTGTGAACAACATACACCCACACAGACTAGAAGTTATTTATATATAATTCAAAACTGCTGAAGAGCTCTAGAAGATTTGACTTTTAACTGTTCCTGCAGGCAGTTCTACATGTCGTCCAACCTCCAAAATGTTTTTGTGTATATAGTCCAATAGCACAGAATTTGTCTAGCAACCCAGCCAGATTTCAGTAACTCAATAGCAAAGACTTCCACCAATTCTGGACTATTCTCTTCCTCATTAGAAACTCCTCCACTTCATCCCAACTGATGTGCAATGGCCAAACTCTGGCTCTCCTAAAAGTCTTTTTATGGGGTGCAGTAAACTTTCTTCCTTCATTTTTTTTCACTTAACTTATTTTAGGATCCAATTAATTACTGAAATGATAACAAACAAAAAAACACAGCTGCAGATCAGTGTGAATGAACAAATCAGTTACCTGTTTATCAAATGCTACCCATGAAGGTGCATCACTTCCAACACCTCTAGGAAATACACTATACTTTGGTTTTAGTTTTTGTCCAAGCAAAGGTTCTCCTCCTATTCCAGGTTTGTCTTCTCCAACTAACATAGAAACCTTATTGCAGTAACTCCAATGTTGAGACTTATGGAACTTTTCTTTTCCTAGCTGCAATCAAAATGAAATAAATAGAAGACAACTATTAAAAAACAAAAAAGGAAGAGAATGTTTTAAATATACAAAATAATTATACAATAATTGTTCAAATCCATAAAACTCTGAAGGAACCTAAGTAGTAAGTAGTCAGTTCCATTATCAGTGCTTAAATATTGTATATTTTCAATCACATTTCTTAAATATAAGATAACCTTGTCATTTTTTACTGTGGGCACACTGGCACACATTAAAAATGAAATTCTGTTGCCTGCTCTCAAAAGTGTACAAATACATAACACACATATAAACATGCTATATACATACATATGTATATACCTACACCCTTACATATAAATACATATAAATATTAACCACTATCCATCTTGATTAAAGATAAAGGTGGGGCAAGACTGCATAATGTAAACAGTCCATCTTAATATTGTGCCTTAGTTTTACAAGAACTAATGACAAAATGTATTGTGTAACAAAACACAGACCGACTTCGCAGATTTAAAGTGCTACCTCTGTTAATAACAATGGGAATGGACACACTCTGTGAAAACATATATATGCATTTTAATTCTCCCCCTCCCTCTCTCTCTCTCTCACACACACACACACAGAAATATGCAATAATGACTTAACAAACTAATAAAATTATGGATTGCTGGTGATGCAAAAGGCAAAATCTATCAATGTATTTCTGAAACATTTAATTGTACCGTGGCTCTAAAAAAAACAGGAAAAAGTGGACAGCTACAGTTTGGGTAAATTCAAATATTAAATAAGGATACGACTACTGGAGAATATTTTAAGTATAAAATATTTGTACATCTGCATAAATGTGTAGCAAACCAAGGAATGATGTTGGCTGAATCTCTAACCTGCACTGCCAATCAGCTGTAATATTCTTCTCAAAATAAGTCATGTCTTTTTATCAGAAAGCATTATACACTAAGAAAGGCAGGGCACGAATACATTATTCTGCCAATTTTAGCAGTGAAAGAAGAGTGGAAATAAAAAAAAAGATTTATCCACCTTCTCTCTCCTCCCCTCGGTGCACAGCTCCTGTTACGTCACCCACATTTCTAGAAAGCATTCCCAATAATCAAGTTTAGCCTTTTCTTTACCCAGACGGTCTAGGTCTAGGTCCAGGAAACAAGTGGTATTCTTCCATACCACATAGAAGAATCCTATAAATAATCTGAGACCTGATCAAAGAGAGAGTTTGAGTCTGCCTTCTGAAGGGAAGAGATTCTTCCTCCGGACGGCAGTTATTGGGCATTTAGAATTAGTTTCACGAACGAAGTTTACACACGTGCATCGGCATCCCCGCAAAACATTCTGTAAACCTAAACTTAGGAAGCTCCCGGTGGCCCCTGGATGTTAATCAACATTACTTACATTCCTGTTGAAAGAGTTCCCGGGCAGGAGCGGTAGCGCCATAGTTGTGCCGGTCCTGCCTGCCGCGTCCCCCGCCGCCTCAGGGCTGGTGTTGCTGCCCGAACCCGGCTGGTCGCCCTCCGCGCTACCAAGGCCGAAGGAAGCGCAGCCGCGCTGTTTGGAGTCCAGTTGCCTGGAGACCCCCATTCGACGTCACATAGGATGGCGGGGAATGGTGCGTTCGCTTCGCCCCTGCTCTATGCTGCCCCCTGCAGACACAAGACTCTGCCGCAAAACCTGCGGGGGGGGGAGGCGGCTGAGGCTGTTGGATCGCGCTTTGCTCTTGAAGTACGCGAAGTTCCATCTACGGGACGGCTAGGAAAGGTCTTTCTTCCTTTTCATCGGGCCTACCCAAGGGATTGTTGCCCTCCCAGGTCACAAACTAATTAAATGGCCCTTTTTATTGACGTAGGCCAGTTCTTAACAATGGACATAACAACAGGTAACCCTTTTTTTACATTACAGTTACGTTTACAGTTACTTTACGTGGTGTCTCACCGTATTACAATATATTAGGTGGCATGTGAAATACAGCTGACTTCACTTCGGAAATTCTGATCCCTTCCATTTTTATTTTAGGAGGCATCTACCCTGTTGGGAAAGTCTTACTTTTTATTTTTATTTTTTTTTAATCTGGAACTCCTGAGTCAAAAATTCTGTCAGCACTGATTTTGCTTTTTTGTTTTCTGTTCACTGCATGTGTGGCGAGATAATGCCTCATCAATCAGTCCTGAAGGGAATGGTCATTGTTCTTTTGTGTACATTTAGGCTAAAATCTGCTTTAGCCTAAGACTAGAAGGTTTTTTTTTAAATGAATAGGATAATGTCAGCTAAACATCTTAGGATGGTTTATTAAGCTGCAATATAATATCATTCACTAAATTCACTGTTACATATATTTGTCTATACTCACCTGTAGCCTGACAAGTGAAGATAATCTGTTTCACTTTCACATTTGATGAAGTAAATACTAATTCCCAATTTGTTCCTTATCTAATATCTTGATTTCAAACTGGGATTATATAACCTACTAGCACCTTTCCTGATGTGATTGGCCAATATTCTATAATCTTTTGTCTTGTTTTAGAATTTAAAACATCACAAAGTTTTTTTTTCTTCTATGAGCCATTAAAATTATTTTGAAAACAAATTCATGTCAAGCTATTAACATTAAAAAATACCCTCACTGGTACCATCATTTTAATTTTTGATCTGTTTCACTGAGGAAGAAAATTGAAGAGCAGATTAAGTTTGTATATAAACTGGCTTCTATAGTGTTCATTTGGAAATGTTAGCTGCCACCTCTCCCCCTTGTTTTTGACTATTAAAACAATCAATTTCCTCCTAACAGTTTAAAAAATCTGCATCTGCAAACCTGTCAGCCACTTGGATAGTGAAATGGGTGGTGTCTAAACCCTTCAATGTATAGCTGTATATTTGGGTGACATCTAGACTCAGTTTGTTGGCCTTTTTCTATATCATCAATAAAAGTTTAATTGCTGGCATGATTTGAGATCCCTGCTTGAAACATACTTTATATGCTACTTATCATAACTGGTGTTTTTGCCAACAACATGAATTATGAATGAAAACCAAAAATTAAGCCATTGTATAACTAGCTCAGCTTCCTGGGAAATCATTTTCTTTCCACTTCTCTAGCTATATTACAAAGAGATAATTCCTCTTGAGTGACATGAAGCTAGCAGTAGCTGCTTCCCTATTGAACAGCTATCTCAACACTGTATATTTCCTTCTTATCCATTACTTTCTTAGCAGTTAGACTTATTTTATATGATTCTATTTACACAAACTTTGTAGTCAATAAGACCTCATATCTTGGTCTTCATACAATTTTTCCATGAAAAGACAAACTTCAGTTCATCTACAGTTCAATTATTGTCCTTTCAAAAGGAAGCCAAGTGAAATAGGTCTCTTTCCTGTATTATATCATTGATTATCACTTTTGTAGCCAGTTGATAATAGAATAGAAGTAAACTCTAGTTCACAACTGTTTTGTTAAAAATAAAATGACTGAATCAACCAGACTCTTTTATAAACAATGCCAACTTAGGAAACAAAATGCATTACACATTTAACTTTGAATTGGTAGAGTTAGTAAATTAATGTTGGTATCCTTTCTGCATATCCTTTGTGCTTACTACAAATCCTTATTTCTTTTCCATATCAAAACCAAAATATCTTGTTTCTTTACTAACAAGCAAACCTTTGGCATTCTACATATATTCAGAATGCCATTTGCAAATTGTTTTAAAAACAGAAAGAAGTTTAGTGGATTCTATTTTGCAACAGAAAGATTTTGTGGTAATTTCTGTCTGAATTGTAATTTGGTCAGTATTCATTCCTATATATGAATAAATATAGCATCTACCAAAGATAAAAAAAAGCATTTTTTTCATTCTGCCTAATGGAGACTGATAGATGATAAAATTACATTGAACCACTCAACATATGTAATACATCAAACAAATTCATGACAAATGAATTTACCACACAAGACTAATAAGTCACATCAACTAAATGAAAGTTGTTAAATTGTTGTTTAAGAACTAATTTACTGCATCTTATTCCTCTTTTGCAGGAAGGTATGGTAACTTAATATGACAGTATAAATGCTTAAGCTCAGAATGGTAAACAAATCAGCTTTAAAGGCTAAACTGAAAGGCATAATTTATGTTTAATTATTCATATATTGGAAAAAACAAAGCACTCAAAAGTTTGGCATTTCTATCTATAGCTAACAGGATGTTTCAGAAAAAGGGGGAGAAGATGGGTTTACAGATATTCTGTGAAGAGGATGAAAGAGTTTATGAACATTTGGAGAGCCTTCCAATTTTTTGGGAAGGGGAGTAAAGGGAGTACAGTTTTTGTAAATAAAACAGAGAGAAGATGCAAATAAGAAAGCGATTTTAAAAAGTAGTCCCTTTCACTCTGTGGGGCCTAACAAATTACATCCAGCTCTACTGGGCATTGGCTGCCAATATCATATAAGAGTTCAGCAGAATATCAACATTTCCTTGGTTTGTCTGTCTGTTTGTATTTTACTATTAGTAAGATATCCACGCCATTCCATTCAGAATGTTATTTATTTTATTTATTAAGAAAATTTATATGGCCACCCACTTGCTCACAGTGACTCCAGGCAGTTTAAATAAATAAAACCCCAGTTACAAAACCCAATAAACCCCCACCCCATTCTTAAACAACAGAATGGCTCTGAACAGCTTATAACAATGCATTAAGAGTGCTAGAAAAGACAACAGCAATAGCACTTAGAATTATATCCCACTTCATAAGTACTTTACAGCCCTCTCTAAGCGGTTTACAGTCAACATATTGCCCCCAACAATCTGGCTCCTCATTTCACCAATCTTGGAAGGATGGAAGGCTGAGTCAACTTTGAGGTGGTCAGGATTGAATTGTTGGCAGTTGGCAGAATTAGCCTGCAGTACTGCTTTCTAACCACTGCGCCACCACTGATAAAAAAAAACAATATCAGAGACATGCCATTCATCAAATAACATCCTCTGAAGTCCTTAGCAAATAGAGAAGTTTTGATAGCCTTGTGAAAACCTATCAGGGAGAATAGTGGTTCAGTTATATATTATTCTCATGTGCTACTGAACTGTATTCAATATACTTCAGCAGAAACTTTTCAGAAATTTAAGTAAATGTGTTCTGGAATAGACTAGCACCTCATACACATTGTCAGTAATGCAAGTTAGGAATGAACCTCAGGGTCAAATTCTCCAGCACCATGTCTCCCTAGTACTTTCTTAATTTTTGTTGCACCCCAGAACGGTGCTCACTCCCAAATAAAGGTGATAGCCATACAAAGAGAGCACTTACTTTAATCCAAAACTGAACATTACTTAAGTACACCTCTGCATACTATCTCAAATTTGGGGTGAATTCAGTTTGCACCTATGACTGGAATTTGTGTTCCAAATGTAGGTGTTTGGTAAAATGCAGCCACTTCAACAAGAAATAAAACTTAACTAGAACTTTGGGCACTTCTACACAAGAACTCTCCACCAGTTGAAAATCACTAAGCAAGTTGGACGGTTTATGTCTAGCAAGGGTGACTGTAAGTCAAGGTGGGCAGCGTAAAGCCATTGATGAACGCCTTTCAGTCATATCTGCTAAAATGGATACACAGTCCTTGGCCGCATTAACAGAGGGATAGAAACAAGATCACATCTATTGTTAATACCACTTTATAAGGCTTGGTAAGACCATACTTGGAATATTACATCCAATTTTGGTCACCACAATATAAAAAGGAAGTTGAGGGTGCAGAGAAGAGCAACAACGATGATTAGGGGACTGGAAGCTAAAACATGAAGAAGGATTGCAGGCATTGGATATGACTAGTTTAATGAAAAGAAGGACTACGGGGGACATGACAGCAGAGTTTCAATATTTGAGGGGCTGCCACAAGGAAGAGGGGGCTCAACCTAGTCTCCAAAACACCTGAAGACAAGACAAAAAGCAATGGATGGAAACTAATCAAGGAGAGAAGCAACCTAGAACTAAGGAGAAATTTCCTGACAGTTAGAACAATTAATCAGTGGAACAACTTGCCTCCAGAAGTTGTGAAAGCTCCAGCACTGAAAGTTTTTAAGAAGAGACTGCACAGCCATTTGTCTGAAACGGTATAGAGTTTCCTGCCTGAGCAGAGGGTTGGACTAGAAGACCTCCAAGGTCCCTTCCAGCTATTCTATTCTATTCTATTCTATTCTATTCTATTCTATTCTATTCTATTCTATTCTATTCTATTCTATTCTATTCTATTCTATCCCCTTGGCAAGAACGCTGGTCTCCATCTCCCAGGCCCTATTGCACAGAGTTTTTTTAAATAGTGACTTGGCGGCTTAATGGCTTTACCTCACAGCAACCATTTAGTTTTTTTGCATTTCCAAGACATTTATGTATGTCTCATACAGGCAGGGAGGTGTATATCAATTGAACAAAAGAAAAATAAATAAGGAGATTGATAGCAAAGTATATTCTTTCTTTTGGGTGCAACTCAGAGGTGAATGGAATTTTTACTGCTCTAGATTTGGCAGTAATTTGGGTCAGGAGACAAAGGTTTTTGCATTCTTCTATAGGTTCAGCCAGAGGGAACATTGATTGGTTCATGGCTTTCTCAACGTCTTAAGATCAGCACAAGTGAAGAGCAATCTTGAATCTAAAGATTGGTAGGGGTGGAAATGAGACTGTTATGGATATGCCATTTAATGTCCTAGAAATTCTGGTATAAGGAAGTTCTATTAATATTATATACTGAGCAATATAGTGAATCATGTTACTTCAATATAATATAAATAATTTAGATACACGCCTTGACTTTGCAATAATATCTTCACATTTCTTTCTTGATGTATATAAGCAATTGAATCCTGTTCTACAATTAAACTGAATTAAGTAGCTGTTACAGGTAGCAGCTGTTAGATGGAAAGTAGTTCTCCAAATCATCCCAGGTAAGTTCATCTTCAAAATGGTACGATTAATACTCTTCTCAATAAGCTATTGTTCTGCTTGACCATTCCTGATGTATAACTCAAATAATAATGAGTGAAAATAGCACTACTTCAGGATATATTCATTTTTTGCTCTGTTCATCAGTGTTATTGGATGAATAGAGCAATCTATCCTTATTGCTACATAATGATCAAGAAATATAAGACTCTCTCTCTCTCTCTCTCTCTCCCTCTCCCCCTCTCCCCCTCTCCCTCTCTCTCTCCCTCTCCCTCTCCTCTCTCTCTCTCTCTCTCTCTCTCTCTCTCTCTCTCTCTCTCTCTCTCAGTATCTTCTTCATCAGGATTCAGCTAGAATGGCCTAAAATAATGTGGCTCTCACTTTTAAGGGCAGCCATTTGGCAGTGAGAAATAATTACTTCAAGGCAACCAATAGTGGGCTAGGGGGAATAGTGGAAGCAGTTCATCTTTATCCCGCAACTGCTTCACAGGTATTTTCCCCTCTTGGGTAACCAAATTTGATACGTCATGAAGATATATCTGTACCCTCTAACTTGATGGCCTCTGCTGTAATACTGTTATCAGCCTTGAAATCAGCTTATGTATGTCAGAAGAAGCAGAGGAGAATATTATCATGTTGTTTGCTCATGCCAGCACAGTCTCTTGAATCACCCTACTTACGATGGATAACTTAAATACAGATGATGCGCACATAGAGCATTTAGCAGCAGCATTGGTTTTCAGTTTCAGGTCAAGTTGAGCTTCTCTACAGTTAGACCATCGGTGTTTGTATAGGTGGGCCATTTTCTCCAACCTCCATCAACTGTACCTCTCATTTTCCAAAGGTCAAACTAGTTGGAGATAGTGACAGCTCTACTCCCCAATGTCCTGGAATGTACTGAGCTGGAAAGAATGAATTTCTGAAAGGCCACATGCTGACATTATTTCCAGAAGATGTCCTTAACCTGCTGCTTTCTGCTTTGAAAATTCCCCTGACCTTTTTCCAATTTCCCCTGAAGATGAATGAAAGAATTATCTGATCTATTTCTCTTCCTACACTGCAATTTTTATACTTAATGTTTCACAAATTAAGAAGGCAGGGGAATAGTAAAAATCTTAAAATCCCCAAGTCTACAGCTAAAATTTATTCTGCCAATCAGTCTTCAAATCTAACATCCTTTTGGATCTTGCAGCTTGTTTATCAATTTTTTCTCTTTTTCTTTTTTCAGTCTATAAGCTAACCATCTCCCCGGCTTGTTGGCATTTTCAAAAAAGTTCTGTTTAGCCCTTTTAATCTGTTGAGCCATTATTTCCATCTCGGCTAGATTTAATTTATGTTTTATTATCTCCATTTGTTTCTTAAGTATTTTCTTTTGTGGATCTATTTGTAATTCTGATTCTAACTTTCTGAATTCTTCCTTCAACTTTAACTGTTGTTGTTTCTTTTCTTTATTCTTTTTAGCAATATAAGTTATAGCCAACCCTCTGAAATATGCTTTAGCTGTGTCCCACACATTTTGAAGCGATGTTTCTTCTTTGTTGTTTATTTTGAAGAAGAAATCCATTTCCTTTGTCGCTAGTTGTAGAAATTCTTTTTCTTTCAATATAGATTTATTCAAGGACATCTTAATTTTTTCTTAGTTCCTCTCCAAGTCATCTTTATTGGGTTATGATCTGCCCAAACATTAGTTTCTATCTCAATTTCTTGTATCATCGTATTAAGTTCCAAAGATGTCCATATCATATCAATTCTAGACCATGATTTATGTCTATTTGAGTAAAACGTATATTGTAATTTCTTTGGATTTTTTTCTCTCCATATATCTTGGATACAAAGTTCTTCTGTCATTTTTAAAAACGCTTTAGGTAATATATTTCCTCCTTTTCTCCCTTGTTTAGCGCTTTTATAGTCCAAAGTTCCATCTGTTATTGCATTAAAGTTTCCTATTATACAAAGATTTTGATAGTTTAAATCTAATATTTTTTAATGTAATTTTTGGTAAAATTGTTCTTGTTTATCATTTGGTGCATATATTGCTACCATCAGTATCTGGTTTTGATCCATCATTATTTCCACCATTAATATTCTCCCCTCTTCATCCGCATAAATTTATTTAGGGTTCATCGTTTCTTTAATGTATAGAGCTATTTCTCTTTTCTTTTGAAGTGCTAAAGCAAAGTGAAGTTTACATTGAGTGGATAGGCTGGGCTTCCGGCTGTCCCGGGGCTGTCTCCGCCCGCACCGATGGGGCTCTGTGGCCAGTTCGCCATGATGCTTGACAGCCAGCAGGCTGTGGCTGCTGACGGACACCATCAGCCCCCATGCGCTCACTGGCCTCTGTGTATGGGGCCGATGGTGTCAGGCAGCAGCTGCTCTGGCCCCTGCCTCGCCTTGCCTTGCCCAATGGCAATTGGCACACTCGGCCTGCCTTGCCTTGCCTCACCCCACAGGACGAGCCTCCGACCCACCACCCCACCCGCCAGAGACCCCCTGGATCTCCCCCAACCCTGCCCGGCCCCCACAGGCTTCCCTCCCCACAAGCATCATAGAGGTGGCCACACGCACGGTGGCCACACCCACCCAGTCGGCCACGCCCACACGGCACACGGCGATAAATAAATGGGTTTTGGATTGTAGTTTGGGCACTTAGTCTCTAAAAGGTTCGCCATCACTGTTCTATAGCCTCCATCATAAAAGCTATGCAGTGTCAATTAGAAAAGGAAGAAACAATGATTTTCATTTCTTATAGCATCAGCAGAAAATTGGCCACCGGAATTCTTTAGGACAGAGGTCCCCAACCTTATGGGCACAAGGGACCAGTTATGTGGAGAGAGGTTTTTCCGCGGACTGGAGGGGGCATGGCTTTGTGTGCTGCCTGCATCCTGCAGATGGGGCTTTCCTTGTTTGTGCGGACTGGTTGCTGGCATGCCGTGGCCCGGTACTGATCCACGGACCAGGGATTGGGGACCCCTGCTTTAGGAGGATGAAATCCAAGCTGTTGCCCTAGTAGCATATGAGCTCCACCATTGTTGCAGATAAAACTGCTCATGCTCGTCCTGAGTTTGACACCATTTTAAATTTCAATTCCAATACTATATTTGAAATTAGAAATACCCAACTAATAATATCCATTTAAGGCACTTTTATTGGGTTTTGTTTCTGAAAGAAAGAGGCAAAATCCTTGGAGAGGTTCATTCCACTCCCTATTTATTAGATCCTGCCCTAGCCTGGCTTCTTTAAGCCTTTAAAGACTTGAACCTCTCAATAATTTGTGAACTTATAATGCTTATTTGCAGCAAATGAATCTTTCTACAGCCAGAAAGGAAGGAAACACTGGTGAATTTTTTTTATTAAAGAGTATATTTGGACCAGGCCATTTGGAACAAATATAGGCCAGTGCCTATGTCATTATAGCTCCTCTATGCCCAGAGAAAGATAGCAAGAGTGAATGCAAAAACTACAGAGGGATATGTTAAGTGTGTCCAAAGAGGAAAGTTCTTTAGATATGATCATAAGATTAAAGCCAGTGAAAATTCAAGCCTCATAGAGGGATAAAAAGAAAAGTCCATTTGCAGCCCTGATTGATCTATATGTTCCATTTCTTTAGCCTCTTTGTTTAGCAACACAAAGTGTAATGATGTAAGTATGAATGATACATTGAATGAATTAATTGGAATTAGCATTATTTAGGCTTATAGGAAAATTGGTTATACTTTAGCATGTAACTCAATTGTCTTATTATGCAATCTCTATAGTCTTTCAAAAGGTCAGGACATATAGATTCAAAATGATCTTGAGAAGTTAGAGCAGCAACATTTCATAAATGAAGCCCAAAGTTCTACATACAGATAAAAGAAACCAGATTTACAGATACAGGATGATAACTATACATGGAACCTGGACTTTGGAACCGTAGTTGATCACAAGCTGAATATAAGCCAGAAAACTAAGACTGCCAACAGGCAAAAGCAATTTTGAACTACATCAATAGAAATTTTGTTTCCAGGTCAGAGGAAGTAATAATTCCGCTATACAGTATTCTGCATTGATGAAACTCCTCCACATTTCTGGACACTACAAAGAAAGATACAGACAATCTGGAACAAGTTCACAGAAAAGAAACAAGGATGACCAGGAGAATAAAAACAAAGTTTTATTAGAGACATTTTTAGTCTTGAGGAAAGACAGTTAAGACACATTTCTTTAGTGAAAAAAAACACAGGAGTGTTAAATAAAAAGTCCAATCTTGTTCCCTATTTCTCAGAGAACAGGAAATGAAATAATGGCAATAAAGTGAAGAAAGGCAGATTCCAAATGAATGTTTGATTCAGCTTTTTGATAATCCTTTGTTATGATTTTATTTCAATTTACTGTAAACATGTGTATTCAGTCAGAAATTGTTTAATTTGAGGTTAAATATAGTTTAAAGTTGCATTGCCATTACACAAAAAATAAAATTGTTATACAGAGGCTTTGGGTAATGTGGGTGTGTATGTGTGTGCGTGCATGCGCATGAGCCTTCAGGTCAGTTTTTGACTCCTGGCACCTGTGTGGAATAATTCCTGCAGCTTTCTTGGCAAGGTTTTTCAGAAGTGGTTTACCATTGCCTCTTTCCTAGGGCTGAAAAAGAGTAACTAGCTCAAAGTCACCAGTTGGCTTCATGCCTAAGGCAGAATTAGAACTCACACTTTCCCAGTTACTGGTGCCTTAGCCACTACACCAAACTGGCTCTATAGTAAGGTTATCTCCTCTTACTGCTTCTTTTTGTAATGTAGCCCTGGGCTTGTGTGTATATGGGGGGGGGGAGTCATTCAATTCATGACCTGATAATCAGGCAGGGTTATTTTGAGTTTTTTTCTCATACTTTCCTTTTTCTAGGAACCAAGCAACATTTTCTGAAACTGTCCCCTTAATACAGGGGTGTCAAACTGCCAGCCCGCGGGCCGGTTGCATCATGTGGAGGCTACACCCATCCCAGCTCTGGCAATGCGAAAAGTCATTATACGTCGCAACACGGCACGTGACACGGCAAGTTTGACACCCATGCCTTAATAGTTCAGCCATCATTCCCATTCTTTTTTAAAAAATATTTTATTGATTTTCTCATTTTACAATTGGGTATTTAACAAGCAACGTGATCGGTTGATCAATAGTTCAATAGCGTACATAAGTCTTTAGTATAAATCTCATATTACAATATCAAATATTTCCTCTCTTTTTCTATTAATATCTGCTATCTCTGATTGGGCTAGTACAATTCTTACTATTATCAACTAAATAAAAACATCTTTTTTTTAATAGATTTTTTATTAAATGTACATTTAAACAAAAGTGGACATGGTTCAACCTCCCTGGTTACAACACTGCTATTAGTATTACTTTATGTAACAGAAAGAAAAACAGAAACTTAAAATACCTTCTATGACAGGACAGAGTATAACAAGCTGTACATATAACTTCTGTAAAAAACTTCTGTATTTACATATCTTTCCGTTGTGTCCTGAAATAGATGCTAATAGGAAATCCTTACGTTATCAACTAATCAATCGATAATCATCTCAGTGATCCTCCTTATCTCTAACCAATCGTACAAATTTTTCCAAATTTCATAATACTCTGTTTCAGTTTTATTTTTGATCTCTAGAGTTAACCTGTCCATTTCAGCGCAGGACAAAATTTTATTTATTATTTCTTCTTCAGTGGGGGCTTCCTTTCTTTTCCATTTTTGGGCATATGCCAATCTTGCTGCAGTTAAAATATGCAATAGTAAGTAGAAAGATGCTTTGCTAAATTTATCATTAATAATCCCTAATAAGAAGGTTTCTGGTTTTAAATCAATTTTTTGTAATAGTATTTCTTCCAGCCAATTTTTTATCTGATGCCAAAAAAATTTCGCTTTTGAACATTCCCACCACATGTGATAGTAAGTCCTTGGAAGCCTTCTACATTTCCAGCATGTCGGTGAGATTTTTTAATCTATTTTTGCTAGCCTTGTAGGGGGAAGGTGCCATCTATAAAACATCTTGTATAGATTTTCTTTATAGGAGGTGGCCAGCGTTAACCTCCTGTTTCTGTCCCATAATGATTGCCAATTATCTAAGTCAATACTATAACCAAAATTTTTGCTCCAGATTAACATTGTTTCTTTTACCTGTTCTTCTAACAAATCTTGTTCTAATAAATATTGATATATCTTTTTTATCATTTGATCTTCTGTTCCTAGAAGGATTTTATCTAATTGTGTATGCTCTAATTTTATCCCTGGTTCTTTTTTGTCTTTTCTGTATCGCGACTGTATTTGTAAGTATGCCCACCATTCCATCTCTATGCCATCTTCTAATAGTCTTTTCCTTGTTTTCAGGTCTCCATTCTTGTCTAAGATATCTTTATATGTGATTACTCTTCCTCAATTTATGAATTTGGGGTGCATGAATATCTCTAATATGGATAGCCAATTTATTTTCTATATAATTATTTTTTTTAATTTTTATCCACACGTCTAATAGTGCCCGTCTAATATGATGGTTCTGGAAATACTGGTGAGCCTTATATTTCCCGTCCCACATTATGGCATGCCACCCTATTTGCATATCATGGCCTTCTAATGCCAGTAGTCTTCTGTTCCTTAAGTGTATCCAATCCTTTATCCATACCAATATTGCTGCTTGATAATATTTTTCCCAATCCGGGAGGCCGAGCCCTCCTCTTTCCTTTGCATCCTGTAATAATTTAAATTTAATTCTCGGTTTTCTACCTTGCCAGATAAATTTGGATGTTTAAATTTTCAAAAAAACCCTTACCTAATTTAATTGGTACACATTGGAATAAAAAGAGTAGTTTGGGAAGTATATTCATCTTGATTGTCGCTATTCTCCCCATAAAGGAGAGCTGCAAGTTTTTCCATCTGTCTAAGTCTACTGTAATTTGGTCTATTAATTTGTCATAATTTTCTCTTGAGTGTAATACATCTTGCCGACAGTTGGATCCCCAAGTACCTTACTCTTTTAGATGTCTGGATATTGATTTTGTCTACTAGCTCAGTTTCTTGTAAATTGGACATGTTTTTAACTAACATTTTAGTTTTTTCTTTATTAATCTTCAACCCCACGACCCCATAATTTTCCAGCTCCTGTAATAATCTTGTTCCAGATTCTAAGGGATCTTCCAAAATGAAAACTAAATCGTCTGCATAAGCCTGTAATTTAAATGTCTCTTTTCTAATTTCTAATCCTTTGATCAGCTTATCTTTTCGAATTATTCTTGTGAGTACTTCTAAAGAAAGAATAAATAATAGAGGAGTTAGTGGGCAACCTTGTCTCATGCCTTTTTGTATTTGGACACTATAAATAAAAACATCTTTGTTACAGTTGTAAATAATTTTTATCTTATAAGGCTTCCGGTTCCGGATCGCGGCACTGGCAGGCGTGTGGGGAGAGCGTGTTCTCTCCGCCGCCCGGTTTCCCTTC
Source organism: Azemiops feae (assembly GCA_023970755.1). Taxonomy (NCBI): domain Eukaryota; kingdom Metazoa; phylum Chordata; class Lepidosauria; order Squamata; family Viperidae; genus Azemiops; species Azemiops feae. The sequence continues at coordinate 580,870 of JALGBA010003976.1, read as the reverse complement.
ATCGGGCGACCCTGAACAGGGTCGTAAGTCGCCTTGGAGGGGCGACGACCGTGAGGAGAACCCTCGATAGATGGGCGGAAGGGCGGCAACCCTTCCGTTTGATCCGAGGCAGCTCCTTTGGACCATCGGAGGAAAGATCGGCCATCAACATGGCTGATCACTAAGCCATGCCTGCCGAAAGCCAAAATCACCACCAAGCACAACGAAAGCACCGCGGAAGATTTGGGTGAGACTCTTCCTTCCCTTTCTCTTACCTCAACTACCTTCCTGTGAAAGCTTCCTGAAATTTCTTCCCCGCTTCTAACACAGCAGCGTTTACTTACTTTGGGAAATTAAGCTTTGGGAGAAAAAAAAAGAACAACTAATCTAAATAACTAAATAACTGGATTTGTATTTTTTGGACGCCTTGGGGTCCCAAAAAGTTTCTATTATAGGGATCTATCATCTCATCTATTTGTTAACTTGAAAAAAAAAAATTAATTGAATAAAAGTTTAACTGGTGTCTGGAAAAAGATTTTATAGTATATCGGGGACATCTTGTGGCGAAGCCTGGTACAGCAACTGAATTTTTATTTTATTTTTTTGACTGTGAAGCCTGTTTATCCTTTAGAATTGGCCTTCACACTATCTAAAAAAGATAAAAACCTGAAACAGCTGGGTGATGAAAATAACCTCTAGGAATAGTGGAGGTGGACATTTGTTGACTTTTATTAAACATAGCCTCCACTAAAAGACTATCTTTAACCACCACAGAAATGGAATTCTACCCATAACTTAACTATAAACTTATACTCGAAAAAATCCTTGAAGCCACTGAGCTAATGAACTCCAAAGTGAAACACAAAGATGTCACCTTAAAATAACAAATGGAAACCCAGACTTTAACTGATGAACTTACAAACCAAAAAATAACTGAAGAGGAACCAATTAATATCAAAGAGGATTCTACACAACAACAAATACAACCCACGGAGAATTTTGACAAGCAAATCTTGATTTCAACCAAAGTACTTGTAACTCAAAAAGCAACAGAAACTGAAGAAAGCAACATTAAGATGGAAATACAATATATTGAGAACTTAGACAATTTTGACAATCAAACAACAACTCCAACTCCGGATATGACCCTTTACTTAAGCCAGACGAAATTGGAAAAAGAAGAAGACTTGACTGAACTGATGACAAACATCTTAAATCAAACAGGGAGATTTGAACTACTAGGATAACAATTTAATGACTACAAAGGGGTCAGTTCCTTTGAAAAATTGATAACTGGATGGTCTCCTTGATTCAAACAATATGTGTAGGAATGAAGGGAGACCCACTTGAGGATTCAAGGGCACTGGTATGGAAACCTGCTTGGCACAAAAAGAAAGCTAGAGTTAGATTCAAAAATGGGATTTTCCTTTTCCTCTTTCTCCTTATTGCTGATTGATGATGGAACAGCTTAAAATTTTACCTAATGGGCTAAGGAGATTTTTAGAGATATTGATTGATCTAATATCCAGGACTTAGACTTATAAAGGAAATGAAAATTAGCTATTAGACTATAGTTTTGAAATGTAATATGGAAAGGGGTTTGTGACAATGAAAGACAGTTTATTAGTAAATGATGAGCTACTAGGACAAGAAATAGAATATACTTCTGAAAATGTAACTATCTGAATAATATGTGTATTTTAGACATGATAACTACTCTGTAACGAAATTAGGGAAATTTGGGTTACCCGAAGTTTAAACATTATGGTTATTAAAGGCCAAATTGGAATACGGTAATTGGAATTAGGTAAAATTTAAAAACAGGACTTGGATATGTATAAGCAAAATTATATTGACAAATGTATTGAATGATTGAGCTATAATTAGAAATGTATTAACTTGAATTTGATACAATAATTAAGGGAAATAGAGAGGGAGTTTTTAACGGTGTAATCTGAGATATGTATGAAAGATTTTGTTATTGGACTATTGACTACCCTATCACCGCGCTGCTTCCTAAATACTTGGCTATAAAATTGAAAAACTAATAAAACTTCTTATAAATAATTTTTAACTTATACATATTGTGCTTGCACTTAATCCTTGTATACAATCAATGTCCTGTTATTGCTCCCCCCCCAAGCTTTAATTTCCTATCAATATTCAAATTAACACTATTATTTATGATTTCCAAGTATTTTATATTTAGGTGACCAAAGTTTCCCTTATCTCAACTTCTCCCTTTTTCCCTTTTCATAGCAAAGTCTAATATTCTGGTTATACATCTTATCTATTTGATTATAGTATTGCTCTATTTTCTAAAAATTATCTGTTTCCCACTATGTTAAACCATCTAATTAATAATACAGTATCCCCTCTAATAAGTCAAAACCATTATAGGTGTTGTCTGGGTTAACCAATAGTTCAGTAATGTACATATATTTTTAGTTTTAAGTCTAATATTAGAACATCAAATACTTCCTCTCTCTTTCCAATAATATCTATTATCTCATATTGGGCAAATAAAATTCTTATTTTCAACTAAATAGAAACATCTTTGTTACATTTATCAATAATTTTTAGCCTATACATATCTTAATTACGTTTGTAGTTAATATCCTTATATAAATAATGTCCTATTATTGCTTTTTTTTTTCTTCCCCCAAACTTTAATTTCCCATCAATATTCAAGAAAACACTATTATTTATTATTTCCAAGTACATTATGTTTAGGTGACCAAAAGTTTCCCTTATCTCAACTTCTCCCCTTTTCCCTTTTCATACCAAAGTCTAATAGTCTAATTACACATCTTACCTATTTAATTATAATGTTACTCTATTTTCTAAAAGTTATCTATTTTCCACCATATTCAACCATCTAATTAATAATATAATATCCCCTCTAATAGGTCAAAGCCATTATTTTCTTCAGCCTTACTCTGGCTTTCTTCCTTTGTCAGCTAACCTTCCATGTCAGTGCCTTTGAATCATCAAATTGTTCTCCCTCTATTTTTATATATATTATTTGGAATAAGAAAGACCATTTGGTTTTTTTGGAAGGATAAACCCATTGGTATTCATTAAATCGCCTCCCTATTACTCCAATTTCCCACAATTGTCCTGATAGGTTTATCTTCCATTCAATCTGTTTTTCCTTTTCCTCAAATATATTCTGATTTCTTAATTTATAAAAAGTCTTTTCCATTTTTAATGTTTTCACTCCCTTTTCTGATTTTTCAGTTGGCTGGGTCTGTTGGTCAGTTGGGTCCTCTGTCTTAGTGTTTAGTTGTTCCAATTTTCCTTTTGTTTTCTACGTTGTTAGTTCTTTGCTTATAGTCAAGATCTGGGTTTGTATATTTAAGCTAGAACATTGTTCCTTTGTGTTGCTTCTTATTTTGTCACAAGCTGAAAGGATAGTTTTGTGTATTGATTTCAACATGGAAAGGATTTTTTTCCTGATCTTCATCCATATTCTCTTGATGGTATGTTAAGTTGAAGACTTTAGAATCAAATGTTAAAAATATTTTTTTGTCTTTTGTAGCTGGGTATGGGACATCTATTTCATGTTTTATATGTGGTCTTTATAGTAGAAATTGTTTATCAAGTAAGAGTTTATAATCCAAGGTGTTCCATCATCTCGTGTAATATCATATTCTTCTCATACAGGGAAATAGGAAAGCAATTCCCCAAGTATAGCTCTGAAAGTCAGTAAAAGTTTACATTCATAGTTCAAGCAGGCGAGATAAGCCGTCCAGAAATCCCTTCTTTGCAGCTGGGTTTTTCAAAGGTGGTAACTGTCAAGGTCAAACAAATTTTATCTGAAGTCTGGGCTTCAAGCCAAGTCTCTTTTTAGGCAATAACAAATTGTAATACCATAATTCACCACAAGATGTCACCAACGCCGTTTTAAGCTTTTTAAGTCCAAAACTTATATGGTGGTTTTTCAAGTCTTATTTGTTTTTTTAAAAAAACAACATTCTCCTATAAGAAAAAGAACACTTTTAGTCCTCAAGTTTCAAAAGAATATACATCCAATTAGATTAAAATTAATCTTAGAGGGTGGGGTAAAAATTCCCTTCCCTCTCTCCTCACAAGGGGAAAGATGCTTTGGGCAGCTTTTACAGGAAAGAAAACTTAGAATCTTAAAGAGAGGATCAGGTCTCTCCCAGTTTCATCCGTGTTGCTTGGAAGTTGCTTGGTGGTATTTTTGACTTCGGCTGTCAGCAGCTTAGTGACCGGTCATATTAATATGGTGGGTCCTTCCCCCGCCGGTTTGGAGGGCTTCCCCAGATCAAACGGAAGGGCCATCAAACGGGGGTCCCCTCCTTGCTTGTTGCCTCTACGGGGCGACTTTCAACCCTTTCCAGGGTCCCCCAACGGAGCAAATTCAGACGCGAAAGACGGAGCCCGTCTTCCTACATCTGCAGCGCTGCAGTGCCAAGCTAGAACAGCCGTCACTCCCATTCTTAAGACTTCCTTCTCTTCCCACTCTTCGGTGCCTGTCCTAGTTTCTTACTTTTCTACTATGTTCTCTTAATTAGACTTATGAAGTAAACTTCATATCATCACAACCTTTAAAGTCTACTTTGTAAGGTAGTGGGAAGACTTTGCATTTGCAGAAACTATTAATCCAGTTGGAACATGGAAAGTATAGGGATTCCCTGCAGAGTCTGACTAATTTTTACCATGCTTTTGTTAATCTTTGATAGCAGTTTGTAGTTGATCAATGAAAGAAGCCAAACCATTTTGTGTGTGTGTGTGTAGTTTGTGATATATTTGTGACATGATAATGTGTTGTAACAACTGAGTCTTTTGAATTAAATAAAAGACTTCTTAAATTGAGCTTTTAATAAAGCAATGTGATAATATTGATTGCATAGTCCTTCAATTTCATTCTTTTCTCTCCTCCAGCTCGGAGATTATTCTGTTTGAACCTCATAGCATTTTAAGCTCTTTCTTGATATTCCTTCCCCTTGAACTATGTGTAGTCCTAATGTTCACAACATAAAAAAAAATATGAAAACACAAATATGCTCATACAGTCCAGTTCTTTGTGCACCTTCTGGAGTTTGATCCTGAAGGGCTCAAGGTTGACTCAGCCATCTATCCTTCCAAGGTCAGTAAAATGAGGATCCAGATTGTTTGGGGGCAATATGCTGACTCTGTAAACTGCTTAGAGAGGGCTGTAAAGCACTGCAAAGCGGTATATAAGTCTAAGTGCTACTACTATTGCCATTGCTATTATTATAATTATTTAGAGAATCCCTCTAGACACAAATTCCTACAGAACAGATAATGTTAAAAGTTTACTTTTTGAATGGGTGAAGTATGAAGGTTGAAATTAGTTTTGGAAGAATATTATTTTTGTATAGAATGTGTGGGTGCATGCATCATACCTGTCAGCATGTCCTTAAGGCAAATGCCTTTTCCTCGTGTTGTCTATGTCAAACATGGAAAAGATCCAGTTTATTTAAGGATTTGCTGACTCCATAGATACTTCCAGTGATCTTTTCCCCTTTAAATCTAGGCTGTATAGCTATAGCAGTTACATATTAACCTAGAATGCATTGTATAGTTATCGGGATGTTACATTCCTTTTCTCTGTAAACACCCTCAAACAATTTTCAGTTTGAAAAAAAGGTAATTAAAATGTGGTCCCTTAGGGTTTGTTTTCAGACAGAGGTTCTTTTGTTAGTATATATTAAACTAGACTCCCCCAGCTAAATATGTTGGACTTCAATTGATAGTTAAGAATTACAGGGGTAAAAGTCCATTTTTGTGACAGGGGTAAAAGTCCATATTTGGAGTAATATGGTCCAGCAGGAGTAACAGTTTGGGGAAGGTTGCCTCAGATACTTGCTCTACAAACTCATAACTGTATGCCATTCTTAAGAATCATAGTCATATCCAATGGTTGAACTACATTTTTTAACAAATGAAAAAAAACCTCTTCATTTTTCCAGTTGAGATCAACATATAATCTGAATTCCCTATGTCATTCCGCATCTGCTTAATTCCAGTTGGCTTCTTATGCTTCAGTTGTACTGAAAGGGCAGTCACTGTTCTCCAACAGTACATTAGAGTGCTAGAATTAAGAAAATCAACAAAATAGTTCAGAAATAAAACTACAAGTAATGTGTATGTATGTGTGTATCTTTGGCTTTAGAGCAGGATTAGATATGACAGCTTACTCTGATGTTTTATGAATGTTAATAAAGTTTCACTAATCAAGGTTCTGTTTGAATTTCTGTCCAAAGGTCATCAGGGTAGAATTTGGGAACAAGCTTTTCCTTTCCCTTCACACATGTGTTGCAAAGCTTCACACAGCCTCCTAGTGCAAAAACCCTAGATTGCTTTCTTTAAAACCCATAGCTTTAGACTCTATACTAATTGCTTTAGCTATGCTACATTTAAACAGCACAGGATCCTTCAGGCTAATTATTCCTGTTAAATGAAACAAGTTAATGCATGGTAAAAGCTTAACATACTTGTTTTTGTTCCCTTCAATTGTTAAATAAAACAGGAGCAATGTATTAAGTGCTGTGCATGACATACAAATTATTGTAAAAAATTATCTTATAACTGGGGAGAAAATGGCATGGCATTTGGATGGGGAAATGCTAAAACGTGACACAACATTATTGAACAATTGTTTATTGTAGCATGTTGCCATAACATAATTTTCAGCTTTCATGACTGCACTTCTATACACACGAGTTAATCTTATTAAACACTGCAGGATTTTCATTGGAGTAAATGTGCATAAAAATGGACTTAAGTCATTATGATCAGAGGAATTTCATGAGAAATCCACAGGACTTATAAATGTAAATATTACATGCTCAAGGACCTTTTATAGTTGAATAATTTTTATATGGCTAAAAAGGCTAAGATTACATATCTTTTTGAGTCTAAATGTAAACCAGAACTCAGCTACTTTGTAATAACTTGAAACTAATTTTGCAGTTACAGAATGCCTATTTTTATAAAAAAAAAAACACCCTCTTATTTCAGGTTGAAGCTCCAGGATAAAGGATGGGAATCTCAAAGTTAAGAGAAATTTTAGAGGAATCCATTGGAACTGGAATAAGGAAAGGTTTTGAACAAGAATGTCCATCAGTCACAGGCAGTATGGATAGCCAGTGATAAAGGATATGTTTCACAACATCTACAAGACACAGGTTTGCTCACCTCATTATGATCTCTTCAGTTCAACCTCAAATCTTCTAAATATGTTGTTTTAATGTCCTTAATTTTAAATATACTCTGTATTTTTAATACAATTTAGACATTGATCTGCAAAAGTACAAAAATCAGCATCTATATTAAACATTTGTCAAAGCATTTCCCATCCAGCCCTAACAGCTTTACAAAATATAAAAACTATTGATAAACCATAAAAAGGAGGAAGAGGAAGCTGAAGGTGAGAAACCACATGATAAGCACATTTCCAAATAGAGGGGGTGTAAGATGGCTCTATTTTGAGTTCTTTTCTCACATTTTCCTCCTTTTCAGAACCAAGTAATTTTTTAATGAAACTTCCTATTTAGCATTAACTCATTTCTTCCCCATTTCAAAGACCATATCTACATTCTTGCATAGAGTATATCCTTACAACATGAAAAACACTCGTGAAACCATACAAATGAATCATCTTCTCTGCTGTGTCTATCTCAAAGGCTGACATGTTCTTTTCCATGTGTCTGTATAGCTTGCTAACTAGTTATATATTATATTTGTAATCTATTCTGAATATCTACTCTTAAGATGTTTAAAAAATAAACCAATAAAGAAAGCCTTCCAACCCCCACCCTGTACATTCCATTTACAGTATCTGCTTTGACAGATGCAGTCATCCAAGGGCTGCCAGATCTCGACAGCAAAAATCTGGAGAAAACAAACTTTTCTCTGTATCGCTTTCCTGCCGTCAAGGGATCATCTGGATTTTGCAGCCCAGATCTGGTAATCGTATCTCCACTGTACAGTACAACATTAAAATAAGATATGCTTTCTTGCTTCTGTTTCTATCAGGGTTGATTTTAGGTAGTAGATTCCATGTGGAATCACTGTTTTCTGTTTTAAAATGTTACGAGGGCAAAGAAGAGAGATCATTCTCTGAGGTAACATTTGACAGATTTTATCTAAAAGCCATTCATTTTTTAAAACACAAAATGGAGAATGATGACAAAATAGAGGATTACTTGTTTCAATATTTTTTCTGAACTTCCCTTACTGCTTTTTGCATATAGGAATTATGATGATGACGATGATGATACAACATAAGAAATTTAGCTGAAAATATTTCTGTGGAAAAATGAAACAAACCATTCTATAAGATTACACTAGAGCATTGCCAAGAAAATGTGTGCATGGGGCAAAACACTAATGGCACTTAAGATACTGTACATTCAATGATCCTTCAAAGCCAATTAAGCAATTTTGTCACCTGAGAAATCTTTTATCACCCCTTTGACAATAAAAAATGGAGTAGTTCCTCTTTGAATTATTTCTATTTAGACTAGGCCCCTGGAAATCAATAAGACTGACATTTTCCATAATTAAGCCCCATAGTTTTCTGTCCATCTCAACTGATTTAAAACAATAAGGCTTAATTATGTTGTTTGCTTAAAATAACAACTTAATTGCCAATACAGCTTTGTTTTTTTATAATATACCTACAGTACAGGAATTTGCAGAAATGGGATAGGGGAGCAAGTGATAGAAAGTGCACTGTCGTATCACGATACAGACCCCATGATATACATGCATTTGACATCAGATGGCTTGTATGAAAGGCTAGGGTTTGTGATGTGACTATATGACATTTGTTTTGTTAGTCTTTTCGTCACTGAAGCTTGTAATGGACTCCTATAAAGATCCCAGAATTCTTGTATGAGATTAGTGTCTCACTTTGCCTAAGGACAGGCCGAGCATGAAGTTTACAAAAAGCATAGTAAGAAGTAAGAGATATTTTTGATTTGGTGGTAATAGTTTGAGTCCCTTATGGCAGTGGCATGACTGAAAAAAGGAGAAAAAGAATCAATTATTTCTTAATTGCACTAACATGAATATTTCTCTTGGTTAATATATTGATAGTTTACTCAGTTCAATTTTCTAGTTTTGGAGCACATATTGCCATAATCATCAAAAAACCACAAAGGCAAGGTTCACAGTACGCATTAGGCTTAAGTGTGACTGACCCGTGTACATATTAGTCATGTAACTAAGCATTTGTCTGCAATGAACTACTAAAGGAACTACTAAATATATTTTTCACATATGTGCACTTGATTCCATTTCTATTTCTAGCAATAAAATTTGATAGGAGTAAAAGTATATACATGCAGAGACAAATCAAACTTTCTGCTGTCGTACGAACTGAAGCATTTCCTCATTTGATCACAGAGAATTCTGAGAGCAATTTCAATTGCACTGCCTGGGTGATGGACCTAGGTGAGGAATTTTGATGCTCAATTTGTCACTTTTGCCTGAATTTGATAGAATGACTTTGAACTAATCATCACTGTCTATGTCAGCCTATCTTACCGAGTTTGTTGAATATGTAACTAATTCCATTTTATGTATGAGTAACTTGGCCGCAGTTCATTGCTAAAGCAAGCAAGCTATCCCTCTATCTTCAGACTGAAGAGTTTATCATGTTATTCTTGTTAGTTATTTATTAGATATTTATCCCATCTTTATTATTTTATAAGTAGCTCAAGGCAGCAAACATACATAATATTCCTTCTTCCTCCTATTTTCCCCACAACAACCTTGTGAAGTGGGTTGGGCTGAGAAAGTGTGACTGACCCAACTTGTTTTTTAGACAATTGCCACCCTCCAGAACAGTTAACTTTAATTAAGAGGGAGGGGTTGGTGCTGTTCTCAGGCTTATACAGATACTCCTCATCAAAGGCATTGGGTTTCAAAAGATCCTAGCAATTCTTCAGTAGTTTGTTGAGTGACATCTAACCTAAGGGGCCCATCATCAGACACTATAAAGTTTCAGTTACTTTATAATGTTTTTCTGTGAGGTCTTCTTGGTAAACTACAGAAGTGGTTTACCATTGCCTTCTTCAGTGCAGTATAAAACGATGCCTTTGCCATTGTCACAAAAATGCTCACTTGCCTCCAGCATTTTCCTACATTGCTACTGGCCTGATACAGGTCCATGTATGCTTTATCTGGGTAGCTGTGGTGACCTTGGGTGACCTTGCTGGGAATATATATTCTTGGCATACACTTCTGGCGGTCTTTGCCATCCCATCCCTGCCATGATAAGGAAGCACAGGATTTGAAGTGTACAGGTAGTCCTCAGCTTACAATTATTCATTTAGTGACTGTTCGAAGTTACAATGACACTGAAAAAACTACTTATGAACATTCTTTGCACTTACAAAACTGTTGCAGCATTCCCATGGCCACATGATCAAAATTTGGGTGTTTGGCAATTGGCATGTATTTATGATAGCGGCAACACCCTGGGATCATGAGATTGCCATTTACAATCTTCCCAACTGGCTTCTGACAAGGAAAGTCAATAGTGGAAGCCAGATTCACTTAACAACCCCTTGGTTCACTTAACAATTGCAGTGATTTGCTTAACCATCAGAAAAAAGATCATTAAGTCAGGCATGATTACTTAACAAACAGCTTGCTTAGCAGCAGACATTGTGGTTCCAGTTGTGGTGGTAAGTTGAGGATTACCTGTATATATGTAATGTAGTGTAATGTAATATATATTCTGTTATATTAATATATGATCTGCATTGAAAATTCAGATGATTACTAGATGACTATGGAGAGACACAGAAAGTCTCTTAATGCCATTTAGCCGTCATCCAGATTTTTATAGTTGCCTCCCCATCCACCATATATTTTAAGCATGACTTTCAATAGTTTTACACCATAATTTTACACCATAAGGAAATCAAGTTAATAATGGATCCAGTACATACAATACCACTGAAAATAAGGAAGACATTATTTATTGGTTTGGAAAATATGTAGCGGAATAACAATTTGAGAACTGAAATCTATTATTTAATTTCCGAAACCAATAAAGATTTATAAGGAAAGACTGAAATTTCTTTAATATGTTTATTTTGTTTGAAAAGGTTTTTCAAAATAGATTAATCACTGAAATGTTACTGACAAGAATGCCTATCTCACCTCCATATTTCCCATTACATCGTTTTATTCAAAATAGCTTCTTTGCTTGTCGATTTCAAATTAAATCAGTAAATGATTCAATTAAGATGCAACACTATTCACTGTCAATACAAAATGACTCACAGGAGTTTGTGTGGAAGACTAGCTGTGGCTGGAATTTAATTGTGACATGCATGACCTGCTCAATTGCATTCTTTATACAAAATTGTCAACCTGAAATCTCACAGCTTTTGCTTCTGCCAAGCTTAGTAGCTTTTCAATTGCATTTTTAATTAAACATTTCTTTCTTTCCAGCTGTTTCAATAAAAGGCATTAAGGGAAATATTGCAATTAGAGTGTCAGGTTATGCCTGAAAGCAACATAGGAACTAACATTAAGTTACACAATAGCTAATCAGTTTTCTGTGGCTGACAACAGCAATAAGGAAGTTGTGGAAGTCTTACATATGGCTAGTAGGTAGCTCACATGGTCCAGCATGTAATTGCACTCAGTGTTGGTTGCTTTTTATCATTTATCAAAAAAAAGCACAGAAACTAGATCTGACATGAACCCATAAATATACTATCTCACATGGTTATCCATTATGTTGGTGATTCTTGAGAGAAAGCTTCCTGTCAGGTTAGAAAAAAAACAATTTGTTAGAGCAATGGATTATGGATTAGAGCGATGGATGCACCAGTCTTAGCTTAATCTAAGTAGAAAACAGGTGTTAATAATACATATTCTTCGAGGTAAGGAACACTGAAAATATGAGAGATGAGAATTTGATGCTAGCCAATAAAAGAAGATTTATGACTTTGTGCCATCCAGTTGTGATAAACTACAAATCCTATCAATCAAATCTTACCCAAACATAATTTGTTATTCAGCACATCTAGAAAGCAACCAATTGGTTAATGGTGCAGTAAAGTTTGGCTAGTAGTACACTATATAATTAAACTCAAGCTCAATTCTCAGCTACAGTATAGGGCATATATAACACTAGTTAAATGGCAAGGGAGCATGTGCATAAATTCACATAACAGTTGGAAAAAACGGTTACATTGTGGCATGTGCACATAGCGTGCTTAGGAAGCTCGTTTAGAAAAATCACATTGACAATAGCAGGTATACAGCAGTAAGTCTCCCGACAAGATTTAAAAGTCGCGCTTATCAGCTGTTAGGCGCGCAAGCCGGATCGTGCCTGTCAGCTGTTCGGTGCGAGGTTAACGGGGCCGCGCGAAGTCTTGTGCCGGCTGGATTCTTTCAGTGAAGAGCAGCTTGGATGTTCGTCTTGCCCTCTCACGTGCAGGTGTTGTGGGACTGGATCTGTCAGCTGTTTGGCGCGTAAGTCGGATCGCTCCCATCAGCTGTTCGGCGCGAGGTTTTTCGGGGCGTTGCGTGAGGTCTTGTGCCGGCTGGATTCCTTCCGTAGAGAGCAGTTTTGATGTTCGTCTTGCCCTCTCACGTGCAGGTGCTGTGGGACCGGATCTGCAGGGAGAGAAAGTAGATGCCCTCGTAGGGCATGTAAGTGGTTTGCTCGTCCTTATTCCCCCCCCCTTTTTTGGGACGTTGTGAAATCGTCACTGTTATAGGAGTCACTCTTTTGGATTTTACAGTTTTTTCAGAGTAAGGTTGCTGCGTGTGTATGTCTTGTTGTGTATAATCAATTGGAATGTTTGTGTGTGGTTGTTTGTTGTGTTTGTTGTGGGTGGTTTTGCAGAATTTTGGAATTGGGTTGTAACAGCTTGTTTTATTGCAGGTGTCAATTCTGGTCTAGGTCTTAATATTCTGCTTTTATTCAGGTCTTGTGTGTGTATGTTTTGTTGTGTGTGAGTGTCTTGTGAGATTGGATTTATGTTTTGGATGTTTGTGTCATGGATGCTGTGGTCAGTAGTGTTGTTGCTTGTGTGTGTGAAAGTGTCAGAATGTGTTGTGTTGGTTGTGCAAGTTGTCATGGTTGTGTTAGAGTTGTGTTCTTTATTTGGATTAGATGAAAAGGGTTGTGTTGAAGAAAGGATGCCTGTTATGTTGGTTAGGGGTTTGGTATGTGGTTGAGGTGGTGTTATTGTGTTGTTGTTGGTTGAGTTGAAGTGTTTAGATGTTTTGTGTTGCTGTAAGTGACTTTTTAGGGTTTGGTAAGGGGGTAGTAGGTCAATGTGTCTGTTGATGGAATGGCAGTCTGAAAACCAAGCTTCTTTTAAAAGACGGCCGCCTTTGGTGAAATCTTGAGCGATGACTTTTGCCTCTTTAAAGTTGAAAGTGTGGCCATGTTCGGATATATGGGTCCAGACTTGGGAGCGTTGTTCCTGCCTTTTTATTGCTAAAATATGCTCGTGTATTCGTGTTTTAAGTCTTTTTGATGTTTCTCCAATGTAGTTACATTGGCATGTATTGCATTCAATTTTGTATATGATGGAGGATAAATCACTTTAAAATTATTAAAGACATATATATATATATATATATATATATACATATATATGCAGGTCTTGGCGTATTTGGGTCTTTTCCCGTGTAAGATTGAGAGTATCTTGGCAACGTTTCGACGAGGTCCCACTCGCCATCTTCAGGCTGGTGTCTTCGGCTTCGTGCTTGTGCGAGCACAATATATATATATATAAAATTTATCTTAATAGTGAAACAGGACTTATATCTTTAAAACTTGCTTATTTCTGAAATTCCAGTTTTTGGGAAACTAACAATTACAGTGGTAGACTATCCCTTCCCATGTGACTTGTGGATTTGGCTGGCATTAAACTGACCTTTAAGATTTGTTAGGCATTAGTGGTATTCCTTTCCTAAATCGAACCAAGAAGAATTTAAATGAAATCATTCTGTAGGAAAGAGTCATCTTAAGCGATTAAAGCAAAATTGCTATAAGTCACATTTTTTTAGGGTGACTGTTTTGGTTATTTAAAGCAACTGATGTAAATAGGGAACATAAGCTATCAGACATTTTTCTTAGTCATTACAATATCCCTTTATTTTACCAAGGCTTCCATAGTATTTGTGAACAAATTTTGCACAATGTGTAGAAATTCTGTAATAGCTAAATGTAACTAACTGGGTTTATGTAAGATTGATCTCATTACTACACTTTGTTTCCCAAGAAAAATGTATCAGACATTAATTTACATTCTATTTAGCAATGTCATTTATAATACATGGATCATATCCAATGAACCAAAGGTCTGCAGTTTGCCAGTTGTGATAAAAATTCTTGATTGAAGTTATAATGGCTTATCTTTTGCTGAACAAAATATTCTTTTTAAAGTAAATTATGGCCATTAATAAAATAGATTTCCTATTTGTAGTTAAAAAAATAACCCTGATTTTTACTCAATGCACAACCCAATTAAATTAAAAAGCTTGGACCTTTGCCAAACTAATCACATTGTCTTCAATTGAGTTTAATCAAATCCGAGAACTTTCCTTATGGCTTAGGCTGAAAATGCAGTAATAAGAATTACTTCAAGATTAGCAAAAAAAAGAAAGCATCAAATTGATTTGATGACTAGAGTTCATTTAGAAACAAGACTGATTTGTCTTAGTTATGCTTCTTGCCAAAACCAAGATACTTCTTACTAGTTTTTCCTTAATTTTCCCTAATCTGTAAAAGAGGTTTGCCAAGAAATGTAAAGTCTTGCTAAAACTAAATAAATATATATTGGCATAATGAACATAAACATTTCTGGAAAATGTTGGTGGGTTTCTAAAAACTGCAAAATGTTTCAAGATGAGAATAGTCCTGAATACCTCTGTTCATACAGTCCCTGCTGCTGTAGTTAAAAATGGAAACAGCTCTCCAATGAATAGTTTCTACAGCTTTCCGGCATTGTTGGAAGATGAGGACTGAATGGTCCAGCAAGCGCTCATTTTTCTTGCCTTAAGACTAGTGCAAAAAAAATGCCAAACCATTAGTCTAGAGAGAAAAAAATGAAAGCAATGTAGGTGGCCCATCACCACGACCTGTTAAAAAGCATCCTAGATATTGTAGTGGTTAGATTATTTGCAATGAATAGTGCATGCTAATGAAAGTGTAGCAAGATAGTGGGGAAAGAGAAGTTGTAAACTGGAATTCTGATTATTTTTTCCTAGTGGGTCTATGGCAAAAGACTAGAATATTGAATAAAATATGTAAGTTCCCTGGGCTTGCTCAGTGGTCCCAAATCCATCCTTGTTCAGTGCTCCCAGGTCATCTGGAGGGGAAGGTGCTTACTTGTTGGGACTGTTATTCATTGAATGCGAGTAGAAATTTGCAGGGTCAGAATAAAATTCTGCTTACTAATAATGTGGTAATCTGTAGACTCTCCCATTCGAATCAGAAAGAGTAAGCAGGGCTAGTGTGCATGCTATTCCTCTTACTTATGTATGGATACCCTTCTCAGGTTTATATAACCCATGAATGAAATTTCTTTTAATGTGAAAGGATTTAAAATTTTAAAAAATGAGGGAAAAATGACAGAATGTAGCTGTGACAGAAATGTATAGTAAGATAAAAGCTGTAAATTTTAACTTAAGAACACTGGCGTTGCTATATAAGAGGGAGGGAAGTCAAAAGTGAAGATTTAGAAAAAGGCAATAAAGACATTTTTTTTAGATAATCCTCCAAAGAGGAATAGCTGTAAAACAGAAAAATATAACTGGGTACCATCACCAATAACAATTCTGCACCAAAAGAAATTATCTGTCAAAAGCAAGGATAGAGTAAAAAAGAAATTGGCCATTGACAGTCCTGAAGAATCCCAATGGAAAGGTGAACCAAAATATTAACAGAATTGAAGAATGAACAGTGTGAGAGGTCCAATTAAATAAAAAGGAACTAAGTCAAAAGACATGAAAGAATAGTAACAAAGCTGGAATAATGGATTTTTTCCCAATGACCTTTACAGATTTTCCTGTCTATCCTTCTCTAATACGTCTTAAATTATTTCTAGCACTATTAAGAAAGATCACCTAGCCTTCCATAACCTGGGTAGCCTTTATGTGCCTGGTCTTCAACTTCCAAAATTCTCAACAATGGCTATGCAGGTTGGGGGACTCTGAAAATCATATATCTGGAGGATGCCTGGACTGGAAAGACTAGTTGATTTCTGCTTTCAAATATCTGTATCTTAATATGGAAGACAAAAATTTTGACTTTAAATGTTGAATTTTATGCTTACCAAAACTGGCATTCTCTGATTATTCTACTTCTAGGAATAAGCAGGGAGATTCCCAAGAACAACTTTAAAAAATGTATCTAGTAGGAACCAATTTACATTATCTATCCACACTCTAACATGTTTTTTAACACTGTAACATGGTGCATAGTTTTAACAGCAGTGAGAGAATAGAAGGGGAACTCAAATTTGCAAAGCAATAGCCAACACTCCAGAAGAGAGCCTCAAGATATAGAAGGATCTTGACAGACTTTAACACTGGGTCCTATCTAGCAAAATGAAAGTCAATGGTGAGAAAAGTAAGGTTTTACACTCAGGCAAGAAAAATCAAAAGTACAGGTTCAGATTAGGTGCAGCCTGACTCAGTAGCAGTAAATGTGAGAAGGATCTTGGAGTCCTAGTGGACAATCACTTAAATATGAGCCAGCAGTATGCAGCAGCAGCCAAAAAAAAGCCAATGCAATCCTAGCTTGCATTAACAGAAGGACAGACTCAAGATCACATTAAGTATTAGCAGTATTCCAATATTTGAGGGGCTGCCACAAAGAAGAGGGGGTCAACCTGTTTTCCAAAGCACCAAAAGGTAAGACAAGAAACAATGGATGGAAAATAACCAAGGAGAGAAACAACCTACAATTAAGGAGAAATTTCCTAATAGTGGGAACAATTAATCAGTGGAACAGCTGGCCTTCAGAAGTTGTGGGTGCTCCATCATTGGAGGCTTTTTAGAAGAGACTGGACAGCCACTTGTCTGGAATGGTATAGGGTCTCCTGCTTGAGCAGGCGGTTGGACTTGAAAACCACCAAGGTCTCTTCCAACTCTATTATTCTGTTATCTCCCACACCCCTCCATTTCTGTTCTGGATATTTAGCCATTGTATCTGGAAAAGAGATACTTGGTATTCAAAGGCTTGCATGCAGTAATAAAACTGCTCCTAATATGAACTTCCTTTCCTCATCAGTATAATTGCATGGACTTTTTAATCTACTAACTCAATTTTTCAAAGGTACCATTATGCAGTGATGACACTGCAGCATTGAAAGAATGAATTGTAATTTGTAGTCCAGAATCAAGAAGATTATGGTTTGCATCTCATACAGGCTGCTTGAATGCAGATTCATAATACAATCTCAAGTTGAGAAAAGAATGAAAATATAAAACAGCA
Source organism: Azemiops feae (assembly GCA_023970755.1). Classification (NCBI taxonomy): domain Eukaryota; kingdom Metazoa; phylum Chordata; class Lepidosauria; order Squamata; family Viperidae; genus Azemiops; species Azemiops feae. Next base: position 563,409 of record JALGBA010003976.1, on the reverse strand, counting down.
AAGATCTGCTAATGATATTTTTACTCTTTAATGGATTCATAGTTGCTTATTATTTCATCTTTGCAAAAAAATACATGTACAAATTATTATTATGCTGTGATTTCAAAAATAAGTAGGCTAGCCTTGCACTTAAAGTACAATATTCTACATGTTTGGCATAACGTTATTAACCACAGTATGAGATAATTTTATATAATAAATATAAACTCTAAAAATGAGAAGTGCAGAACAAAAATAACATATTCAATATGAACTCAAAGAAAATGAAAACATGAGAATTAGCCTTTTTTTCCTTTGGGAATGATACTGAACGCACAGCAGAATTTTCAGCAAAACCTCCTTCAGTAAGCATAAGGAGGTAAAGCCTAAGATATAAAATGCTCCAGTGTATCTGGCAACTCCATCCTTCTTGCTCAGGAGATCTAGGGAAGATAGAAAAGCTCTGTGCATCGCTGTCATTCATCTTTTCCGTGGTTAAGTCAGCAGGAAGATGAAAATCATGTCCTTAAGATGCAAGACCCAACAAAAAGCCTCCAACAAATCCACCAGACACCACGATGTTCTGTTTAAGAAATTCTGTTGACTGAAAATGAAAGAGGTTTATGTCAGATTGCATAGATGCACTGGATGCTAACCAATGAGCAGTTATATACAATATATTATTTATAATACTATTCAGCCTTTTGCGATACATCTCCAAACTGCAGATTTAGTGGTTTCAGCATTAATTTCACAGAATGTTCTCAAGTTTCATGGAATAACTCAATTTTTCAATCATTCCTCTTGCCAGTAAGAATTCTTCACAGCTCAGTGTTGGGTCCCTTATTATTCTCTTGATGAACTCTTTTCATTATGTGCTCTGAATTTGTATTCCAAATTTCAAATTCAATTCTACATATATGCTGACTACTTTCAGATTGTTATTCTGTGGATAACAATGTGGGTTTTTTTTTTTAACTGCTGTAATATGGTTTCAGATTGGATGTGCTCTCATTGTCTTAAACTGAACATGATATATAAGAGGTTATGTATTCTGATACCCTGATCATCTCAATCCCCACGCATTTCCCATTTCGTGTTCCAAGATTATCTGTTCTGAGCTACTGGAAACCCAAATGAGTAATATATCAACTTAAAAATCCTTATTAAAAAACAAAAATGCAAAAACAAAAAGCCCACAACCTCCTAAAACCTGCCTTTCCATGGAATGAATGCCCACAGCATCTATGAGCATTTCCTGTTTAATGTCTTGATTGTGTCAGACTTGGATTATTGTAGCAGTCTGTTGACTGGGCAATCTAACACTTTATTCTATACCTTGATTCATAACCAGTATGCTGTTATTCATGCACTTTTCTTACTTTGTTTCTGTCTCTTAATAATGTTACAATAGGCCAGAATTATTTGATTCTACTACATAGTAACATGTTCAGGGCCCTCTTAAGAGCTTTTTCTCCTGGCTCTAGTTCTCTGCAATAGACTCTTATTAGTATTGAAGTTGAAGATGAATCGCTTAACTTTTAAAAAGCACTAACAACATTTCTTTATCATCATGAACATTTCAGTTAATAATGTATATGTTTTTGTATCAATTGTTGCTTTATTGCATGACAGCACCATGCTTGTTTATCACATTTAAATCTTACCACAATCAAACGATTCTTACCAGTTAACATGATATACAGTGAAAATAACATTAGCATAAAATCAAAATGTAACAATAAAATATCAAGAATAAAACAACTCGCCAAATAAAAGAGATGACCCAATTTAATTAGAATGCCATCTGGGCAGTTCTGTTTCAATATCTTTCTGAATAAAATTTGTGAGGTAATCAGCTTGATTTTCACAGGAAGATTGTTGCACGTAACTGGCCTTGCTACCAAGAAGTAGCTCCTTTTATCCCCCAAAGTGGGACACTAGAAACACTTTCTCCATAGATGACCTAATTGATTAGGCTGAGTTTGGGTTGGCACAAACAGCCCTATAAATTACCCATGTGCCAAAACATAAAAGCTTTTGTTAGGTCAAACGAGTTTCTTAAATTGCACACAGAAGCTAATTGGCATCTAGCACAGAGCCCCATAACAAAAAGTGTAATATGTTTGGGCAGCAAGTGCTAGTATTATATAGGCCATTGGATTTTGTACTAATTACTGTCTCTGAATTATCTTTAAAAGGTTAGACTATTACAAAGTGCTTTGCAATAGTCTAATCTGGTGGTAAGAAGGGCCTAGGTTACTGTATCAAAGTCCTCTTCTGCCAATAATGAATAGCTGGTGTACTAAGTGCTGGCAAATACCCTTCAAATCACAGCTCCCACCTGCCGTACTAGCAAAAGCTGTAAGACTAGAAGAAACCCCAAATCCTGAACCTGCTTCTCCAGGGATAGTGCTTGTCTTCCAGAGAGAACACTAATGTCAATGGACTGCCCCAATGGCAAAGTCCCTTTGATTGGGCATGGCTACAGTTTATTCTGTGCCATCCAATCTCTGATGGTCTTCAAGTACCCAGAAAGGACATCAATAATATTTGCCCTACCTCCAGGGGTAGTGATTGAGCATCACCAGGATATGATATATGATGTATCTTGAACAATCAGATGACCTCACCCAGCAGAGTGGACAGGAGAGAGAAGAGCAATACATGCAGCATTCTGCAAAGCAGAGATTACTGACTCACTTCCCCTTTCCCACTACTACCATGTTTCCCGAAAATAAGACACGGTCTTATATTTTTTTTGTCTCCAAAAGAGGCACTAGGTCTTATTTTTGGGTGATGTCTTACCCGCTTACCTCAGGATCGTTGCAGTCAGGCCTCCCACGCTCTGACACCTGTTGCACCACCACCCGACTTTTTCTGCGGCCGCTTGCGGCAGGAGGCACGTGGCATGTTGTGCTGCCGCCACTCGTGGCAGGATACCATGTGTTGCATCGTGCCGATGCCACTGCTCGCGGCAAGATGCCATGCATCATGCCAGTGCCACTGCTTGTGGCAGGCCGCGCATTGCACCAGTGCTGCCGCTCGCAGCAGGATGCCATGTGGGATGATGCGCCATGCGGTGTCCTGCCGTAAGCAGTGGCCCTGGTACAACATGCTACGTGGTGTCCTGCTACGAGTGGCCGCAGAAGTCAGGCAGCGATGCAACAGGTGTTGGGACGTGGGAAGCTTGGCTAGGGCGGTCCTGAAGTAAACAGATGCAGGGTGTGTGGGGCAGTTCCACCCCAGCTTGATTTTTACACGTGCCTTGCCCCACCTTGTACAACCAGACGGTGGGACGGAATGGGCGGAGTCTTAAATAGGGCTTATTTTTGGAGTTGGGCTTATATTAGGGTCACACATAAAAATCAAGCTAGGGCTTATTTTTGGGATAGGTCTAATTTTTGGGGAAACACGGTAATGTCTCCATCTGCTTTCTGAGGAAAGAGTGGAGCATTGGAAGATGATATTTTTAATCCTGAACTCCATAAGGCCATCCAGTACAATATATCATGATCATGGAAACCCACTGAGGACCAGCAGAAGTGAACTCCCCTTGCCAAGCAATTTTGCTGTGCAAACTGGCCACATTGACCAGATGGAGAACTTGGCATTAACATCTTTCTAACAGAGAATTAATTACTCTAAACAGGCACCCTGGATGTCTATTAATGTAATAGTGGAGAACATGTTTTGCCACCCTTATCATTATAGAGTAGGTCTGAACATGGGCATATAACTCATGCTTGGTGAAAAACATTTTTCTTTTTCTTCTACCAGCATTCTAACAATTATTTAAGTTGATTTGAATTCTGGAAGTCCTCATAACACAAAGAAGCAACTAGGATTACCCAGCAGAAAGAAGCCATTCAGAAGCAATTTCACATAGTACTAGGTTTGCCTCCCTTTGCTAGTGATTTACCAGGCACAGGAAAATATTGCCTGGCTGGATTTTGCCCCAAGTGTTCTCTGAAAACCATTTGGATCCATTAGCCATTTGGACAATCCAAATATGCTTGAGCATCTCCAGAAGTTTTGGATGGCAATCATTATCATCTCGATCAGGTATAAGCTATAATAAATAACAGTAGTACTACTAATCAAAAAAAGTAATTTATACATTAAATAATATAAAACAAGTCCTAAACTGTGGACATGCAAAAAAAATATTTATTGTGAATAACGAGGCCCATCATGTGCCAAACTGGTGTAATGGAATCATAGATAGCAAGTGTCACCTATAATCATTTTTTTTAAAGCTTGGAGAAAAAGTTATGATTTTAAGAGCATGTATTTGAGGCATTATGTTTATATTATGATCATTCTAAATCTCTAAAGTTAAAGACTCCAATTTTGTTTTCTTTATATCTGTTATTTCTTCAGATTCTTCAAATCTCTGTTAGGGACATATTAATGCAAAATCTGCTTTGGCAAAAAGCAATTTATTCAATTTATTTTTAGCAATTTACAACTTATTATAATAATATATTATTATTTATAATAATTATTATAAAGATATTGAGGGGAATGAGAAACTAGAAAATAAAAGCTTAACTCTTGTTTAATATTTCTTCCTGTAATTAACTTCTTTCAATTTTTATTCCTATGTAGACATTATATCCTCACTCAAACTAAAGTAGTTTTGAAGCTCAATAGCCATTGTAAAAGTAATAGCATAAAGTATAATTCTTAATTAAGGTTTAGAAAGATAGGCTATTTAAAAGGAACAATTTACCTTAATACTTAGAAATAATATACAGGTAATCCCCGAGTTATCAGCATTCACTTAATGCTCGTTCAAAGTTACGTGATGAGTGCCCCCTAGTGCTTACGAGCAAGTCCCGAAATTATGAATATTGCAGCACCACGGCAGTTGTTCGCCCTTACGAGCGACCGCAGTGGTTCTGCAACATTCACCCTGGTTATTCCCTCCCTCCCCACCCCGCCCCGGATCTCCCTAGGCACCAGGCCTTCAATACCCTGCGAAGATCAAGATCTTTCGCTTTCTTGGCTGCTCCAGGCCTTCGGTGCGTTCGCAGAGAATGGAGGCCTAAAGTAACGCAAGATCATGTGAAATTAGTGGGGCGAGATCTCACGCTACTGATCTCACGTGATCTCATGGTACTTTAGGCCTCTGTTCTCTGCAACAGAGAATGGAACTGAAGCCGGGGGACGCCTCCGTAGCCCAGATCAGGCCGTGGGGGGGGGGCTGCGGAAGTGTTTGCTGGCCTCAGATCCAGGTAGCAGCAGCCTGAAAAATGCCTCCAGAGCCCAGATTGGGCTGCGGGGGTGGCTATGGAAGCATCCCCCGGCCTCAGATCCAGGAGGCAGCAGGAACCACAGCAGAGAGGAGACGGATCATTTCCAGGTGAGTCCGGCACGGCAGGAAGGGAGGGGGAAGCATGCGGTATCTTAATGGGTTGGGGAGACCTTGGGGGCCTGTTCCATCACTAGGCCCTCAATGGTCTTCCCCACCCTGAGATACCTCATATTCACTTAACAAGCCGCATGCGTTTTAACGAGCAAGTTTTCGAATTACAAGTGGAATGGGCAGGCTCCATTACACTCGTAACTCGAGGACTACCTGTATTTTAAAATTGCTTTATAGAAAGTATCTCAAATCCTCAATAATACTATAAGTAGTATAATTCAAATAATAACTCCTAAATGAAGCTGTACAAGTTACTTCTACTAACCTGCTACACTAAAAATTTAGGGATATGGCAATTTAAGACTATCAAATTGGTTGTGATACAAGATTTTGTAGAGTAAAGCCAATGCATTTTTAAAATTTGTTTTTAAATATTCCATACAATTCTTTACCTAAAAAAGTAGGCTCCTGGAGGCAGACAAAAATAGTTTAATAACATATAGCATAACACAAATATACATATATAAGTAATATAAAACACCCAACCAGCTGAACCATATTAAAAAATTTTTTTAAAAAAGTTAAGGCTCTTATTACTGAACAATCAAATATTCCAGGTAGGCAGCAACTTGTTTCTGACAAGTTCAGAGTAAAGCTAGGCTATACGAGACACAACATGCTGAAGATCTATTAAAACATTTTTTTCCTGAATGGGACATCCTTATACTAAGAGATTACACAAAATCAATATGTAAAATCAATAATACATATTTTACCTCTTCAATTAATGTGTTGATTTCGGGTGCTGCTTTGTTTGCACGTTTTTTGAGCTGCTTTTTTGCTTTATTTACATCTTTTTCAACTCTTTTCCAATCAACCTGTATGTAACCACTATGGCTAGCTATCTAGGAACATAAAAAAGTTTTAACAAGTTTAAGAATACAAGAAATAACACTTCCGCATCGAGCATTTAAAAGACCGTCTGGATACAGAGAGTTTTATACTTCATAAACAAATCTATTCTCACTTGTGAGCTGGCTGAGGGGCCTCAGGAAATGATGTCTGTGTTCAGTTAAGACAGAAGTAGGCCAAAAAAACCCCGACATCAGCCCACCCGTAGAAAGTTCTATTCATATCATGCTCCACTTTCTCAACTTCCTCTGCAGCAGGGAAAATGGGCTGAGTGCAGATACCACTTTTTAGCCCAAATTTGATTCCCAAATATGTACCAGCCATCCACAGTCATGTATATGAGATAGGCAGCCTAAAATCTACAGTCCGGAAGCTCCATGTAAGGCAAACAACTAAACAATAAGCTGCAAAAGCTTTTCCACCACAATATTCTGATATACAAATAGCAGATTGAAAGGACACTTTCTGAACACGTGTAGTGTGGATGACCTTGGGATAAGAGAGAAAGAGATGCTGCCTTGGACAAGACAGAGATAGGAGCCTGCAGTCACTTAACAGTCCGAGTAAGAAACTTAGGAAGCACCCGCCTAATGGATCAGATGGTTAAAAGTGACAGCTGGAAGTCTGTACTTCAGACTTGCAAGATTTTGTTAATGTAGCCTTATAATAAAGTAGATTTAGCTCATTTAATTGTGTTTTCTATCTGGTTTAGCCAGGAGGGCTGACAACATGTGGATATTGTGCCTGTTGCTGCCATCAGGATAAGGCAGAAATATCCTTTTTAAAGATTTAAACTACGTATTTATGGCAGAAAATGATTGCAATAACAGATATTATTTTTGTCATTTCACATTACATATCTCCCTAGACAAAATAACAACCTGAAATAGGTTTGTTCTCCTTACGAAGACACATTAACTTTTACCTAAAAGCCAATCAGGTTTATTTGAGTGCAGTGTGTTTTAAAATGTGCATATCTGGATTTTAGATAAAGCCCTATAATCATTAGTATGCAATTTATTAATAGAAATCTATACAAAAATGAACACAGCAAGGTTTTTATTAAATCTATAGGATGTACCTAACTATGTCTAGTTTTGCAGTATTTTTTCTTCCTAGTTATTAGCTTCTTTCTCAAGTACACTTTAAGGAATTGGGCTATCTCTATGGCATACTGGGAATATGTAAAATGATTAATTTCTGTAAGTCAGTTCATGTGATTGTTAAATATATGCTTATCTTTTTATTTTCTCTTTTAAAAACAGTTAGCTTTAACACTTTTGAAAATCTGTTTGCACAAATCCCCTTAAATATTTATTTGTATACCACCTTTATTATTTTTACAAATAACTCAAAGCAGTGAACACATCTAATAGTCCTTCCTCCTCTAGTTTTCTCTACAACAGCCATGTGAGGAGGATTTGGCTGAGAGAAAATGACTTGCCCAAAGTCACCCATCTTGGCTTTTATGCCTAAGGTGGAGTTCCCATGAGTTCAAATCCCTCTATTTAACCTATTTCTCTACGTTCTATTTCCTTTTCTATTTGCAAAACACTTAACTGACATTTATTTAAATTCATATTTTCAGAATAATAACATCTACCTACTTGTAGCAACAGAAAGCCACCACCTACTGCAGTTGCTGCAAGTTTTCCGACCTTCTGAAACAAAAATCCTGCACACCTTAAGAAAGAAAGAGAGAAATAAAATTCAGGATCTGTGTAGACAAATACACAAATAAGTATTCATAAGACAATGGGCAATAAAAATATGGTGCTATATTTAAATGTGAAAAGTATAGGAAATATGCCAGAATGCTGACAATGCAGAGGAAGTAATGGCAGTGACACATGAGATTAAATCATGTTAAAATACAGTCAGAATCTTTTTTTTTTTTAAATAAATATGATCATACAGCTTTCTGTAACTTCATGCACTGAATCTTGCACAATTTTTAAGGAGAATGTGCTATCCATAACAACATACAATGAAGATGCTGTCAAATATAAACTCTATCATCATTCTAGCATACACTACAGTGTTGAATATATTTATTCAGTCTCTTTCAGCCCAATTACATTGTACTTTTAAAATAAATTATTCTCTTAACATTAGTTTTTATTTCTGGGAGATCATTTTTCAGCTTCTTACACTTTGTCACATAAAAAATAGTTTCTGGTAATTAAAACTAACTTACCTATCTACCTTCAAATTTTTATATTCATTTTCGTTCTTTCAAAAATCACAACAAAAACATTTATTTTTAAGAAATTTTAGCAAATTACTTACATGAATTATTGAAAAAAATATTTTACTTCTATTATTTTATAATTCATCAGACAATACAAAAATACAACAAATTATCATATTTAGGATTCACTTAAATATGTGTTTGTGTGTATGTATATATATATATATAAACAGATTAAGTACAGATAATCCTCAATTTACAGCTACAATTGAGCCCAAAATTTCTGTTGCTAAGTGAGAAAATTAGATGAGTTTTGCCCCATTTTACGACCTTTCTTGCCACAATTGTTAAGTGAATCACTGAAGTTGTTAAATGAATCTGGCTTCCCCATTGACTTTGCTTGTCAGGTCAAGGTGATCTTATAACCCCAGGACAAATATGAGTCAGTTGCCAAGCGTTTAAATTTTGATCATGTGACCGTGGGGATGTTGCAACGGTCATAAGTGTGAAAAATGGTCATAAGTCACTTTTTTCAATGCCATTGTAATTTTGAATGGTCACTAAACAAACTGTTCTAAGTCGAGGACTATCTGTATGTAAAACAAATGTACCAAATAGAATGTCAAAGTAATTTGTTCTCACCAGCCTGTTATACCACCCATTACAATCTGAGTTGCTACAGAATATTTTTCTACAATAGGTCCAGAATTTCTGCCAAATACGCGGTTCCACCAATGGTGACGCCTTGCATATTCTGTTAAATCCAGTACTTCATATGAATCATCATCACTGTCTTGTTCTATAAAAGAAATTGAAAGTTAGACACTTTCTACATTTTAAAAAGATGTAAAACTATTCAAATATATGCATTAAGAAACAAGATAATACAAATACATTTTCACTGAGCGACCTTGAATAGCAAATTATATGAACTATTATTTATGAAAATGTATATGGCCTCCCAACTCACTCTCAATGATCCCATGTGGCTTACAAGGATAAAAACCCAATATAAAAACAATAAAAAGGCAAAGCTCCCCCCACACTCTGGTGTCAACAATCAAATGCAGGGGTCTTCAAACTCGGTCCTTTTATGACTTGTGGACTTCAACTCCCAGAATTCCTCAGCCAGCAAAGTCATAAAAGGGCCAAGTTTGAAGACCCCCTCATCAAATTAGTCATTTGAGGAGCTCCGTCCCCAGGCTTGTTGACAAAACCAGGCCTTACGAAAGAGTGGGGGCCAATCTTATATTTTCTTAGTAATAAAAACAATGATAAAGAGAAGTTAATTACCTTTGAAAACACAGAATATACCAATCAAACCTAGATTTGGAATCTCCACCAATGCTCCCAATATATTACTATGTTGCTAGACCTTATTTAGTCATTTTGTAACCAATGCTCGCATTTACCTTCTTTGCTGATATGCAAAACATATGAAAGCTGAAGATTGTAAGCATAGTCTCAAGACGTTTTCACTTAATGACTGCTTCATTTAATGACCAAGTTGCCAGTCCCAACTGTGATTGTTAAACAAAGATTACCTGTATTATATTCTTTAAAATGGCATTTAAGGAACTTGAAGTTAAAGTTGATTCATCAAAATTCATCTATTTAGAGCAGGGCTTTTCAACCAGTGGTACAGGTACCACCTGTGGTACATTGGCACCTGGCAGGTGGTACACGACCATCCTAGAAAAGTGGTAGCGGGGGAGGGGAATGAGCTGATCCGGTGGCAGCACCGCACAAGCCTGAGCGAGAGATGGCTGATGCTGCAGGGCTGTCAGGGCTCAGCGGAAGCGCCAGGATTAGTGCCGCTTTCCAGCTGATCGGCGCTTCTTCGGGGCTGTCAGGGCTCAGTGGAAGCGCCAGGATCAGCACCAGGCTCCAGCTGGAGCTCGGTGCTGATCCTGGTGCTTCTGCTAAGCTCTGAAGAAGCACCAATCAGCTGGAAAGCAGCACTGATCCTGAAGCTTCTGCTGAGCCCAGAAAAAGCGCTGATCAGCTGGAATGTTGCAGCATCTCCAGGGTCTTGTGATTTACATTCAGATGCTTGGCAACTGATTCATATTTATGACAGGGTCATGTGAAGTGACCAAAACCTGCTGCAACCACCCAGCAGACGGGGCGAATAAAAACCAAATACCCCCCCACCCCACCTCCGGTGCCAATCCTCAACAGAAATGCTCACAACAATGGAAACCTCGGACAGGAGGAAGAGCGCCGCCGGGCGGGCAGGCAGGTGTCTTGCTCGGTTGTGGCTTGGGGGGCACTTTTTTCAGTGCCATTGTAACTTCGAACAGTCACTAAGCGAACTGTTGTAAGTCGAGGACTACCTGTACTTTATCACTTTTTTCCTTTTTCTTTTTTTTTTTTGGTCATCAAGTTTTTGACACCTTGCTAGGCGAGTGGTGGTACTCGGATGTTGCCATATCCTAAAAGTGGTACAATGGGTGAAAAGGTTGAAAAGCCCTGATTTAGAGTATATTGGACTCTCCAAACAACGTACTTAAAAAGGATATCAGATTTTCTCTATTGGAAATAAAAAAATTAGGACTTATTGAGCTATATGAAATGTTTATGCACTACATTTCTGGAGCAGTATTTTAATATACACTAATAGATTTATGGGGAACTATCTCAACATTAAAGATGTGATGTTGAATTATTTACCAAAAGTCTGGAATTTGACTATGAAATTGTGGTTGTACTAGCCATGGGCTGGAGTTGGGAAGAAGAATGATATAGAGAAATTGGAAAAGTAATATTCTAATTATTCCAGACAGTAAGGACTGGCTCTTGGAAATGTTGGAATCTAGAAAAGTATGTTTAGTCAAAGGATGAAGAAATATGTTTTTCTTTGGCATAAATTTTAAGATTAGCATTGGGTATTTTTGTCATAGTTATAATACAGTATTATATGGATTTTATTTTGAAAATTAGTGATAATGAGTTTCACATATATATATTAGACTATTTTCAACGATTTCTTTAGTACTGTATTTGGTTAAATTTTGTTTAGGGGTTTTTAAGAATGCTGGAATGTTGTCTTTCTTTTAATGTTTTACTTTTCACTAATTATTTAATTTTTTGAAATTCTTATTTCTTGAATTAATTAAATGTTGTTATTACTGTGTATTTTAGTAGCCTGTCTATATTTTGTAAACTTCTAAAAATAAATAATAAAATTTTAAAAAGCAGGCTCTTTTATTGCTTTTAGATAATCAATCAACCAAGTTTCCAATGGCTGTTAAGAAAGCATGTACTATATATAAATGGATCTGGAATTACATTCTAATCATGTTTTCATAAGAATCAGTAGAACAGAAAAGTATTTACTGTAACTAAAATAATCTTTAATTAACTGTAATGTGGTTTGCAAGTTTCTATGCCACAGATGCACTAAATACATTCTATTGTTAAGATCTATATCACTTATAGAGCTTATAACTCTCCTGTAATTTGATTTGATTTCTCTTTCTTCTCAAAGACTGTGGTAACAGGAACTAATATAAACTGAATCCAGCATAAACTCCTAAAGTTCCCTATACATTATAGCCATTAGAAGTTCATGATCTTGAATTTCACATGTTAACATCCTTTAAAATTACATGCACTGACACAGCTTTTATGACATAGGAATATACTTATATCTATGAAAGAACAATGAAACTACTCATAGACATGAAGAAAAATTATTATGGATCACCACATATTAGAATGTATTGCAAGAAAGATATATATAATACCTACTGCAGATTTCCAAAGCATTATATTTTCAGTGGTCCTTAATGATAATTCTTTAAGGGAACAATGAAAAATGAAATTCTAATTTTAAAAGGGTAAATACAATTTAGGGAAAAAAGAAACATAAGTAAAATGAATTTTATAAATCTGCTTCAGCTAAAAGTATTTATAGTAATAAATTCTGAATAAGCTATGATTTCCAGTTCTATTTTCAACTGACATTTTCTCAACATCTCTAATTTTAAAATATTTAAAATTATAACTACAATACAATCATCATTAATTTGAAATTTAAGTGGCACTATCCTCAAATTCAACATTTTGCAAAATTAAAACTCCAGGTTGAGTGGCAGAATAGTCACAAGGCAGTAAATATAGTATCATTTAACTATTTAAAAATGGAGTAAAATGGCATCACATAAAATGGCATAACAATTAAAATGGTTGGGCTTGATGAGTACACAAAACATGTTTGTCTAGTTTGTGGTTGAACATATTGCAATTAATCCATAAAACTGGGTTGGCTGAATTTTTTTTTTAATTTAACCATTTATAAGTAAGTGCCTCATGTGAACACAACCACAGCTTATTTTGAATTTGAGCCTAACAATGCCGGTTATTTCACACCAATTTTGGATTCCCTCCTAAGCAAAGAAGCAACAGTAAAAACATTTTGGACCATGTTATCTTTCTTCCTCCTATCAGTATGGGAACATCCCTCAGGAAAAGAACACATTTGGATAAACACCATTATATTTATTTACTTTGCTTTCTATCACAATCTCCCAGAGTCCGAGCAGTTAACAGAAAAATAAATTCCATGATAAATAAAACACCCACCTACAACCAACTAAAACTACTGGAGCAAAAATATCTTGAGTGTATCCCAATTCATACCCAATGCTATAGGACAGGCTGGAAGGCTGTTTATTTCCTGGTCCGACCTAGATTTAAGCACCAAACGACACATGCCATGAAAGGGGGTAATTACACATACACAAAATGCAGCCAATAATCTTGTTCAAAAAGGCCTTATTTCTTACGGCACAATTGCTGTCAAGCGGGGACTGAACAATGAGCCTCAGCCCATCCTCTCTCAGGTGAACGTGGTATATATATATTTCTAATCCGTTTACATGAACACACGGGCTCAAACTATCTTCAGTCATTATCTTGATTAAATGGAAAGATGTCAAGGAGAGGAACTTCTTAATTCCTACAGGGAACAGAGTGGATGGGCTCAGCATCGGGATCCGACAGGCAAACTCGGGACGGAAATTGGCAGCGCCTCGTGGCTACTAACCACGATGCTCCAGGACCCAAGGTAGCATAGCTCTGAATCGCCTGGCTTAGGCTTATATGAGGCATCTGGTTGGCCATTTCCTGCGAGGCTCTTCTGACGCACACAATGCTTTTACAAGGAAGGCGAGAGCCCCGCTGAAGGCTTCTGCCTGGTTAAACGCGGACGGCACAGTCCCCCGGCGGAATAGCCCTCCACCAAAGACTGCCGCTCCGCCCCGCCTGCCCTTCACGTTTCCCAGCCGGGAGTCCGAGGAAAGGGCTGAGCGAAGCTCCGCCCCGCGCGCGCAACCACTCAGCTCTCGCCCAGCCCTCAGTGCGGTCGGAGGGAGGGGGAGCCTCTTCCTGCGCAGAGCAAGGGTCAGAGGAGGCCTGGGGGAAGAGGGCAACTTCTGGCCGAACGGGCCCGCGATTTCCTCGACTAGCGATTATAATCTCTTCCCGAAATGTTGGCAAAGCTCCATTCGGGGAAGGCAGGAATAGCGCCATGACAGCCCTGAGAGAAATAGGGCTCTCACTGACCTGAGGCGGGGCGATTTCTCCGAGACGACATGTTTAGTAGCAACTGGGAAGAGCGGGAGGAAAGGAGACACCGCGGAGTTCCGCTCAGTCGCAACCTACCTCCCCCCGCATCATTCTGAACAACGAAGGTTTCCTGCAGGAGCGCATGCGCATTGCAAAGAAAACAGGCTCGAATGCTCGCCTGGACTGTCGCTGAGTAACGTCATCACCAAATCTTCCCGGGGGACTGTGGGAACTGTAGTTTGATTATTGCTCTGCATTAAAGCATGTGCAATTAGAGAAATAAATTGATATAGACTGTGTTTTTCCCCCTGGAATGCTATGTATCTACAAAACCTGCGGAAAATAAAAGGCTATTTAATTTCTACATAGCACTCAGCGGCATTCCATATATTGTAATCTGTTTATTTTTGTCAGTAGTGTTACATCACCTTCCTTGGCATATCTGGTGGAAATTTTCCCAGAGGTTGGTGTGAAAAACAGGGAACGGGGTGAAGTGTATGAAAGGAATTCAGCAGACAAAGTAGTAATGGAGAGGACAAACGCGGCGAGAGTAACGGCAACCGAGCAACCAGATAGGAGAAGACCTACCTGTCTATGCCTTTCAACATACATTACCCCAAAGAGAGTGGTGATCACATTTATAAACGGTCATCTAGTCGCCATCTCCAAGATAATGGGTGAGAAAGCATTACAGAATTATATATACCTTAGAACTGTGGCGAGATAAAATCTTAAAGTAGGGATTCTTAATTTGGGGATTATAACCCCTAGGGTTCAGGAATAGGATTTTACTAATCTCTGACATTTAGCTTGCATTGTTTAATAGAATAAAGAAGTGCATATATTACTATATTAATTTTTAACACTGATGAGTATATTTGAGCATTATTGGTTTGTAGAAGAGCATTGTGAAAGATCAGGAGTTGATAGCACCTTTTCTGAAACATTGGAAAGCATATCCTTTGTGAGTTGTTACTTCATCTATGTAACTGAGTGGCTACCTAGAGTCTCAGTCTAGACTAATGTGGGATTAAAATTATAGTGAGTTGAAAGAGGGGAGAAAAAAGAGGAAGATTGCTTGTGCAAATTTACATGTGAGATAGATTACAACTGTGTATTGGTAAAGTGTTAAAAATCCATTGTGTTTGTTGAGACCTTAAAATACAATCTATATCTGTGTGCTTATGCATTAAAATACATTTTTAAAAGAGCTCCATTGCACAAAAAGATTAAGAATCTGTTTTAAAGAGCTTAAATACTAATGTAAGACCTATAGTTGATACTTTACTGATGAAGTCTAGGTGAGAGAGCAATTTCATAGGGTTACTTTGAAGGCCTTAATATTTTGCCATTATTTCTTCTTTTCCTTTCCTTTCCAACTACTAGTTTGCATCAGATTCTGATTATTTTCACATTTTTGAACTGCCCATCTCCCTCCAGAGATGGCCATTATAGAAAAAGTGCACAGTACTGTATCCTTTAAGCTTGTCTGTTTAAAAACATGGTTGGCATGGTGGATGTGGCCACAAAACACCACTTAGAAAATAATCTGATGAAATTGCTCTCTGCCGTTCTGTTTTATAAGTAGTTCTCTAACCCAGGGGTCCCCAACCCCCAGTCCGTGGACCAGTACCAGGCCGCGGCATGCCAGCAACCGGTCTGCACAAACAAGCAAAGCCCCATCCGTGAGGCAGCATACAAAACCACGCACCCTCTGGTCCACGGAAAAACCTCTCTCCAAGGAACCGGTCCCTGGTGCCCCAAAGGTTGGGGACCTCTGCTCTGACCAATATGTGTATTTCAAATTATCTATAACCAAGTCTTTCTGGGACTGTGGCTCCCCAAAATATAGAAAATTAAGAAGGCAGCCGTCCCCGCAAATATTTGTTGAAATAATGTCTTTAAAAATCTCTTATTTTACGACAATGTTACATTAGAGACCTTTGATGATGCATATGAGCTGTCGCATAAGAAATGAGTGACTCAGATTTAGAGTCCCACAGACTATGCTGTGAAAAACATTGGCTGTGTTTACACAACATATTTATCCATGCTTAACTGATCATGATTTATTTAATTGGCACACTTTTCTGCATTTGTATCACACATTGAAAAATAACCACAAAGCTTTGTTTCAAACAGTATCCTAGTTTAAAATATTTGTTGGCTACTTTCTAGCCAGGTGTTTTTCAAACAACCATAGGATGAATACAGCCAACTTGTTATCTCTGTTTTTCTCAGAGTTGTTGTGGGATAACTGTATCCATTTAGGAGAAAAATGAATTTATATATATATATATATATATATATATATATATATATATATATATATATATATACCAATCAGAACACACCTCCACCCAATCAGAACACAGCCAAGCTCCCATCCAATCAGTTCATACCTCCACTGGCAGTTAAAAGGAAGAAACAGCTGCGATCACACATTGCTCCTAGAAGCACGAGGCCGAAGAGACACCAGCCTGAAGATGACGAATGAGACTTCGTCGAAACGTCGCCAAGACACTTGCAATTTTACACGGGAGAAAACCCGAATTACCAAAGACCTACATATATATATATATATATATATATGAAATACTATGTTTAAAATTTGTACCAATTTATTTGTATTAGATTTGAAGGTTGAAATATCTAAGTAAATCGCATAAAGTCCCAAATTTTTGAGTCTGTTTCCTTAGATTCAGCAATTGTCCACAAAGGTTACCTGTACTGTGGACTTCTTTAATAGCAGTGTAGAAGTAGATTCTCTTATTGAAATAAAACTTAGTCCTTTTTTTTTTACTGTTTTGTGTGCAAGATTACTAGGAGAAAAAATAAAATAAAATACCAACATCCATTTTAAGGCCCAGAAATAGTATAAACGTTCTCAATTTAATATTCATATAACTCCTTGCTATATATCTCTAATAGCATATAACTGAAATAAGGGCTCATCCTTATGTTTCCCTAACAGAGGTACAGACATGCCTTGAAAACTGGTTTTAAATGACTTTCCCTCATGATACAGTCTTAAAAAACAATCTTCTGTAGCCCACAGCTGAGACAACTTTGTCATCGTCAGCTATTCCAGAATAAAATGCTTTTCTTCTCCCAACATTTTTCCCCCATAAAAATAATAATAATAATAATAATAATAATAATAATAATAATAATAATAATAATAATAATAATAATAATAATAATAATAATAAAGTTGGAAGGGACCTTGGAGGTCATCAAGTCCAACCCCCTGCTCAGGCAGGAAACCCTATACCATTTCGGACATGTGGCTGTCCAGTCTCTTCTTAAAAACTTCCAGTGTTGGAGCATTCACCGCTTCTGGAGGCAAGTTGTTCCACTGGTTAATTGTTCTAACTGTCAGGAAGTGATGGAATAAGATGCAGCAGTAGGAGGATTGTGATTTGTGCTAGTATGTTTTTCTGCTGACTCAGACTGGAGGATAGCACGTTAACATGGATATTTGACTGAGCTCTTAGTAATGGCAGAGACTACAATGCTATATGCACCAATTGAGGGATAAGCCTCACTGAACTTCAAGTACTTTAACTTCTGTGTAATACAAGTAGATTGCAATTCCCTTGATAAAGTTATGCCTGTTTGAAACCATGTCCTGCACTATATAGATGAGCCCAGAAACTTCTTTGTGCCAATAAAAGTATTAATAAATCATGGCTTGGCCACTATAATCTTAAAAAAAGCAAAACACTATATAATAAATGTCAGCGGCATTGACCCTATCAAACAATGCTGCGATAGCTAAGTCACGAAGCTATGAACAAGTCTCTACAATTCCTTTCCTAAACCCCAAATCATAGTTACAAATATTTTTAAATAGGAAAAAAACTGCAAGAACTTGTCCAGGCAGTCAGTAGGAGTCAAAAACTAAGCTGAAGATACATAAACACAAAGTGCATACTTACAAAACACACAAGTTCTTGGTGGAAGAGAGAAGGTTATCAGAAAGATTCATGTTTGGAATCCTGGGTGAAGGTAGAACAGATGCATTGGTTCCTATGTGGGTAGGGGGATACTGCAGCAGCAGCAGCAATTCCTCTCTGTTTACCCCCTTTTTGGTTCCTGAAGGAAATCTTCAAAAACTGGATAAAATAATCTTACTTTTGCTTGGGCAAATTATCGATCTTTTGTAGATGCATGCAACAATGACTATTATTCAAAAATGCCCCCCCCCAACTCTCTATGAACAGTCTTTGAGGGCACAAAAGACAATGGAGGGTAAGAAAGGGATTGGTTTTAAATGGATATACTAGAAAGCAATATTTTAAATTGTGTTAGCACTTGTATTTTGAAAGAGTTTGAAGTCTTTCTTCATCTCACAATGGAAAGAATGAATGTAGAAAAGAGCATTGAATAAAAGGAATGAGATTTCTCATGTATACCCCACCCAACTGGAGTACTAGTCCATGATAAATATTTCCAGCACTGTTTATCTATGGAGGAAATGCTACCATGTTATTGTCATGGGAAATTATTTCACTTGTGACTTATTAGGATTAATTGTGGACAATCCAAAACTCAATATAAGTTGGATGGTTCAGATAAAATTGAATTTAAATTATCGTACTTTGAAATACTTTTGCAAATAATGAACGAGGCTTTCAATTTTCTGCAATGTTTGAGGATGCAGAGATAGATAGTAATTCAGAGTGGTCTAAAAGAACTGTAGATTTGGATGTAGAGAAAAAATGATTTTTCTTGGTTAATAAGTTATTTCCCCAGGCTATTCAAAGTGATTTTCCCCATCCTAATAATGTATTTTGTAATGCTTTGTCAACCATGCTTTATTCTGAGTCTTCTGTACCTTCTGTTAAATTTTAAAATAAAACTTGTTTTATATTTGCCCACCACTTTCTATCTGCTTTATTCTCATTTATTATTTAGGGTGTGGGTTCAACCACACTGAACTAAGTGCTTTTCACAAATGGGAAGATAATGAGTGAAGAGTGCAACCACTGAGGGTTTGGGAAAAGAAGCAGCCAACTATAGAGTTGTTAGAAGAATAATTTGGGGTCCAACTAGAGCCTGGGTTGCACAAGAATAAATAAAAATGAGATCCAGACAGCTCTGAAGAAAGAAAACAAATATTTATTCCTAAAAGCAAAACAGTTTGCTTTTAGGGGCAGGCTGCAGAGAAATGGGGTACACTGCCAAACTTTTATTGGGGGATCTTGTCCAGGGTGTGGAAATGTCTATGTGCTGAGGGCGTTCTCTCTCTCTCTCTCTCTGTGTGTGTGTGTGTGTGTGTGTCTGTGTCTGTGTGTGTATGCTTGTGAACATACAGTTCTGCTGGGAGACTTAATTAATTTGTGTTTGCAGACTATCTTTTGATATGTGGATTAGGTCTGGGTAACTTATTTTAGAGTTTGAGGAAGTTTGCTAATTTGATTAACTTGGAGACACTGGTTCTCAGACCATTATGGATTCTGTTAACATTTTAAGGAAGATAGAAACAGTATAAAGAATAAAATACATTTGGACAAACTTCTCACAGAGGTCAAGAAAAAATGTCTAGAAAAAATTGTGCTGGTGATGTTTGCCTTAAAAATTTCTCCTGAAAAGGTCACCACTCGAACTATAGAGGCCTAATTTGCCAGTTAACCAAACAGAAAGAGGGAGGATTCTGGCAACATTTTATTTTCTGTCAAATTCCCATGATTTATAAGTGTGACAAATTTAAGTTGTCCTTGATTGTACTAGTGTTAAACTAGCATTTTCTCCCTTGAATTGAAAGTATCCAACAACAGTCATGTGTAAAATCTGCTATGCTTCATCACACATTATTTTGAAGATTAAATGGTTGGCTTAATCTCTACTGCTACAGAAGGTAGCAAACAAAAGTAATCAAGTAACATGTGTTATTTTATTTCTATGATTTATATGGCTGCCCAATTCACAGAAAAGCCTTTTTGAATCAGTGAACTTTTCCATTCCATTCCTGGCTAGCTTAAGAGACAAATGTTTATTCAGTGTTTGCAAATGTTTCTGTCCTAAGCATTGCTGATTCGCACTGCTCCAGCTTAAACATTTACAATAACTGTTGCATTATAGATGTAGTAGTGAGTTGCCACACAGTTTCTTAAGCATCCTTAACTGCACATTTTGATTACAAATTCAAGTACAGTATTAATATTGAGGCATATTCATAGTTAATATTTTACATTGCTATAGTAGTTATTTTTGTTTGTCTATCCTGCCTTGTTTTGAAGAAGAGTAAAATTATAGGATCTGATTTTAGCCTATTAGTGTTTGAACACTGTTCATTAACTCTGGTTGCTTGTGTTTCTTTTTTGCTATGTTATTTCTTTTATAGTGAATTATTTATAATGAAATAAGTTTGATCTAGAAAGATTTTTGATGGATGAGAGATCCCATTTTTGTTTCTTTAACAAAAAGAAAACTATATTAGTTGTATAAAGAATTGTAAATAATTCTGATTTTTTTACACTTAATCAAGCAGACACTTCAGCATATGTTTTCCGGCTGCTTTCATGCCACTAAAGGAAAATCTATCATGCAATTCTTTCTGTTTATAAGTTCATTTGATTTATGTATATTTTGTTTATAAGCCTGATTTCTAAATATTAATAGGATTTACTCTTAAGCCATCATGAAGTAGTTAGTTGCAGTTTTTTTCTTTCTGTTCAATTGTGTCTGATCTTAGAGACTGCCTGAATAAGCCGCTGCAATGTTCTTGGCAAGGTTTTTCAGAAGCGGTTTGCTATTGGGCTGAGAAAAAGTGACTAACCCAATGCCACCCAGCTGGCTTTGGCCCAAAGGTGGAACTAGAGCTCACAGTCCCCCAGTTTCTAGCTTAATGCCTTAACCAAACTGTCGGTTAAGGCATTAAGCTAGAAACTGGGGGACTGTGAGCTCTAGTTCCATCTTTGGGCCAAAGCCAGCTGGGTGGCATTGGGTTAGTCACTGGCTCTCTCAGCTACAATACTTCCATGTAAAATGGCTTTTGTCCATAAAGATTAATAAGCGTGATGCTAACAACAAAATCCTAAAGAAAAAAAATTCTTACTTATATTAAAAGACTAGAAAAAAAATCCCACTAGCAGCTGCATAAAAGCAAATGCACTGACAACATGGTCGCTTTCATTTTTCTTAGCTTTAAGGACAGATGTTCAAACTCCATTTTTTCACTATAATTCTTCTTTCGCACCATGTTGATCTCAGTTTCTGTCATTAGACTAATAGGTAGAAATCTTAATTGTAGTTGAATTAGAACATTTTCAGACATAGGTTTTCTTATAAAGATTAAGGTCTGCTCCTGGTGAAGAAGATATTTGGTAAAACAATGCAATGTTTTAACAGCCTTTGTTTATGGGGCAGTATTGCTTTAATGACCACGCTTGCCTTCATTATTTATTTATCAAACTCGTATGTTGCCCAACTCGTCAAAGGCGACTTTGGCTGCTTACAGACATTGAATAAAATGGAGTATAAAACATTAAAACAACAAATAAAGATCTAAAATTTAAAACTTCAATGAAAGTAAAACTAAACAATATGGAGGGGAAGGGAGCAAAGAGCTCACAGGAGGAGGTGGGTATTCTCTACTCAATTAACCACCTCCATAATATTTTAATTTCATTAACATTACATTATCCAGAACATAGATGTTATCTCCAGTATCTTCCTTAGAAAATCAAACATCGAACATGACTTTATAAAAACTAAACATGACTAAACTGCTAGAGCTCCATTCAAACAATTAGACTCCATGGTAAAACAAGGCAGGTTTTATGGGGTCCCAATTGAAGAAAGAGTGTGCATTTGTGGAGCACCAGCCATTGAAGACCCTGGACACATTCTTGTTGATTGTAATTTATACTCTGTAGAAAAGACTGCTTATTTAGACCTTTATTTAAGAATTAAAAAATATTCGGGCAACTAGGAGAAACAGTCTTACTTATTGTAAGTTTGCACTCTTCATTTCAAAGGCCATCTCAAAGAGGACAAAACACCTTTATCAGATTGGCATTAACTGTAGGAGTGACAATCTATCAAGAAGTTTTGTTTTCTTTTTATCAATTTCATTTTTGCATCAGTTTTATATATTTGATATACTCAATTGACAACTAATAAAGTTCTTCTATTTCACCCTAAACTACTTTATCTTACCCTTCTATCTTTATATTACATACTATATTTTGTTCTATTTTATCTCACCGTAGTATTTTATCTAACTTTGCCGTCTTATCTCATTTATTTTACTGTGGCTGATGCTCATGTTTGATATGGTCAATTGACTAAACAATAAAGTATCGTATTGACTAAACTGCCTGAATCTGATTCATCACATTTTCTATCACATAAATATTTTGCATGGCATTATTAGTTTTGAATGAAATGTAAAGTTATTTGAATAAAGCCTGTTCATATTCTGAAGTGTTCTTATATAGGGCACTATACTCTGGACCATTTTAAATGTAAGGTCAGTATTTTTACTCTAAGAAAAACTAGGAATTAATACCATATATAACAATTTTAAAATCAAGGCCACATTCTAACTTAAGAAGTTTGTTGCTAGCCAGTTATATAAATAAAAACATTGCAGTTAAATTTTCCTCTGTTTTCATGACCAGTTGTTTTGAAAACAAAGACATGTTTTCCATTCACCTTGCACAAGAGGTATTCTGTAAAAGTAAAAACAAAAACCATTTACAGTATTTAAAAGTACTTGTTGTAAATAAAACAATGCTTGTACTAAAGGTCAAATTCTTTCCCCAGAATTAGCACCTTTGCTTCATTAAGAATTCCAGTGTTTATGGTATATGACAAAATTGGAAACAGGAGAAAAGTTGAAAAGGAAGAAGAAATGAACACTTGCCTTCTGAAGTGACTGATTTCGGTCCCTGTTAGCTCAGAGACTAGCTGTTCCCTCATTCATGATCACTCTCTCACACATACACATACTAGATAAGGTTCTTACAGCCCAGGTCTCAATCCATAAAAATAAAACAGAATTTATACTTCAGCTAGGTTGACTCTAGCTTGTTGCCCACATTCATTAAATTAAACACTGTTGCTGCTAACCAGGGGCTTTGCCCTTATCTTGTTTTCAGCCAGCCCAGGATGAGCAAGCACAAGTAGCAAAACACAGGACATAATGGAGATGAGTCTCTCTTCTTATAAAAACCTACCTCAGGAGATGGGGAAGAAGCTCACCCTCACGACCGATTCCTCTGCATTTGATTGTCCTGGGCTTTGGTTGTTTCTATCCATTACCTGGAATGAATATCAACTAACATTCCTCAGTATCTCAGTATCTTGAAAGGAATCTTCTCCACCTGAGCTGTTCATTTTAATTTTTCTTAATTCTTATTTTTACCAAGCAAATTATTTTTGCCCCTCCTGTTACATACTGTAAATCTGCTCAAAAGTTTTATTTCAGTCAATAGTGCATATATGTTTTCCTATGCACTTCTCTTTACATACTGTATACATTTTTGTTTGCATTTTTCCTAGTGTGCACATGATTTTTTCTAATATAAAATTTCCCTGTTACATATTTTATCCTAAGATACAATTTTTGTGGGTGCATTTCCTTTTCATACCCATCACATTTTCTATTTGCAAAATTCTGAAAAGTGCATATTTCACAATAACAATGGATTCTAGTTTTGCTACAAGTTCACCCATGAATAGGACCAAATTTATATAACAGTTGAAATGGAATGAATTTTTATATATCCCTAGTCAGAGTACCATATTGTCCTATCCCACCACTTTTAAAGCTAGTCATATTTCCAAGCCAAGGCTTTTAAACTATTGCAGTCTGAATAAGGTTCCATCTGGCAGACTGGATTTGAAGAGCAACACAAAAACGTCCAAATGAGGCAGATGCTCAAGTTCTAGGGACAGTAAAGTATGGCAACCAAGATCTAACATGCAAAGTAGCGATATGGACAAGACATAGATGGGGTCAAGGGGTTTGTATTCTCAAGTGCAACATAAACAAAAGCCCCAAACAGTTATCGCCAAAACTTAACTATATTTTGGTAAAGACTTAATTCCACTGGCTGTCCACTTTTGTCCAGGCATACTGATGTCTATCACGCCTATTTACCGAGCCTGGTATTGCAAAACCATGTCTGTTCCTCTTACACTATGAGCTTTTCTTTCCAAATGGGCACTCTTTCTTTCTGCTTTCTCTCAGCATCCAGTGATACTTCTACTGAGTAGTGGGTCTGTATTTAGAATAAGATTCTATAGGAGGAGGAGAGGTTGCCGTGCTATCAAATGACTTTTTCATGGAACAGGGATTTATAAAATAAACTCCATTAGAAATTATTCCTGTCAAATTAATGATATTCTTCCTTAACCAAGGAAGAATCATAACTCCAGGTTGCCATAACACTATTTAGTAAATTAATGTAGAACCCATGATGATAGCTTTGTTGACTGAAATAATTAATTATGCTGAGGTTTAATATTCAGAAGTTTTAACAGTATAATTCAAATCCTTGCTCAAACAAACCAATCATGGACCAATCATCTCAGCTTAATTTCACAAAATGGGCACAACAATCTACATCAGGGGTCTTCAAACTTGGTCCTTTTATGACTTGTGGACTTCAGCTACCAGAATTCCTCAGCTAGGCACGCTGGCTGAAGAATTCTGGGAGTTGAAGTCCACAAGTCATAAAAGGGCCAAGTTTGCAGACCCCTGATCTACATTGATGTCACAGGCTAAATTCCTTACATTCAATAATTGGTATGTGGTTGTTTATATGTATTGCAGCAAATATTTCATTTTTATGATACCACTAATTTAAATTGTTTGATTTGCTTATTGCATTTAAAATATGTGTATTGTATAAAATATGTATCTGAACTAAATAAACCATGGTACATGTCATTACACAGAGATATGCTTACACTAAAGCCTCAGTCTAATTGAACATTTGAGGAATGTATCTATTAAAACTGGATGTCTGTAAATATGAATTTATATCATTTGTGTAATTATGTCCCTAATGCATTTATATTATTTGCATCAGTTTACACTGTTTGAATAATTAATAACATAAAACATCGATTATATAGTTACACATTTGACATTAATAACATCAATTATCTAGACTGCCTTGAAAATATTTTGGGACATCCAAAATATGTTACTGGTTCCATCTAAAATCCACTGATTTGCGGGTCCAGAAAAATCAAGGATTGCCCAGTATTTGAACATTTGGATTCTCCTCTTTAGGATGCTTCATGACTTGAAATTTTGATAAAGGGGCAATAAAAGAAAAGAAAGCAAGAGTATCATCCTCAAAATGTTCTAAATGTACATTCCATTAAATTCTATGGGAGTAAGAAATATATAACAATTTTATTCTTGTGATCCCAAAAAATATTTTAACTTTCTTGCCCCCTCAAAAAGTATTTTAAAAAATATATTAATAACCAAATAGCTTTTATTTTTCAAAAATACTTTAGGTTAAATAGGGGTTAAGAATCTTCTTGTGTTATTCTTTAAATGCCCTTTTTTCTACCCACAAAATAAGCAATATTTTCTCCTTTCAAATTATTGAGAACAAGCTTCTTATTCAATAATAAGCTTGTTCTCAATAATTTGAAAGGACAAAATATTGTTTATTTTGTGGGTAGAAAAAAGGGCATTTAAAGAATAATAATTAAACAGAGCTAAATGGAGTTTTACAGTATTCTAATGATCAGGATGGTATATACACACATATATAATACACATATGCATATACAGGCAGACATATATACATGTGCCTGAAGATGCGATGAATGTTAATTGTACTTTATTAAACAGATAATTTGATGGAATATGAACCAGCTAATATGACTGCACACCATTTAATCATGTTTTGCCAGGCTCTAAACTTTGTAGCCAGATGTATCAGCTACCATTTTGAGTTTCCAGAAACCTGGACTTTAAACCTTCCGGTCCTAGAAATAGTTCAGTATTTCAGATGTAATCTAGCTCTGAATGGAAGACCTGAACCCCTTTTTGTTTCAAAAGAATTATTTCCAGATGGGCTAGATTCTGGAAAAGAGTGTAACATTTCATGTTTTGCACTTAGAATTCAACATTTCTTTGCTATATATAACAATTGGTCACATAATTCTGTTTGTATCATTAACTATATCTTGGTCAAATTTATTTGAAGCTTTTCTAAACTCATGACCTCTACATACAGCGAGGCAAAAAAGTATTTGATCCCCTGCTGATTTTGTATGTTTGCCCACTGACAAGGAAATGATCAATCTATAATTTTAATGGTAGATATATTTTAACAGTGAGAAACAGAATAACAACAAAAAATCCAGAAAAACGCATTTCAAAAAAGCTATAAATTGATTTGCATTTTAATGAGAGAAATAAGTATTTGATCCCCTATCAATCAGCAAGATTTCTGGCTCCCAGTTGTCTTTTATACAGGTAATGAGCTGAGATTAGGAGCACTTTCTTAAAGGGAGTGCTCCTAATCTCAGCTTGTTACCTGTATAAAAGACACCTGTCCACAGAAGCAATCAATCAGATTACAAACTCTCCACTATGGCCAAGACCAAAGAACTGTCCAAGGATGTCAGGGACAAGACTGTAGACCTCCACAAGGCTGGAATGGGCTACAAGACTATCACCAAGCAACTTGGTGAGAAGGTGACAACAGTTGGTGCGATTATTCACAAATGGAAGAAACACAAAATAACTCTCAATCTCCCTTGGTCTGGGGCTTCATGCAAAATCTCACCTCATGGAGTTTCAATGATCATGAGAACGGTGAGGAATCGGTCCAGAACTACACGGGAGGATCTTGTCAATGATCTCAAGGCAGCTGGGACCATAGTCACCAAGAAAACAATTGGTAACACACTACGCCATGAAGGACTGAAATCCTGCAGCAAGGTCCCCCTGCTCAAGAAAGCACATGTACAGGCCCGTCTGAATTTTGCCAATGAACATCTGAATGATTCAGAGGAGAACTGGGTGAAAGTGTTGTGGTCAGATGAGACCAAAATCAAGCTCTTTGGCATCAACTCAACTTGCCGTGTTTGGAGGAGGAGGAATGCTGCCTATGACCCCAAGAACACCATCCCCACCGTCAAACATGGAGGTTCAAATATTATGCTTTGGGGGTGTTTTTCTGCTAAGGGGACAGGACAATTTTACCGCATCAAAGGGACGATTGACGGGACCATGTACCATCAAATCTTAGGTGAGAACCTCCTTCCCTCAGCCAGAGCATTGAAAATGGGTCATGGATGTGTATTCCAGCATGGCAATGACCCAAAACACACAACCAAGGCAACAAAAGAGTGGCTCAAGAAGCAGCACATTAAGGTCCTGGAGTGGCCTAGCCAATCTCCAGACCTTAATCCTATAGAAAATCTGTGGAGGGAGCTGAAGGTTCGAGCTGCCAAACGTCAGCCTCGAAACCTTAATGACTGGAGAGGATCTGCAAAGAGGAGTGGGACAAAATCCCTCCTGAGATGTGTGCAAACCTGGTGGTCAACTACAAGAAACGTCTGACCTCTGTGACTGCCAACAAGGGTTTTGCCACCAAGTACTAAGTCATGTTTTGCGAAGGGGTCAAATGCTTATTTCACTCATTAAAATGCAAATCAATTTATAACTTTTTTGAAATGCGTTTTTCTGGATTTTTTTGTTGTTATTCTGTCTCTCACTGTTAAAATAAACCTACCATTAAAATTATAGAATGATCATTTCTTTGTCAGTGCGCAAACGTACAAAATCAGCAGATGATTTTATAGCAAATCATGGATGGATAAGTTAATATTATATTCTTTCTTAAACCACAAAGTTTTTATTAATGCATACATTGTTTAAACAGATTTAGTAGATAAAATTGTATCCCCAAATTTCAAGATCCCTGCATTGTTTTCTACCCATCTCTTTAATAACAGTCTATTTATTAGGCGAGATCTCAAAGAAGTATAAAAGGACTTAAAAATGTAGACACATGAGGCAAAGGAACATAGGATGGTTTCTCTCATGTTTGTTGTCAATTCTTTTGCCAGAAGCTGTTCCTGCATTTCATTTAGTCTGTGCTGTTCCTTGAACATTATTAAAAAAAAATTGATTCACTATTATTCTTTTCCAAATTTGATAATTCTTCCTGCATCATGGGGCCACTATTGTTCATTCAGAAATTTGCTGTAGGCCCTGTTTCATTAGGGCTTCTCATATTTCCCTGGTGACTTGGAAAGAACACTACTATGATATATAGTAATATATAGTAATATTTTATTGATTAGCCATATCAGAATACAAAATATAAAACACAGAATAGTATTAAGATCATATGTTAGAAATAGAATAAAAGAAATAATGTCTTCTATCTCTTTGGTTTCTGAAATAGAAGTCATATTCATTATAAGGAACTTGATTAAACTTTCCATATTTAACCATTGTGTCCAGCTACTCCTGCTTGAGTAAAGAGCTCTTAAACACATTTCTGTGTTTAAATACTTGGCAATTTGGAAGGTACATTTATGACAGGTCATCTCCTGCAATGCATCAACTTTATTATTCTGGCTTCAATAGAGTAATAGAAATGCATCAAATGCCTATAAGATTCATATTATAGTTGGATTCAGTATGAAATTTAAGCTCTGGTTTAACTCAGGTAAGAACCTTGGACCTTCCAGGTTTATAAGTACAGAATTACAAATTGCATGCTCTTCCACTTGGCCATGTTGATTTCAAGAAATGGAAATTGAAGAAATTATTTTAAGGAAAGGTTGATGGGAAATGGCAAATATGCATAAGATATTCTAGATATAAGTTTGTTTTTATAAACCTTGATGATGCAATGACGGGTCCTTGGTACTCTCTGAACTTGGTTGTTTTGTTGTAGACCCAAGTGCAGAGTGTCAAACTGCCGGCCCAAGGGCCGGATGCGTCACACAGAAACCATACCCACCCCAGCTCCGGCAAGGGGAAAAAAGTCGCAATATGTCGCGACACATCATGTGACGCGGCAAGTTTGACACCCCTGTGCTAGATGATGTTACCTAGTTTGGTAATGAAACGTCTGCAAGAAAACAACCAAGCTCAGAGAACACCAAGGACCCCTCATTTCACCTCTGAGCTACAAATATTCTCCTTTATTGATATAGCAATGTATTAATAAATGTTACCCATTTTTACATTTTCTTAATACTATTTTTAGTGCTCTGTCATGCCTTGAGTTTGATACAGGCAAATGGTGAGGAATTGTCTTTCTATGGTCTAAACTATATCCTTTATGGATTTTCCCTTTTTCCCACCTAATTAATTAGGAAATCACATTTTTTTGTTAACTATGAAATTCTGAATCTGAAAATAACAGGAAGTTATTCCTCCAATTTTTAACAGAATGACTCTAAAAAATGTCATATAAGTTCTAGAGAGAATCAGGATGGGAAATTTCTATTTCATTATTAGAAAATCCATCATGATTTTGAGATTTGTTTGCATGATAACTGACAACAGTCTTAGCCATTTATTAATTTTATCTGTTAATCTTGCTTTCATGGGTTTCCAAAATTGTTTCCAGCCAAATGAAACACTAGTTCCTGATGCATATATATCCTGTTTAATTGCTATGCTGTTCCATTATTCCTAGTTTAATGATAAAAAAAACAGAAGCAACTTTTCAAGCTAAAAGTAACTTATTTTGCTTTTATGTTTTAGTAAATATAACATTTCTTTAAACAAAATAATCCTTATAACATTCATTCAGAATTATGAACTAAAATTGCAAGATTTTTAAATTAACAATTTCAATAATTAATTTATGTATTAATTAAATTTATATTGCTGGCCATCATATGAGAAATTACTCTGGGTGGCATATAATTTGTACTTAATCATGGTGTCTTGGTTTTCCTTAACTTTTCATACCAAGAAATGATTTATATTATAGCATATTCTTTTCCAACTCCTGCAATCAATATTTTTCAAACAAATCTTAAAAATAAATTTGGAACCACGATTGCTTTGAAAATAAATAAATAAATAAATAAGCTAAAATTAGCATATTTTGTAACACTGGATATATTCTAACTAAAGTTTAAGGAATAAGTATCAGTTTTCAAACATATGTTTACATTAATATGGTTATATAATTTACTTAATTTAACCTGCTGTCATGGCAAATCTTACTAAAATGTTTTGATTAGTACAGCATTTCTCCAACCTACAACACCAAACATACTGTATTTTTTAAATAATACCTTAAGAATTTAAGAAAATACAGTAATATTTTTACAATAACTCAGCCTTAGACTTCCAGGACCAAGAATATCATAGGGTTAGTTTCTGGTTAGATTCTGTAATTCCCACACGTCGGGATTTCTATAGTATTATCAGCAATGTCAAAGAATCCAGTGCATCTCTAGAGAAATATCATACTGGAAATGGACTGGGCCCATAATTTGGTCATTTCCTTTCCTCCATATTAGCTGCCAGAGCTGGCACAGTCAGAGGAAACATAACAAGGACCAATCAGCAGATATAATGGGAGAGCTGAATGTTCCTGTGCTCTTCCCTAACCTTCCCCATGTGCCATGTGCATAATTGGAATAACAGAATAACAGAATTGGAAGGGACCTTGGAGGTCTTCTAGTCCAACCCCCTGCTCAAGCTGGAGATCCTATACCATTTCAGACAAATGGTTGTCCAATCTCTTCTTTAAAATTTGTAGCATTCACAACTTCTGGAGGCAAGTTGTTCCACTGATTAATTGTTCTAATTTTCTGTCAGGAAATTTCTCCTTAGTTCTAGGTTGCTTGTCTCCTTAATTAGTTTCCATCTCTTGTAAAATAAGGTCTGTGGGAAAAAAAGATGCTTAACTGAAAATGTAAATAATTCTAAAATTAGAATATGTTGACATCTAAAAGGAAAGTTCATTTATGTTGCTACTATAATTATTTAAAGTAGAGAAGTGAAAATATTTAATATAGTGATGAGTAAACTTCCATCCAATTATTGTGCTAATCCTTCTTTTGAGATGCAAAAGGGAGGTTTAATTCATCAATAATTTCAGTTAAGGTGTCTACAAATATGCACAAATGTCTTATATGAAAAACACACATTTAAACTCTTTTGGTTCCAAGGATGTCACCTGGAAGGCTTAAAAGGCTGCCAAAAATAAAAAAAGACAAGAGGTGCATGTCCACCTTAGGTTGCCCATTTCTGTTTTAAAAGTTCCTGCACTACCTGTTTTATAATCTGATGCTGTTATTGAAATTGAGCTTTTAATGGAATTTTAACAACGATGTTAAAAGTCATTTCAGCCATTAAGATATTAAAACATGTGTAATGAGCATTTATTTATTTATTAGGAAGTTTTCAGGAAGGTTTCTTAATGTTTTATGAAGCAAATACTAGACTTTTGTAATAAGTAATTACATATCCACAAATGAAGCACCTAAATGATACTACCCTTTAACATGACTTCAATTGCCAAATCGAGAGGAAACCTAACATGAGAAGGCTCTTTATCAATTGCAAAGATTTATTTCTGATTTGCATGCTACATCCAAAACTATCAAGCAGTTTGTTTAATTTCCAGATAAATAAATTTGATGATATAGTACTTAATAACCATCGTGTTAGGTTCATGGTGTCCTGATGTCCATGGAGTCCTGATGACTCCATGGACACAACAATATAGGTAGTCCTCGACTCACGGCCCCAAATTGAAACCAAAATTATTGTTGCTAAGTGAGAACAGTTGTTAAGTGAATTTTGCTCCATTTTACAACCTTTCTTGCAACAGCTGTTAAATGAATCACTGATGTTAAGTTAGTAACATGGTGGTTAGGTAAATTTGGCTTGACCATTGATTTTGCTTGTCAGAAGGTTACAAAAGGTGATCACATGACCCTGGGACATGGGAACTGTCATAAATATGAGTCAGTTGCCAAGCATCTGAATTTTGATCACATGACATGGAGATGCTGTAAGCAGTCGCAAGTGTGAAAAACTGTCATAAGTCATTTTAAAACTGCCCATCTCCCTCACAGTATTTAATGTTAAGTATGCTCTATAAAGTACTGTTCAGTACAAACTATAACTTTCATAAACTGTAGATTTTTTTCCCCCTCCTTAATAAATTATTGCACATGGAATATAGAACTTCAAGCCCACCTAATGCATTTTGATTTGGCAATTAGAGTAATCTGACATAATTTTTAAGAAATTATACTGGAGCAGACAAATATTAAAATTGAGTTTGCCTGTTGTTGGAAAGCACTGGAAAACTTTCCATCCAATTGTAAATTCAGAATCTAGATTAGCAGTTTGAAATGTTCCTGGAACATAATTTTTTGATGTTAACCTGTGATATTTGTCGGCTTCTATCCCCTCGACTGCAAAAATCACCTACAATAATACAATATAACTCAGTCGCCTTTTAAATACAAGTGATAATATATTTTAGAGTTTCTTGTATCCTTGACATTATTTTGAACATTTTAAAGGAGGAATTCAAAAACTGGGATTTTTAAGAGGTTGTAGCTTAACAGGCTATTGTTCTTTTTTTTATAACACTGAGATTCAGATGTTTGAATGTACTTAGTCTTAAGATGTAGCAGAAATTTGAATCTAACTGATCTGCAAAAGACAAGTACAGTTTGTCTACAAAAAGACAAGTTTGCGATTTTAAGACCACAATTCAACCCGGAATTATGATTGTGATTGCAGTTGCTAAGCAGATCACCACATGACTGGCCCTGATGACATTTTTTTTAATGGTGGTCATTAAGCAAACTCTATGGTTGTTAAGCAAATTCATTTTACTCAATGGACATTTTTTTTTGCTGGAAATCAGAAGCAAACATTGGAAACTGGCAAAAACCATAAAAAATCATAGTCATGTGACTGAGATACTCTGCAAATGTTATAATAATATGCTGGTTATTAATAGATTTAACTTCTAAAAAAGTATACATGTTTAAATAAATAAATGCACATATTGTCTGTAATTGACTCTCTTATTTGAGAAAGAAATATTTCCTGGATTAACTAACCACCATTAATTCAACATTCTTTTAAATAATTTCCCTAATCAGCTCTTTGGTAGATTAGCAATTTGGACAAAACATTTTTAGCCAACTGGAATATAAGAAATACTAGAAATACTAGAAAACTCTTACAGAACTTTTAACCAAGAGATTGTTAGCTATGGGAAATGATACACATATTAATTATACATATCCACCAATTTTACTGGTGCATGAAACTGATGTTTGGGGAAATACTTCATAAAAACTGCAAACTTTGTTGTTCTGAGAAAGCTGTTCTTTTTTAAGTTTCCTATTGCCTGCATATTAAGCAGACTTCATAGTGTGATGGCCCTTAGTCTAACAACTCCTGCAAGCAATGCACTGTATATAGATATTCTAAATGTCAGAGATCAAGAAGACAGGCAGATGATAAAGTTACTGCCTGGCAACCACCCATCAGGAGAAAGTTCAAAAGCAAACAATCACAGAAGGGCCCAGATTCTATGCATATAACTTCTAAACTTAGAGCCACAGGACTAAGGTCTCTTAAGATTTGATGGAATGGGTAAGTTGCTATGGGAACAAGTAGTTCTTAGATAATCTGGTCCTTGGCAGTTTTTGAGTTGTATAAGCAGACAAAATTGGAAACCAATGTAACAATATCGGCACAAAAAATATAGTTATGGAGAATACAAATGGTTTCTATGTTCTTATTGAACAGAAATTCTCAAATGTTTTTTAAAAAGTAGGTTAGTGTATAAATACATACTGAACTTTGGGGGAAAGGGCAAATTTATAATAAATAAAATCTAATGTAAGATCTATGTTAGAACAGATGACTATGGTAATAACCCCATCACTTTTCAGGAAAAATTAAACTGACAGAACAGCAAGAATTGATAGAAACTATTTCACATTACAAAGTCAGATGTATTCATAATCCAAAAACCAGTTGCAGAAGAGATATTACAAACTCATTAGCTATTGAAACTCTTGTGAGGCAGCAGTCAACATCAATATCAGCACTGCAGCTTATTTGAATTAAAATTCATCTTATTTGTTGGTGACAACTTAATGCCCCATTTTATTGATTAAAATTATGTTAATGTAGTTTTCTTCATTTGCCATTGCTTTCTTTAGTGAGTCAATATCCCCAGTAACCTCTGCCTCTTATCCAAAACCTAGCCAGATCTAACCTTGCTTAGATTCTGAGCCCAGACATGAACAGTCACATACTACCAGTTGTTGAAGCTGTAGTTCTTAAAATTATCTCAAAAAATTGCCTTGAGGAAATTTAGATTTAAAGAAGAATTTGTTTGGCATAATCCTAAGGGTCTGTACTTTCCTATGTAGTTATTCTTGATAAAAGTGAAATTTTCAGTCCCAAAAACAGACTGGAAATCAAATAGAAATAAAACTCATTCAGGCTCATTCAGACATACTGTATGTGAAGTTAAACAACTTCTGTCCTCTTCAAACTCTTATCCCAAATACCCACTGCTCTGATTTTCAACATTTCTTTTCCCTGCCAGAATAACAGTTAATCAGTGAGGCATTTTTATAACTACTCAGATCAACACATCCACTCAAGTCCTTATAAGCCAACAAAATATTCAGATAATATATTGTCTCTAGTAGCTTGTCTACATCCTTATTTTTAAAGTATGCCTTCACTGAGAAAAAGTCTGAAGGGCACTTTTTCTTATAAGTTACATTGGAAAACTACAAGGATTTGAATTGGAAAAAGTAGAATAATCTGCATTTTGCCCCAAACTTGATTGTAGTGATCAAGTCCTTGCACTAACTTCCTACCTGGAGACAATTCCCAAGGAAAATGAAAAGTGTCTGTTTTTCTTGACTTTTCAGCAGCCTGCAATACTGCCTGGAGAGAAAGTCTTCTCAAACTAATCAAGATTATACCTTAACATAAAACCATTGCCTTGATTGACAACATGTTGAGTAACAAGTTATTTCAAGTTTTCACAGAATTTAATAGAGGCTGATATCGTAAATTGAATAATGGACCACCACAAGGATCAGTGCTATCCTCTCCTCTTTTTAATTTGTACATCCATGATCTGCCTGAAACTGTTTCAAGAAATTTAATTATGCCGATGATATCAATCTCACAGCCCAAAAAACCAACTTCAGTGATGCAGAGGACATCCTTTCTCAAGAACTCCAGAAGCTGGATGATTACTTCAAAAAATGGCGCCTCTAACCAAGCCTAACAAAAAGAGAAGTAGCCTCATTCCACTTCAGTAATAGGTTTCGCAAATTGTCAGCCTTCAGTGAAATTCCAGAACCATATTTTACTATGTAATAACTCTCCAAAGTACCTGGGGGTAACACTGGACAGATCACTACCCTTCCGACCATACCTGGAAAAAATAGCTACAAAATTGAAAAGCTACAAATTACTGAACAGACTTGCTAGAACATCCTGGGGTGCTGATGCTAACACCCTACAAACAACAGCCTTGGCTTTGGTTTTCCAGAGTTAAATATTGTGCCAGCATGTGACCTAACAGCGCCCACACTCAATTGGTTGATGTCCAACTCCAGCAATGTGTATCACCTCTGGAACATTGCATACTATTTGTGCGTACTGGTTACTAGTACTTAGCAATATCATACTGTCCCACATAAGGTGACAAGTTCTCATTTGGTTATGGTCAAGATGCTAAACAAGGTCCTCCCTATTCACCAGGACAATCCACAGCCCATCACAAGATTGAAATCCCATAGGCCAGCATGGAAAACAATGATTCACTTAACATCTGCCCAGTTTAACCCCCAGAATGCCTGGAGAGAGAAATGGTTAAATGTACCTTCTTGTGGTCTGACCATTAGTGATCCCTCTACCAAACCACCTGGTTTTGACTGATCTCACACTATCTGGACAAAATTGAATAGAATTAGGTGTGATACTGAAAGAATTGCCTCGGCCCTGTATCAGTGAGGATGGAAAGATCCTGTTTTGATTGTGGTGCTGATATGCAAACTACTAAACATATTGTGTAAGATTGCCCACCTTGTGTGTGCTCTGGTTCCCTAGAAGACCTTCACAAAGCAATGCCAGAGGCAATTGCCTGGAAACTGAATTGGACATCCAGTTATGAGGCCACTGTAGAAGTTTTGTGCATAATTTACATGGATTGCATGTATAATTTACTTATTTTCTGTCATGTTTGTATCATATGTTAAATAATAATGGAAAAAAGCAAACTGCATATGGCTTAAGACACTGTATACTTGTAGAACAGGGGTTTCCAATTCGCAATGTCACGTGACGTCGTGATGTATCGTGACTTTTTTTCCATTGCCGGCAATGGGGTGGGCACCGTTTTGGCATGACGCATCCGGCCTATGGGCCGGCAGTTTGACACCCGTTATAGAATAAGACTGTTTTAATATGACTAAGTGCTTATGGGCAAAGCTGTTCATATTCCAGTTCTGATTTAAATTGTACCTATAGGTTTGCATGAGGTGTGGAAAGCGAAAAGTTGCAGCATTAAAGGAGCTCTTGTTCCTTTTATGTCTGCCAAAAGATTTTAACCAACCAATAAATTTGATGAACCAATTATTTCTGCCTATTTGGGAAGTCTCATGCTTTCCCCTACCCACCCACTAAATCAGTTAGGTTTTGTGTTATTGATCAATGGTTAACATTACCTCTGTGAATTTATGTCTCACACAATAATCTCAACAAGCATCTTGCACCAATCAATTGTATCTGTGACAAGTAGCAGGCAAAAAATGAACAAAAACTGGCCACCTTCCTTATCTTCTCCTTAGAAATGTCACATTCAGCAACCCGTTGGTTCGGAACAAGTTATAACCAATAGCTTATATAATCCTAATTGATAGTAGTCTTTGTAAATAACTAAAAATAACTAAAAAAAATGTAGATGCAAAACTTATTTTTTCCGTGGTAAGCTAAATTGGAGAGCAAAACACAATGCTCAACATCAAACATGTTTAAAAAATTACACTTATTTCAGAGGCTACTGGTTTAAAATATTAACTTTTTTTCCAGTTTGCTTCCACAGTATAATTGGGAAAGAATACAGCATGATGTTTAAAAATGGAACACTGTAGTAAAGTTATTTTAGGTAAATCAAACTGGCATTTTTGGGCATACCATTAAAATGTATAAAAAGACTTGTAAATAGGTAGAATAGCATTCTACATATTTTAAGAACGATCATACTAGAAAATTCCAAAGATTATTTACAAAACTGGCCCATATAGCAAGAACATGTCACACATCAGCGCTAGCTTTTGTCCATTAAAGTCCAGGAATTTCTTAGAGCTTATTACACATGGTAATTATGTAGTCCTTTATTACTTTAAAGCAGATGTGAAGTTTGGAAATCATATTACAGTAAAGAGCTCACGGCAGCATTTACAAATACAGCATATGCTGAATTGTGATACATTAGCATAAATACAAAATTAAAAATATGGAAACAACTAGTACAGTGCGCTAGAAAGTATTTCTTTTACATATTTTCTTTTATTCCTCCTTTCTCGCCGCTTCATGGGAGAAACTGGAAAATCCGAAGACGTCTGTTTACTTCACCTCTTGCTGGAGCCAAGAAACATTCACTTCCCACACTGTACTGGTTCCCCCCCAAAAAAAAGTCATTCGTACCGCTCTCCCTCCCTAACACGTCCCGCATGTCTATTCCTAGATAAGATAATCCGCATAGAAAGAAGGGACTCTTCAAAGAGGCCTTTGGGCAGTTACTCTTCTGTATCAAAGGCATGAGCTCCAGGCCTTGCATTAAAAATTGACTTCTTGCACGGAAAAAAACCGCCTTCAGTTATTTCACTTATCAGCGCTGTGGGGGGAGGGGGGAGCTTCCCCCCCCCCCGGCTCAAGCTCCTTGGAAAGGGAAAAGATCATAACGCCTTTATATATAAGTTAGGCCCCTCAAAAGCGTAGCTCGTCTCTCGCGAAGGAGGCGAGCCAAGTCGCAGCAACCAGAACCACCCACCCTCCCCGCGACTGCCGCTGCTACGAGGCGGCATCTTCTCCGTTCAGACCGCGCAGAGTATTTAGCGAAGAGCGGCGAAATACCGCCCAGTTAATCCAGATCTGTTAACGGGAACAGGCGCCACTCAGGCAACCGCCCACTTCTTCGTAGCGTCCCGCTAGGCTCGGCTCCGTGCCCGGACGGATTCCTCTCGTCACAGACGGCGCTCAAGGGAAGCCATGATTACTCGTTGGTGCCAGAAGAACCACGCCCCAGGCCGTCCCAAGGGGCAGCGGGAGGGGCACACGCGTTGGCAAAGAGTAACACCCCCCCACACACACAGAGTGACAATATCAGTTGCACATCCCCACCGAGGGGGCTGCCGCCCGCCCAGCTGTAACTACAATTCGCGCTTGAAGACCCTACGCTCTTTTACAGAAATGCAGCCGCTCCACAACTAATTTAAAGGGCGCGTACGAACGTGCTGATCATGAGTGACAAAGCCGTTTGACTGACTCACTAACGGTCGAATGATAACCCGAGAATATAATAAAATCCCGCCCTCTCTGCTAATATTGTGCATCCAGTGATAAGGATGGAAACCTAAGAAATAGAATACGATTGAATGTTTCCGGTTTCTGATTGACCTTTTGAAGTACGCACCACATGTCGGAAAAGAGTGATGAAAACGCGTAGGGATAAATATTCTGGTAATAAAGAAACAAATAAAACAGAGGTCTTCATTTCATCGCTACGCTTAGCACTCATCATGCCTTCCCTCCAAAATGGCTTTTGATTTCTAAGAAAGACTTCATTTGCTTGTTGGAATAGATCCCTTCCCTATGTTTTTTAATTACGAGAGATTAGCTTGGTTATT
Source organism: Azemiops feae (assembly GCA_023970755.1). Lineage (NCBI taxonomy): Eukaryota > Metazoa > Chordata > Lepidosauria > Squamata > Viperidae > Azemiops > Azemiops feae. The sequence continues at coordinate 524,491 of JALGBA010003976.1, read as the reverse complement.
CGGTGCCCTGCTTCTTCGCAGGTCAAATACTTCAAACTGGCAAAAATTTACAATACATGAAAACCTGCCTGTTTATAAATGCTAGATTTAAAGATGTAAACAACAAGAAGTGGTTTTGGCTAGCGAGAACAACACATCAACTTTTCCTAACAAGATCAAAAGACGCGTTTGATAACCATCTTTTCGGAACCGAAACAAACTTTATGGGTAGGAGAATGCATTTCTTCATTTCTGTCTGCAATGTTACCTTGTCAAGGCATCAGAATTCAACCCATTTTAAATTCACGTACTGTAGCTTGTAAACTTCTGGAAAAAATTCTAGTAGTTTACAAAAACTTAAAAGACTACATGCCAATTTAAAAATTCTTTAAGTAATACGATCCTTTGAAATTTGCCCTGTTTAATTCCTCTTGCCCGGCTGCACGTGAGGGTCTCCACATATTGCAACTGGAAGGTCTGAAATATAGCCTCAAATACATAATGGCTTTAGCTCCTTGATCGAAGCAGCGCCGATACCAAGCTCGAGCGTAGCGCTAGAAGAGCGCTACGACTGACGTAAGTCAACAAAGGTCACGTGGCCACGCCTAAGTGCGGTGATTGGCTGCGTGGGCACAGGGAAACGGGGTGGGGAGGGGGGGTCACGGTGGCGGCGTGGGGTTCGCTGTGTGACACAATTACAACAACTTTGTTCAGCTGCTGGGGAAGTTTGTACAGGCAACAAATACACCCCTCGCGGGCGGGCGCGGGTCCCTGTCACCTCGACTCCACTCACTTTTCGTCGCTGGGGCTGGCGGCTCAGCAGCGATGTAAACACTGCTCCGTCACCGCCAGCAGCAGCAGCCGCAGCCTCCTCCTCCTTCTCCTCCCACTCCCCCCCCCAGTCTTCAGCGCTGGGGCTCCCTTCCTGCTCCCTCCTCCTCCGATCAGCGGGGCTTCCCCCCGCCTTTCTCTCCCTCCCCCTCCCTGCCGGCTGTTGTTGTTGTAATAAAAGTTGTGGTGGTGCGTGTGTGTCGGGCACCCCGCCCCGCCCGGCACTGGGGGGGTGTTGGGGCGCGCGGGGAGGGGGGCTTGCGATCGTGAGTTAATTACGTTGCGTTTCCATGAAATCGTGTGGAGTGTCGCTCGCCGCTGCCGCCGCCGCCGCCGCTGCCTCTACTGCTTTCGGTGATGAGGAAAAGAAAATGGCGGCGGGGAAAGCGAGCGGCCAGAGCGAGGAGGACTTCGCCAGCCTGACAGCGGAGGAAAGAGAAGTCCTCTCTGGCCTCGACAGGTACTCAGACGGCAGCCTCCGTGTTCCGGCTCGTCCGGTGATCTCTCTTGCCCGCCCGCCCGAGGTGTACGAGTGAGCGAGCGAGTGTGTGTGTGTGCGCGTGAGAGGGAGAAAAAGCGAGCGTGAGTGTGGCGGTGCTCTTGGGCCGGAGCGAGGGCTCTGCCCCTGCCAGCGAGTGTGAGGGAGCGCACGGAGCGATCTGTTTGGGGCGGGGTGGGCTGGGGGACTCCGCGAACGTGTCTGTTTTGCTCAATCTCTCTCTGTCGCTTGATTCCCCCTTATGCAGCCGACTCTTCGGATTTTTAAGGCTTCATGAAGATGGCGCCAGAACGAAGGCCTTGCTGTTAAAGGTAAGGGGACTGGGGTGGGGGAGGAGGCAACCGACCAGGGAGCCACCCTCCCGGGTTTGTGTGTGTGTGTATGTGCGTGTATGTGCACTTGTGTAGGAGCCTGTGTGAGTGTGCTGGAGAGCTGCGGAATTAAACCGTCACCTCGCGACCGTGAGGTTCGGCTTCGCGCTGACTCCCTCTTCCTCTCCTGGCTCTCGGGAGAGAACCGCTCGGCTCTTCCCTTCTCCGGCCCGCTGGAATAGAAAGCTCCCGTTGCCCACTTTCAGGGTTTTATCCAAAAAGTAGGGTAGAAGGTGCCGGCCCGATTCTCTCCATTTAGGAGCAATCTACCTGAGTAATGAGAAGATCGGGCGATATTTTAATAAGGACTGGTTCTCGGTTTTTTTTATTGCTAAAGGGGAAAAACTGGACTGAATTGAATCGCTGAAAATGAATTGATATAAATAGGAAGAAGGATATTGAAGAAACGTGGCGCCTCTTCTGTGGTGTGTCACTCTCAGGAGTCTGTCGCAAACTGATTTGTTTACTCGTGCTGTATCCATCTTCCTTGCAACGTGCATCTTCATTGAACGATTTGGTTTTTCTTAAGCTTTTCACTTCGTAGGACGTTTATAGAGAACGGGTTGTAGGTTGCGGCTGTTTTTGTACAACTGACTAAAGAGGTATCTTCTTTCAGTAAAAAAAAAAGTTCTTGGTCCTGTCATTTAGTTAAGTAATGGCTTCTCCTCTTGGCCCAAGATGGCCGGACAGGGAGGAGAAAGAACTTGGTGGGAGGAGGTAAACAGAAATAAATACTCAGAATGTATATGCAAATATGTGGGAAATGTTTGACTTTTTAGGAGCTGCATAGGCTGATGTGTCAAAAGAGTTTTCCTACTTGAATTTACTAAAAGCAGAATATTGTGTTCACAGAGCTGTTGGTAAATCTTATTAACCTGTAGCATATCTACCTAAATTACGTAGATTTTGATACAAATTAATTTATAGGACAAATCTTATTATGGTTTATATTGCATTACTTGAGATTTTCTTTTCAGTGCTAGTATCTCACAGCTTTAGTTTAAGTGTAATGATTTCCTTTTTTTAAGAATGATTGTTCATTCAATTTATTGGTCTACTGTGGGTATATAATATCAGCTTCTCTGCATTTCTTCTTTTATAACCAAGTAACTTAGCATAAAGATTAATGATTTGGGGAATTTTTTGATAGAATGAAGTTCTTGTTTCTAGTGACATTGTTTTTAAAAAGGCAATTTTTACAAATGTTGAAACATTTTTAGATATTTACATATGTCAAATATTTATGATGGGAGCTATCTGAATTTGAAATCTTAAAATATTTCATTTTCTGGCACAAGGTGCAACTATACAGTACACTGAAAGAGTGTTTAGGTTTGAAATGTTAGACTACAGTATTAATGTTTGACATGATTTTAAAGAAAGGGTTCTAAGGAATAATATGCTATTTCTTAGCATAACTTAGGTTATGTATTTATCTACTGGGTATAATTATAGGAAAATCATGGGTTGATTTTCTTTTGTTTCATTGATGTAAGTTTAATGCTTAGTATGTACTAAAATATGTTGTGACCTTCTATTCAATATTTTAAAATGGGCTGTATATTAAACCTATATTAAAATTTTAATTGTAGGAATATCAGAAGTCAAATTATTGGTCCTACCCTTACAGAATTGATAAAGCTGAATAGCAGGGTTTCGGCCATATTTTTCCCCCCACTTTTGTCTAGAAATTAAATGGGGATCTTCTGCATGTAAATTATTTGCTTTCTATAGTACTTCAGCTCCTTCTTTACATATATTTCTACTTTGAAATATATATTATTGAATTTGATAGGTAAGCGGATATAGCATAAATGGTATCAGAAATTGCACATCAGAAGAAAACATTTTAAACAGCCTTTAGTTTTGCAGAAAGAGCGAAGTCAAACAATTCTCATATTGGTGCCTTTGAAAGTATTAGGACAGTAACTTTCAGAATTCCCAGCTATCATTTCCAAAATGTTTTGCTTCCATCGAGTTTGAGATTGAAGAAGAATATTAAAGTTTATTTTCTAGAATAAGTTACATCAGGCAAAGAAAATAGAGTGGTACCTTGGTTCATCATTAATTGGTTCCAGGAGGCGATGAGTAGCAAACATGAGTACAAAACAGATTTTTCCCATAAAGAATAATGTAGTGAGTCATAAGGCAGCCGACACCAACCAGTTCTAGCTTGTGCATTACCAAACAAACAATGAGTACCTGGACAAAATTTTGTGTCAAAATGCGTTGAGTACCAAATTTGATGAGCTTCAAAGCAGTTGAATACCAGGGTACAACTATAGTTGAATTACATAGGAGGTAAATTATAGATTTGTTGTAGACAGATGTGTATATGTGAGAATCCAGTTTGTAAGCATTTTGGGTAAGGTAGCCCAAATCAAAGAAACAATGAGGGTCATAAGTACCTAATAGTTGATGATAATAAAGTCAGACTATGGAGAGTTCAACAAGAGAGCCCTCAATTTAGGCCTCCTTGCTCTGTTATGCTCCAGAAGTTTTAGTCTACAATTCAGTTCGTATTGTAAGATTGTATGATGTAAGATATTAATTCATCTGTAGGTACAAGCTTTGGAAAGTTTGCTTTAAGAAATAATGAGAACAGTAGAAAATTGGAGTGAGAAATTCTTCATTCTTAAATGTTAATATTGATGCTTACAATCAGCAAGAGAAACCAATCTAATAATTCTCCAAACTATTTTACCTTTTTAAAGGCAAAATTAAAGCTGCAAGTTAAGTATTTCAAAATCTGTGGGTTTCAGCCTGAGTCTAGTATTGTTCATTAATAGTTATAATAGAGGTTGTGTGATCTTGCTGTTTAAAATGGAGCTTTCAAATTGTAGGAAAAGTTGAAGAAACTATTGCTTATGTGCAAAGTCAGGGTTTTGAATCCAGAGATATTGCTATTTGTACAGATATGGATGATAAATGAGACACCTGTGTAAGAGCGTGGAAATGTCAAGTATTTTCCTCTTGAATAGTGATTAAATCCATGATCGCCATGAAACCTCTCTCTCAAGCTTGTTATTTCTGTTCCTTTTGATAGATTGTTTCAGTTGTTTTATAAGAAAAATTGAGTTAAATATTCTCCAAAGTGATAGCCATGTTATGAATCAGCTCCCATCAGTAGTAACATAGTTATCACTTTAGAGAACATTAAACCCAGTTTTTCTGCTGATGTCAATTTACATTATTATTTTTAATTATTGTACAATGTTGCTTTTAGATGTATTTTAGGAGATACATAGCTTAGGTTCACAGTATTGTACTGTTACAGATATGATAACCTCATCTGTCTTTTAGGTTTTTGGCATAAGTACTGCTGTTTTCATTGAAATTGGAAATAATATATGTTTATTTTGATGAGTAGAGATTGATACTCAATTTATGATGTCAGTTACTCTGTTTTCTCATATATGCTGTATTTAGGCTCTGTCAAAGTAAAAAGACATAGAACTTGCTAATGATTTCTATAATTTTATCAAGTAAAATGCTAGTGTGAATGTTCCTGTTCAATCTGCTCTAAAATTTACATAAACATCTGAAGCATGGAACTGAAAAGAAAATTGAAATGGTGGCAGTTTCCTGATATCCAGTTTAAAGCATTTTTTGGTGATTAAAACAAATATGATAGTAAAGTGATTTAATGATTCTTGAATAAGACCAGTAAACAGCAATTATTAGTTATTAATTAATAATTAATTACAAGCAGGTAAATGGTAGAACAGCTTGGAGTGTACAGTATTCTCAGCCAATGATCTTGATATATATATATATATTTGCTATATACCTGTTTCTGAAAAATGCATTATATTAGGACTTTGTATGTGAAGGCTTAAGAAAATGAAAACCTTGCACAGAAACCTCCTTCCCATCCCTTTCCCCATGTTTTTCTGGCATCTCATTTCCTAATTAGAAAAAAATCAGCCTAAAAAGTATATTTGTTAACCAGGAGAGTGATATGATATTATAGAGCAAACATGCCTCATAAATAGCTCGATACAGTATAGGAACTTCTAATATAAAATCATTTACTCTGCTTATTAGTATGCTGATAAGTAATATGTCAAAAAGCTATGATAGAAATAGTAATTCTTTAAAAGTATGGTTAACATTAATTATCAGTTAATATTAAAATGGAATTGGACAGATATAATCAAAACTTCCAGTTGACAACTTCTTCCTCAATAACATCCAGTGTTTTACATAGAGTTACACATGTTAGTAATGCTGTATCAATAAAGTAGCATTTAATGAAGTTTTATTGCTCTGCAGTTAAATGAATACCTGCATGCATAGAAACTACCATCAATAGACATTTTAAGTAACACTTTAAATTCACCCTCAATCATTATTACCCATTCTCTGCGTCATTGTTATGGTATATTACGGTCTGCTTAAAAGAGATGTCTTATTTAATATTGGAGCATTTTGTTTTCAAAGAAAGTAACTCTGAAAGATTCTTTATGACTGACATCTTCATTTTCTCATTCCTATGTAATTCCATGTTAATACATTTATATAGCAGATATGGTATTGACTGAATTTAATACTCATGAAGTTGATAAAAGTTCATTTGCATGATAAATCCACAGCTAATAAGTGTCTAGAAGATTTTATTTTATTTTTAAAATATTGTAGCTTATATAATGGCATACTGAGTTGTGTTTATTGGTTTATTTTTCTACTGCTTCAACATGTTGTTCTATAATCTTGAAAACATGCATACCATTTGGATTTTAGAGGATGTGCACCTTGTGTTCTAGTATAACCACTTTTATGTTGAAATATCAAATTGACTCCAGGGAAAGTTTCGAGCAGTTGAACCAAAATTGGAGTAATGCACCTTATCAAGATAATTTTGAAGTTTCCCAATGAATAATACAAGGATTATTTCCCAAATGGGATAACTTGTTTGGAATGAATAAATAGTACAATTTTAAATAATATAGTAATTCCTGAAAGAATTAAATAGAGTTAGTGAGTGTTTATAAATATTACACTGTTTTTTTAAATACATTATTACAGAAATAGCGAAGGTAAGAAAGTATTCTGTTACACTGTTACATATTGGATATACTGCATAGACATTTTGGAAGAGGATGCTACATCAATATTAATTTATTTAAGTAATCATTTGCCTTGTTCTTTAATGAGTTAAGATCTTACCACTTTTAATATGCAATCTACTAATTTACCAGACTTGTATAGAATAGTAAATTTTAGGTGAAAGTAATATCTGTATTTAAATTTTATGATATAATGATAAAGCAATAATATGTTCAAAATATGCGTTACTAATTTATGAATACATTTTATTACTATATTGGTATGATGAGTTGAGATTTTATATAGTGATTCAGAATATTTTTTTTAATTTATCTATTCTAATCTCTAGCTATACTGAATTCCAGCCATACAAATATATGAAAAAATTGATATACCTTGATTTTTCCTCCGGTAGCACAGAAGCCATCTCTGATATTTTTGATGATTTTATATGTGTCCTGCTATATTTATTTGGTAGCTTTATTTACTGTCTTTTATTGAGCAGCTCAAAGCAGTGTATGTAGTGTCCCCCTCCTGTTTTTATCACAACTATAGAGTGACATAAATTGAACTTCATATCATTATATCTTAATCTGGACTTATTGTATAGATTTCAACTACCCAGATTTCCTTAGCCAATAGAAAAATGCTGGGGATAGAAATCCACATATCTGGAGTTGTGAAGGTTGGGAACATGCAATACACTATGGATAGATGTTTACTAAGTTTCGTTAGAGGTATATTGCATAGGTTCATATATTTGGACTATACAAGAAAAGTTAAGTTTTAACTTGTGAAATTGTCAGCTTCTTGAGCTACTCATAAATTGCTTCAGATCAAATGCATATACACTAAAGCATAGCTTTGGAAGATATTAATGCTGTAGTGGCATTATCTGATATATGGACCAATGATATTAATGTAGTTAGCAACTTGAAATTGCCTTTTTTGTAGACAGTTTGAATATACAGTATATTTAATATGTAGTCTGTCTAGTTAAATGTTAAAACATAATTAGTGTTCTTATTGCCTAGAAAGTATAAAGAATCAGTTTCTTAATGTGTATTTGCATGCAATCATAGATAATTGTTTATATTACCTGCTTACAGTTTAGCAAAATTCTGATTGACAATTCTACAGTATTAAAAAAGTGAAAGTGGAATTACAGAGCATTTAATATCTTAATATCACTAGGTACATTTTTTAGCAGATGTTAAGTGAGATACTGAATCTTGATAGATCAAAAAGTTGCATAATCGTAATGAAACAGGATTGTTCGTGGATCTCTTTAAAAATTAAAAATGAAGGGAATCTTGAACATTTTTTTTCAGTTTATCTATTCATTGTGGATAAGAACATATTTTCATGAACTGTGTGGGTTTCATTTTCCAAGGTGGCTAATTTATGGATATGCAGGCATGCAAGAGTTGATGCATAAAAAATAATAATTCTTCCCCAACCAAGATAGTTAAAAGAACATGTATTGACTGATATTAATCCTGGTATAATCTAATAAATATGTTGGTAATCTGTTGACCACATAATTTCCAAGCTCCTTAATAACCTGCTCTGCTTTCTGGCTCTAGTCAGTATAGGTAATCCTACACTTACAACAGTTCATTTAGTAACCAAAATTACAATGGCACTGAAAAACGGCACTGATTTATGACAGTTTTTCACACCTATGACTGTTGCAGCATCCCCATGATGATGGGATCAAAATTCAGACGTTTGGCAACGGACTCATATTTATGGTTGCAGGGTCCCGAGGTCATGCGATAATTTTTTGCAACTTTCTGATAAGCAAAGTCAGTGCTTATCAGAAAGTTATGTTAATATCATATTACTAACTTAATAATCAGAGTGATTCACTTAACAACTATGGCAAGCAAGGTTATAAAATGGGACAAAATTCACTTAACTGACTCACTTAGCAAACGAAATTTTGGGCTCAATTGCGCTTGTAAGTTGAAGACTTCCTGTAGAGTGCTGAATGGTAATAAAAAATAGAAGTGCAGTCTCAGCTCCACTATCAGTAGAGAGATCATTGCAGGACCCATCTGGGTCAGTGACCGGGACCAGAGGTTTTGTCTTCTGAGCCTTTAAACTCATGCTGGAGCCCCCATTCTCAGGGAACATCTCTCTTTGCTAGGGAGAAATTCCCCGAGGATGGGGGCTCCAGCACAAGTCCAAAAGCTCGGAAGACAAAACCTCTGGTCCTGGTGACCAACCCAGATTGGATCCTGCAAGATCATCCTGGGACACGTATATTTGCCTTCATTCGAGAGAGATCATTAGGTACCTTTTTGCATAGTTGTCATTTTTGGTTAATAAACAGGATATATATACCATCCTTTTTTAGAAGAAGGGTAAGAAAAAAATGAAATAACTGGGTGTGAGTATACTGTATATGTGTGTGTGTGGTTGTGTATAAATAATATAAATTCATATTTCACCCCTCTGGATGGTTTGTGTTTTCCTCAATCTCGGGTCCTCTGTCCGAGGCCTGGGAGTTTGAGAGTTCTGCGCAATATCTTAGTTATTTCTAGCACTGAACCTTTCTCAACAGAGAGCTCCGAGGTTGTTCCTAGGATCCGTTGGAGCCATTCTTCCAGCTTAGGAATCATAGCCCTGAGTGCTCTTGCCACCAATGGGATCACTTTAGCTTTTACTTTGCATATCTTCTCTAGTTCCTCCTTCAGAATCTAGTACTTCTCCCGATTTTCATATTCCTTTTTCCTGATATCTCTATCACTTGGCTCCACTATATCATTGCCTCTGTCTTCTGGTTCTCGTCTATTACTACAATCTCTGGTTGATTGTGAATTTGGATACATAAGTCCCATAGGATCTTATTCTTCATGACTTTCTGTGGAAGGTCTAGCCTATACACTGTGCAGATGTTCCTCTATACAATACCAGCTACCTGTTTTGTGCCACTTAGTGTATTATGTTGCTTCTGCATCTTATACCTTGCCACTATTTGTTAAATTGTCTCTGAGGTCTCTCTGCATCTTGGGTCCTATCTAGTGTGGTTTACTTCTTGTATGGATTTGGTGCTTAGTGCCTGTTCTTGTGTTGCTCTGATCAGTGCCTGAGTGCTGCCTTTTAGCTCATCTCTTTCAGTCACTGGTAAGATTTCCCAATGTCAGCCATCTCAGCTATCTCTTGAAAGTACATTCCATGCAAGGTCTTGTCTCGCCATAGCACTTACTCTGTTTGATCTTCTGCCCATGTCTTTGCTACCATCTCAGGCATTCTCTCAGAAGCTCATTTTGAGTACTATCTTTCTGATGTTCTCCTGGATGCTCTGGAATTTGTATAGGACAGTGACTTTGACACTCACCCATTATATGTAGTTAAGACTGCAGAAAAAACAGTTGCAACCAGCCTACCTTCCATAGAAGACCTGTATATTGCGCAGGTCAGAAGGAAGGCTGAGAAAATATTTACAGACCAATTCACATCCTGAACATAAACTGTTTCAACTCCTCCCCTCGGGATGCCGCTATTGGGCATTGCATGCCAAAACAACTAGACACAAAGTTTTTTTCCTCGTGCCGTCACTCTGCTGAACACATAATTCTCACAGTACTGTCTAATGTCTATATATATTTATCCATGTTGTATGGCTATAGTATTATTATCCTTCATCCTTACTACCCTCTCATTAGTATTATTATTATGATTATTATTACTCTGTGTACTCTCATGTACACTGAGAGCTTCTGCACTGGAGACAAATCCTTGTGTTTCTAATCACACTTGGCCAAATAAAGTATTCCATTCCACATCCATCTCTCGATATATATCTTTGTTAGAAACATTTAAGTGGCATATATTTGCCATGATAAATGCAAGCACTTATTCGTCTTTAGGTGTGCTTCAAAATGCATTATTATATAGTCTTATCATGCTTATAAAATATGTTGAAGAATTAAGAACCTTTTGTATTTCATGTTGTTATGCACTGCTTTTTAGATTCTCTGGCCATCAATTTTGAAGAGCAAGTTAAGTGATCAGAAAACATCGTTTACTTCCCAGTAGTATATCCATGTGCTGGAGTGTGCACCTGGGGAAGCAATCTCTTTGCAGCACAGTTTTCCCAGGGAGGAGGCAGTACATTCTAAAGCCCAAATTAAAAGACTGCGTAGTCCTGAATTGGATGGAATAGGAAAGAGGTTCAAGGTAGCCACACTCTAGAATCTCAGGATATATCTAAGAGTAAATGCATTCTAGCATTAGATGTAAATAAATAAAGCATTGAACTTGATTGGATTTTGCTGTGTCATGTTTGGGCTTGGGCCTGAAAATTCAATACGATGTGATTATGATAGGTTGGTCACAATATACCCTTAATTTAGAACTCCAGAAGTAATCTGTTCTAATGCAGTTTGATCCAAGGTACTCTAACAAGATCGTGGCTTGAATTTATAATGAGGTTTAGAATATGGAGTTCCATTCCATTTTTAGTCTAGCATGAGAAAATGTCAGATCCCAAAATGTAGATCAAACCAAGAACTCAAATCCACATTAAGACTAACATATTAACATTAACTGTAATAACAGGATCTTGTTAAGTGTGATTATGATTTACTTCCTTCTCTTTTAGTAACATGAATTAGGGAGCTGTACAGTATGTATGAGATGTTTTGCATTTGCCCTTCATTGTTTGGGCTTTTATTAAGCAGTGTTTCCCTCCTTGTTGTTTGGTAATAAATTCAAATAAAAGGCTGAAAGTCTAGAATTAGAGAAAACAGTGCTCCTGTATAAGTTAATGACCAAAGACCCTCTGAAAGAGGCCTATTTTCTCTTGCTTTTGAAGTGCAATAAGGCTGGGGTCCATTCATGCTTCAAAGTACAAACTGCTGTACTGTGTTGCAGAAGAGGAGAGTTGTTATAAAAACACCATTTTGGGGCCAAATCTTGCCATGCCTCCTAATAGATGGAGACCATTGGTTAGTGTTCTCTAATTGGGTAGGAAGATATCTAGGCCACAAACCATATAGGACTCGATACAAGTGACCTGCATCTTGAATTGCACCCCAAACCATGCTGGAAATCAGTACAGCTTGAACAGCAGAGGAGTGATATGTAACTGGCCACTGAACACATGCACCACTGTGAGCTGGACCAGTTGAAGTTTCTAGATAGTCTTCAGTTGGGTATTGGGTAGAGAAAATTGCAGTAATCGATATATAACAAGAGCATGAGTGACTGTCTTCAATGCATCTTGAACAGTAGTGGCCAAAATTGTGGAAACCTTTTGGGAAAAGTGTATTTTTGAGGTTTGATGGCTAATAACACCACTTTTTTTGTAGTAGTAGTAGTAGTACCATAAAATTATATATCAATGGAAAGATAATTTAATCAAGAATGTAATGCAACATAGTTTGTTCAATTATCTGTACTGTATTCTATGAAAAGTTATAGCCAAATAACCAGAAAAAGGAAGCACAACTTGCTTAGGTTGATATCAGGTAGCTTTCCTTCATCTGATTGTAGCCAATAAGCATGAGTAGTTTAGAGAGCCAATCAGGTGTCATCTTGTTTTGGCAATGAGCCAATCAGATCACAGTAGGATTCAGTTATTGATGTCATGTATTGAAGCTGAGAGGAAGACATTTGTCAGTGTGTTATGTGATTGCTATCAAGTTGGTTGGTTTTTTTCTTCTTCTTTCATTTAGTGAGCTTGTAAAATGTAATAAAATTAAAGTAATGGTGCAAAGAGTTGATTGGTTGCCCAGAAAGCGATGTAAAATAGTATTATTAAGTGAACAAGGCTACAGTTATAAAGAAATTAGAAGACAAATTGATGGAAACGTAACCAAAGGTGGCATTTCTACTGTACACTTTTCCCAAAAGGTTTCCACAATTTTGGCCACTACTATTAAGGTAAGGTTGCAATTGGCACATCAGCTAAAGTTATGCAAAAGCTTCATGGCCATGGTTTCTTCTTAGTCTTTAAGCAGGAGCTATGAATCCATAAAGACCCCCAGATTAAGAGTCTGCTCTTTCTGGGAGAGCCCAGCTCCATTAGGAGGCAAAGATTATACAATCCTGGAATTAGGCAGCTTCTGAATCAATAGCCACTCTGTCTTGTTTGGATTGAGTCTGAGCCTGTTTTTCCCCATCCATATATTGACAGCCTCCAGGCACCAAGTTATGACTTCTATCACATCTTCCAAGTGGTCTTGATTGGAGATGTATAGTTGAATGTCACCTAATATAGATCAGCAGCTCCCAACTTTTTTTGGCACCAGGGACTGGTTTTGTGGAAGACAATTTTTCCACAGACCGTGAAGGGTGTGTGTTGTGGTTTTGCTCGCTCGGCCGCTGCTCACCGCCAGCTGGGCAGCCCGGTTGCTAACAGGCCATAGACCAGTACTGGTACACGGGTTGAGGACCTCTGATATAGATGATATTTCATCTTAAACAGATGAATGAGCTAGCAGTTTCATGTAGATATTGAACAGCATAACAGAAAGGACTGACCCCTGAGGTCTGTGGATCTAACTTTTTCTCTTCGCAGCCACCCACTAAACCCATTTATTTAGGTAGAAACAGAATCACCATAAAACGGTGCCTCCAAATCTCAGCCCTCACATATGGTTCAGAAGGATACTCTGATAAACCCTGTCAAAAATTCCTGAAAGAGGTAGAGGACAAGGATGGTTGTTCTACCTCAATCCAAGACCCACTCTAGGTCATCCATAAGAGCTACTAATGTGGTTTCTTTGCCATGCCCAGGTCTAAAACCAGAAGGGAATTTTCAAAATCTATAATCTTCAGAGCTTTTTGCAGTCGCAACCCTCTCAAGGAAAAGTTAAAAATAAGATGATAATTTTATTAACTACAAGCCTCACCTCTTAAGGGGTAGGCAAATAAGTGCCTCTTTAAGGACCTCTAGGATCTCTCCTTCCCGCCTTTCCTAAAGAGGCATTCACTGCAGCTGCATACAGCTCCCAGTGCCCTCCCTAGCCACTTTAATTAGCTAGGTTGGATCCAGTTCACAAATTACATTTGATTTAATTGATGCCTATAACCTCTTCTGAGCTTCCTCTAAACCAGTGGTTCTTAACCTGGGCGATATCGCCCCCCAGGGGGCGATTTCATTTTTCAGGGGGGCGATGGAATGAAAAGGGGCAACGTGGGGGCGAAGGAACGAAAAGGGGGCGATATGGGGGCAATGGAGCGAGACGTTTTGGGGACACTTTTCAGTCTTCCCCTGCGACTCCGAGCCTCCTCCGCCATTTGCAGAGAGAGACAGAGACAGAGAGAGGCACTTGCGCTTCCCCTCTCTGTCTCTGTCTCTCTCTCATGCAGGGCTCCTGATTGGCCCTGCGCCCGGGTGCCCTGCCTCCTGGGAGCAGTGCGGCCATGAAGTCCCTTTCCCTGTCTGGCCCCGTCCGAGGTGCACGTGGCCAGCCCTCCTGCAAGCCGCGGCCCCGGGGGAGAGCAGCCCCTGCGATCCCCTGCCAGCGGGACCGTTGGCCCAGCTGACCGGGAAGGTGCACCGGAGTCCCGACTGCTTTGTCGGCGAAGGTGAGGTGAGCAGAATATGGGGGGGAGAGGGGGCCATGCCCGGGCTGCTCCCTGGGCAGCCGAGCCGGCCACACTGTCAAGCCCCCATGGGCTCGACATTCACGGGAAGGGGGGGAAGCATGCTCCAGGCGGCGGCCTAAAGGCGGCACGGGAGGCTCCAGCGTTGGTCCTGGCGGGAAGCGGATCGTTGCCCCGGTTCCGACCGAGGACGCTAGCGGCGCGGGAGAATGTTTGGCGACACAGCCGACGGGGGCATTCCGTGGATGCCCCACAGCCCGCGACTTGAGCCTGGGGATGCTGGCAGTGCGAGGGGAGGCTTGGCGACACAGCCGACTGACAGGGCATTCTGCAGATGCCCCGCGGCCCACGGCTTGAGCCCGGGGATGCCAGCAGCACGAGGGGAGGCTTGGCGATGCAGCCGACGGGCGGGGCGTTCTGCAGATACCCCGCGGCCCGCGGCTTGAGCCTGGGGATGCCGGCAGTGCGAGGGGAGGCTTGGCGATGCAGCTGATGGGGGGCGTTCCGCGGATGCCCCGCAACTTGAGCCTGGGGATGCCAGGAGCGCGAGGGGAGGCTTGGCGACACAGCCGATGGGCGGGGCGTTCTGCAGATGCCCCGTGGCCCACGGCTTGAGCCCGGGGATGCCGGCAGCACGAGGGGATGCTTGGCGACGCAGCTGATGGGGGGCATTCTGCGGATGCCCTGCGACCTGAGCCCGGGGACGCCAGCGGCGCGAGGGGAGGCTTGGTGACGCAGCGGGCCATGAGGCATCTGCAGAACGCCCCCCGTCAGCTGCATCGCCAAGCCTCTCCTTGCGCTGCCGGCATCCCCGGGCTCAAGCCACGGGCCGCGGGGTATCTGCAGAATGCCCCGCCCGTCGGCTGCATCGCCAAGCCTCCCCTCGCACTGCCGGCATCCCCGGGCTCAAGCCGCAGGCCGTGGGGCATCTGCAGAATGCCCCGCCCATCGGCTGCATCGCCAAGCCTCCCCTCGCGCTGCCGGCGTCCCCGGGCTCAAGTCGCGGGCCGTGGGGCATCCGCGGAACGCCCCCTTCGGCTGCGTCACCAAACATTCTCCCGTGCCGCCGGCGTCCTCGGTCGGAACCGGGGTAACAATCCGCTTCCCGCCAGGACCAACGCTGGAGCCTCACGTGCCGCCAGTAGGCCGCCGCCTGGAGCATGTTGGGGGAGGGGGGCGATGACAACTTCTTCATTGGCTCAAGGGGGCGATTTGTTCAAAAAGGTTAAGAACCACTGCTCTAAACCATGAACTGTCTTCATCCATAGAAGCTTCAAATCAGTCACTAACTCTCAGTCCATCCTTTTTCACAGGGTAGTTGTTTGAGGAGAGAAGTAGGAGCATTGCACTTTATTCGCTGTCTTGAGCTTCTCTATCAGAGGGAGAATCTATGTCATAAATTAGAAATAAATGTGACTGAGATCGGATGTTTTGGCTGGAATGTATCAATAGTGTAGATTTTTGTACTCCTTTAAAATATTTTTTTTTTTTTTTTAATATATATTTTATTAGATTTTATAAGGGAAAAGGGGTTACATCAAAGTGCTTAGGAACCACCGTGGAGGTGGGTATATTGAACATCCAAAAAAAGAGAAAAACAATCACAAATATATAGCCCAAATCAATTCATTTAAAATTCCCTAATTCCCTCATTTAGACTTGCATATTCAAATTAATACATTTTTATATATGCTTCAAAGAATCCTATCAAATATCACTCACATTTCAATTCTAAAAATCCAAGTCCTGTTTTAAGCTTTACTAACTTACAATTACCATATTCCAATTGGCCTTAAATAGACATATTATTAACACTTTGGGTATCCTTTTTTTTTTTTTAAATAGTAATTATATCTGGTATATTATTTCCGCAGTAATATTCTTATATTTTCTTCATTAATACCATTTCTTCTCTTGTCACCCATCCCTCTTGTTCTCCTTCTATTTCAAACTAATTATCTTAAAGTAAAAGTATCAAACCAACAAATAAACAAATAAATTTCTATCTAATTTAAGTATATATTCTATCAGTTCATCTATATCTATAAAAATCTTTTTAAACCAGTAAATAAAGTTTACTTCTCCCGTAATTCTCATGTCTAAAACAAAGTATTGTTACAAAGGGTATCCTCTTAGAAATTTCACATGTTCCATTAGTTATTAACTCAGTCAAAGAATCAAAGCCTTTTTAAACCCATTAAGTAAAGCTTTAAAATACATTTTTAAATCTAATTCTAGGTTTCCTTCTATGCCATAATGGTTTCCATAATAAAATTCCTGTATCATCAAACCACAATGTTAAAGGGTCCATATTCTTTAACGCTTCAAATTGGTCAAAGTTCTCTTTCCTTTCTTTTAGTAGTCTTTGGATGGTAAAAGCCGTTCTCCTTTAAAATATTTTTAATCTCTATTAAATATGTGATGAAAATTGAAATGATCCCTAGATCTGGATTGGAGAATGCTTTGGTTAAAGATCAAGCAGCAGATTGAGGAGGTATGTGCAAGGAGGAGGTATATTTATCAGGAGCAGTGCTTATTCCTAATGAATCTATTTATCAAGAATTAATCAATGGATGGATTAATTTTAGAATTGCTGTGACTAAAGGGCAATCACTGAAAATGATATTTTCTATTTTTTCCTACCTTGGTTTTATACATAAACACACTCTGTCTGTGGTTGTCTATCCTTTTGACACAGTTGTCAGATTGCTGACTTTGGCATTCTGAAGAATCACCAGGACTGGACTTTCAGGAGGTCAGAAATAGAATAGGTGACAATTATTATCTTGTGTCTTTTAAAAGAAAGTTAGATTTATCTTGCTGCATTTAGAATCTGACACTTGGCCAAGTGTGATGCATTATATTATAATTTAAAATTAGTATTTCTGAGATTAAAAAATATACTTTGGTTGTGTACTGCACTTCATCTGAAGATTGGTAGCAGTTTAACAATTGATGTGTTCACTCTTCTGAAGAGTCAATATGCAACTTACCAAAATTTGTTTCTAAATTAAATGTGTAAAATTGGCAGTATACAAGTTAAAATTATACCCAGTAGAGCAAAAACAAAAGGAAACCTGTATTCCAGATCTAATATACCCAGCATATTAATAGATCTTCGACCAAGGCATATACTTTCTAACTGTGTGAAGAAAGAGTCAGGTCTTCAAGGCCCACTTAAAGGATGGCAAGTTGAGTTTACTTGAACTTTGAGTTGGGAGGAGGCGGGAGTGTACTATTTCAGACGCAGGTGATGCAACAGAAAAGTCATGCTGCCTGGATCTCTTCACTGTTTCAAGGATGAGATCTGTGACATGCTTTTGTTTGCTTTTGTAAATATGGCTGCACCTTTATATGTTTTAATGTTTTACTATTAACCTTTTAATATTTTAATCACATTTTTCATGTCATCACTCTCTGATACTAGTGCTGGGAAGTTTTCAGGCACTGTCTTTGGTATATATTTTAGCAAAGCTGTTGTCTTTGGTCAAAATGGAAGTATTTGCTAAAATAGCTGAACTTATTGAGGTCTTGATGTAATCCCCATGTTACTCCTTGCTGGTCATTTGGGTCTGCTTTTGGAATTCAGTTACATTTTGAAGGTCATAGGTTGCTTATTCTGATCCACAGTTCAAGTATATTTTAGAGCAATATTTGATTCAAAAGAATGAAATATTTTTTTAAAAAATCCATATCAAACCTGTAACTCAGTTATTCCTTTATTAAGCATTGTTTTGCAGTAGAGCAACAATATAATTTGAAAGCATGCAGTACAGTTATTACCTCACCGAAAATTCCAGATCAGATATGGAATAATTTCTTGATCAGCCTTCTCAATGTTGTTATTGAGTTCTCCATATTTTTATGCAGACAACTTCATTATTGATGACCTTACCATGGCAAATCAATCAAAAGTGTTTTCATG
The DNA here is from genome assembly GCA_023970755.1 of Azemiops feae. Lineage (NCBI taxonomy): Eukaryota > Metazoa > Chordata > Lepidosauria > Squamata > Viperidae > Azemiops > Azemiops feae. Next base: position 506,274 of record JALGBA010003976.1, on the reverse strand, counting down.
CTTAATTGGTTATACAGTAGTAGTTATTAAAAGTTCACTTTGTTCTTTTTTTCAATGTTATATTTGGCTTTGACTTCTCATATTCCTCAAATGAATGTTTTAAACAAGTCTCAGTGCTACAAAGTTATAGGATACAAGTCAGAAATATCCACATGAGCTTCAAGAACAAATCCTTTTTGTAAAGAAGGTAACTTCAGTGATCTTTTAAGACATTCTGTCAGCTAGAAAAAGGCACATATTCTCTGGTAAAACTTTCAAGGAATTTTTAAAAATTCATCGAATAGGTGACTCTGCTGAGTTGATGCCTTGAATAGCATCTTGAAAAATATTAGCTACAAAATGGATGCCCTTGATATATATGAACTTCGGTTTCCATAATTCCCAGCCAGTATAGCTTATGTTATGAATTCTAGGATTTAAAGTCCATATATCTCGACAGGGTTGTTATATCTGAGTTGCAAAAATCTGGACAACTACTAGATGACAACTAAGATGTACAAAAGCATCAACTCTTAGTGCAAACTAGTGGCTATCTAAGGTTTGCAGCTCAAAAACTGCAAACTGTTCCTGGCTTGGGGAAGGTCAGTAGATGAATCATGTATCAGAATGGGTATATTTATTTTCATTAAATATGTTTCTTCAAAGCAGTAAACTCACAATATAAACATTCTCTGTTCATGTATTCTCCACATAAATTTTGGGCTACAAATTTTCAGCATGCTTCTGATAGGATTGGGCCAGATAAATGCTATCTTTTGGAAGAGATTTGAATATAGTTATAAGGATGAATGTTTTTTCTTCTGTTTTTGCAATTGCAGTTCTATAGTTCTTATTTTTAAGAACAATGTTCTTTCTTGTTTATGGCAGAAGCTGCAGTTAAGGATAATTTCAGTGTAACTTCTTATAAATATTTTATTTGCATTTTATGCATCACTGGTTGACAGCTATCACAAATGACAAGCTACTTAGAATTAAAATGGGAACCAAGCTTCACTCTTATATTTCTACCAATTTAGTTTTTTCTCAGTAAATGAAATAAGAAGGGTAAGAGAGCATAAATTCTAGAAAATAAGATGGATAAAACATTCTTTTTTTATTTTTTGTTTTAACTACCCTTTGTTACCCTTTTTCGGTATCTTATCTATATACGGATGATATATGGATAATAAGATGGCCTCTATCAGTAAAGGAAAAGAAGCTACAAAAATTCTAATACCTCTTTTTTTAAACCGACCAGTGACATTGTTTGAAAAGGCATTTATTTTAAAGCAGGGGTGGCAGTTCCTTTTATATGGAGGGTAAAATTTTACTGGAATATTCTGTTGGAGGCTAGATGTCAGTTGGCAAATAGAATTTGTTAAACAGTTTTGTTTACTATTTTGTTTAATAGTATTTTTACTGATAGTTGTTTTACTATTTGTTACAATATTTGTTGTGCTTTTTACTAAAACAAATAGTATTTTCTTTACTATTAATAGTATTTATTTACTGTTTTACTATTTTTAAATTTGTCACAACTAATTGTACCAGTACATATAATATAAACCAATTTAGTTATATAATCATGAGGCATAAAATAGACATTTGTTCAGCTTCTATATAGTCTGTAAATGCTTATCAGAAAAGATGAGATTTAAACCTATTAAGATAGTGGTTTCATTTTGACATTTGCTGGTTATATATGACATCAGATCATTTGGGCTATATGGAAATTTGAGAGGTACTATATTATCATAGGTGCCTAAAGATGGGAAAACATCTATAATTGGGCTGAGTAAAAAAGAGCATAGAAAATACAGTAACTAAAGAATTACATTGGTATTGTTAGTTCTGAATTCAAGACAATATTTATTGCAGTCAATGACCAATCCATTCGTTCTGAATTGTATATATAGGTAGATCTTGTTTAGTGATTGTTTGGACTGGAAATGTTTGCAGCTGCAATAGTGATGAAAAAGTAACTGCTTCCAATGCTTACATTTATAACCTTTGCAAAATCTTGTGCGTCTCTCTCTCTCAATCATGTGTTTGCCATTATAGTCAGTATGTGTTCTCCAGCGCCTGACTCACTTTTTTCCCTCTTGCAAAGTTTGCCTAAACAAGCTAGCTTTTCCTGAGTTGCTTTTCTCCCCAGCCCTGCTCATCCCTAAAAAGTATTAAACACAACTGAACAAACTCAACTGTGTGACTTTAATTAGTTGATTAGAACCTTGGAGAGCTGGCTTCTTTCTACTGCCTGAAAATGACAAGCTCCCAATCAGTTTTACATTAAATATCTTGCAGCCACAAGCAGGATAGACAAATAGACAAAGCTAGTGCATTCCTTTTGATGTGTGTTCCCCATTGTGTGCCTGCTTACTCTCTTGTAATCCCTTTCTCTCCAGTTAATGTGGATATAAACATTTAATCTCTTCTTGCTAATTATCCCAAAATTTGGGGAAATGGAGAAAGGGCTATAAGATTCGCCTTTTTACCTGGTCTCTTCCTGAGTAGAGTTCCAGAAATCTTCCTTGTCATTTGGGCTCACCCAGCTATTTGGGATTGTAACATTCTGATGCTATAAAATAAAGAAAAGGTAAAGTGAAATTATAAGCATGGTCACCTGATTTTCACTTACCAACTGCTTTGCTTAACGATTGCTGGTCCCAATTGCAGTCTAAATTCTGCTGAAAGGCAGATTTCACTTTTGTCAGTTATTTCATTTCTGTTTATCTGTTTGCCAACTTTGTTTCTGCTGATCTATTGTAATAATCATAACATGTCATAATATTTAATATGCAGCCCTTGAAACATGTGTGTATGTATTTGTGCACATATACTATGTATATATAATAAAACTAGAAGTTGCAACTGGATCCAAACTTAAATGAATTAAGCACCATTTAGCTTGTTTGTAGTTTCTTGGAATAAGTAGTCATGTATAACTCTTAAGTAAGAATGTAGAACAAAGAATTTAGAGTTTTTAAAAAACTGTAAATAGATGCTGTTCATTCAGCAAAATTTGATTCTCTATCAATCAGCAAAATTTCTGGCTCCCAGGTGTCTTTTATTAGATAACGAGCTGAGATTAGGAGCACTTTCTTAAAGGGAATGCTCCTAATCTCAGCTTGTTACCTGTATAAAAGACACCTATCCACAGAAGCAATCAATCAGTCAGATTCCAAACTCTCTACTATGGCCAAGACCAAAGAACTGTCCAAGGATGTCAGACAAGATTGTAGACCTCTACAAGGCTGGAATGGGCTACAAGACTATCACCAAGCAGCTTGGTGAGAAGGTGACAACAGTTGGTGCGATTATTCACAAATGGAAGAAACACGAAATAACTGTCAATTTCCCTCGGTCTGGGGCTTCATGCAAGATCTCACCTCGTGGAGTTTCAATGGTCATGAGAACGGTGAGGAATCGGGCCAGAACTACACGGGAGGATCTTGTCAATGATCTCAAGGCAGCTGGGACCATGGTCATCAAGAAAACAATTGGTAACACACTACGCTGTGAAGGACTGAAATCCTGCAGCCCCCGCAATGTCCCCCTTCTCAAGAAAGCACATGTACAGGCTCGTCTGAAGTTTGCCAATGAACATCTGAATGATTCAGAGGAGAACTGGGTGAAAGTGTTGTGGTCAGATGAGACCAAAATCAAGCGCTTTGGCATCAACTCAACTTGCCGTGTTTGGAGGAGGAGGAATGCTGCCTATGACCCCAAGAACACCACCCCCACCGTCAAACATGGAGGTGGAAACATTATACTTTGGGGATGTTTTCTGTAAGGTGTTAGGATAACTTCATTGCATTAAAGGGACGATGGATGTACTGTGAAATCTTGGGTGAGAACCTCCTTCCCTCAGCAAGGGCATTGAAAATGGGTCATGGATGGGTATTCCAGCATGGCAATGACCCAAAACACATAACCAAGGCAACAAAGGAGTGGCTCAAGAAGAAGCACATTAAGGTCCTGGAGTGGCCTAGCCAGTCTCCAGACCTTAATCCCATAGAAAATCTGTGGAGGAAGCTGAAGGTTCGAGCTGCCAAAAGTCAGTCTCGAAACCTTAATGACTGGAGAGGATCTGCACAGAGGAGTGGGACAAAATCCCTCCTGAGATGTGTGCAAACCTGGTGGTCAACTACAAGAAACGTCTGACTTCTGTGACTGCCAACAAGGGTTTTGCCACCAAGTACTAAGTCATGTTTTGTGAAGGGGTCAAATGCTTATTTCACTCATTAAAATGCAAATCAATTTATAACTTTTTTGAAATGCGTTTTTCTGGATTTTTTGTTGTTATTCTGTCTCTCATTGTTAAAATAAGCCTACCATTAAAATTATAGAAGGGGCGTTGTCTTACCTGAACGCCTTTTCTCAGCATGATGATGGAGAATCGAACTGATGGGTTAACTTCATCCTCCTGCCCAGTGAGACTAAGTCTGACGAGTTGTCACGCCTCCTGCTGGGCTTGGTGACCCAGTTACGACGAAGGCGAAAGCAACCACAGTAGTCCGACGCGTTGGCTCCTCCTACCCCCACACAGGGCCTGACTGACACTGAAAAGGGGTGGGGGTGGATTCTCCATCATCATGCTGAGAAAAGGCGTTCAGGTAAGACAACACCCCTTCTCCAGCATGAGGATGGAGAATCCACTGATGGGACATACCAAAGCTACCTTGTCCCTATGGGAGGGAAGTAGTCTGGGCCTATGTCCCACTGGCTTCCACTACCTGTTGTAGTACTTGCCTACCAAAGGAGACGTCAGCTGAGGCAAACTTATCCAGCTTGTAGTGCCATACAAAGGGGGAAGGCGAAGACCAAGTCGCCGCCCTGCAAATTTCGTCAATGGAAGCTTGCTTGGCCCAGGCTGCCGATGTTGCAGTGCTGCAGGTGGAATGGGCCATTATGCGGCCGGGCACGGGCAATGAATGTGCTTGGTAAGCCTGGGCTATGCAAGCCTTTATCCACCTGCCTATAGTTGAGGCAGACACCTTCTGTCCCATGGAAGAGGGCTGAAAGGAGACAAACAGCGCCTCCGACTTGTGAAAAACAGCCATCCGTTTGATATATTGCCTTAGTGCACTGCGCACATCCAGAGTGTGCCACTGACGCTCCAAACGATGGGACGGGCTGGGGCAAAAGTCAGGAAGTATGACTTCCTGGGTCCAGTGGAACAAGGTGTTCACTTTGGGAACAAACGACGGATCTAACCGAAGAATGACCCTATCCTCGTGGAAGGTGCATAGGTCCTCTCTGATCGAGAGCCGCTAGCTCCGAGATGCGCCTGGCCGATGTGATGGCTACTAGAAAGGCCACCTTCATAGACAACAGTTTGAGCGTGCATGACCTGATAGGCTCAAATAGGGTCGAGGTGAGGGCTTGCAAAACCCGTGGTAGATCCCAAGAAGGATATCGATGGACCACAGGAGGTCTGGTGTTGGTTGCCCCTTTTATGAAAGAACGCACCATGGGGTGCTGAGTCAGAGGGGTCGAATTGTCACACTGCAACAGCGTTGACAGAGCCGCCACCTGTCTATGAATGGTATTGGGCGATAAGCCCTTGTCGAGTCCCTCCATCAAATATTCCAAAACCCTTGGAATAGTGAGGGATGATAGAGCGAACTGTTTCCTGGCACACCAGAGATTAAAGTTTTTCCATGTGGAATCGTAGATTCTATTTGTAGAAGGTCGTCTGGAGGCCTGAATCAGTGAGATGACTCTCGTGGAATAGGATTCTTGGGAGAGGAGTTGCTGCTCAAGTGCCAGGCGGCTAACGAGCCAGTGAGGATCTGGATGCTGGAGGGCTCCCTGGCTGAGGGCTATGAGGTGTGGAGGTATCCTCCACGGGGGGGAAATGGAGAGTTCCACCAGGTCTGCGAACCACGGTCGCCGGGGCCAATGAGGGGCAATTAATATGACTTCCGCCTGGTCCTGTTGGGTCTTGCGGATAACTACCTGTATCAGAGGGAGAGGGGGGGAAGGCATATAGCCGCCCCCTGGGCCAAGGGCTACAGAGCGCGTCCGTCTTCTCCACCCCTGGGGTGGGGAATCGGGAGAAGAAACGTGGTAATTGGGCGTTCAACGGAGAGGCGAACAGGTCCAACACCGGTCGACCAAATCTGTCCGAGATCTCCCTGAACAGGGTGGGATCGAGGCGCCACTCAGAGTGGTCCACCGTCGACCTGCTCAAGGAATCTGCCTGTTGGTTCGCCTCCCCTGAAATGTGTTCCGCCTTGAGGGAGGAAAGGTTGGATTCTGCCCACAACCCCAATAATTGAGCTTCGGCCATGAGGGATCTGGAACGCATGCCCCCCAGACGGTTTACGTGCGCTTTGGCCGCTATGTTGTCTGTGAGGATGAGGACATGTTGCCTCTCCACCCTGCTCCTGAATTGGCGTAAGGCCAGATGAATAGCCCTGAGCTCCAGCCAATTGATATTGTGTCTCAGATCCGGACGAGACCACCAGCCCTGAGTCCATTGTGCTTGGATGTGAGCCCCCCACCCGAAGAGGCTGGCATCGGTAGTCAGAGTAATTCGGGTGGGTTCCTTGAACAATGAGCCTTTCACTATGGCCGGGGATGTCCACCAGCGAAGGGAGTTCAGAGTCTGCAGTGTGACTTTGACTCTCTGGTTGGAGGAGCTGGTGCCAAGCCTCTGGAAGGGGAGTAGAAACCACTGCAACTGTCTGGAGTGCAGATGGGACCACGGTACTATGGACATGGAGGAGACCATTTCCCCCAGTAACTGGGAAAGGATGGCCAGAGGGACAACCCGGTCTCTCTGTACCTGGAGCGCTAAGGATCGAATACTGTCTTGGCGCTCTTGTGATAAGTAGACCATGCACTGTGTCGTGTCTATAATTGCACCTAGGTGCAGGTTACTAGTAGATGGTGTTAAGTGGCTCTTCAGGAAGTTTACTGAGAAACCGTGATTCTGAAGAACTCCAATGGTTAGGTTCAGGTCCGCTTGAGCTGCCTGGACAGAGGTGGACTGAATGAGGATATCGTCCAGGTAACACTGGACCCTTACCGGGACTAACCTCAGGTGAGCCGCTAGGGCCGCCAAGATCTTGGTGAATACTCTTGGAGCGGCTGAAAGTCCGAATGGAAGAGCCCTGTACTGGAAATGCTGACCTGCAAAACAGAACCTGAGAAACCTGCAATGGTCTGGATGAATGGGGATATGTAAGTACGCCTCTGTGAGGTCGATGGACACTAGGAAATTGTCCCGCCTGATGCTGGCTAGAATAGAATGAAGCGTCTGCATCTTGAATCTCCTATACATCAAATGGGAATTTAGTCCCTTGAGATCGAAAATGGCTCTCCATCCTCCTGAGGCCTTTGGTACCACAAAGAGGATGGAGTAGAAGCCTTTCCCTGTTTGACCGGTAGGCACTGGTTGTATGGCCTTGATGTCCAGGAGATAGCTTATGGCCTCGCACATGAGTTTCTTTCTTTCCCGACTCCGAGGAGTTGGGCAAGAAAGAAACTGACCCGGGGGTCTGTACAGAAACTCCAGGGAAAGACCTTCCCTGATGGTGTCCAGTACCCAGGCGTCTGTGGTGGTGGTCTCCCAGCTGCCAATGAAGAGGGAAAGCCTGCCACCAATGGGGGCTGCTTCCTTGCAGTCACTTATACTTTCTGAATGGACGGCCGCCGGTCCCTCGAAAGGGCCACTTGCCTTGAAACTGCTGCTTGGGCCTTGGGCCGGAGCGATCCCATTGACGCTCGGTTCTGGGGGGATAGGTACGGGAAGGCTGGCGCCCGAACGAAATGGCAGTCTTTGGTGGTACAGAGCAGGACGTCTGTCCCCTCGCCTATTAAGGTGAGACATGACCCTGCGCTTGTCACGGTTCTCCACCAGGTAGGGATTTAGGGAGTCACCGAATAAGTGGCCACCAGTGTAAGGGGAGGTGGCCAAGTGCCATTTAGACTTCAGGTCCGCTCGCCACTGCCTAAGCCACAATAGTCTGCGGGTAGTCACATTGTAAGCTAAAGACCGGGAGGAAAATCTGGCTGCATGTAGCGATGCATCGGCCATGTATTCTGATGTTGCCAGTAACTTACCCAGGCTCTGCTGGGTGCGTACCTGATCCTGGGGAATCATTGCCTGTAGCTTTCGGAGCCAGATTATGGATGTCCGAGCAAAAAAGGAGGTGGAGGTGGAAGCTTTCACCGACCACGCCGAGGCCTGGTGAGATCTGCAGAGAGAGAACTCGGATTTCCTGTCCTCCGTGTTTAAGATCTTGGCCATATCTCCTGATACGGTGGAGGAGGAAACCAAAGGTGTTAAGGCCTCGTCCACTGCAGGAACTTCCAGAATCTCCGACAAGGAGTTTGCCACATTAAATAATTTTCTGTCTGGCCCTCCCAGTGTTGGAGGGATGCCCAGAGCTTCCCATTGCTTCTTTATAGTGTTAATAAAGAAGGGAGGACAGGGAATACGCCTCTGAGGAACAGTAGGCTCGGAAAATAATGGGTCTGGGGCCTGGCTGGTGGAGGGGACTGGCTGTGTCTCCTGATCCACGTCAGTTTTGGCCGAGTTAGTTGCCTTGATCAGGAGGGATTTGAACAAAGCTGGGTCAAATAATCCCTTAAATGGGGAAGGATCCGGGGATGTCTCCTCATCTTCAGATAGATGTATCTCCCCTGGTTCGTAATCTTCCAGATATGAACCCATATTGCGAGAAGATTGGTCTGATGCAATGGAGCAAGCATACTCTGGGGCCTCTGGCTGGTAATGAGAATATGTGATTGGCGTGGCAGACTCAACCCTGGGCCTGTGGAAAGATGAGGCCATGCCTTGGGCATAGGCCTGTGCTATTAAAGCCTGAAGCTGTTCAGGGGAAATTTCCTGAGGGGCAATCGGACGAAGCCCAGCTGCTGTGGGCGTGAACATGGCCTCAGGCCTAGAGGGTGCCCTGGGCTAGGGAGCTACCCGCTGATGGTATGTTGGCTGATTCAGCGTCTGCTCCTCCTGTCCGGTGCCACCATCTGGAGACCAGTGCCCCAACCACCGGATCAGGTGCAGCTGGAAAGGCCATATCAGACTGTTGCAGCTGTTGGGCCTTGGAAAATTGCCTCTCCAGGGCAAGGTGCCTCCTGTTTGCCTCCTTCTCGGCCACCTTGGAGGGGGCCTTACTGGAGATGGCCTTGGCTTGGCCTTTAGTTTGCCAGCAGCCTCCATTTTGGAGGACTTTCGCCTCTTTTTTCCTGGAGAAGTCAAGCCAGCATGTGCCGGCATTGGAGCTGCGTTCTCTTCCATGATGGCTTGGATCCCCTAGTGGTGACCTGGGAAGGATCTCAACTGTGGAAGCAGAGCACTGGATGAGGCGGAGATTCCAGACACCGGCAAGGCCGGTATTTGCTCTGAATTGTGGTAGCCGCTGGACCAAAGATTGGCCACACGCACACCAATAAGCTCCAGATGGCTGTCAAGCCTGTATGCCACAAAACAAATGCCCAGTTGTCAGATGGACGGTGGCAGCCAAACCCACAGCTTGGCAAGTGCCTGCGCACACGTCAATGTTCCACTGTGGCTGTAGAAATTTAGTAGTAGTCACTGGCCTGCATATGTTAGCTGTCAGGCCCAAAATAGCGTCCGATGAAGAAGGGCGACTGACAGAGCAGTTTAAACAATTTTCCTGTCTGCCTGACTTGCCTCAGAGAGAGCGCTGTGTAAGCGCAAGATCCAATCAGCTCAACCCGAGGCGCTCTGCCCTTTGTTTGGGAGGGAATCCTTCAAAGGAAATCCCCTCACATCGAGCTGTCAAAAGTCGCCGTGGCACCTAAAATGGCGGCCGCGGTGAGCCCGCCAATTTTCTGTGCCGCCGGTAAGCTCTGGGCCAAGTCCGAGCTTTCAAAAGGCAGCGGAGGCGGAGAACGGCCGGTGGCAATGCAATTGAAATTGCCTCAGACGCTTTTACACCTCTCCGTCTGAGGCTTCGGCGGGCTTCCTACGATCGGCGGCTCCCCGTAGAGCCCGATGATCAGCTGAGCCACGGGAGACCTGTCAGCGCGGCTAGCAAGCAGAAGGTCCGATCGAGCAAGCTGTTAAAACCGCGATCGGACTGGCTGGGAATGACAGCCGTAAATTACAGTCAGGCAGCTGAACTAGATGAGAAAGGGAATGCACGAATTGTTTTTCATACGACCTGCCAAATGAGAGCCAACGAAAAGATGTCTGTTGGGCTTGAGACTAAGTCGTAACTGGGTCACCAAGCCCAGCAGGAGGCGTGACAACTCGTCAGACTTAGTCTCATTGGGCAGGAGGATGAAGTTAACCCATCAGTGGATTCTCCATCCTCATGCTGGAGAATGATCATTTCTTTGTCAGTGGGCAAAGAAAATTTCCCCACACTGTAGCTATTTTCTCAATTTTTTCAGTGTTCAGCTGCCTGAGGAATAAAATTACGTGCGGAAGGGCACAAAGTACAAAGTTTCCAACCTTCCATTCTGGAAGGCTGTGGAAAAGGTGGTGGCCTGGCAGCTGCAGAGAATCCTGGATGAAACAGTTGGCAGGGTCCAGGAGGAGGGCCTTCTCTGCTGTTCTTCCTGCCCTCTGGAACATCTTGCTCCCTGATGTGAGACTGGCCCCAACCTTCCTATCCTTTCGTAAGCGCCTAAAGACATGGCTTTGGCAGTTGGCTTGGGGCCCCAGTGGGGGAACAGCACAGTGAAGGTGGTTGATCAAGTAGCAACAGATCCCACCTTCCCCCACTCCATTCCTGCCCTCCCCATGTGTCCTTAGGTTTTAATGTTTGATTTTAATTATTTATGTTTTAATTGTATACGTATAGACATATTTTTATAACTATAAGCCACCCAGAGTTACCCTATGGTAAGATGGGCAGTCAATAAAATTTATAAATAAATAAATAAAAACGTTAGTCCCTGAGTCGAGAGACACTTGCACTCAATCTATGCCAGGCCTCCCAGACACTCTCCCATCCACCTTTACCACATTTCCTCTCCATTCTCTGCTTGGGTTTCTGCGTCTTCTCATCTGGGGGGGGGCTAGATGAAAAGCTGCCTACCAAAGGAGTTCAGTTCCCCTCCATGCACGGTAGGCATCTCCTTTGACAGGGTACAGGAACAGAACTCAAATTTTCAGGATTGGAGCTCCATTTCTGCACCCGTCGGCTCCCATCAGCAAGCAGCTTCAGGCAGCTCCCAGAAACGAGAAGGACTCCTCTCAGTAGGTGGCAGTAGCTTGCATCCTTCCTGCCTGCTTTCCGATTGTCTTTGCAGGAAAGTGGGTGGAGAATATTGCAAATAGCAATCACATGATTGCAGGGCTCTTGGCAAGTGCAAACAGGTCTCTCCGCGCCACGATCTCACGACTGCAGGAGTGGTAATGCAACATTTTGTGACAGCCAGAAGGGTTTCAGGGCTGTAAAGCACCATTTCTAAGGCTGTCATAATTCCAGACCAATTTTATGCGACAGTTGAAGACTACTGTATTATTATAATATGATCTTTAAAAGTATATCATTTAATTATGTGTGTGCACATTTAAATAGCATAGATTAATATTTTTCTCTGTCTGAAGGAAAACTTTGCCTAAAGACAATTTTAAAGTAAGTATGAAGCTCCTTCTTAGGAAAAACTTCAGAAATTGTAAATGAAACAAAAATAGGGTTTTACCAATAAAAAAAATTTCAGGAGATATCACACCCATTTTTTTGGAAATTTTAATGGGAATGTTATATTCTGAGGCGGAGCTGTACACAGGAATTTTGTTTCTTGGCCCACTCTTATTTCCATCAGTTTGGGTGGGGTGAATGCAAAAAAAATTGTTTCCCTGCATTTTTCAGTTTTTTCATGCAGTAGTAAATAAATGCATTTAATGCTAATTGTTTCTGTTTATCATTTATTTCTTTAAATCTTTTTTGTCTCAGAATTATTCCATAGTTCAATGGAGAATTTAGAAGAAGAATGATAAAAAATAATTGCAACATTATTATCGGAAGATGAGTAGAAGTTGGGAACAAAGCCATTTTTATTAGACTAATTTAGGTTGATTATGCATACTTATTCGGAAATGTAATTATTTTCATTGAAAAAAGTGTATGTATACAAACATTCACAGAGAAAGAGATTTTTTTGGGCTTTCCTGGAATAAATCCTAATTTAATTAGTATAAATCCATGTATTTGTGTCTCATTTGTGTAATACATTCAGTAGCGTAATTAAGAGTGTTGTCCAAATTGAGGTCAATATAGATTTGCCTTGTGATACTTTCTATCAGACATCTGACTTTATAGATCAGTCCTCTCCATTCTTTCTGATGTTTTAAAACTTTGATGTTTCTGTGTTTAAATCATTATCTTGTTTCATGTAGTCTATACAGAGGATTCTTTATTGGCCTCATTTTTAACTCCTACAACTATTCCTGGTGTAATTGATTTTTCTAAGAATTTAAACACAAGATTTCACTAAAATAAGACATCCTTAGCATGATAATCATAACTTTTATTGATACTTCTGACTTGAAGTAGTCTGTCATGTTCTTGGTATTTTTGCTGTCTATGGTTTTGCAGTAGTCACCCCCAAATTTGCAATTTGTAATTTGAAGTAGTCTAGTTTTCTTCCATATGCTTTTTATTGCCCAGTTTTCACAAGTGTGGCTACTGTAGTTACAGGAAAACAGTGTTGTAGCAGAGGTAGCTATGAAAACTAGGGGACAGATCATTTCTGGTAGGGGATTTCAGAAAACACTGACAGGCTGCACAAGACTGCTAGACAGGCCACATGTTGTGTATGCCTATGTTAGATTGTTTATCCTAATTTCCAATTTGCCTAAGTTGACATTCCTCTAAATATAAATTGAATGGAAATGGTAATGGAATACAACTCCTATTGTACATCTTTTGAACTAGTTTGTGCTTCAGTTTTTGTGTCTCAACAAAATTTTGCTACAGTGTGATGTCAGAGCTATTGTGCAGTAGTTGAGCAGACCTATTAAAATTCAGATGAATATTACTTTTTCCAGTCTTTCAATCATTCATAAATGATCTATATTTTTGGTGTATATTTTTGTCATTCCTGCTCTTGGTTCTAATTTAATCAGTTCTGATGGAATACCATTAATCCCAGGGACTTTTCTTTTAGCCAGCTGATTCCTTTCTCATATTACTTTGTCTTCCAATACAGGTCTCCCACACAGATTTCTGTTATTTATATGGTTGAAAATTTATATCGTTGAAAACATATTTCACCATATTTCTTCCATGTATTTTTGATTTTCTTAAGATCATTCAATTCTTTCCCATCTCTGCCCCTACTTTTCCTTTGAATGCGGTGAATGGTATCCAGATTTTCTTCATTGGGGTAAAAAAGCTCTAGTTAGTTTTCCTCCATTTTTTTTTTTTTTTTGCAAAGTTCATTCCAATAATTTTCTTCGGGTTTTTTAGCTTTACATTAAAACATCACATTTATCTGCTTTGCTTCATCTCTGCTACCCATCATTTTAACTTGCCTTTCTATTAGCTTTCCTACTCAATGGTTTCTTTGTTTTCATTGGACTTTGGACAGCACTGCAGCTCAAGGGCTACAAGAAGCCCCATACGTAGTCACAATATGCCAAGAAACCTTTTGTGCCATGCTGCTGGACCAGTCTGGAGCTGGGCTTGACCCTGCACTACAGTTCATGTTTCTTACAGCCTCAGAGCCGTGGTCCTACAGGAAGCCCCTTTGTGCTTCCTGAAGCTCTCTGGCTTTGCTTCATGCTGCTGGAGTATCCTGGAGCATGGCAACTTGCACTGGACTGGGGGGTAACTGAGGCTTGTTGTAGCCCCAGAGCGGCTGTGTGCCAAGGAGCCCTGGAACACAGTGTATTCTTTCCCCAGCCTCCCTGCACTAACACAATGCACCTCTTTTCCCCACCTCCCTGAGCTTATGTGGCCCATGCTGGGCCTATCCAGACTTCCTCACATCCCTGCAGCAACTTCACACCCATTATCTGAAACTCCTTCTGCTTCCCGCTTAATAACGTGCATCTGGAGTTATGATGCAGCCTGGATTGGTCTCATTAAACAATGTGGTCACAGGACAGTGCACTTTATGACCCTAATGCTTAGAAGTGGAAATTCTGGTCCCAATTGTAGTTGTAAGTTGAGGACTACCTATAGTTCATCAGCTGTTTTTCCAAGAAGTAAAATATAGATAGTCCTTGACTTACAACTAAATTAGGACTGGCACTTCCATCACTAAGCAATGTGGTTGTTAAATGTATTGGCTTGATTTTAAAATCTTTTAATTGTGGTTGTTAAGTGAATCGTGGCCATTAAATGAATCTTGCTTCCCCCGTTGACTTTTCTTGTTGGAAGTCTCCTGGGAAGGTTGCAAATGGTGATCACATGACCCCAGGATGCTGAAACTCATAAATACATGCCGATTGCCAAGCACCTGAATTTTAATATGTGACCATGGGGATGCTGTGAGGAGCACAAGTGCAAAGATGGTTGTAAGCCACTTTTTCAGCACTGTTGTAACTTTGAACGATTATTAAATGAAAGGTTATTAAGTCGAGACTACCTATAAGTCAAGTCTGTTCCTTACTTCAACTGCATTTGGAAATGAAATTGTATTTCCCTTTGGTGTTGCAGTATCTGAAATTGAGATGAACTTTTACAGCAAACAATTGATGATCTGAGCCACTTTTCTGCATCACCTACAGAAATGTATTTTTCCATAAGTTGCATAAGATGTAATTGATTTGGAGATGTCCATGTGTGCAAGCAGCATGCCAGTTGAAAAAGAAGTATTGATCCTGTTTTCTTGATAACAACTGCTACTAAACAATCAACTTTTTCATTTCTTTCTCCTAAGTCAGATCATCTAATAATTTCTCATTCTTTTTTTGTCACCAATTTTGGCAATGAAATATTCCATGGTGGATGGATGGATGGATGATTTTTCATTTGTTGTGCTTCTTGAATGTTAGTATAGAACTATTCTGTTTATTCTTCAATTGCATCAGTTCTTGGTGCATACATTTGGAAAATTGTGAAATTCAGAGGTTTAGCTTCAATTCATATAATCATTATTCTGTCATTTTCAACTTGGAAGCTTTCAACTGAGTGTTATTTGTTACAGTGTTATTGCATTCCTTCTGAAGCTGTCATTTCCAGAAGTAATGTAATATAAACTCATGATTGAAAGTAGCCATTTCCAGTCCAGTTGATCATATTAATACCTATTTAGGTTGTTCTCATTTCTTTCTTGATAATAACTAGCTTTCCATGATTCCCAGTTTATACAGTTTTGTTCACTTTCTTCTTTTGTCATAGACTTCATCAGCATTTTGCACTCCAAAGGCATTTTCCTTCTGGGATTACAAGTTCATAGACTAGTTTTAGAGAGTTATTTTTTCCCCAATGACATTCTTGATACCTACTAGTCTCGGGTCCCACTTGTAGTGCTATCTTTCAGCTTTTTTATGAGCATTTTGATTTCAATTTTGATTTTAATACTGGAATAGGTCACCAGATCTTTGCTAGCCCTCCCTAGTTATCTGAATTTAGGACTGGCATATAAAAAAATCCCTATGGGTGGTATGGGACCTCAGGGATTTCTCAGTGTCAGCTACCAATCATCCATCTGTCAATGGAATTGTCATGGTTCCAATAGATGAGATCAGTAAAGCAGAATTCCAAGGCAAGAGGTTTCCTTAAAGAACATGTTTATTGGCTACAAAATATCAGCAGAGTCAAAAGTGAAACCAAGTCTGGAGTTCCCTCCAAAGCATTACAATGTTGCAAAGCTGAACTTCCCACCCCAGCACGATGTAATTAACTACGTTTCCCAATAGAATACTTTGGCGGGCTTTCTAACAGAAGGCTCAGCCTGCCAAAAGTCAGGCAGCAATGACCTTGGTTCCCACGGGACAAAATATTGTTTAGTCTAACATTAAAACCACCCCTCCCCCCTCCCAGTACTGTGGCAACCGAAAATGAAGCAAAAATGGCTTCAGCTAAGATCCTTGCAGTGTTGACAGGAACATCTCATGCAGGCCTTGTCTTGCCATGACACTTCCTCTGCTTGATCTTCCTTCCATGTCTGCTGCTGCTGCCACCTCTGGCATTCTTTCAACCACTCATCTTTTAGTGTCATGATACTGATGTACTTCTGGATACTCTGGATTACGGTACATCCAGAGCAGTGGCTTTGATACTCACCAGACGGGGACAGTGAGTTAATTGACACAGAACATTCCTATCCCCGGCAATTTAAAAATTATAGGGTTATCAGCGCATGTAACATAGATGTGTGTGTGGACAAGAATATCAATCTTGCTGTCAAGCAAAATCAAGCTTTTAATAGCAAGTGCCACACAAAGTGCACTAATCAAAGAGGTGGTAAAAAAATAGAGGAACTCAGGCACCACACTGGTTATGTAGAAAGTAAACACAGGGTTAGTCATAAAGGAATGAAATGTCTATACACCAACGCACAGAGCATGAGCAACAAACAGGGTGAATTAGAAATTCAGGTAAATGAGGGCAGATATGATATTGTTGCCGTTACGGAAACTTAGTGGGATGAAACCCACAAATGGAACACACAGCTAGAGGGATTTAAAATATTTAAAAGAAACAGACCAAATAAAAGAGGAGGTGGAGTTGCTCTCTATATAAGAAATAACTACATCTCTACAGAAATAGAGCACAACAATGATGAAAACTATCTTGAATGCATTTGGGTCAATATAAAAGGGGGGGAAATGACATTGCCATAGGTGTGTGTATACTATAGGCCACCCAACCAAACAGAGGTAATAGATAAACTTTTTGCTAGTCAGTTAACTAAGGTATGTAGGTACAATAGTAATGGGGGACTTTAATTACCCTGACATCAACTGGGAGACAAACTCTGCACCAAGTGGAAGATCAAACAGATTCCTGACAAACCTAGCAGACAACTTTGTCTCCCAAAAAGTAGAGAAGGGAACTAGGGGATCAGTCATATTGGACTTAATTCTCACTAACAGAGATGAAATGAAAGAAGGTGTTGAAACCACAAGAACCTTGGGGGGGGGGGAGTGATCATGAAATATTGGAATTCAATATTATGCAAGCACAAGCAATAGAACACAGTCAAACTAGAGTCTTGGACTTTAAGAGAGCCAATTTCAACAAACTTAGAACTTGGGAAGGATTCCATGGATGAGAATCCTCAAGGGGAAAACAACTCAAGAAGCTTGGGAAATTTTGAAAAGTGAGATTATAAAAGCTCAGTCTAGCACAATACCAACGAAGAAGAAAAACAACAGCTCTCAAAAGAAACCAGCATGATTGCATAAAGAACTCTCTGATAAATTGAAAGACAAACAAACAAAGGCAAACAAAGGCATTACTAAAAGCCAACATGGGTTTGTCAAAAGCAGATCATGCCAGACAAATCTTATTGCATTCTTTGACCACTGAACTATATCTATGACCGTAATAAAGTTGTTATTATTATTATTATTCAAAGATCCTGGAGCACTGAGGAACTAAAAAAGCCAAAAAAGCCAAGACAGTGCTAGGCTGCATTAACAGAGGGATAGAATCAAGATCACATGAAGTATTAATACCATTTTACAATGCCTTGGTAAGGCCACACTTGGAATACTGCATCCAGTTTTGGTCACCATGATGTAAAAAAGATATAGAAAGAGTACAGAGAAGAGCAACAAAGATGATTAGGGGACTGGAGGCTAAAACATATAAGGAACGGTTGCTGGAATTGGGTATGTCTAGTTTAATGAAGAGAAGGACAAGGGGGGACATGATAGCAGTGTTCCAATATCTCAGGGGCTGCCACAAAGAAGAGGGAGTCAAGCTATTCTCCAAAGCGCCTGAAGGCAGGACAAGAAGCAACGGATGGAAACTAATCAAGGAGAGAAGCAACCTAGAACCAAGGAGAAACTTCCTGACAGTTAGAACAATTAACCAGTGGAACAACCTACATCCAGAAGCGGTGCATGCTCCAGCACTGGAAGTTTTTAAGAAGAGACTGGAGAGCCATTTGTCTGAAATGGTATAGGATTTCCTGCCTGAGCAGGGGGTTGGACTAGATAACCTCCAAGGTCCCTTCCACCTTTGTTGTTGTTGTTGTTATTATTATTATTATTATTACAAAAAGGACAAGTATAAAAAGTGGAAAGAGGAGCACATAACTAAGGCAGAATATCAGCAAATAGCCCGAGCCTGCAAAGATGAAGTGAGGAAAGCTAAGGCTCAAAATGAACTAAGGCTTGCAACAAAAGTCAAAAATAACAAAAAAGGCTTCTTTCAACATGTTAAAAACAAGAAAAAAGTTAAGGAAATGATTGGTCCATTAGTGGGAGAAAGTGGCAAGAAGGTGACAAGCAACAGGGAAAAAGCAGAACTACTCAACTCGTTTTTTGCATCTGTATTTACACAAAGGGGAAAAACAGTCCAACCTATCAAAAATAGTACCGTAAAAAACAGATTAGAAACACAAGTTAAGATAGGCAAGAAAATGGTAAGTGAGCACCTGTCCACTCTAGATGAGTTCAAATCACCAGGACCAGATGGACTACATCCTAAGATTCTGAAGGAACTGGCAGATGTGATCTCAGAACCACTGAACTATATCTTTCAAAGATCCTGGAGCACTGGGGAACTACCAGAGGACTGGAAAAGAGCTGAAGTAGTTCCCATCTTCAAAAAAGGAAAAAAAAAATGGATCCAGGAAACTACAGACCTATCAGCCTGACCTCAATACCTGGGAAGATCTTGGAAAAGATAATCAAGCAACGAATCAGCGAAAACCTAGAGGCAAACAAAGTAATTACCAAAAGCCAACATGGGTTTGTCAAAAACAGATCATGCCAGACAAATCTTATTGCATTCTTTGACCAGGTAACAAAATTAGTGGACCAGAGGAATGCTGTGGATATAATTTACTTGGACTTCAGTAAGGCATTTGATAAAGTAGACCACAACCTACTACTTGATAAGATAGAAAAATGTGGGTTAGATAGCATCACCACCAGATGGATTCATAGCTGACTGACGGGCCGTACTCAGCATCCTCAATGGAACTGCATCTGCATGGAGGGAAGTGTGTAGTGGGGTGCCCCAGGGCTCTGTTCTGGGCCCAGTGCTCTTCAAAATCTTCATCAATGATTTGGATGAGGGGATAGATGGGAAACTCATCAAATTTGCAGACACCAAGCTGGCAGGAATAGCCAACACTCCAGAAGATAGGCTTAAGATACAGAAGGATCTTGACAGACTTGAACATTGGGCGTTATCTAACAAAATGAAATTCAATGGTGAAAAAAGTAAGCTTCTACATTTAGGCAAGAAAAACCAAATGCACAGGTATAGTATAGGTGGTACCTTGCTCAATAGTAGCAACTGCGAGAGGGATCTTGGAGTTCTAGTGTACAATCACTTAAATATGAGCCAGCAGTGTGCTGCAGCTGCCAAAAAAGCCAACACAGTGCTAGGCTGCATTAACAGAGATAGAATCAAGATCATGCAAAGTGTTTATACCACTTTACAATGCCTTGGTAAGGCCACACTTGGAATACTGCATCCAGTTTTGGTCACCACGATGTAAAAAAGACGTTGAGACTCTAGAAAGAGTGCAGAGAAGAGCAACAAAGATGATCAGGGGACTGGAGGCTAAAACATATAAGGAATTGGGTATGTCTAGTCCAGGGGTCAGCAACCTTAAACACTCAAAGAGTCATTTGGACCCCTTTTCCACAGAAAAGAAAACACCGGGAACCACAAAACCCTGCTGCTTACCCCCCAGCACTCCACCGCTGCTGCTTAACCCCCTCCCGTGCGGATCACCCTGCCGCTGCTGCTGTCTTGCTCTACTTCCCCCGCATGGAGCTTGCCCTGCCGCCGCTTTTCCCTCCTACTTCCCCTGCGTGGAGCGCCCTGGTGCCGCCGCTTTTCTCTCCTAGTTCCCCCGCGTGGAACGTGCCCTGCCGCCGCTTTTCCCTCCTACCTCCCCCACGCGGAGCGCCCTGCCGTTGTGGCTTTCCCAACAGCAAAGATGGAGTTCGGGAGGCAGGGGCAGGGCATAGCTCAGGCATGGCCCAGCAGCAAAGCTCGTTCTTCCCACGCAAGAGGCCCCCAGCGGCTCCTCGGCTCCATCCGAGTTCAAGAAAGCGGAGGCGCAGCAGTGGGATTGCTCTCAAACAATAAGAGCCGGGTGCGCTGCTTGCTCGTTTGTGCGCCCGCCTTATTGAGAGCAATCCCGCTGCTACGCCTCCGCTTTCTTCAACTCGGATGGAGCAGAGTGGGGAGGAGAACGAGGAGAAGAGCGGTGAGGCTTTGTGCCAGGCAGCTGGCCAGGTAAGGGGTAGGTCGGGCGATGGGGGCTGGCTGGCTGGGGGGATCATGGCCACTGGGGGGGATCTGACAAGCCTCATGGCAGCGGAATTGGCAGCTCCCCCCACCCGGCCCATTTCCCCAGCTCCGTACAAGATGCTTGGCAGAACCCCCCCCTCGCGCCCCTGATCGGAGCCACGCGGCACCTTCTTTCCAGCTCCGACACAGTCATCCATCAGTTCCTCCGCCGCTGTGTGCAGTCTTACAAACAAAAGAAGCTTGTGGGCAGTCCCACAAACTTCTTTTATTTGTTGGACTGCCCACAAACTTCTTTTGTTTGTGGGACTAAAAAAAAGTTCAATCAATCAATTCCAACTTCACGAGATCTTTTTTTTTGTGTGAGAAGTTGGAATTGATTGATTGAACTTTTTTTTAGGTGGTGGAGGATTGGGTGGAGGACTGGGAGCCGCAGCGGAGGGATGAAAGAGCCGCATGTGGCTCCGAAGCTGCGGGTTGCCGACCCCTGGTCTAGTCTAATGAAGAAAAGGACGAGGGTTGACATGATGGCAGTGTTCCAATATCTCAGGGGCTGTCACAAAGAAGAGGGAGTCAAGCTATTCTCCAAAGCACCTGAAAGAAGGACAAGAAGTAATGGACAGAAACTAACCAAAGAGAGAAGCAACCTAGAACTAAGGAGAAACTTCCTGACAGTTAGAACAATTAATCAGTGGAACAACCTGCCTCCAGAAGCTGTGAATGCTCCAACACTGGAAGTTTTTAAGAAGAGACTGGAGAGCCATTTGTCTGAAATGGTATAGGGTTTCCTGCCTGAGCAGGGGGTTGGACTAGATGACCTCCAAGGTCCCTTCCAACATTATTGTTGTTGTTGTTGTTATTATTATTACATTAGACGGGTGTCAAACTGCCGGATGAGTCATGGCGAAACCACGCCCACCCCATTGCCAGCTATGGAAAAAAAGTCACGACACGTCAAGTGACATTCCGAGTTTGACACCCCTGCATTAGACCCTCACCTCTTCAGGATCTGTCTCCTCCTTTGGTGATACTTGGATGTTGCTGTTTTCCTTCCCTCCTCATTATGATTCCCATGTGACTGGGATACCAAGGTACTGTATGTCTGCTCTGTGACCCACTGTTACTTCCGCCCCATCAATTTTATCTACCTTTCCTTTTCTTAATACCATCTGGCCGCATTTCTCGAGTCCGAATAACTTCCCAATTTATTTACTGTAGATCTGTGTCAGGTGGATCAGCAAGTCGATATCTCATTCAGTCTTAGCATACACCTTTATTTTATCCATGTCAAAGAGGACCTTGTGATTATCTGTCTGAGGGGCATAGGCTTATGCAGAAAAGCAGTGGGGACAGTGCATCACTTTGGTATATGCTGCACTTGATGGCCACTTGTGCAAGCTGTCTTGAGTTGAATTCTAGTACTGTCTTACACATTCCTATTGAGTTCTTGATGAAGGCTCTCTACTTTTTGGTACATTGAATTTTCTTTTCTAGATAGATTTACTAGATATGTATGAGTTAGATTTAATTTATGGTGGAGATTTAGGTTTCAAAGAGGATTTGAGTTGTTAAGTTGGAGATTTGAGATTTAAAAACAAACTCATTTAATTTGAACTGTATCACATTTTGCTTTAAAAAAAACTCCATGGGCTAAATTAGGGAAGAATCAGTATACCTGCATTAATTAATTAATGGTTAATTAATTAACCATTTTTTTGCAAGGTGGGATAATAGTGATATAATAGAAATGATAGTGAATTTTAAGGTTATTAAACTTGCCAGATTTCACCTGGATATTATTAACAGTTTCAATGAACAATTTCTGCTACAACTATTTTAAGGTACAGGTTGGAGGAACAAGAGAAGAATAGCAAAGCTACCTTCACAATGTCTAACAAATTGCCTATGAAAAAATTGTGTTAAATAATGCAGAAAGTACCCTATATTAAAAAAAATACAAAATCAATTTGGTTAAAAAGGATGTTCAAAATTGATATTTCAAGCGACTAAGGAATGTACTAAAGAATCTTACTGAGAGATGGTGAAGCTGTGTCTGATCATTGAGTTTTGTCAGGGGCCAGAACAGTTGGCATATGTACTTGGCCTCTCCTAGGAAGTATCTCCTTATCACTGGAATGATGTTCTGATATGATAGAGCAAGAGCTATGGCTTCCTAGCAATATTCCGTCAAAGGTAGAAAGAATTGACTGGCAAAGTGCAATCCAGTGCCACAGAGAAAGTGGCTAACATAGAAAGGTATCAATCAGACCTTTATTATGATCAGCATAAGGAAGGTGGAGTACAAATAACGAAAAAATATAAAAGTACATCAGAACAAAAAACTATATATAAAAAACTAAAAATAAAAAAAAATCTTAAAAAAAAGCTTCTCAGACTTTTGGTTAAGATTAAGTGCAGATCCCAGATCTCCCCAGAGAGAGCAATCATTACCTTATCAATCCCTCATATTTAAAAAAAGAAAAAAAAGCTTGACTTAGCAGTTGTGTTAACCTATCAGACATACACTTGAGACTTATGCCTACCTCATAATGTAGAATTTTGAAGTATATTTTGATGCAATAATGTATAACAGACTGGTCAGCTTTGAGCCCATAATCAGAATGTCAAGAGCTCAGATGAATTTTCAGTTGAGTTGGCTGGACCAATATAGAAGCATAATATTCCACTGAGTTAAATGAGAACAAAAGCCTTGTAGCTGACTATGTTAGGTAAGTTAAGATCTGATAAAATAAATGAAATTCAAAGCAAAATTAGCCATATATTTCAAAAGAGCTTTCATGAAAAACCTAGGATAGAACTCATTGATTGGCCACTGTCAATTTCAGAGACAGTCATACCATTCAGTTCTGGATACTCTGTAGATGGAAGTGAAATTACAATATTGTATATTATTTTTAAAAAAAAATCTCCAGAAGCAGCAGGAAAGTGAACTTGTAAATCCTTATTTTTTTTTAATCAACTCTGTAAGGGAAGAAGACAATGCTTAAAGGCTGATCAAAATGGTGACAGTAATTGGTGATTGAGGCATTTTTTCCAAACTCTTACTTTCACTCAGAAAATTATTATTTCCTTTGAGGTATTTAATTTGAATTAATTCAGAGTGAACTTGGGAGAACTGACCTGTCTTTGTAGGCAGTCACATTTATTTCTTTATCATTAACAGGATTTATATATTGCACCAGTCAATTCATTAATCTTTGACAATTCCTGTATTTGTTTATAGTAGGAAGAAATAGAATTCAGTTATTCTTGCTTGCTTACTTATAATTAAGCAACTAAAATGCTTTTAGATTTCAGTGTAAAATTCATTTAAAATGCAGCATATTCACCAGCAGATTATAATAATGATTTAAGAATTTTATTGTATATATCATTACAAAGCATATCATAGTTTGGAAAGGGCCATTTAAGCCATTCCTACAGTAAAACTTTGGTAAACTTTGGTAAAGAGTTTGATAAAATAACAGTGGCTTTAAATCAACCTAAAGAGGATATTCAGACACAAGCAACTGTACTCAAAGCGGACTTATAATTGGAAGGATTGTGTCAATGTAATGATTTAGAATCTAACCAGCTGATGTAATGTATGATGTAATGATGGGAATGACTCAGCAGGGTCTGTGTCCCTTTAAGAGCTAGCTGGGTCTGTGTCCCTTTAAGAGCTTTGTATAAAAGGGAAGGCTCCGCAGATGTGCGCTCTCTCTTCTGTTTCCTGCTGTAACTGCTGTGTGTTGGAGACTACTGTATTAAAACTTGTATGTATATTGTTCCTGGTGTATGATATTATAGATAGTGTAAGATTAACCACCATTTAATATAGACCACTGTTTACTGTATTTACTCCTGGGTTATCTCAGCGCAATAAGACTGTGCATGCTCTGACAGATTGGAATCTAAACTTCTGCTTGGGAGACTTAAAAGATAAGGGACTTGGTTTGGAAACTTCAAGTTTGTTGGAGAAGGCTGAAAGGGATATGGATTCTATAGATTTGGAGTCAGTAGAATCAATGAGTGATGAACTGGACTTTCTTAAGAAGATTGATGGTGATTGGGGAATGGACATACTATATCTAACTGAAAAACAATTAGGACTGGATTTGGGGGGGAGGGGAAGATGGATTGATCATAGAGGTTTATGATTCCAGGGAATAAGATACAATTGTTGAGAAAGTTCTCAATTGAAATCTTAAGAAAAAGTTTTATTATTAAGAATTAAGCAAGAATATTTGATCCTGGACAGATCAGAGATAATGATGTGGTGATTTATGGTAGATAAGAAGCCAGTTGTAAACTTTCATAGAGTTAAATATAATAATAAATTGTTAACAAAGGACGTTGAAGTTTAACTTTGTTGTTAGTTCATCTTTAACTGCTTTGCCTTTATTTATGGTAGATTAATGACAGGTCAAATTGGTTGCAAATAGATGTAAACGTTTATAAATTTTGAGCCTGCTTTGTAAAGAGGGGGAACTAATATTTTTGCAAAATATTTATTAGTATTCAACTAGGGGGGATAATATATGTATATATGTTTCTTTTTCCTTGTAATGCACATTTTGTCTTTTGTTTTTAATATTTTGTCTATCTTTGTTTTGTTTTTGTAATTTTTTTGGAGTTTGTATTTTACCTTAACTTTCTGAATAAAATTAAAAATTAAAAAAAGAAGTAGACATAGTACATGCAGTTAAAGAAGTGCTGATTTAAATATAAAGTGGTTTTTTCCCCCTCTGGCATCTCTGTACTGAGATTAATTCTGTCCAATTTTCATTTGACAGTTTCATTTCACTTAATAGTAGCATTTACTTGAATACATTATGTTTAATGAAATCAATATATATATAAAGACCTTTTAGCCAACATAAGACTTTTGGAAGCAGTTGGTGTTTAAGAACTTATTTCTAATTAATACATTTTGGAAGAAAAACAACTTACGGTTGAAAACAACCTATTGAAGCAAAGTGTTATGCCAACAAAAATTAACTAGGTTTATGTAGAATGACATACTGTAGTGATGAAAACACATTAGAGTCAAAAGCTGTATTTTTGAAGTAGCCTCATCCATCTTAATATCACCTCTGAAAGGTAGTCTGTTCTACCTCTGCACTCCCTCCAAAAGCTACTTATGATCCAGTCTTGTAGTTATGGTTGCTGCAGCACCCCCTGTGGGCATTCACCCTTAAAACCAACTGCAGGGATGCCGCAGTGCCCCCTAACTATATCCTGCCCCGTCCCCAGTCGCAGCAAAGCTTGCTTTGCTTTGCTAACATGAGCTCTGCAGCATTCTGCAGCACTAGAATGCTGTGGAATGCTATAGAGCTTGGAGTAGCAAAGCAAGGTGCTCCATTGCTAGGCCACATAGCACATCCTTGGCAGTGGCCGGCATTTTCCTAATGGCCACAATTCAACTTGGCTGCTCAAAAAATGGTGGCCACTTCTGGGATTGCTCCATGTGGCTCAGTAACAGAGTGGCCTGTCCTCCTTCCCTATTCTGCGCTCCAGAGATCTTCAAAGGGTAAGTGTGCAGTGGTTGATGGGGGGTGGGGAGGAAGCTTAGTCCCTGTAGGGCCCTGGTGGTGGTGGTGGGAAGGCCTACAAGAAATGGGGGGAGAAGCAGGCCCAAGGACTATGGGGATCCCAAGCAGCTGGAAGCAGAGCATGAGGTATCTCAGAATACAGGAAGCTTTGGGAGCCCAAGGACTTCTGCTAGGCCTCCCAGGACCCTCCCCCACCCCTGAGGCATCCTGTTCCATTTAACGATTGCATTAGGGAGAGAGGGATGAATGACGACAACAACAACAACAACAACAATAATAATAATAAAGTTGGAAGTGACCTTGGAGGTTTTCTAGTCCAACCCCCTGCTCAGGCAGGAAACCCTATATCATTTCAGACAAATGGCTCTCCAGTCTCTTCTTAAAAACCTCCAGTATTGGAGCATTCACAGCTTCTGGAGGCAGGTTATTCCACTGATTAATTGTTCTAACTGTCAATGTTAAGCATGTTAAGCAAGACCATCTCATTTAACAGTCATGATCTCTTGCAACTGTAATGGGCAGGCTCTGTTATGGTTATAAGTGAAGGACGATATGTACATACAGTAACTCAAGATGAAAGTATGGATAATAATGATATAAAGTATTGCACTTCTATTTCTCCAGTCATCCCTTTCTCCATGATTTGCCAACCATTCAAAAGACTTTTGAATGGCATCATTGTGATTTGAGGCATATACATTTCCATGAATCCACTGTTTTCTCTTTCCCATTAAAACATTTACATGTATCAAAAGCTTTTCAATCTCCCCCTTCCTCCTGCTCAACAACAAATGGTTGTTGCAATATAGATAGTCCTTGACTTGTGACCACAATTGAGCCCAAAATGTCCATTGCTAAGCAAGACAGTTATGTCCCATATTATGACTTTTTTTGCCCCGGTTGTTAAGCAAATCACTGTAGTTATTAAATGAATCATGCAATTGTTAAGCAAATCTGGATTCCCCCATTGACTTTGCTTGTTGGAAACCACCCGGGAAGGGTACAAATGGTGATCACATGACCCCAGGACAGTGCAACTGTCATAAATACATGCCACATGCCAAGCGCTTGAATTCTGTTCATATGACAATGGGGATGCTACAATGGTTAATGCCATTGTAACTTTGAATGACTGTAAGTCGAGGACTATCTCTACTGCATTTTGTGGCATGTTAAAATTACATATTAAAAGTGCAATTTTGTGTAGAATTTTGAACTGTTCAACACAAAAGTAGGAAACACTATGATCGTCTTTTCCTCAGTGACCTCTGTACTGTTTTGTGCAGAATTCTGTGGACGTTTGCCATATTTATTCATAATAGTTGACCTTGTTGTCTATTCCTAGCTTCTTGCTTGACTATTGAAGTTTCTTTTAGGTAAGCTGTATTAAGCTGATCATCAAAATGTGCAATTAAGTAACTTGTATATGCTTCCTGATTGTAGTGCTTGGAAGTATTAAGGTAGCCAATTTTTTCTTGAGATATTTAATAATTTATCTAAATAAATAATTTATTTAATAATTTAGCTTTTTACACAATATTCAGAGGAATATTAAAAACAAGCACTAACTTTGCAATTAATTTTATGTTTCTTGTGCATGACAATTATGGGGTTTATGACTACTTCATTTATCTTTCCAGAACATTCTGAAACAACTATTATGTAGGACAACCCCATGTCTCCCTGCAAATAGTCACATAATGAGTAATGTGAAGTACTTCATCATTGTGAGGAGTAGGAATGCCCCAAATGTTTTGAATTCATTCCGGTTTACATGCTTTGTTTTTAAAACTCCTTTGATTCAAGAATATTTGCTTTTTTTCTTCCCAATCATTTTAGGAGCATGTAAAGAACATATTCAAAATTATTTGTTTCCCAAATGAATGAAAGACACGATCTTGAATATGAAATACTCTGTGTTGAATGAGAAAGTTTCTGAACTTTAAATTGGGATTTTCAAATTGAAAATCCTTACCATGCCTCCCTGACTCTCACGGCACCACCCTTGTGCATCTTCTCCAGTTGCCTCCCTTGTACCCTCCTTGAGCTTGCTGTACCTCCCTTCCATCCTTGCAACTGTACATAATGTACCATCAATTTATGGTTCTCATTTAGCAATTATTACTAATTGTAATAATTAGAATTATTACATATAGTAGTATTTAGTATTTTAACTATTAATAAGTTGAAGTTATGGAGATGACTCAGTTGTATTCAAGAATATATTTTGTATAATTGTACTTTTCTGGTATTAATGGCTGAAGTTTACTTTGAAGATCTAAATTGTGAGAACAATTCAGACATTAGGATGTACAGTAAAATTGCCTGTGAAGGGGAATATTTAGTTACTGTACATCGTTCTCTCTGAAAAGTCCTCTTTTCCATTCCTGTGTTTCCGTACCTAATTTAAAGCTGCTTGGTTAAAAGATATAGAAGAATGAAAACAAAACAAATAAGTTATTGTGGTGACATGATTCCCGTGTGCTCTCTTTGTACATAGTAAGGTCCATTTATCTATAATAGTGTAATAGCAGTGAGTAAAATATAGCATCACTTCAGACATTATCCACATCATTATTAGAAAGATCAATTATAGTTATGAAATGACAAGAATAAGAGGGCATGAATTGAAATTGTTTTTATTTAATATATTTATCCTTATATTAACTATAATTTGTCATGATGTACAAATTTGGGAACCATGAAAGTAGGAGAGCTAAGAAGATGGCATGTGAGATCGCATGTTCCTGTTGATTGTTCTTTAAATGTACTTTATTTACAGTTCAGGTCTTTTGGCTTGTACTTTTTAGCAGAGCTCTGAGTGAGTCACAGAATAAAATTAAAATGAGGCACACAATGACAATAATTTAGACATACTTTCAGGAGGTTTTTGCAGGAGAAGGAGTGGCAAAACCTGGGGGTGGAGTCAAAAGATTAATCAGCCTAAGAGTTTCTCCGTAGCCACAAATGGATTAAGTCTAACCCCCTCTTGAATTC
Source organism: Azemiops feae (assembly GCA_023970755.1). NCBI lineage: Eukaryota > Metazoa > Chordata > Lepidosauria > Squamata > Viperidae > Azemiops > Azemiops feae. The sequence continues at coordinate 477,398 of JALGBA010003976.1, read as the reverse complement.
CATTTACCTTATCTAGTGTCAAAATAGTGCTAATCCATTAATTGAGTAGATTCCTATGCATAGGCATCAATAGTAATAAGTCAGTTTAATTGGAACTAAACCTATGTCCTAGCCCAGTGATGGCAAACCTTTTAGAGACCGAGTGCCCAAACTGCAACCCAAAACCCACTTATTTATCGCCGGGTGCCAGGTGGGACGTGGCCCACTGGGTGGGCATGGCTGTAGTGGTCATGGCAGCCTGGGTGGGTGCGTGGTAACCTCAATGTTGCTCGTGGGGAGGGACGCCTGTGGGCAGGGTTGGGGGAGATCCAGGGGGTCTCTGGCAGGTGGAGCGGTGGGCGGGAGGCTCATCCTGCGGGGTGAGGTGAGGCGAGGCAGGGCGGGGATACCATTGCCGCGGGGCAAGGTGAGGCAGGGGCCAGGGCAGCTGCTGCCTGACACCATCGGCCCCCGCACACAGAGGCCAGCGAGCACATAGGGGCCGCCGGTGTCTGTCAGCAGCCACAGCCTGACGGCTCCTCGACCGGCGTACTCTGGGGCTCCACAGCCCACCGCCAGCAGTTCAGAGGAGCCACCTCTGAGCTGGACAGCTGGCCGACAGGTGAGGAGGCAATGCAGTGGGTCATGCCCGGGAAAAGGAGACCATGTGAGGCCAGGAGGGACGGGACGGGGGGAGGGAAACCAGCTGTGCCGGGATGCATCTGGCCACGTGGGACCTTGGGCGGCTGGTTGAAGAGGGACGGTTGCCATCTCTGGGGCATGGCACGTGTGCCCACAAAGAGGGCTCTGAGTGCCGCCTCTGGCACCCGTGCCATAGGTTCGCCACCACTGTCCTAGTCTTTTGCTCCTGATAGTTTTTGTGATATTGTTCATTATATTTTCCCCCTTCAAATTCCTATTCATCTAATTGTAATGTGCATTTGTTCCAATTCATAATTTGCAAATGTGTTCTCAAACTATGACATTAAAAAGCAAATGACATTGATGGGAGCTTTCTTCCTGAATAAATAAGGCTATAGCTCTTTTTTTTCTTACTTAATAGCAAAGAATGAAAAATTTCATTCAGTTGTAAATTTGGAGCACCATGTATTGCTCCAAATGTTCACTGGACTTCTTATAATTTGTATCTTATTGATCAAATGATAATTGAATCCAGTTTTAGTTAGAGAAATTTGATAGCTGACATTTTTTGGTCCGACACTTATAAAACTGTTCCTTGTTGCTTTTGGCTTGTTTTAATTAGTCAGAAGAGATTTGCTGTATTAACCAAGGGGCTTTAAATATCTTCCTTCTAGAAATGCTCCAAGTTGCTTTTAAGATGACATATTCTGGCCACTAACATGAATTAGTTGTTAAAATTATTTTAAAGTCAATTTTAATTTTTTTTATTACATAATAACCAGGTTGATAATAAATAACATATATATGTATATTAACCTTAAAATTATTTTCTAAAATTAATCAGTGTCTTTTATCATCTAGAGGTTTTCTATGTACTGTAATATTCATATACCAAACTTATCAAATGTAATGTTGATTTGCATATGATGAAAATTAGCTGATATAGTTTGCCCAGTAGGTTTGCCCTAATATGTCTACTAGCATTCGGCTTTTCATTGAACTTGTTTCAACGTGAATTGAATACTTGTTTCAATGTTCAACGTATGATTTTTTTAATTAACGCTATTTAAGACAGAGGTGGCAAAGACTTATATTTGAGTTCTTTTTTCTGACCAAAATTTGCAGAAGCAGTTAGACAACTGCGAGTGCCCACGTGACACTCACTAGCCCTGCCCCATTTTCGCCGCATGGGCGCTAGGACCACCCCATTTTTGCCTTGCGGCACCCCGTTTAGGTTGTACAGTGCCCCATTTTTGCCAGGCTGCTGCGAGTGGGGGTGAGATGTGCGCACTGGCCAGCCTGTCCTGCATCCTAGTGGCCAGCAGGCTACGGCCCGGTAGTGGGCCGTGGGCCACAGGTTGAGGACCCCTGTCTTAGAAGAAAGAATTCCTCCCTTATCAACGCTCAATGTAAAAATCAGACAGTTACATTTCTGCTTCTTCTTACTAAACCAATACATTTTGACAGTTTATTTTCAAGGGGGAGGTAATTGGTAATTATTAAAATTAAATCTGAACATTTAAACTGCTAACCTTCAGCTATGACGAAATGATTCAGAAAACAGACATAGGTTTGATTATAGTTTAGTGTAGTTACAGATGTAGACTGGTGATTTTTTTTATATCTTCAATCTGATGATTGTATTGCAAATACTTTTTTCAGCATTGAAGTATTTTTGTTAAACGTGATATTTGATTTCACTTTCAAGATAGGCAACTTATTTTTCATATTGAAAGTTTTGTCATAAGGCAGACAGTATTCAGTTTAGTATTCATAAAACAAACATGATAGAGCAGTGCAAGTAGTTTTACATATGAGTATTTTAATCTGTGCAGTTATGCTTCTTCTGTCATTTGTTTTTTTTTTTTGTTTTCTCATGTAACTGCTGATATTGCCAACTTATATCCGTCAAGCTTAGGTCCCACTTTTTTAATACAAAGGACTGTTATCTACAGCATTTCCCCCATTTCCATATGCTTATGGAAAAAGCACCTTTATGCTTTTAATCAAATATTAGATGCGTGCAAGAGGAAGATACTCGAGTATTATTAATTATTATTATTTGTTAATGCTGTTGAGTGCTGAGAATAAATTTGGCCAAACAGCATATTTAGTTCTAACATACATGCATTCAAAACTTCTTATGGAAGGCGAATTTGGTACAAGAAAGGACAAAGAGTAGGATAAAGACTAAAAGTGCATTCTAAAAATTTGGGGAAAGAAAGAGACAAAAATAGCTAAGTGAATGCCATTGTAAATTTTGTTCAATCCTCTATGTTCATATAATTAAATCACTTTTTTTCTTTCAATCAAAAATGTTTCCTAATTAATATAGTACATACATTCTGTTAATTAGCAAAAGTAGGTAGAAATTTTCAAAATGCAAGCATAGGCATGCTACTACACAGAAATATTGATGAATTTTTTTCTCACTCCTCTGTTCTTCATTCTCATCTAAATTTTTACAAATTTGAGTGGCAAATGAACCTACGATATTTCACAGATTTTCTTACAGTTTTAGACATGGCTTATAAAAAGATACTTCTCATATACATGAAGCTGAAGCTAGTATATTTAAAATTCAATTTTTCTAGTTTTATAAAATATGTTATGCCAGAACTGTGCGGTATTTAATGCTAAAATAACATTGACTGTTTCATTTATAATTTCGGCTACAGCAGACTTGTTCTTATAGACAAGTGACTAATACTAATACCTTGTATTGTATTAAACTAAACTATCATCTTAATATTTAATAATTATTGAAATATATGATATGATTAGGTTATTTTATTAACAGAATGGAAAATGATGCATGTAACAAAGCAAAATAATACTTAATTTTAAAATGAAAATTAAACATAATTGTATCATCATCATAGCAGTAAAATTAGGACATATATATTTCCCTAGAAGAAAAACTAATATTATGTAAGATGACAAAATATGGGATTGCTTCTTAGCTTTGCAACAAAAGTCAATTTTAAAGTATATGTTATCAATAGAGTATATTTATAAAGAATATCCTTTTTTTTCCAGGCTGTTGGCTGCTATGAATCGTTAATATTAAAAGCAGAAGGAAAAGTTGAATCAGATTTCTTTTGCCAGTTAGGTCACTTCAACCTTTTATTGGAGGATTATCCAAAAGGTAAGTCTATTATAATTTATTTTAGTATTTTTTTCCCTCAGAATCCTAGATCAGTACTACATATATAGTACAGTGCTTACATTTCCCCCCCTTTTTAGAGAGGTAAGATTATACAAAATACATAAAAAAGCAATAACAAGGAAAATAAATTAAGGGAAGGACATAAAATAAAACCCAACCAAATTCATTTTAAATCAATACCATTCATTGTTCTTCTCTACATCTTTCTATCCATGCAAATCATTTTTGCTTCCATCATGTCCATTTACATACTAACTTTTGATCTTCAAACTTTTCTGCTCCTCAATTTCTTCTAACCGCAACTTTCTCAGTGTTTCATTTCCTCCGAACTCATTTCCTCTTTCTTCATTTATTTTTAGTGATTAGTTATTCCTTATATCTGTATGGTCAAATAATCTTATTTCTTTTGTACCGGTCACATTGTTGTTTTCAGTCTCCATTTGTTCATACCCAGCCATTGATATTCTCGATCTTATCGCTTCTGAATTAGTCTGTTCCCTTCTGTATTTCTTTTGACATACCTAAGTCCCTATTTATGAAGTCGGCAGGAACATAATCCATTTTTGTTTGTTTCAACATTCATTCCTTGCCATAAACCAGTAGTGGCGAACCTATGGCAGCGTGAGCGCACGGGGGCCGACAGCATTCAGCAGCAAGGGCTGGGTAGCCACTGTGAATACCGGGCTGGCCCTCCAGCAGCAGCGCTGCGGCGGCACCAGCAGCACACGGAGTCGGAGCACGTGATGTGGACTGCCGGACACACCTACTCCGTCCCATCTCCTCAGCCCCCTTGAAGGTCTTGCCCTTGGCCCGCAGGTGGAGCGCATTCCCCTCACGCACCTCAGTACCTACTGTGGCCACCAGCCGCTTGCGCAGGTCCATTAGGCCACTGCCCAGAGCTGCAGGCCTGCCCAGCACGAAGGAGGCGAAGCAGTCGGCTAGGAAGCCCTGCATAGAGATGGCAGAGCACGCCCAGGGCCAGCAGGCAAAAGGCCACCCTGAGTGGGAAAAGCGGGAAAGCCCAGGCCCAGCAGAGATGGGAGGAAGGCACGCAATCCTAGCTGGGACTGGGGGGCCATGGCGTCGATGGGGATCCGGCTTTCCCCACTCAGGGTGGCCTTTTGCCTGCTGGCCCTGGGCGTGCTCTACCACCTCTACTCGAGTTTGCTAACCGCCCGCTTCACCTCCTTTGTGCTGGGTGGGGCTGTTGCTCTGGGCGGCGGTGGCCTGAGGCGGGGCCAAGGTGCGTCGGGTGCGCAAGGGGAACAGGCTCCACGCGCGGGCCAAGGGCAAGATCTGCAGGAGGCCAAGGAGATGACCAGCAGCGACCTGCTCTCCAACCGTAAGCAAAAACAGATGGGATGGAGTAGGCACATCTGGCGGTCTACATCACGTGCCTTCCCCCTCCCCTACTCCACCTGCTGCTGGAGGGCTGGCCCAGTATTGGCAGTGGGCTGCGGAGCCCCAGAGTGCACCGGTTGAGGGGCTGGCAGACTGTGGCTGCTGACGGACAATGTCAGCCCCCATGCGTTCGCTGGCCTCTGTGTGCAGGGGCTGATGGTGTCAGGCAGCCGCCACCCCGGCCCCTGCCTCCCATTGCCTTGCCCATGGCAATGGCACCCCCGTCCTGCCCCCTGCCTCACCCTGCAGGACGAGCCTCCTGCCCACCGGCTCACCTTTCAGAGACCCCCTGGATCTAACCCTGCCCGGCCCCCACATGCATCCCCCCTACGAGCAACATCGAGGTGTCCAAGCCCACCCTGGCCACGCCCACCCAGTCTGCCGTGACCACCGCAGCCACGCCCACCCATCGGGCCACTCCCACCCGCCCCTCCCTCGAGGGCACCACAATGCTTATGCAGCCCTGGCACTTTGCGATAAATAAGTGGGTTTTGGGTTGCGGTTTGGGCACTCGGTCTCTAAAAGGTTTGCCATCACTCCCATAGACTTAATTAGTATCAACTACATTTCTAGCAGCATTTGCATAGCTTAATTTTTTCCCATTCATTTTGTGATGTAAAAATTCAACTAAGACAAGCAAATTTATCTATTTCCTCTAATTTTTTGTCATTTATGTATAACTTGCAATACTGAATTCTGTTGTCTCTTTCAGACCAAACTATTTTTGCCTTTAGTACCTTTATTTTCAAGTACATATTCCTCACTCTATCATACAGTCTAATGCTTGCTGAAAATTATATGAGTTCTTAGACAACAACCTATTATATTGTCTACATACAGAATTATATGTATCTTTATGTCTCCAACAAGCACATTTCTAATGTCACCATGGGCATTCCTTACATATAAATACATTGAACCAGTCAAAGGCACATTGTTACCAGCACTCATTCATTCAGCAGTCATTTCTCCTTTCACATTGCCTGTTCTCCTTTATTTATTTCCCCCCCCCCCGAAGATTCATTTCTGATATTACCCAAAATGCTATGTCTCAAATTCAGAATCTCTCATCATCACTGTTTCTTTCATAATGAACAGTCAGATCACTCATGCTTTTAGGTGCATTTCTTTGCCATGAGTTTGTGTGTAGGTTAATGCTTAAACTGAATGGCCAATCACTCTTTGTATATTCTTGTTCCCATCCATCCATTCATACCACCTAAGGAAAATAATGTTTCTTTCAAGACTGCACTCATTTAGAAGTTTTTCCTCAAGCCCATCCGTGGTTCTTTCATAACTAGCAACTATTGCCAACATATGAATGTACAGAACAAGATAGATGACACAATTCATACTTTCTGATATACATTTTACTAGTTTAATATATAATTAAACCTATATCTTGAGGGTGAAGGTTCATGCTCCAAGCTTGTGGGTTGGTTTCCGAACGTTTCGTTACCAGGCTAGGTAACGTCTTCAGCGGCGTTTAGATCTTACTAAGCCTGGTAACGAAACGTTTGGAAACCAACCCACAAGCTCGGAGAATGAACCTTCACCCTCATCCTACACCCGAGCTACAGATATTCGCCACTATTACAAACCTATATCTTACCTATGCTTATGTTATTTTATGCAAATTAGATTTCCTAGGCTAAAAACTACCTCTGAAACCTCTCAATCTGCTACTATTTAGAAAATACTGGATTGTCATTTGAATAATGCTATCAATAATTCTGCTTTCTACTTTTGGAATTATATTGATAAAAGGGCCATAAAATATCTATTACATCTTGTATTGTTTTTTGGTTCTCACTGTTAGCTGCTTGAAAAAGATAATTTCTGAAAATAATCAGGTTAGAGAAGTCTGTCTGGAGTACATGCATTTCTTTTAAGTTAAGTTTTTGAAGATAGTAATTAAGGGCTAGATTAAGAACACTAAATTCTTGTAACTTATCACAGTTTGTTTTTATTTCAAGTACATTTATGATGAAAAATGTCATCTTGAAATACAATAGTATATATATGCATAAGCAGTCTTGTTCATAAATAATATATATTTGGCTAACCATTCCGAGTATAATCTGTATTGATACTTGGTATAGTAATATGAATACTTCAATAACATTTCTATATACAAGGAAAGAAGAAAATAATGTTGCTCCATTATTGAGAAAATCCAGGTACTCTAGACCAGGGCTTTTCAACCTTTTTACTGATTGTACCACTTTTAGGATATGGCAATATTTGAGTACCACCTAGCAAGGTGTCAAAAACTTGATGACCAAAAAAAAAAAACCATGTTCAAAGTTGCAATTACACTGAAATGACTTATGACCATTTTTCACACTTATGACCATTGCAGCATGCCCAGGGTCATGTGATTTATATTTGGATGCTTGGCAACTGATTCATATTTATGATGGTCACAGTGTCCCAGGGTCATGTGATCCCCTTCTGCAACCTTTTGACAAGCAAAGTCAATGGCAGAGCTGCTGGTGGCCAAGTGCTAAGGTGGGACTTCCTTCCCTCCCTCCCTTCTTCTCATTCCCATCTCCTTATGAAGGAAGAATTTGACCCCCCCCCCATATTTTCCCTCTTCCATATATTGATCAAACAAGGAAAGGCCTCCAGAGACAGAAAAGACAAGCTGCTGAGTGAACTAGCTTAAAAAGGCACATTCCCCTTTAAGAATTAGCTACTGGCTAGAAAAGAAAGTTAAGGAGTGCAGCTGGCACTTAAGGAAGAAAAAAAATGTAAGTACTGGCTGCCGGCTAAGGCAGCCTCCCCAAATGGCTCCATTCATAAGTAAAGGAATGCTATAGGCAAAATCCATTCAGGAGAAAAATACTTCAAAATCCCTTGCAGTAAAACTTACAGCTAACAACAGCAGAGCAATAGAAGCTAACACGAAACATCAGCCAAATAGAAATTGCCAAACACTCCTTAAGAACACAAAGCCCACATTGCACAAATCCCAGACCTTCAAAGTCACAAAAGCACATAAGAATCCTTCCACTCTCCATCTCCCTCCCTCCCTCCTCCGTGCCTCACCTCCAGCCATTGCTGCCTTTTTTCATTCCTCATGGAGGGTGACCCCTCCCCCACTGCATTTCTTGCCTGTTTGCTGCTGCCAGCACAGGTGGCTGCCACAGCAGTTGTAGATTGGCTCATGGCCTGCCTGCTTGATCTCCTCTCCCCCCCACCCTCCTTCTTTCCCTTCCGTGCAGCTAGAGCTGACCCTGCCTCCTCCCAAGGCTGCTGCTTTTTCTCTCTCTCCCTCTCCCTCCCAAACTGCCTCCTTTTATAGCCTCTCCTGTCTCCGCCCCCCCGCCTTTCTCATGGGGGAGGGTGAACCAGAAGTGAGCCTGGGGCCTTTGCAGCTCCAGAGGACTCTCTCACTGTAAGTCTTTGTCTGTGCTGGCTCTTTCCCTTCCCCACTACACTTGGCTAGGCAGGGCTGCGTACCACCTGCCACTCGTTGTTGTTAGTTGCGAAGTCGTGTCCGACCCATCGCGACCCCATGGACAACGTTCCTCCAGGCCTTCCTGTCCTCTACCATCTTCTGGAGTCCATTTAAGCTCACGCCTACTGCTTCAGTGACTCCATCCAGCCACCTCATTCTCTGTCGCCCCTTCTTCTATTGCCCTCCATCTTTCCAGCATTAGGCTCTTCTCCAGTGAGTCCTTCCTTCTCATTAGGTGGCCAAAGTACTTGAGTTTCAACTTCAGGATCTGGCCTTCTAAGGAGCAGTCAGGGTTGATCTCCTCTAGGACTGACCGGTTTGATCGTCCTTGCAGTCCAAGGGACTCGCAGGAGTCTTCTCCAGCACCATAGTTCAAAGGCCTCAATTCTTTTGCGCTCAGCCTTTCTTATGGTCCAACTTTCACAGCCATACATTGCAACTGGGAAAACCATGGCCTTGACTAAACGTACTTTTGTTGGCAGGGTGATGTCTCTGCTTTTTAGTATGCTGTCTAAATTTGCCATAGCTTTCCTCCCCAGGAGCAAGCGTCTTTTAATTTCTTGGCTGCAGTCCCCATCTATGGTGATCTTAGAGCCCAGGAAGATAAAATCTGTCACTACCTCCATTTCTTCCCCATCTATTTGCCAGGAATTGAGAGGGCCGGATGCCATGATCTTGGTTTTCTTAATGTTGAGTTTCAAGCCAACTTGAAACTTTCAAGCCAACTCTCCTTCTTCACCCGCATCAAGAACTCTTTAGTTCCTCTTCACTTTCTGCCATCAGAGTGGTATCATCTGCATATCTTAGGTTGTTGATATTTCTCCCGGCAATCTTAATTTCAACTTTTGATTCATCTAGCCCTGCCTTTCTCATGATGTGCTCTGCATATAAGTTAAATAGGCAGGGCGACAGTATACAGCCTTGCCGGACTCCTTTCCCAATTTTGAACCAACAGTGGTTCCGTGTCCAGTTCTCACTGTTGCTTCTTGACCCGCATATAGGTTTCTCAAGAGACAAATAAGATGGTTTGGTACTCCCATCTCTTTAAGAACTTGCCACAATTTGTTGTGATCCACACAATCAAAGGCTTTAGCATAGTCAATGAAGCAGAAGTAGATGTTTTTCTGGAACTCCCTAGCTTTCTCCATAATCCAGCGTATGTTGGCAATTTGATCTCTAGTTCCTCTGCCTCTTCGAAATCCTGCCTGTACTTCTGGAAGTTCTCAATCCACATACTGCTGGAGTCTAGCTTGTAGGATTTTAAGCATAACTTTACTTGCATGTGAAATGAGTGCAATGGTGCGATAGTTTGAACATTCTTTGGCATTGCCTTTTTTTGGAATTGGAATGTAAACTGATCTTTTCCAATCCTGTGGCCACTGTTGAGGTCTCCAAATTGCTGGCAAAATGAGTGTAGCCTTTTACGCATCGTCTTTTAAGATTTTTGAATAGCTCAGCTGGAATACTGTAACCTCCAATTAGCTTTGTGTTGCTCAGCTTTCCTAAGGCCACCATTTCACTTCACATTCTAGGAGTCTGGCTCGAGGATCAGTGACCACCCCATGTTGGATATCAGATGCTAAGCTCGTTTCTGATAGTTCTTCTGTGTAATTTGCCACCTCTCTTAATCTCTCGCTCGTTAGGTCCATGCCATTTTGGTCCTTATCATGCCACCATTTTGCATTGAAACGTTCCCTTCATATCTCAATTTTCTTGAGAGATCTCTGGTTCTCCCTATTCTATTGTCTCTCATTTCTTTGCACTGTTCATTTAAGAAGGCATTCTTATCTCTTCTAGCTATTCTCTGGAATTCTGCATTCAATAGGGTGTATCTTTCTCCTTCTCCCTTGCCTTTCGCTTCCCTTCTTTCCTCAGCTATTTGCAAAGCTTCCTCAGACAGCCATTTTGCTTTCTTGCATTTCTTTTTCTTTGGGATGGTTTTAGTTGCTACCTTTTGTACAATGTTGCGAACCTCCATCCATAGTTCTTCAGGCACTCTGTCTATCAGATCTAATTCCTTAAATTTATTTGTCACCTCTACTGTATATTCATCAGGGATATGATTTAGTTCATATCTGAGTGGCCTAGTGTTTTTCCCTACTTTCTTCAATTTAAGCCTAAATTTTGCAACGAGAAGCTCATGATCTGAGCCACAGTCAGCTCCTGGTCTTGTTTTTACTGACTGTATAGAGCTTCTCCATCTTTGGCTGCAGAGCACATAGTCAATCTGATTTCTGTGTTGACCGTCTGGTGATGTCCATGTGTAGAGACGTCTCTTGGGTTGTTGGAAAAGAGTATTTGCTATGCCCATCGTATTCTCGTGACAAAATTCTTATCAGGGGCTGTGCCTGCTTCATTTTGTACTACAAGGGCCAAACTTGATGTTATTCCTTTATCTTTTGGCTTCCTACTTTCGCATTCCAATCCCCATGGATGAATAAGGATATCATTTTGGGGTTGATTCATAAGGTGCTGTAGGGCTTCATAGAACCGGTCAATTTCATCCTCTTCAGCACCAGTGGTTGGGGCATAGACTTGGATTACTGTGATATTGAATGGCTTGCCTTGGATTCGCACTGAGATCATTCTGTCATTTTGGGGATTGTATCCCAGTATTGCTTTTCCTACTCTTTTATTGACTATGAAGGCTACTCCATTTCTTCTGAGGGATTCTTGCCCGCAGTAGTATACCTGATGGTCCTCTGAATTAAATTCACCCATTCCTGTCCATTTTAGTTCGCTGATTCCTAAGATGTCGATGTTCAGTCTTGTCATCTCTTGTTTGACCACGTCCAGTTTGCCTTGATTCATGGATCTTACGTTCCAGGTTCCTATGGAGAAAAAATCTTTACAGCATCGGACTTTCCTTTCACCACCAGATGCATCCACAGCTGAGCGTCCTTTCGGCTTTGGCCCAGTCGCTTCACTCTTTCTGGCGCTACTAGTACTAGCCCTCTGCTCTTCCCCAGTAGCATATTGGACACTTCCGACCTGAGGGGCTCATCTTCCAGCGTCATATCTTTTTGCCTTTTAGTACTGTCCATGGGGTTTTCATGGCAAAGATACTGGAGTGGGTTGCCATTTCCTTCTCCAGTGGATCACATTTTGTCAGAACTCTCTGCTATGACCTGTCCGTCTTGGGTGGCCCTGCATGGCATAGCTCATAACTTCATTGTGTTACGCAAGCCCCTTCGCCACGACAAGGCAGTAATCCATGAAGGAGTGCCACTCATTAATGTACCACAAGTGGTACGCGTACCACCAGTTGAAAAGCCCTGCTCTAGACAAATAGAGTATGCATTTTTATGTACCGATAGTTCTTAATTTAAAACACTTTATTTAGTGACCATTCAAAGTTACAACAGCACTGAAAAATGAATTATGACAATTTTTCACACTTACAACCATTGCAGCACTCTGGTCATTTGATCAAAATTCAGGCGGTTGGCAACTGACTCACAATTATGATGCTTGCAATGTCCGGGGGCCCCATGATCATCTTTTGTGACCTTCTGACAAGCAAAGTCAATGGAGAAGCCAGATTCACTTAACAACTGTGTTACTAGCTTACAACTACAGTGATTCACTTAACAACTATGAGAAGAAATCATAAAATGGGGCAAAATTCACCTAAAATCTATTTCGCTTAGCAACAAATTTGGGGCTCGACTATGGTCTTAAGTCAAGGACTATCTGTATTTACCGAATTGGAACAATGTAACTAGTACAGTAGTGAATTTAGTATTGAAACATACCTTTGTTATTGTGCTAATGTTTTATGCTAATGCAAAGATAAGTTTAGATCAATTTTCTTTAATCTTACACACTGGCAATACATTCAAATTTATGGTATATTCGTTACTAATGCTAATTTCTTATGAAGTTGATCTTGAGTGATTTGATCCTTGTTAGACTGGAAGCAAAGCAACATTATCTCAACATACAGTGTTTTTACATTATTGGGCAACTCTCTTAGCTATGGGGGAAGGGCATTCTATTTGCTTTTTAGATTACATGTTTTTTAGTTTCAATATTGATGTTGTCTAAGGACCAGGATTGGTCTACTTGAGTAAACCTTGTTATTTCCTTTCCTATTTGTACAGAAAAGATTTTAGGGAAAAAAGACAAATACTGTTTTTCTTTCTTCTGCTTTATTATATAGCAATTATTTACCCAAGTTTGGAATTGGATGGTATCCTTGAATAGATAGATAGATAACCTTTATTGTCATTTTTATATCTGATTTGTTTATGATGTCCCACAATGAGTTTTAAGATTTCAAGAAAATGTCATCTGGGAAAATAGATTCCTACTAGAGTCCCTAGCTTTTTTACAATACACGTGGAAATCAGTGGAACTGTTCAAAATAATTAAGACTTTTGCTTTATACTCTTCTCCAGGATTATGTTTTTTTTATTCCCAGTAGCATTTGATAGCACATCGGGAAAATCTGGAGAAAAAAATGATATGTATTTATGTGTGCATATGTGCACGTATGTTTGTGTGTACATATACACATACACACATATATACACACGCACACATATTTATAGAGGGGGAGAACTTTTTAATTGGCTTCATTTTTTTTCTTACTATATTTTAATTTTTTAAAAAACTTTATTTTTCTTGGATGATCATTTTATTGTTTGGGCATTTATGTTTTCTTTCCTTATTGTTTGCAATATGGAACTTCATAATTCAGCCTCTCTTGGTTCTGAAACTAATATAAACCCACTATCCTCTGCCAGCAATTACAAATGCAGGAAGTCAAACTTAGATCAGAGTTCTGTAAATCTCACCAAAGTGTGGAAATGCGAGAGCCCAGGAAAAACAAACAAGTTTATTGCAGCAGCTGAGGTTCCATTAAGATAAATCCAGGATCCAGCAATTAAAGCTAAGTTTAAACTTAAAATGAAAGTATTAATACTTTATTAGTCCAAAGGTCAGTCCAGGAATAAGTAGCAATGTATGTTCAAGAAGCTGTGTCTGAGGTTGGAAAATTGTTTGTCAACAAAAGTCTGACTTCCAGGCGCATTTTTTTATCGTTCTGACTTGAGCCTATCTTTTTTTTTGAACCATTCATTTTTCTTTTGAGAAGCTTCCCTGAGCATGTCTGTTCTGTTTGCTTGACCTTCATGCATATGCGAGGGGTAAGAATTTCCCCTTGCTCAGACTCTAGATCAGGGGTCTCCAACCTTGGCAACTTTACGACTTGTGGACTTCAACTCCCAGCTGGCTGAGGAATTCTGGGAGTTGAAGTCCACAAGTCGTAAAGTTGCCAAGGTTGGAGACCCCTGATCTAGATCAAGTGACTCATTCTATTGCTCTGTTTCTGCAACAGGTGGCTGATTACCTGACTGCTCCTGGCTCATCCTCCAATGAGTCTTGCTCTTTCTGACCCTCATTTAGAGATAACTGAGAGCCTGCTAGCTCCTCAGTTAATAAGCTCAGAACCTCTCAGATTCTGTTTCGCCAGTTCAAAGTCGGACTCAACAGACAGGCTCATAACATCCAGAGAAATCCTGGCAAGTGATGGAAATCTTGCTTGCTTTGGGATTGGTTTGAGCAACTGTACTGTTATATATGAAAAATACTGGGGCTCAGTCATGGTATCCTTGACACGTGAAAAGTTTGTATTACGGGATAATTACAATTTCAAAATTATTTATTTTTAGTTAATTAGGCAAGCATATAAATCCCATTACTAACTCATACAATGACTCTAGGTGCTCACAATAATCCATAAAACATAGTTAAAAAACAAAGGTACTCTTGCCCCCAAGTGCCACACCAAATACCCTCAACCCCCATCGTAGCTCATTGCTTGGGGGAAGAGCCAGATGTTCTCAGCTCTCCAGAAAACAAAAAAGGTAGGATCTTCCAAGGTACCATCAGATGGCAATATTTAAAGGAGGGTACCAGGAACATGCACACTCTTATCTAACTAGTAGAACATACAGATACCCTCAGGGAGAGGTGGTCCCACAAGTAACATGGCTTTGTGTCATAAAGATAATCACCATACTGTGATTTGCACCCAGAAAGCATCTGCCAGCGCAGTTTGTGCAGCATTGATGTTACTCAGGTGAACTGCTGGGCACCAAAACTGCATGTGTCATTGCATTCTGGGCTAGTTGCCACTTCTAGATGGTCTTCAAGGGTAGCCCCATGTAGAGTGCATTGCAATAATTCAAAATAGCAGATACTTTTTTTCAGGAGGGTAAACTGAGCTTTGGCCAAAAAATTACAAGTAATCCTTGACTTCTGATCATTCATTTAGCAAACATTTGAAGTTACAACAAGCCTGAAAAAAAATGATTTATGACTAGCCATTATGACCATCACAGTTTCCCGGCAGTTATGTGATCGCAGATTGTGTCTTGGCAGTCAACATGTATTTAACAATGATCAAGCATGTGATGATTTGCGACAGAAGCTCCAGTCTAAATGAATGATCATTGTTGTCATAAAGCAAGGACTATCCATATATTGTAAGTCTCCTTATATTCTTGGGTTTTCACTATATCAGCCTCACTTAAAACTGTTATTTATATTTAGGCATACGTGTTTTTATTTAATGCAACTCCTTTAAAATAAAAACAGACCTGACCTGGGGGAGTATGTGGGAAGAAATATGACAACAAATAAATAAAATTGCAAATTTTTCAGATGATCAAGTAAAGCATAGGCTGTGAAACATAAATTAGGATTAGATAACTTCATTATAATTTATTCAAGGAATATCATATCAAATAATCAGAGAGAAAATATAAAATTTTACAATCTCGTAAAAGATCTACATCTAAATATTCTTATAGAGTAACAAAATAGTAAAGGATTTTAAACATAAAATATAATAAATTCTAATCTTTAGAAGTGTCTTTGCCAATAATAAGAATATTAGCCATATGTGCTTCAGGCTTTTTAAACTAATCCTTGATATATTACTACAACAGTGATTGGAATTTTCATCATAAATCATTGCAGTCATAAGTCAAGTCATCACATAACCAGACCCAATTTTATGGTCATTTTGACAGCAGTTTTAAGTCAAATCACTGTGATAGTTAAGTGAATCACACTGTTGTTAAGCAAATCTAGCTTCCTTTTATTAAGCAAATTTAGCTTCCTCAGTATTTTTTGCTGGAAAGTTAGAAATCACAGTCACGTGCTGCAAAAGTTTGTAAATGAAAGCTGGTTGCCAAGTGCCTTAATTATGATAACATGACTGCAGAAGGTGGTATGATAGTTTGCAACAGTGGTAAATATGAATTTAGGTTGTAAGTGACTTTTCCAGAGGCTACCATAATTTCAAGCCATTGTTAATTGAACAGTTGTAAGTTGTTGTTGTTAGTTGCGAAGTCGTGTCCGACCCATCGCGACCCCATGGACAACATTCCTCCAGGCCTTCCTGTCCTCTACCATCTTCTGGAGTCCATTTAAGCTCACGCCTACTGCTTCAGTGACTCATCCAGCCACCTCATTCTCTGTCGTCCCCTTCTTCTATTGCCCTCAATCTTTCCCAGCATTAGGCTCTTCTCCAGTGAGTCCTTCCTTCTCATTAGGTGCCCAAAGTACTTGAGTTTCAACTTCAGGATCTGGCCTTCTAAGGAGCAATCAGGGTTGATCTCCTCTAGGACTGACCAGTTAGGACTACCTATATAGGAATTCTCAGACTGAAAATGTATTATTTTCATTTTATATCAAATATTACTGCTGACTGAAAATATTAAAATGATTCTAACAAAATTGACCATGTATCAACTGTACTGCATAAAGGAAGTGACAAAACATCTCTGGAATCCTGCTGTTACTAAAGTATGATTCCCAGCAGTCCCAGTCAGTATAGCAGTTAGGCTATCTCATGCGAGATTCTAATCATGTAATAGGCAATATGTTTAATTTTACCTAATGAAACTTACATTGATAAAATGTTAGATCAGAAACAATATATCCTTTTAAAATTGTAAATAGTAAGTGCATGAAAATGTATTAAATATAAATGTACAAAAGCATATGTACTCTTTCATACACACACACACATACACACATACACACACTATCACAGAATAGATATTTTGTCATGTTTGTACTGAATATGTGAAGCCAACCAACATTGTACAAAGCATGTGATGCTTTAGATTTAGAAACTGGTGACACCTCTTTTAACAGTAAGAAAACAAATGTTTCCTGAACCTTTTGATCAACCCTGCACATTAGCTTGGAGATATTGGCTTAAATTCATGGACTCTTTTGAACTTTTTTTCATGAACCTCTCACTTCACATTGTAAAATTTCATTTTGAGTAAGGCTAGAACTTTAACTCAGTTGTTCTAAAATGCACAATTCTTTTGTTTCAGTCATTTTGTTGTACTATTACCTAAATGGTTTTATGCTGCATCGTCCAGATTCATTTAAGTTTCAGCTTAATTCAGTCCAGTTGTTAATACAATTAAATTCAGTTGTCCTGATAACTATTGCAAGCCATATCTCCTGAGGCTGAAGAGCAGCCCCAAACCATGATACACCCATCACCACACTTCATGATTGTGATGTTTCTTTTGTGGAAATGCATCATTTCGTTCTCTATAAAGATAATGTTTCTCATCAATGGCAGAAAGGTATTTTTTCAACCAATCTGTCCACAGAATTTTGTTCCAGAAGTCTGCTGAATCATCAAAGTAGTCTTTAGCAAATTTGAGATGGGTAGCAATCTGGAGAGCAGTAGTTTCTTCATTGGTACCTTACCTATCCTATTTTGTGTATTTGAAGCTGAGCGCTCACTTGTTTAGAGTCGTTTTTAAAAATAATATGGGGCTGTTACCCTTTGTAATTACCCTGTAGTCCTTTACTTTTCCTCCTCAATCTTTTTTAAACATCTATTACAGAAAAATAAGAAGAGCCCACAAAAGGATTGAGTATCAGCTGTTCTTGTTCCCTTGTTTCCCCTCAACTTTTTAAAAACCCCTTAGTCCTAAATTTCTTATCTTCTTTACTTTTGGGGCTGTTTCACAGCATTTCCTCTGCTTCTGATTTCCACTTTTTACTTTTCCTCGGCTATGTTCCCTAACGGTTAAAGTCTGAAATTTCCCACTCTACCATCCCCACTTCCTTTTCCTCCAATTCTTTATCTTTTCTTTCAGATTCTCTCTTTCCTCTCCCTGGTTCCCAGGTACTAATTTCTGCAACATCCTGCTCCTTCCCAACCTGTCTTTCCTGCTATTTATTTATTTTATTTGTTAAATTTGTTTGCCGCCCAGCTTGCTGCAAGACGACTATATTTCTCTGCTACTTCTGTCTGTGTCCAATTCAAGCTTTTTTAAAAAGTGCTGCAATTTTTAAATTAAAATATTTAATAGCATTTTAAAGTAAATAAATACATATGGGTCTCCAGTATTACCTATTTGATATGGCTTTTTTTATCACAAAAATGTTTTTACATGAATTCTTTAGTGTAGTATGAATTGTAGATTTCATAATTTCTATGAACCTATGAGACTTTTGATTATTAGGCACAATGTACATTCCAGGATGCACATGTTATTTAAATAAAATCTGTAAATGCATGTGAAAATGAATGTAAACATAAGTGCACATAAATTACATCCATAACAATTTTGCTGAAATTCTGTATAGATGGGTATTATATGATTTTATTTCTGTTTCTCCCATGCAGTAACTTTATATAGCCAGAATATTTTTATTAAATATATTCACCTTTTAAGATGAGACATGATGCTATACTTCCTATAGTTTGTATTGTTTTCTGATAAATAATTTTTTTCTATTTCAGCATTATCTGCATACCAGAGGTACTACAGTTTACAATCTGACTACTGGAAGGTCTGTATAGATTTTAATTGTCAGCAATTAGTATGTTTTTTTTTTATAGAGGAATATTTAATCTATTACTTCCACAGTGATTATTTTTAATTATTGTTTACACTGATATTTATCATAGCTAAAATTTCCATATTAAGAAGATCGCAATATCACTACTAGATTCCAGTTTAGTTCAGCATCCTATTTCTCAATCAGACACTTGAGTGTACAGGGAGTCCTCGACTTACAACAGTTCGCTTAGTGACTGTTCGAAGTTACAACAGCACTGAAAATATATGACATGACCATTTTTCACTCTTATGACCGTTGCAGCATCCCCATGGTCACGTGATTTACATCTGGATGCTTGACAACTGACTCATTTGTGACGGTTGCAGTTCCTAGAGTCATGTGATCCTCTTTTGCAACCTTCTGACAAGCAAAGTCAATGGGGAAACCAGATTCACTTTACAGCCATGTTACTAATTTAACAACTACAATGATTCACTTAACAAATATGGCAAGAAAAGTCATAAAATGGGGCAAAACTCACTTAATAAATTTCTCACTTAGCAACATAAATTTTGGGCTCAGTTGTGGTGTAAGTTGAGGACTACCTGTATTAGTCTTTTCCTGCAATGTTCTCTAGTAATTACCAATTATGATGCTGTATTTGAACCCAAAAGCAGTTACATGTTCATTGCTCGTTTACTTTTCCATGAATTTGTCTTAACGGTTTCAAGTCTCCTAAGTCATCAATATTGTCAAATTGTGGAGATGAATGTCTTAGTTTAGCTAGGTATGATATTGATAGTGTTCATCAATTCAATTTTATTGGAAAACCTTGGGTTTCAGAATTACAAAAGATTAGGAATGCTTAAATCTATTGTGTAGCAATCAGAATTTAGAAAAGTTGTATTACTGTAGGACAAGTTTTCTATTGATCACTAATGCAGAATTCAGCAACAACTGTTATATGATAACAGAATATGTTCATAAAGGTAACTATCAAAACTTCAAGATTATTTTCAGATTAATCAGGACAAGATTAGAATTCCTAGAATATTTTATTAACCAAGTGTTATTTGATACACACAGAATTTGTCTCCGGTGCAAAAGTTCTCAAGTGTACATGTAAAGCAGTAATAATAATCATAATAATGATACCAATAAGAGGGGGTAGTAAAGAATATGGGAAAGATAATAATACTACAGCCATACAACATGGATAAATATACGTAGACATGACAGTACTGTGAGTATTAGGTGTTCAGCAGAGTGATAGCATGAAGGAAAAAACTGTCCCTGTATTTAGTTGTTTTGGCATGCAATGCCCTATAGCGGCATCCCAAGGGGAGAAATTGTGAAACAGTTTATGTCCAGGGTATGTGGATGTGTAGATATTTTCTATATATGTTACTTGGATGTCATACCCTCCCTCCTATTTTCTAGCTCTTTTTGCTATTTTAAGATCTATTTTTGTTATTTGGGGGTTGTTTATGAACTATTTGTAAACTGCTTTTCTTTTTATCTGAAAATTTGCCTTTTCTCTGGTGACTGAAATTTAGATACTTTATGAACAAGTTAATAAGTAATGACCCACTGCAGATCTCTAGATATCCATAGGATAACTGCATGATTCACTTTTGCAGATAAATGTATTTACGATATTAAGAATTTGGTGTTGTTTTTTTTGCTATTATATGAACATTTACACTTGTTTCCTTGATTTAGCTCTGTACACTCTTGATATGGAAAGTGACACCACTTCCAATATCCAATATCTTCCATTCTGTATTATTGATATCCAGAGAGAACTGCATCATACTAATTCTCTTTTCCAATAGGTTCCAATATTACCATCCAACAAGTTCCCTCACACACGTCAACTTATCTCCCATTGCTTGTTCTGTTCTTTTCACATATTATATTTGTATTCTGTTGTTCATTGTGTTTGCTCTTTTTGCTTTCAGTTCTAAAATGTTTAACAGACAATATCCTATTGCACTTGGATTTACCTACAGAACTTTCCTCCATCATATTCTGATTCTGCTTTTGCATTCTTATGGATTATTTTATACTAATTTAGCATTTCTTTTATAAATAAAAATCAACAATTTTTAACACCATTTGATACTGTCGTTCCTAATAAAGGCAACATAAAGGGAGTACTTGATGTACTTTTCTATAATAAATGACGTAGGACAACACTGAGCATTAACCTCCCTTCCCTAAATTCAGCTCATTTCTCTATCAGATACTGTTCTATACCATCCAGTAACTAGTATCTCATGAAGCTGCCTAGATCAAGGGTCCCCAACCCACGGCCCACAGCCTCTACCGGGCCGGGCCTATTCTGAATTGGGCTATGCAAAGTGGCTGGCTGGAGTGCATGTATGCATGCAGCTCAACTTGCGCGAGTGGCAGGTCAGTGGGTACTCATGCGCATGTGCACTGGCCCGCCACTTGTGCAGGTTGAGCTGCACACACGCAGCCCACCACTCACATGGCTCAATTCCCCCCCCCCCCAAGCCGGGCCATTAAGCTGCAAAGGTTGGGGGCCGCTGGCCTAGATTGTTACTGTGCTTAACAAGCTAATTGAACTGGAGTTAGCCACATCCCTCATCACTTTTCTTATTGTAACTGTTATGTATATAATCCAATTCTTTGGAATGACAGGGAAGCCAATACTGAAGTCTACAATTCTTGCATTTATCTTTACCAATGAGGACATAAGAGAAATATCCAAGCCTGAATTGGCTTTTTCAGAAGAAAAATTGCACAAATAGAAACAGATGGAGGTAATGAAAGATGACAGCATTAGAAAAATTGGCAAAGTAAATATAATACGTGTAGGCTAGATGTTGTTAACTAAAGACTTCTGAAAGGACTTTGATATGAAATTGCTCATCTTTTCACAAAAATACACAACTTCTCTTTAATAATGGCATCTTTAGGATTAAGAAACTAGTCAGTGTTACCTCAGTTTTTAAAAAGGGATTGAGGGATGATAAAGGAAACCATGGGTTAATTAAGTTCCATATCTATTGTAGATACTAAAGTAGTTGCAAGAATTATTAAAGAAAAAAGAAGCAAATACACAGAATAAGCTTTTAGAGGATTTCAACAAGCATGAATAAAAAGCTGTCCCGATAGATGATGTTTAAATGGACTTTCAAAAAGCCTTTGACAAAATCATCAAAAAAAATCTGACCTAACTCATCTGTGATGTTATAAAAGGACAGGTAATTTTATAGACTAGCAACTGGTCAGAATAGCAAGAAACAAGAGTAGGAATAAGAAAGCAAATGTGCAAAGAGATTGTGCTGGGACCACTGTTTTTTTTAACTTGTACATAAAAGATTGGCATTAGAGGTTGCTCAGGTAATTGTTCAGGAAATTGTTCAGCATTTTTTTTTTGAATCACAGGGTAATTTGTTGAAAATGTCATGTCGGTATATCTGCTTTTTTAAAAGCAAATTCTACACTTTGAAGTTATTATAAAGGGAATACTATTACACCAACTGTTATGCTAATCTTTCAGGTTTTGTTGTACAATTCAGCTTAAAAGTTGTTACTATTACTATGGTTTGTTGCTCCATAAGCCAGATGTTCAGACTGGGCTTGGCATTTTTGTCCACCTATAGAGTCCTTTCCAAGGACCTAGGATAGGCAGATGAGGATGTTTGATGGTTTAATATGTATCATTGCAGGATGTAAGCTATTCTGAGCAAAGCTGCCTTTGGCAATTGACTGATGGTGATTTTGTCAATGCTGATGTTTAAATGGTGTTTCAGCTGTTTTAGGATTGCACTCAAGTTATCTATTACTATTGGTACTACCTTTTGTCATAGTCGTTCTATTTCTAATTGCAGGTCTTTGTATTTTGTTATCTTCTCCAGTTCTTTCTCTTTTCTTCTGCTGTCTCCACGTACTGCCACGTCCACTATCCAGATTTGTTTGTCTTGTTGACAATGGTTAAGTCTGGGGTATTATGTGGCAGGAGCACTTTAGTTTCTTCATTTTCTATTCTCTGTTTTTTATGATTCCACCAGTTCTTGCTTGAAGGCAAATAGTATTTTTTGCAGATCTTCCAATGCACCGTCATTGTCTGTGCAACCTTGCTTGCAGCAGCTAACCAGGTGATCCACTGTTTCTTCAACTTCTTTGCAGAGGTGGCACTTGTTATCTGTTGCTTCTCAATTCTGGCTTTGTATGCATTTGTTGTTTAAGGCTTGATGTTGTGCAGCCAGAATTAGCCGCTCTGTCTCCTTCTTCAACTTTATTATGGTTCATTGCACAATTAACCAGATGTTTCAACTGGATTATTATGAATATGAAGCTGACATTCATGATAGTTGAAATGAGACATAGTGTAAAAGAAATTCTCCATTTTAAGTATGTTATTTCAACTGTTTAATTTATTAATAATATATGAGTAGGAATCGGGTCTAATCATTTGTTTAAAATGTTTTTTTAACTATCAGAAGAAATCTGAAGATGATTGTATTTCTGGTTTTGGTGCAGTTAAAACTATCCATTCAGTACATTATAATACCTTGAATGTTCAGGTGATTGCATTGGAATGTTGAAATTAATTTTAGAATGGTGAAGAGCAATGAATAAGTATATATGCAATCCTAATTGTTTCTGATATAATGAGAAATCAATCGATGAGGGTTATAATCATTAGTTAGATAGGCAGCCTAAGGTAACAGGCCATGTATGTGAATTTATATATGTATGTATGTATACATGTGTCTGTGCATGTGTGTAAACTTAGGCTCTACTTTATTAACATAGATTATTGCAAACAGGGTACTAAAAAATACAGTGTCCTAAAATTCTTTGGGAATTTAGCAGCAAAGTTGCTCTACATTCTTAGTAGGTAATTAATTAAACATAAAAAAAATAAATAGCCTGGATTTAGTGAAATCCAGAAAGCAGAAACTTGCATTGGGCAAAATACAGGATGGATTTGATTTAAATCAAGTCGATTTAAATCACTGGTAAAAAGGCTTGATTTAAATCAACTCGATTTAAATCATAATTTTTAAAGAGCAACTGTCATCTCTGTCCCGCAGTGGCTCCTCCTCTGACCCGATGTTGACTCACCAACAGTCCCATTCACCTTAATGGGGATGGCTGGTGATGCGGCAGTGACACAACAAGGTGAGGGACTTGGTGGGCAGTAGGTGAGTGGATGTGCGCTAACAGGCGCTGCCAGGATGGATCAGAAATGACAGGTGCTCTTTAAATGTAAGGACTCATTCTTGCTGGTAGTTAGAATCTTTAATATTATTATTTGCAAACAAAATGAAGGTTTCCTATTTAGAATAATAAGCTGTCAGGTTAGTAAAACAGCGATATCAGAACCGATTTTAGGTTAATAGGTTAATCATACATACCGTGTTTCCCCGAAAATTAGACTTACCCCGAAAATAAGACCTACCCTGATTTTTGGTGGTGGGCCTAATATAAGCCCTACCCCCAAAATAAGCCCTAATTAGGACCCTGCCCACTCTGTCCCATCTCGCTGCCGCAATGGGGCAGGAGAGCACGTGTTGCGCCGCTGCCGCCACAAGGCAAGGCAGGTGGGGGAGGGGGTGGAGGTGCCCACATGCCCCACAGTTCTGGAAATGGCAGCCCCGTTTCCTACCGCTTCTCCCGGCAATGGGGCAGGAGAGCACGTGTTGCGCCGCTGCCGCCACAAGGCAAGGCAGGTGGGGGAGGGGGTGGAGGTGCCCACATGCCCCACAGTTCTGGAAATGGCAGCCCCGTTTCCTACCGCTTCTCCCGGCACTGCTGTAGAGTTTGGTGCACCACCGCCCAGCTCCTCTCTCTTCCCAAAAGCATTTCTTCACTAACTTGCTTTCCAGCTCTGGCATGTTTTTCTCCTGCTGCAGGGAAACGAAGTTTGTGGGACAATACAAAAGTTCAGCCAGCCCTTCCAACTTCTTGCAAGATTATTTTTTTTCGCGAGAAGTTGGAAGGTCTGACTGAAGTTTTTTTAGTCCCATGAACTCCGTTTCCCTGCAGCAGGAGAGAAACGTGCCAGAGCTGGAAAGCAGATTAGTGACGAAATGCTTTCGGGAAGAGAGAGGAGCTGGGTGGTGGTGCGCCAAACTACAGCAGCGCCGGGAGAAGCGGCAGGAAACGGGTGCCATTTCCAGAACGGAGAAGGGAGACGTGGGGTGATGCAGGATGGCAAGCAAGGGCTCTTCTCTGCTCTGCATTGCTGCGTAGAGCCGCTCCCGTTCTCCGTTCTCTCCAGTGGTGGAGACGGAGGGCTGGTGGAAGGAGGCGGCAGGGGAGGCTTGCGCTGCCCGGTCACAGCGCAAGCAACTGGAGAGTTGGTGGAGTAGGAGGCGGTAGCTTCTGCCAGGCAGATGATCTGTTGGGTGAAGTGCGAAGAAAGCCCCTCCAGTGGCACACAGTGGCAGCGGAGCCTTTTGTCATCACTCTTGCTCCGAAATGGCGGAGGGGGACCAGGCCTACCCCGCCCATCCTCCGTAGCATGGCAGTCCGGCTCGGGAGGGAAGTGAAAGGGAAGGTCGCCGAGCAAGGAATGGCCTGGCTGGTGGGGCCCTGAAGTAAGCGGGGCGCGTGGGGCAGCTCTACCCCCTCCCCCACCTGCCTCGCCTCATTATGGCAGTGGCTGATGTGCCGCAGGGCCACCTGCTGGCCATGCTGTTGGTGACACCAACACGAGGCGAGTTAGGTGTCACAAAAAATATAAGACATCTCCCCAAAATAAGACCTAGTGCCTCTTTTGGAGGCAAAAATAATATAAGACCGGGTCTTACTTTTGGGGAAACACGATAGTTGGAGAACTACTCAAATTCTTTTATTTAATTAAAACACTTAGAGCCTGGTACAGATGCATTTTTCTTCAAACAATCATACAGTTTGTATTGTACATAGATTTGCAAAACAATGGGATAAAAGAATATTCCTGAACTTTGTTTTATGATTTCTCTCATGGTTACTGTGAAATTGTGTGAATGCATCAATGCAGTGCATGTTATCTCAGCTTGCAGAGCTTGGATTCATTGAATGAGTTTACCAAAAAATGTAAATATTGCAGAATATACAGCCTCATGCTACATAACTAAGCTCCATTTCATGCTGAATAAACTAAATTATTAATGTATCTTAAGTGAAAACTATATTTAGATAGATTTTTACTCCAAAAGCATTTTATTAAAATAAATTTGATAAAAATAAAAAAAAATCCGATTTAAATAAAAAAATCCCATTTTTTATTTTTATTTTTAAAAATCATCAATTATTATCCACCCTGCATCCAACTTAATAAATATATATTCAGATAATAAAATCATCTCAGCAACAGCAAAGAATAAAATATAGTGCAAATCCTGAGTGTTACTGGAATGCTTTCTGAAATACCTCAATTTTTAATATCATCCTGAAAGCTATATTTCAGTATTTGGCAAGAGTTGACTGGCTTGTCTCAGTTCTTTTACATTTTTCTTAAGTTGGGTTTTACCTGTCAGATCACTATCTTTATTTTATATTTCTTCAACTGAGATTTAATAAGTTCTTGACCATAATAAAGTATATTCTATTCTAAATCCAGTATCATGTTGACTTGTATCCTGAGGTGATAAAACAGTCTTTCCTTTCTGTATGACATTCTTTTGAATATTTGGTGAGTACTATCTTATTCTCTTTCAGCCTGCTTGGATTAAACATGGTTCTTTCATGATTCTCTTCATGGGTTTAATTTCTAGTTCTTTGATCATCCGTCATTTCTGAATCTTTCTTAAATTGTGATATCCAATATGGGACACAGTATTAGGGGGGGGGGGGTTATGTCCAAAGCAGAATGTGGATTTATTTCATTTTATTATACTAATTATTTTTCTTTTACTTTGAACATAATGAAGGAAGCCCCCCCCCTTTGTTCTTAATCTTATTCTCTGTCCTCTGACCTTTAACTTTCCTGTTCATCCTTACAGTTATGGGTTACCAATTTATAGTCTACTTAGTAATGTCCTTTTTTCATCTCTGACATATATCCTTTTTCATTTTCAAGCTTTCTGGGTACCTACAGTAGATTTTTATTTTTTTTTGCCAGCTTCCCTTTTTTCTTCATTTGAATAGTACTTTTATCTTTCTTTCTCTCTACCTTCCCCATTTCCCATTAGCTTCTCCTTCCATGGAATTCTATTTAACATTGTTCTGAATTTAAAAAAATATCTGTGTTTTTGAAGTTCAAGGTATGGTGTTTAACCTCACTCTGATTTAGGATCTCTATTGACCAATATTACATGGAGACTTCGCCAAAGTTTTTTTTTTATACTTCATTTACTAAATCTTCTCTATTGATAACCTAAAATCAAAAGTAGATGATGATGATGATGATGATGATGATGTTGGAAGGGAGCTTGGAGGTCATCTAGTCTCTAACCCCCTGCTCAGGCAGACAAATGGCTGTCCAGTCTCTTTTTAAAAACACTCTGTTGGAGCATTCACAGCTTCTGGAGGCAGGTTGTTCCACTGATTAATTGTTCTAACTCCATATAGATGCAGTTCCATTGAGGACCACACACTGAGTACGGCTGGTCAGCCACCTACAAATCCATCTGGTGGTGATGCAGTGTAACCCACATTTTTCTATCTTATCAAGTAGTAGGTTGTGGTCTACTTTATCAAATGCCTTACTGAAGTCCAAGTAAATTATATCCACAGCATTCCTCTGGTCCACTAATTTTGTCATCTGGTCAAAGAATGCAATAAGATTTGTCTGGCATGATCTGTTTTTGACAAACTCATGTTGGCTTTTGGTAATGACTTGGTTTGCCTCTAGGTGTTCGCTGATTCGTTGCTTGATTATCTTTTCCAAGATCTTCCCAGGTATTGAGGTCAGCCTGATAGGTCTGTAGTTTCTGGATCCATTTTTTTCCCTTTTTTGAAGATGGGAACTACTTCAGCTCTTTTCCAGTCTTCTGGTAGTTCCCCAGTGCTCCAGGATCTTTGAAAGATATAGTTCAGTGGTTCTGAGATCACATCTGCCAGTTTCTTCAGAACCTTGGGATGTAGTCCATCTGGTCCTGGTGATTTGAACTCATCTAGGGTGGACAGATGCTCACTTACCATTTTCTTGCCTATCTTAACTTGTGTTTCTAATCTGTTTTTTACGGTACTGTTTTTGATAGGTTGGACTGTTTTTTTCCCCTTTGTGTAAATACGAGTTGAGTAGTTCCGCTTTCTCCCTGTTGCTTGTCACCTTCTTGCCACTTTCTCCCACTATAATGGACCAATCATTTCCTTAACTTTTTTCTTGTTTTTAACATGTTGAAAGAAGCTTTTTTTGTTATTTTTGACTTTTGTTGCAAGCCTTAGATCAGTGGTGGCGAACCTATGGCGCGGATGCCAGAGGCGGCACTCAGAGCCCTCTCTGTGGGCACTCGCACCATGCCCCAGAGATGGCAACCATCCCTCTTCAAGCAGCCGCCCACTAACTCGCCGAGGTCCCACATGGCCAGATGCATCCCAGCACAGCTGGTTTCCCTCCCCCCCATCCCATCCCTCCTGGCCTCGCATGCTCTTTTCCCGGGCACGACCCACTGCATCGCCTCCTCAGCTGTTGGCCGGCCGTCGAGCTCAGAGGCGGCTCCTCTGAACTGCTGGCAGCAGGCTGCGGAGCCCTACAGTGCGCCGGTTGAGGGGCCAGCAGGCTGTGGCTGCTGACAAGACACCGTTGGCCCCCATGCACTCGCTGGCCTCTGTGTGCGGGGGCCGATGGTGTGAGGCAGCAGCTGCCCTGGCCCCTGCATCGCCTTGCCCTGTGACAATGGCACCCCCGCCCTGCCTCGCCTAGCCTGGCCTTGCAGGACGAGCCTCCTGCCCACCACCCCACCTGCCAGAGAACCCCTGGATCTCCCCCAACCCTGTCCGGCCCCCACAGGAGGAACATCGAGGTGACCACGCCCACCTTGGCCACACCCACCCATTCTGCCATGACCACCACAGCCACGCCCACCCAGTGGGCCACGCCCACCTGGCACCCGGTGATAAATAAGTGGGTTTTGGGTTGCAGTTTGGGCACTCGGTCTCTAAAAGGTTCGCCATCACTGCCTTAGATCATTTTGAGCCTTAGCTTTCCTCACTTCATCTTTGCAGGCTCGGGCTATTTGCTAATATTCTGCTTTAGTTATGTGCCCCTCTTTCCACTTTTTATACTTGTCCTTTTTGTAATAATAATAACAACAACAACAACAACAATAAAGGTGGAAGGGACCTTGGAGGTCATCTAGTCCAACCCCCTGCTCAGGCAGGAAACCCTATACCATTTCAGACAAATGGCTGTCCAGTCTCTTCTTAAAAACTTCCAGTGTTGGAGCATGCAGCACGCTTCTGGATGCAGGTTGTTCCACTGGTTAATTGTTCTAACTGTCAGGAAGTTTCTCCTTGGTTCTAGGTTGCTTCTCTCCTTGATTAGTTTCCATCCGTTGCTTCTTGTCCTGCCTTCAGGCGCTTTGGAGAATAGCTTGACTCCCTCTGCTTTGTGGCAGCCCCTGAGATATTGGAACACTGCTATCCCCCCTCGTCCTTCTCTTCATTAAACTAGACATACCCAATTCCAGCAACCGTTCCTTATATGTTTTAGCCTCCAGTCCCCTAATCATCTTTGTTGCTCTTCTCTGTACTCTTTCTATATCTTTTTTACATCATGGTGACCAAAACTGGATGCAGTATTGTGTGGCCTTACCAAGGCATTGTAAAATGGTATTAATACTTCACGTGATCTTGATTCTATCCCTCTGTTAATGCAGCCTAGCACTGTGTTGGCTTTTTTGGCTTTTTTAGTTCCCCAGTGCTCCAGGATCTTTGAATAATAATAATAATAATAACTTTATTACGGTCATAGATATAGTTCAGTGGTCAAAGAATGCAATAAGATTTGTCTGGCATGATCTGCTTTTGACAAACCCATGTTGGCTTTTAGTAATGCCTTTGTTTGCCTTTGTTTGTTTGTCTTTCAATTTATCAGAGAGTTCTTTATGCAATCTTGCTGGTTTCTTTTGAGAGCTGTTATTTTTCTTCTTCGTTGGTATTGTCCTAGACTGGGCTTTTATAATCTCACTTTTCAAAATTTCCCAAGCTTCTTGAGTTGTTTTCCCCTTGAGGATTCTCATCCATGGAATCCTTCCCAAGCTCTCTCTAAGTTTGTTGAAATTAGCTCTCTTAAAGTCCAAGACTCTAGTTTGACTGTGTTCTATTGCTTGTGCTTGCATAATGTTGAATTCCAATATTGCATGATCACTCCCCCCCAAGGTTCCTGTGGTTTCAACACCTTCTATTTCAACATTTCATCTCTGTTAGTGAGAATTAAGTCCAATATGGCTGATCCCCTAGTTCCCTTCTCTACTTTTTGGGAGACAAAGTTGTCTGCTAGGTTTGTCAGGAATCTGTTTGATCTATTACTTGGTGCAGAGTTTGTCTCCCAGTTGATGTCAGGGTAATTAAAGTCTCCCATTACTATTGTGATGTGCTTCCTACATACCTTAGTTAATTGACTAGCAAAAAGTTCATTTATTTTCTCTGTTTGGTTGGGTGGCCTATAGTATACACCTATGGCAATGTCATTTCCCTCCCCCCCCCTTTTTATATTGACCCAAATGCATTCAAGACAGTTTTCATCATCTTCTTGTGTCTTTCTCCACAATCTGGAGGAGAAA
This sequence comes from Azemiops feae, assembly GCA_023970755.1. NCBI lineage: Eukaryota > Metazoa > Chordata > Lepidosauria > Squamata > Viperidae > Azemiops > Azemiops feae. The sequence continues at coordinate 447,214 of JALGBA010003976.1, read as the reverse complement.
ATTATCAACTAGACAAATCAGGCATTTCTTAAAAGAATTATGCTTGGCAGAGTTTGTTTTCCATTAGTAAAGACTTTTATCACTGTTCTTACATGTACTTTCAAAGAGTTGCAATTTCTTTTTAGAATGTTCTTTCTACATATTTTCCTTGGTTGGATGAGTTGTAATAAACCCTAACAATAAACACAGCAATATTTGAACTGTTAATCCAGATATCCTATAAAGTTTTTACTTGAATTCCTAAGCAGGGTAGTTAATTTATAGTAACCTCCTCCTTTTTATTGTTTTTGTTCTTTTTGAACTGTGCCCTTCTCCAGTGGCCCCCACAGTTTTGGGTGCTGCCAGCATCCCTCGGATGGGGCTTTGCTTGTTTGCACAGCCCAGTTTCTGGCATGCCACGGCCCGGTGCCGGTCCATGGGCCAGAGGTCTGGTGACCCCTGTCCTACTCCATTCCAGTAATGGGACTCATTCCATCAAAAACAATGGAGTTTATTTTTTTTATTCCTGTCATCACATAACCTGACAACTGCAATTCACTCTACTTGGGGCTATTCTTGAAGACCACCCAGAAGCTTCAACTGGGCCAGAATACAGCAGTGCGTGCAGTTATGGATAAGCCTCATTATGCCCATGTAACACCTCTGTTATATGAGCTACTCTAATTGCCAGTTTGCTTCTGGATGTGATTTAAGGTGCTGGTTGTCATCTATAAGGCCTTACATAGCATAGAGTCTGGTTACTTGAAGGACCACCTATTGCCGATAATATCTTCTCAGCACATTGACAGCATTGGTGCACTCTGGATTCTTTCAGTTAAGGAATGCCAACTATTGGGACCCAAAACATGTGCTTTCCCTGCATAGCAACTGCTCTATGAAATGAGGTTCTTCCCAAGAGCCAAACAGCCCCCCACACTGCTGATTTTTCAAAGGGACTTAAAGACCAGTTGTTTACCCAGATCTTTGGTGGAGATGTCTGAAGTCTCCTTTTAATTTAGGTTTTCTTTAATTTCTACCAAGATTGTCATTCTGCCATCTCTCTACCCTTTTTTTTTATTTTTCTTGTTTTTGTTTTCATGTTTCAGTTACTTTGTAAACTGCCCAAAGATCACTAGGAGTTGAGCAACATATAAATTTAATTGATGATGGTGATGGTACTGTTTTTTCTCTACCAAAAATTCAAACTCATCTTTATTTCTCATACTGTGAACATTAATATAAAGACAACAAAATTCATGAAATTTATGATCCAATGTTTTTTCTGATTTTTCATTGAATTATATAATTCCTATTATGGTTATAGTTTATCTAAAGTTATATTTCAGAGCTTTCATCTATAATCCCACAGTGTTCAGTTAAAAGCCATCCCAATTAAACTCATGTTTGTTTTAAAGCATTAAGGATAGGTTGTTGATAGATGGTAGTTAAAATCTGAGTGTAATTTCAGGAGCTCTGACTACTTCTGACAATGTATTTTGAAGTAAAGTTTTTCATACTAGCTTCTGACTTCATGGTGCTTCTGATTTTTCATTAATTACTGAAATCATCACTTTTCACTTCTATGTGACCCTGCTTTTAGAAATTTGTTTGAGACATCAGCAACCAATAAATTGGATTCATGATTCTTGGCTTATTTTGGATCCTAAAAAATAGGGGAAGGGATTGGATTTAGAGACATCATTTGCAGGCTCAAATACATTTTCAATCTAAGATGGACAAATTTGAGAGTTTTATTGTTTTCTTGCCTTATTGTATGCTATTCTAGGAATAATATATCTATTTTAATCTAGTCGAATATAGTTTAGATTAGTTATTCAAGATTTGAAGGGTGACGCACACAACATGAATTGCTATTGATATTCAGATGCAAGTAAATTTTGTTCAGAGAAAGATCCAATCATCCAATACACTGTATAGGCAGTCCTTGACTCAAGGCCTTAATGGAGCCTGCCCATTATGGTCTCAATTCATGACAGTCGTAAAGTGGGTCACCACATGACCAATCTGATTTTGCAACCATTTTTGCTGCTATCATTAAGTGATCGCCACATTTGCCAAAAGCCAGAAGTAAATGCCAGTTTGGGGCAAAAATGTAAATCATGGTTACATGACCGTGGGACGCTGCAATTGACTGAAAATGCAGTCAGTTGTCAATCACCTGAAATGCAGTCATGGGAGCCCAGCCATTGGAATTTCAGAACTGGGACCTAAGTACCTTTTGGAGGATTCATCGTAACATTGGTTGCTAAGTGACTTGTTGAGGATTACTTGTAGTCAGAACTGATTTTTTAAAAAATGCACGTTACGAACATATTTATTTATTTAACAAGATGGGATGAAAATAGAGATGTAAAGCAGTTTGTTATCCACTCTGGGTACTATCCAGAACATAACTGTCTGGAAATAAACTGCCAAAACTATCTGGCAGTTCAGTGTGGAAGAATGAAACATACATAAAGATCCAAATTTGGGGAAATTGAATGTTAAAATAATAATCATAATTAGCCAGAGATCTTAGGTAGTAATATTTCACAGTGATAGATTTGGAGTTGGATTTGGAATCAGGAATTAACATGTAATATGTGGCTATCACTCAGCAACAGAGAAATGTAAAGAGAACTGGCCGAAGCATAAATACTACAGCTGGAGCACCTACAGAGCAGGATTATATTATTTTCTGTAATAAAGTAATAGTCAGCACCTGGTTAGAATTCATTAAGTGTCAGTGCAACTTAAGGGGCATTGGACATAGCTGCCTTGTGGCTATTTAGGAATTCTAGGCTGATTCCTCTTTTCACTTCACCCCCAGAGTTTGCTATTCCTTTTCCTACATTATCATGCTTTTTCTGAAGAGAGAAGTTCTACAGTAGTCAAAAGCAGAGCATTCTCAAAGGCAGTTTCCACTGGCTTCAGGTTTCCCACAATTTGCTCAAATGGATGATGTGAGGCAGCTAAATCAGCTGTTTTGCTTTTATTATCAGGAACATAGGTTTGCATATATGTACTATAAATGGTTTTATCATTTTTTCCCTTGTAAGCTAGTTTTTGTTGGTTTTTGTTGGACTCTTCTTGCATTATGCATTGCTACTTTCTCTGTTATTTCTTCTGTACAAAAATGGCACATTATCACTTATTTTTCCCAGTAATGTTAAAGTGGTGTGAAAATAGAGAAAGAGAGGCTAGTTGGTAAAAAGAATGAAATGAATGCAACAAAAAATGACGGGTTCTTCCAAAGTATTTTTCTTAATTTAAAATCCTTTTTATTGTAACTCTGACCATACTTTCAAACATATATTAAATACTATATGAAACAAATTTTTATATGAAATTGCAATATAAATAGTCTTGAGTGGAATGGAAAAATGAAACACGTTAATTCTATTTATTTCATCAAATCAGAAATGGTCAAGAAAGGGACTTCTGGTTCTGCCTCACAGCAACGCGGCCGAGGGACTGCGGGGTTCCGCACCCCACGGCTGGTTTCGATCTGCCAGGGGACCCTAAATGGGTCTGATGTTGCCCTGGAGAGGCGACAAAGAAAGAGGGGCACCCCGATGATCACGGAACGACAGCGGTCGATCCATTTGATCCGGGGGAAGCTCTTTAACCCGACAGGAAAAAGGCTAGCTGCACACCAGTGTCTAACCCAAGCTGCTAGCAGCCGAAGTCCAAGAGCACAAATCAGAACAACGGTGAACAGCGTGCTTGGAACTGGGTGAGAGTATCGATCTTCTGTCTTCTATTTTGTAACTGATTCCTTGGAAAAGATCCCCGAAGCAAGAAATCCTCCAAAAGTGAAGGGAGGGGATTATATCCCCACCCCTCCATAGACAGAAGCGGCGAATTAACTTCCAAGGGGGAAAGAAATATACTGAAATGAAATTAATATTACTATAGTCTGGATAAGTCTGAAAATTAAGAAAACCGCTAAGATTTTATAACCTAAAGACTCCTGATGAAATTGAAAAAGAAAAATAATTCTTTGTTTGAAAAAGTTGGAAAATAAATAACTACTGACATCTAGTGGAGAACTAGAGCATAGAACAATAGTATAACACTGACTCAGAAATTGGCAAGACACCCAGAAATAAAGAATAATCTGTTCCCTTGAACTTTAATAACCCTCAGCTAAATAGAAAACCAGGAACAAAGAAAGAAAACATACTGGGCCACCCACAAGCTTAAGAAGTGTCTGCAAAAAAAAAACTTTAACTATTGTCTAAGCTCAAGAATTGTCTGCAGAGAAAGAAAAACTTTACTCTTGGCTAATCTTCTAGTGGGGAATTTACTGGAAGGCTTTAAGGTGGCGAAACATTTTGCTGCAATTCTGACTGGTTGATAATTGAAAGATCCCTGAAAAGAAGAATTGTTATAAAACACTGCTTTCACTGATGCCTTGATAATTGGAAATGCATTGATTACAAAAACCATATATAAAGATAAGAACTATATAAGATTTGGTTGTTTGAATTTTAAGATTGGCTGGTTTGATAAGGCTAAACACAGAGACTATGATATTGGTGAAAGACTACCTGGAGGGAGGAGACAAAATGGATATTGCATACCTACCTAAAAATGACAGGAAACCACACCTAATATTCCATTCTGAAGGACCTAGCCTGGAACATCAGAGATCTGCAGGAGCAATACTCAAAGATGAGACAAATACTTTCCAAGAGGAAATGTATGCAATGCTTTAACAGATTCAAATGACAATGGTTTCAAACCACGATGAGATTAAAAACCACTTTGACGACATAAATGATCAATCTTCAATTTAAAATCACAAATAAAAAACTCTCAGAAAATGACAATAAAGAATGAACAAACAAACCAAATAACAGAACTAGAAGAAAGTGACTTAAATAGGGAAGCTACAAATCAAGAGAACTACAACTTAATACAAACAGAAAAAAATGTACAAAATTTTGCCACGACAATGAAAATGGAAAAGATATCTGAGGATAAACTTGAGGATAAAAAAATAGATTATAGAGCTGCCAGGAGAATCATTAGAGTCTGGGAGATAAAAAGCGTACATCATATACAACCTATCTTTCTCACTCCCAACAGTATTTACAAAAATGCAGGAATCCCCTGGCAAGCGGAATATACAAACTTGGAAAGCTACTTGGCAAAAGAAGGCTAGAGTTAGATTCAAGAGATCTGATTCGACTTACCAGACGGAGTACTACATGATTAAACACTTGTTTGAATATAGTTAAAATAATAGATAATTTTGGATATAAAGGAGCTATAGTAAGAGGGATAAGAGACATAAGTAGTATAGAATTTTTTATAATATATGAAATGTAAAAATATTGGGATGATGTACGTGAATGAAAAGTTAGGACATTTAAAGGTAATTAACTTTGAAAGAAGTATGATCGAGAAGAATGATTTGAATACTGAGGGAAAACTAAGCTTAAATAAGAATTTTGAAAACAGGACATATTGTGACTTAACAAGATGACTTTTACAAATATTATTGAAATATAAGCCAACCAGAAAAGATGTTATATGTGGATGCTATAAGATATATAAATAGTATAGTATCTTTATAATATATGAAATATGAAAATATTGGGATGGTATAAGTAAGTGAAAAATTTGGATATTTAAAGGTAATCAATTTTGAGAAAATTATGACTGATAAGAATGATCTGAATATTGAGGGGAAATTAAGTATAAATAAGAATTCTGAAAATAGGATGTATAGTGATTTAATAAGATGACTTTTACAAATACAATTGAAATATAAGTCAAATAGAAAAGATGTTATATATGTATGTCATTGTTACTTGTACAAATACAAAAAAAATGTCTATATTCAACTTTGTATGCATTGAAAATATTAAGAATTATATCTGTCTAATGCTGATAAAGGAGAATATTATTGGAAGAAGGGAAGATCAAGGAAACAAACAATATATTGATTATGGAATTATAGAAATTATTATTGATTGTTTTTTAAATATATGAACCCAGACAACACGTTGTTTACTAAGCACTAAAGATTGCCATTGTAAAAAAATCAATAAAATATATTTTTTTTAAAGAAAAGAAATGGCCAAGACAGGAACGGTAACATTTGAAATTAATTGCTCAAAGACAATTTAGGCTTACAGAAATTCTATGTAGTGCCTGCCACTCTCCCTTAACCCTCAAGTTGTGAATCTAGCTGTGATTTCAAAGTTATTTTTAGAATGTATATCCCTATAGCTCTATAAACATAGGAGATGTTTCAAATACCTAGAAGGAAGCATATTCTAAAATATTTGTAGATATTTCTGAAGAACACTGTACATTTGGAAAGCTAAATCATTCTTTTCATTTCTTCAATAATGTTCTTCAGTATCGGAAGAAGATTATTGAAGTATACCGATACTGAACACTACTTTTCACAAGTCATTCTGAATGCGTGCAGGCCAAAGTTTCTATACAGGGATATTAATGAAATTTGAATCTCTAGTCTCTGAAAGTTTAATATCTGTAAAATCATTAGAATAGCACAAAAAAGATATTTGCTGTTATTTTGTTAAATTTTATACATTGTGTCATTACATTTGGTCCTCCAGTTTGATTTCAATTGGGACCAGATTTCCGATCATAAGTCGTTATCGTCATAAGTTGAGGCACCCACTTGACCAGATGCAAGTTTATGGCAATTTTTGCAATGGTCATTAAACAAACACTACAGTCGCAAGTGTGAACCTATTTTTCTGAATGGGCATTTTTTTTTTTTTTTTGCTAGAAACCAACAAAAATGCCAGAAACTGGCAAAAAGCAATGCAAATCACAGTCATGTGACTATGGGATGCTGCAACCAATTGTAAAGACAAGGTGATTGCCAAGTATCCAGCATATTATCACGTGACCTGGTGGGGAGGGTGAAATAACATTTCCCAAGGGCAAGAAATGCTTCAGAGATTGTAAAGGACCGATTCCAGGGCTTTCATAATTTCAAATGGTCATTAAGTGACCAGTTGTAAATCGAAGATTACCTGTACCTTCTGAGAGAAATATTTGGAGGACGAAGGGTATGTGAGATTGTAGTCTCCAGACTACATTCTTGAGAGTATTAGGCTTAAGACTGTTGTTGTAACCAAGATGGGTTGATGTTGTATAGATGCATATGTTCCAAGATTCAGTAGGTTTTTCCAAACCTTAAGCAGAGTAATATTAGAACTTTGTTCCAGAGAGGCAGTAAGAAGAATTTCTTTCCTGACATCATTGCCAGTTGTCTGTCTTACCATTCATTTAAAAACCATGTCACATTGTTCAGACATGGCAACAGCTGATTTCTGATTCTTTTTCCTTAGTAATGCTGGACAGTAGTAGCAAATGCTTTTATCTCAGGTCAACTTCTACTTCTCAGGAGTTGCTGTGGGGAAAATTGGAAAAGAGAGTACAATGAAGGCCACTTTGAGGATTATGGAGAAAAGGTGGGATATAAATCAGATACAGGTAGTTCTTGAATTACAGCCATTCATTTTATGACTGGTTGAAGTTACAACGGCACTGAAAAAAGTGACATGACCATTTTTAACACTTATAACAGTTGCAGCATCCATGTGGTCACATGATCAAAATTCAGTCACTTGGCAATTGGAATGTATTTATAATGGTTACGGTGTCCTAGGGTCACCTTTTGCGACATTCTGGTCAATGGGAACCCAGATTCATTTAACAACTGCACATGGCAAGAAATTTAACAACTGCAGTGATTCATTTAACAACTGTGGCAAGAAAGGTTGTAAACGAATCAAAATCCACTTAACAATTGTCTTGTTTAGCAATGAAAATTTTGGGCTCAATTGTGGTCATAAATTGAAGACTATTTGTAAACAAACTCACACCAGCTTTCTTTTAAATTAGTAAATTGAGTTATTATCCATAGTTAAAGAGATTGTTTCTTTGCTGATAGAAGAGAACAGGAGAACAGAACTATCCCATTCTGAAGTGATTTATATTCACAAAGTAAAGGAAAAGTTGTTGCAATAAACTTGAGGGGATGGAGTTTCTCAGGACATGAAGGGTGGGACTCCAAAAGTTTTCTTAGTGAACCTCATGTTAGACTTCACTCATACCAATGCTCAGACTTAATGCTTAGCAGGCACAGATCAAGGACATCGCTCTTTGATAAATTAGACAGATGCTAAAATGTCATGATTAGGAAAAAAAGATCAACAACTGCCATCTATAAATCTTAAATTGTGTGTGTGTTCTCCCTCCCTCCCTCCCTTCCTCCCTCCTGTGGAGGTGGGGAGAGGCATTGCTGTTATCTGTGCTTTGTTCATATAGTTGACCTTTTTGCTCTTAAGCTATTTATGTCTGACCTCTTAAGCTCTTTGAGTCTGAACTTGGGCCTTCTATCCTTCACATTTCTCATTGGTAATCATTCAACTGGAGCTACATGTTGTGACCACCAAAGTAGTGGGTAGTAGGAACTTCTGGATGAAGAAAGGGAAAATCAAACTGGCTTTTAAGACAGCTTGCTGAATATTATTTTAGGGACCTTGCTAAAAGAATTTCAAGAAGAATAGAATAGAAATAGAAATAGAAATAGAAATAGAAATAGAAATAGAAATAGAATAGAATAGAATAGAATAGAATAGAATAGAATAGAATAGAATAGAATAGAATAGAATAGAATAGAATAGAATATACTTTGTTGGCTAAGTGTGATTGGGGACACAAGAAATTTTCTCTGGTGCGATGTATATACAAACAACAAAGTAAGATACCAGTAGGAAAAGGTAATAGGAAATATCAGAAGGATAATAGTAATACAGCCCTACTACATGGGAAAATTTCCTTAGACATAAGACAGTGCTGTGGGAATTAGGTGTTCAGCAGAGTGATGGCAGGACAGAAAAAATTGTGTCTACTAGTTTTGGCATGCAATGCCCTATAGCAGCGTCCTGAGGGGAGGAATTGAAACAATGAAGGAATTTCATTGAAAGGAAAGGAAAAAAGGTTTACTTTTAAGAAGAAGTATGAGCTACATAAATTCTTTATAATGCTTTTGTAAGTGATGAATAAAGAATTATTTCAGAAATTTCATCTGAAAGATATATCAAGATGATCTTGATTGCTGTTGTCATCACTAGATATTTTCTGTTTTTCACAAAGTTCTAAAAGTGCTTTCATCTGATGTCACATAGAATCCCAGATAACAGAAAACTGTATTCATTCAAGTCTTAAGTATGTGTAGCTTCCATTAAGATATCTAGCTGAAACTATAGACATCAGGGAAAGGGGCAGAGGCGACGTTCACACCTTATTCTTAATCTAGACGGAGCCCTTACACATGATATGAATGTGTATTTTGCAGCATTCAGCTTTATGGATTCTAGATTTTGAAAAGGATTCTGTAACTTTTCTTAGTCCTGGTGTGGAATTCTCACCATTGTCTAATAGTGAGAGAATTCACACATCCTGCTGTACCATAATGTATAAATCCAACCATTGTGATTTGTAAATTATGGCTTATACTATATTGAAACTAATGGGTTATTCAGTAAAACACAACATAATATATGTCACAGAAGGTTTATTTCTGTTTTGTGGTAGCAGATTCAAATACATCCTTTACATTTAGAGTCGGATATTGCAAAATCATTTACAGTGCATTCAGAAAGCATTCAGACTCCCTTCAATTTTGTTATGCTGAAATCTGCAATTTTTACAGTTGTTGAAATTCATTTTTCTCCAGCATGATAGATGGAGAATCCACGAATGGGTTAGCTCTGTCTTCCTGCCCAATTAGACTGAGTCTGTCAAACTTGCCACGCCTCTCCTGGGCCGGACTCCCCAGTCCTGACTCAGTCTGGCCCATGACAGACATGTTAGTTTGGCTCCCAGCAAATTAATTTTACCAGAGCAGGTAGGATTAATCCTTTTCTTACCCATTCGTGGATTTTTTCCATTTTCCAGACAGCGCTGGGACTAGCGCTGCGTCTGATCACTTTAGGGAAAGACAGACAGGATTGCCTTCCAGGGAGCCTCCAGGGAGGCCCTAGCCTCCGTCTCTCAGTGAGATAGGCCGAAGCCTTCAAGCAGAGACAGAGGACTGTTTCTTAGGGAGGCCTTAGCCTCCATCTCCCAGGGCGATCGCGCGAAGCCCCTTTAGGGACAGAAAGACAGGATTGTCTATCAGGGAGGCCCTAGCCTCCGTCTCTCAGTGAGATAGGCCGAAGCCTTCAAGCAGAGACAGAGGACTGTTTCTTAGGGAGGCCTTAGCCTCCATTTCTCACTGCGATCGTCGCGGGCGCCATTTTGCGCACCGCATGGTGAGCGTCCTCACCGCGACTAGCCAGGCCGCTTCTGACCCTTTCGGCCCTCTTTGTAGCCTCTGGCTAACAGCATCCAGCCCCGCTTCTCTTCCGTTTTCTCTGCTTTTTAGCGAGATGAAGAATCCCCTCGGGCTTGTCATTGAAGCGGAGGCCATTTTAGGTGCCGCAGTCGCTCCCTCCGGCCACCATTTTGGCAGCTCCAGAAACCTGCGCAGCCATTACTCCACTAAAGTAGCTTCAGAGGACTCTGAAACTAGAGGCAAGTTTCTGCAATAGCGCTTTTATCACAGTGTGCTGGCACGCCTTTTGGTTCCGCCGCCACCACCTAGGTCTTGTGCGCAGGCACCTATCACTGAAGTGATTTGCCGCCACTAAATAAGATATGTGTGTGCTGGCGCTCACCGATTGTGGTTTTGCCGCCACCGTATGCCTGACCGGCACGTCGTGAAAGAGAGAAGTGTGCTGACCATAGACCTAACCAGTGCACTGAGGGGGCACTGGTCCTGTCGCATCAGGAGCGTTGCAGGTGTGCCAGCGTCCATTAAGTTGGTCCAGTAGCCACCATCAATCAAGAGTACTTGACTGACCCCAGGGCCGTGGCACACAGCCACAAACAGTACTCCACTCCTTGTTATTGAGATCCCTCTCAGCCCACCACTGAGATATCTCATTTTTTGTGATGGCAGACAGCACGGCACCTCAACCTTCACGGTGCCACTACCAGCACTACTGGCCAAAAGAAACATAAGTCCTCCAAGCTGGAGGCTGCTGGAAAAATCAAGACCAAGGCCATTTCTGGCAAAAGGCCTTCCAAAATGGCGGAGAATGAGGCCAGCAGGCACACACCTTCATAGGCAAGCCACCATCCTGACCTCGCAGAAGGCCTGGATATGGTCATGAAAGTGTACTAGCCGTACCATTGAATTGGTCTTGCCATCGCCAATTGCTACTAATGTGCTGGCTTTTACCATTGAGTGGTCCTTGCCATCACTAAGTGAACTACATGTGAGTTGGCTGCTACCATCGAGTTGGACTTGCTGTCACTAAGTGAACTACATGTGAGTTAGCTGTTACTACTGCGTTGGTCTTGCCGTCACGAAGTGAACTACATGTGAGTCGGCCGTTACCATTGATTTGGTCTTGCCGTCACTAAGTGAACTATATGTGAGTTGACTGTTAACCATTGAGTTGGTTTTACCATCACTAAGTGAACTACATGTGAGTTGGTCGTTACCATTCAGTTGGTTTTACCATCACTAAGTGAACTACATGTGAGTTGGCTGTTAGCGCGATTCCAGCTTCCCTCAGGGGGAACGGATAAAACCGAGGACGCTAGCCTCGCCATCGGCCCCAGCGCTCCCGGCAGTCGATCGAGCCAGCCAGCTGCTTGGTGGCTCCGCATCCCTGCCGCGGTCCCTGTTTTGGCACGCAAGTCGTGGCCGCCATTTTGTGGGCCGCGAGGCCTGCCAGGGCGGCCTGAATATCTGTGGCCCGGACTAAATCAGCAGTAGTGTGGCCAGGAGGCCGATCGGACAGACTGTTCGGCCATTACAAGGCCTCTACCCCCAAACCGGCGCTCTCGGCCCTACAGGCCCAGCGAGCTCCCGGCAGACCCACTTTCAGCGGCAGCCATTTTGCGGCCCTGCTAAAACAGCTATTTGGCCCTGAGGACCTCTCAGACCTGGATTTGGTCTAGGCAACTGAGCACACGCCAAAAAGTCCAAAGGGCCTAAAGGCCAAGCCTCGGCAAGGCAACCACAATGTTAGAGTGAGCTGGCACGCCTTTCAGCCCTGCCGCCACCACCTAGGCCCTGTGTGCAGGCATGTATCACTGAGGTGATTGCCGCCATTGATCAGTAAGAGCCTTAGAGTGAGCTAGCACGCCTTTTGGCCCCGCCGCCACCACCTAGGCCCTGTGTGCAGGCACGTATCATTGAGGTGATTGATGCCACTGATCGGTAAAAGTGTGTGCCGGCACTTACCGATTGCGGTTTTACCGCCACTGAAAAGAACAAGCGCGTGCGGGCGCTCACCCATTGGGTCTTGCCGCCACCATACGCCCAGCCAATACGTCACAGTGCGTCAGCGGGCATAGTCAGCCACTCGGAGCCTTAAGGGGCTTAAGGACGATTAAGTGAGTCACAAGCCCCGGAGCTATCGCTGGTTTCCAGCGTCTTGTCGCACCATCAGGCCTGGTGCTCTGCTCCCGCTCCTGAGACACACTTCCCAAAGCCACAGGCTACCTTCTGCAATGGCTGACAACGCAGCTCCTCAGGCTGCGCAAAGTGTCCCCGGCACTCCTGTTCCCGGGAAGCACAAGTCCTCCAAGTTGGAGGCGGCAGGAAAGCTTAAGGCCAAGGTCATCTCTGGCAAAAAAGGCTCTAAGGCCGCTGAGAAAGAAGCTGGCAGGACACACCTAGCTCTAGAAAAGCAGTTCTCCAAGGCTCAGCAGCTAAATACAAGGGGCAGGACACATGTTTCCCCCACTCCTCAAGAGAGCTCGCTCTTTAACCCCCAACTTGTCCCAGCCGGCTCACTAGTTCAAAGGGCCTGGTCCCCGGAATGCCCAACAGGGCAGGGTGCAGTTCTGTCCACTGATCACGGGCCAAGTCCCCAACTAGTGGCTTCCCCGGCCAGGGTTCAGTCGGTACCTGAGGCCACATTCACGCCCACAGTGGCTGGACTTCGTCCTTCTGAGCCTCAGGGGGTGGGATCCGAGCAGCTCCAGGCGTTAGTCACCCAAGCATTCGCCCAGGGCATGGCCTCCTCGTTTTACCAGAGCCCCAGGCCTGAATTTGTGACGCCCACGGTTCCACCTCAATTACGGGCGGAAATTCCGGAATATCCGGAATCTATGTATTCCGATCACTCCTCTCAAGCAAGAGACTCAGGTTCCGAGGAGTACGGGTCAGCGGGCTTCCAATTGTCAGAAGATGAGGAGTCGGCTCCGGACCCCTCTCCCTTGATTGGTCTCTTTGACCTAGGGTTGTTCAAGTCACTCCTCCTGAAGGCAACTACCTCGGCTAATATTTGCCCCGAGCAGGAACCACAACTGGTTCCCTCCACCAGCCAGGACCCAAAACCGCTCTTCTCCGAACCAACGATTACGGAGAGACATATCTGTTGTCCCCCCTTTTTTCTGGACACTATCCAAAAGCAATGGGGGACTCCTGGCACCCTCCCAACTCCGGGGGGAATGGATAAAAAATTGTTTAATGTCGTCCCGGCCTTGTCAGAGCTCCTGGAGGTTCCGATAGTGGATGAGTCCTTAACACCAATTTTTTCCTCTTCCACCGTGCCAGGTGATATGGCTGAGGCCTTAAGAGCAGAGGACAGAAAATCTGAGTTTTCCTTGCGCAAGCCTCGGCATGGTCGGTGAAGGTGTCCACATCCACCCCCTTCTTTGCCAGGACTTCCATCATATGGCTTAGAGACCTCCAGGCCATGATTCCCCCGGACCAGGTTCGTGCTCACCAGAACCTGGGTAAGTTAGTGGCCACATCTGAATACATGGCGGATGCATCCCTAGACGCATTGCACTCAGCCAGGGAGCTCTGCAACATCCAGAGCCCCAGTGGCTCCAGTTAACCGCCTGGCACTTGAGCGGCGGCTCCTGACTCAGGAGTCCTATTCCTCAGGTGTGATTTCCATGATTCAGGCCTCCCGACGGCCTACGACAAACTGGATCTATGACTCCACATGGAAACATTTCTGCCACTGGTGTGCAAAGAACCAGTTGGCTCTCTCGGCTATTACCATTCCGAGAATATTGGAAGGGCTTGGCGTCCAATACTATCCACAGACAGGTGGCGGTTCTATCCACGGTGCTCACATGTGGCAATTCGGAGCCATTGGCTCAGCATCCCATGATGCGCTCGTTTGTCAAGGGAGCGAGCAACACCAAACCACCCGTGGTTCATCGCTATCCCTCTTGGGATCTGCCGCGGGTCTTACAGGCCCTTACCTCACTGCCATTTGAACCCATCAGAACCTGTACACTGCGGTCCTTGACAACTAAAGTAGCCTTCCTGATAGCCATCACTTTGGCTAGCTGCACTGACAGCTCTCTCTATCAGAGATGACTTATGCGTCTTTCATGAGGACAGAGTGGTCCTTCGATTGGATCCATCCTCTATTACTAAGGTCAATACCTTATTCCACAGACGGCAGGAAGTAATACTGCCAGATTTTTGTACTCATCCGTCCCATGACTTGGAACGCCAATGGCACGCCCTGGACGTTCGCAGGGCATTATGCTATTACATCAAGTGGACGGCGCCGTTTCGTAAGTCGGAAGCCCTCTTCGTTTCCTTTCAGCCTTCTTCTATGGGGCAAAAGGTTTCTGTCTCCACTATTGGCAGGTGGATCAGGGCTTGCATTGCAGGGGCGTGTCAGTTGCAGTCCCTGTCAGTTCCAAGTCATGTTACTGCTCATTCCACTCGCAGTGCTGCGACTTCTGCAACATGGGCGACACAGGCATCCATTGAGGATATCTGTAGGGCGGCGACATGGTCTTCGCCTTCCCCGTTCGTGAGGCATTACAAGTTAGATAGGTTTGCCTCCGCAGACGCCTCCTTTGGCCGGAGAGTGCTACAGCACGTAGTGCCACAAGATGGGACACAGGCCCAGACTGCTTCCCTCCCATAGGGACAAGAGCGGCTTTGGTATGTCCCATTCGTGGATTCTCCATCTATCATGCTGGAGAAGGGGCGTTGTCTTACCTGAACGCCTTCTCTCAGCATGATGATGGAGAATCCACACCCGCTCCTCAGAGTCCGTCAGGTCCCGTGTCAGGGGTCCGGGAGCCAACACGTCGAACTGTCGTCAATAGCTGCGCCTTCGTCAGGACTGGGGAGTCCGGCCCAGGAGAGGCGTGGCAAGTTTGACAGACTCAGTCTAATTGGGCAGGAAGACAGAGCTAACCCATTCGTGGATTCTCCATCATCATGCTGAGAAAAGGCGTTCAGGTAAGACAACGCCCCTTTTCTCATTAATCTACACTCAGTACACCATAATGACAAAGTGAAAACAGAATTTTAGAAATGTCTAAAGGCTGCAGCATAACAAAATTGACAAAAGTGAAGGGGGACTGAATCCTTTTTGAATGCATTATATATTAAAGTTGTATGATCTTCCAACTTCCTCATTCCTAAAAACAAGCACATGTAGCTAATGCACACCAAAAGAGAGGATGGGAGGGAAAAATGTAGTAAACACAGAAAGCACAGAAAACATTTAGCATGATTGAGCAGGTAAGAAATCACAGTGTAACAAAGCCCTGAACTCAGATTGTTAAATACATTTTTTCTGGATTGTGATGCCACAAATAATGTTCCTTAACTCAGTAATAGGCCGATAGCTGGATAATTGTTTCATTTTCTATCTAATAAACATTTTTCATGTAATATGATAGCCATGTTCAATAAATTTCTGGCATAGTATTATTTGTTAGAATGCTATTGCTATTTACAATATGGAAATTATAATACTAGCATGTTTAAAACTTTCTGAAATTCGTAAACCAGTTTGATTGACATTTCTAGTCTAAATTTCAGTAAATCTGCTTGTTCCCTACTGTCATATCTGAATCGGTGTAAAATTGCATTTAATTTTTCCCCAAGTTATGTCCCTCATATCATTTCTTATGACTTCATCTCATAATTGTCTGAGTCTAGATATAGGAGGCACAAAATCAGAGCCTTTGAAGGATTTATTTCCTAAATATAATCCCTAAATTAATTCCATTCTATTTTGTTTTTCTTGGCTTGTTGTCTCATTTTCATGGAAATGATGGCCAACATTGGCTGTTTCATTGTATTTCAGGGTGTGATTAGGGTCCCAAGCCAAGGACTGACAAAATAACATTGGTAAGCTTGAGGGCTTTTGTTACTGAGTGGTTTCTGAGTTCTTTATGAACATTTCTTATCCAATAGGAAAGGACAAAAAACAGAACAACTTGTTGCAGCTCGTTGGTGCTAAGTTTCTAAGTTTGAGGTATGGCTTTGTTAGAGTTCTTGGGTGCTTTCTCTTGAGAATATTAAGATTAGGATTTATTTGGAACTAAGTGTATAGTCTGAAATATAAAGCTTTTCTACCCCTACTGATTATATTCTGACATAACTAGTCCTCCTTTTTTTTCTTTTTCCTCTTTTCATTTTGGTCTGGTTTTTTTTAACGTTCTGCTGACTTGAATGGAGATTACTTGGAAACTGAAAAAAGAAAAGGCTGATCTGAGGAATAATTTTCTCCTACTTCCCAAAATTTAAAACCTGCATCATTGAACTATTCTCTTACCTGCCTTTTTATTATAATTAATAGCAATAGTAAAAATTTTAATATATTTAGTTGTATTATTTTCATGGTATTAAATTTCAGAATTGTCTATTTTAGGTCCCCACCCTGCTGCTACAGTTACATTTACTTAATATACCCTTACATTTTTCTAAAAACTTGAAAACTTTAATCAGTTCTTAAGAAGTGTTTCTTTTCTTTTTTACAGAATGCTGCCTTTTTGTATGGCCTTGGCTTGGTCTACTTCCATTACAACGCATTTCAGTGGTATGTGGCAAAAAAAGCTGGGAGTGTTTTTATTTTGCTAATTGTCTACAATTTATTGGGCACTGAAAGAAATGAAAGAAAAAGTAGTATAGTTTTTAAAGAACAGTTTTTAACAACTTTTTAAAACTACACTGTAGATTGCTTAACAGTAAGAGTTAGCTTGACCTCTCTATATGCCTTGTCCTCTGTAAGACTAGTTCCATCATCCTTAGTTGGTCTGGCCACTGATTTATTCAGCACAAAAGTATGGAATGTTAGTATTCTCAGCCTTGGCCAAAACAAAATATGAAGGAATGTGAAATATTCAGTGTTCCTTTTCTTCTTATCTGCCCTCATTTTCTCAAGTACCTTCCTTACTTATTCTTAGATCTCTGACATCCTAGTCTGGCATATTTCTCTCCCACCTGTTAAATTCAGCAGGAAAGATTTGTCACATTGTTAATGTTTTGGTCCATATTCAGAACAATGTGTCCTTATGTGTGGACCTAAACGTTCCTTTCATAAGAAGAGTTTTTTGGGGGTGGTTATGGTTCAGCTTCAGGTTTTTTAAATTGTTTTTGAACCAATATTAATGCAATTTTGAACTTTCTTTTGAGGCTCAAAATTCATAATTATTTGTCCTGCATTTATGAACAAATGTCATTCTTTTAATTATTTTTTTATACATTGGCAACAATTTTAAATCTCTGGATCACTGATTTTTAGATTGACTGCCTCATAAATATTGTTGGGATTTATTTATAAAGAGATTCCCTGAAGAAGGGAAAGCCCTATCATTTTCTGCAGCAGGTTATGTACTATACTACATTTCTGTCTGATAATTGAGATTGAATCATACATTTAGAAGAAAATATGAAGCTTATTCATGCAAACAATCATCAATAGATCGTGTTTAGAGCTTTTGGTAAACAATTTTTTCTTTCCTAATCAAATGTTGGTGCCTCTAGGAAGTAAATTTATTTAACATTAATGCAGTATAAAAATGATTGTTGAACTAAGACTATATGTTAAAACATTTTCTTATTTTTGTCAATGAAATTATTTCAGAACTTGCCTTAATATTCTGCATAGTATTTCCTCTGTTCCTGAATAGATTGGTCTCTGTCATTCACCATTATAACGTATATATCTGAACACTTGGAATTTGGAATTTCTAGATTTTAGGCAGTGGCTCCTGTTAAGCATCTTTGGTTTGTTTTTGATCACAAAAACATTAGCAATTTCGTCCTTAGGTTAAAATTATTTTGCTTTATTGGATTATTTTTCATTTTTTGCTTTTTTACAAGATTTGCCCTCCCATTGCAGGCATCCAACTTTGACCTTATGGGCTAAGTTCAGGTATTCAGGGATTAATTTTTGGCTTGGTGAAGTTTGTTCAGTATTTGTAAGCCATTCTTTGAGATCAATCACCAATAGCAACAGATTCCAAAGCTATTATAGCCCACTTCACTTCATCCAAACTTTCTGTTCTAATCTAAAAATTGTTTGCTGATTTTCTCTTCTCTGAGAGATTGAGTAATTTTACCTTCCACAGTGGATCTTCAGCTCATTCTTATGCTTTTATTGGTATTGAAGAAATTTCCATTAACAGATGCAAAATTATTCTAAAAAAAGTGTCCTCCCTGATTCTAGTCAAGATAAAAAGGAGGTATTCATTGCCTCTAGCAGTTTCAGGTTCCTCCCATATCTGCCCTTTCCAACTCCCTTGTTCTGTCTTTGTTAATAACAGAATCCTTTGAGCCTATGGCTACTGTTCCAATTGATTTCCTCTGTTGGAAGATAGCTTTTTGGGTAGTTGTCACATTTTTTAATCAAATTGAACAATTTTGTCTTACAAAGAAATCCTCCCTCATTTTTCATTGGTTTGTTTCATTTCTCAAAATGTCAGTCTCAGCTTAATACTAGAATCAAGACATTTATGGAACTTATCATTTTCCCCAATCCATCAGTACCATAGGAAACAGTTTTGAGTGCCCATTATGATCTCACTATTTATATGAACCATACAGCACCATTTTGCCATGATATTTATTCTTGGGCTTTCAAGACTCATCTAAAAATCAATCTTTCACACACTGTATTTTCCAAATGGATAGCAATAGCTAATGCTACTTTGCTATGAGATAGCCAAATAGCTGTGCTCGCTTCACTCCACAAGCAATGTCAGCACTGGCATATATTCTGTGGGACATTTTTATTTATTTGATAAAATTTGTGTGCTACCTAATCATTATGTGTCCCTGTGGCTTAGAACAAAATAAAATACAATAAAAATATTCACAATAAGAAAAACAAATACTGTAAAGTATCCACGATGTAAAAAACAATTAAAACTAAAAACAATAAACATGGTTTTTTGCATTGCTCCCATAACCCCAGAGCCTACAACAATTAAAATAGCCCCTGAAAAAAAAAAAACCCAACCCCAACTAAAATATAGTGAAGAACAAATTATATGGTGAAGAGCCACATCCCAAAATCATTTGAACCAATTTATTTCATCTGCATATATATGTCATTACTCAAATGACATAAACCTTTGTGAAGTATGTAGAATTAATATAAAAGTAATGTAAATTTAATTGCCCCATCCAAACAATTTAAAGTACAACAGAATTTATTTGTTATTGTTGAGGGATGTCAAGAAAGAAATTGAATCTGTTGCATCTAAAGTCTACTAAATGTGGTTGTTGAATTGAGATTTTATGTGTACTGTCAGTTATAATACAGTAGAGAAAATCATATGATCTTGCTTTTTTAAAGAACTAATTGTGTTCCAACTTAATTTCCAGAAATTATTCAATTACAGTTTGCTTTATTTTCAGTTTGCCAGGATGATAAATGATCAGGAAATCTAACAGGTGAAATCTAAATAGCACCTGGAGATTGATGGAACAGGCTTACGCTGAATTGTGATAGGAAGACCCTGGCTACAATAAATTATGTAGCTAGTGATGAAAGATAGTAGAAATTGCAGGTTTGTTTAGTTATCAGAGTCTTGTAGGAATATCCTACAAATATTATAAAATAAATAACTTTAATATGATTAAACTTTCTTAAGGAAGGCTTTGGTCACTGAATCCTCAAGAGTTCTTGTTCACTGTTGGTGCATGAATATGAAGCAGAAAACGATTTTTAAGTCGTTGACATGTCCTGTTGAAGTGAATCAAAAGTTTACAGATTATGTTTCTGATGCTATAAAGGTTTTAATATTTTTTTAGTGTTTTGCAAATAAATATGCTTTAATTTGCTATAGTTACCTGTTTGCACACTTTTGTGAAATGTAGATGTAATAAAGTATTAATGCTTACCTGCTTTTGATGGTGATTAGTGTATTTAATAGATATTCTGTTATAAATATTAGTATAATTTGGTTTCAGAATTAAGCAAATTTTAAAACTCTATTTGAAACCACGCATTCACTATTTAGTTGTTCTCCTTAAAGCAGCGGTTCTCAACCTTTCTGGCTCTGAGGACTGGCAGGGGCGGCGGCAGCACGGGGGGAGGAGAGGGATGGTTTTGTGTACACACGCCCTGCTTATGCAGACTGAGCTTCGCGCTCTCGCCTGCCATTTGCATGGCCCGGTTCCCAATGAGCCCTGGCCCTATACCGGGCCGTAACCTGGGGATTGGGGAACCTGCCTTAAAATATCTAAAAGGAATTTATTTATTTACTTGTGATCAATACTTACTCCTGGTGACTAGTCCCTGCAATTTTCCCGGCAAGGTTTTTCAGAACTGGTTTTCTAATGCCTTGTTCTAGGGCTGAGAGAGAATGACTGCCTCAAGGTCACCTAGCTGGCTTCATGCTTGAGGCAGAACTAGAACTCATGGTCTCCTGGTTTCTTGTCTGATATTTTAATCACTACACCAAATTGACTCTTTTTTCATTTAATATGTGCATTTTTCCTGGATAATTTTCTTTAAATAATTTTTTTCTGTTGTTCTTCACAGAACATTTCAGTATCCATTTTTGTTTTCCTAGGGCAATTAAAGCATTTCGGGAAGTGCTTTATGTTGATCCCAGTTTTTGCCGCGCCAAGGAAATTCATTTACGACTTGGGCTTATGTTCAAAGTGAAGACAGATTTTGAGTCTAGTTTTAAGGTAAGAGTTTACATTTTTAATACCAATGGATTTATTTGTTATTACACTTGCTCGTCATAATTCAAATATGGATTTCTTTTCTTTTCTTTGAATGAATGATTGAATGAATTTATAGTCTGCTTATCTCATATACTTAACTTTTGGCCCTTATATTACAGATGAGATTGGAATTTATTTATGAACTTATTGGATCTTGCAGCCTCACGTAAACTCTGAATTGAAATAATTGAATCCTTCATTTTTTTCTATTCACTATCCAGAGAGGATTCAGAAGTGTATGTATGAAGTCTAGTCCCCATCATATGTAGAATAAGAAATAGATAATGATTGAGTAGAGGATATCTTGTAAAAATATTTTTTATGAGCTAAAAACCCACCTTGATTAATTTTTGAACTCTCAATTACTGAAAATTAGCAGTTATTTTAAAAGAATATTGAATATGCAGTTAATGAGATATTTTAAAAGTAAACAGGATTCTTTGCTGCTTATTAAAACATAGCCTTGGGTTCTGACTGAACTTAATCTATCTGTGATATCTTTGCAGTGTAATATAGGGAAATAGTTCTTAGTAGTCCTTGACTTGCAACCATTTGAAGTTACAACAGTGCTGAAAAAAAGTGACTTATTACCGGTTCTTGCATTTATGATCATTGCAACATCACAACAGTCATGTGATCAAAATTTCAGCATTTGGCAACCAGCATGTATTTATGACAGTTGTAGAATCCCGGGGTTACTTGATCACCATTTACAACCCTCAATGAAAGAAAGCCATATTTACTTAATGACTACAACAAAACAGTAAACACAACCACATTGCTTAGAGACAGAATTTTCAATTCCAGTTAGGGCATTAGCCAAGGATTACCTGTAATAATTTTGCCACTGTGCATACCTGAATCATAAATATGCATCACAACTTTCTCTCCTCCCTCTCTCAATTCTCTTATTATTGAAAAATAGTTCAAAATAGTATTGAGGAGGTTTGATTATTGCTCGCTGGCATAAAGCTCTTTGGATTTGGTAGAAAATATTCTTGTGGATTTAAGGACTATTCACAAAGTGCTACACCAGAGTCAGGATGTAGTTATCCAGTTGCATAATTACTGATAGCATGCAAACTGAGTGATTTATGATATAGTCCAGTGGTGGTGAACCTATGGCACGGGTGCCAGAGGCGGCACTCAGAGCCCTCTCTGTGGGCACGCGCGTTGTCGCCCCAGTCCTAGGCCTTCAGCTGGGTTTTATAAAACCTTTTCGCTTTAGGCCTCCGCCGCCGTGTGCAAAAAAAAAAAAAGAGGTTCAATCAGTCAATTTCAACTTCTCGCGGGAAAAAAAGATCTTGCAAAGTTGGAATTGATTGATTGAACTTTTTAGTCCCACCCAGTCTGCCGTTACCACCGCAGCCACGCCCACCCAATGGTCCACGCCAATCTGGCACTCGACGATGCATAAGTGGGTTTTGGGTTGCAGTTTGGGCACTCAGTCTCTAAAAGGTTCGCCATCACTGATATAGTCAATACTCCTTCTATTGACAGCAATATAAAAATCACTACTTTGTAGTGCAGAGTAACAACAAGAGATTTGACACCTTTAATCAGATTTTAGAAAGAAGGGACATTGTTAATATTGGATCATTGTTTATTGTTGGACAACAAAATTAAAAAGCACTTTTGAGTGGCGACTGATAAAGAGAATTATAAACACAAGCAGATGAATAAAAAGTTGAAGAATAGTACAGAGTCAAAATTAGAGGAATCTAGAAACTTTTTTCATTCAGAACCTCATTCCAATAACTTTTACTGGAATTTTCCAAAGAACCTTTAACAACCTGGATTGAAATAAACTGATGTCTCAATATTTTAATACAATATTACTCTTTTAGGCATAGAATATTGCCATGTAGGAAAGATTTGGGCTAAGCATGTGACCTTAGAGCAGCGGTAGGCAACCTTGGCTCTTTTATGACTCGTGGCTGGCTCAGGAATTCTGGGAGTTGAAGTCCACGAGTCATAAAAGAGCCAAGGTTGCCTACCCCTGCCTTAGACCAAACCTTCTGTATTCATTTTATGCAGATGAAGTGCTTTGTCTTTGTCCTGCTTATACTGTTGATTCCTCTGTTTTGATTATGTAGCCTATAGTGGAAAAAATACATCTTAACCTCCTTTCTTTAAAAGAATAGATTCTGATTTTGAAGAATTCTAGAGAACAAACAAATGAGTTGATTTAGCAGTACATATGGCAGCTTCATTTTTAACCTTGCTTGTCAGATATATTTCTGCCTGTTTGACAGCACTTTGATTATGGAAGCCTTTCTGTGTTCTAATTATATGAACAAAAGACAGCTCCCAGGATCAGGCTTCGTCTATAGATTATAAGTTATCCTTCTCAAAGATTTGAACTTAGTTATGATTTTCTACGTACGGTAAACACATGTAAAAATTATTAAGTGTTTAATCTTGACTTTTTGAATGACCTGTTAAAATAAACTTCCAATTCCAGCACATCACAGCATTCAATATTTAAAAAAACCTGATATTTTTCTTTGATTTTTTAAAAATCTAGTTCTAGTCTTAAGTGTTATTTTGACTAGGCAGTTGTGAGGCATGATGAAATAACATTGTAGAAATACCAACAAAACTTAAGAAAAAGATACTTCTAGTTTTCAAATATGTAGTGATGAAGAAAACTATTGTTTGCATATAAGTAAGTTAATAATTGATACCGTGTTTCCCCAAAAGTTAGACCCAGCACGATAGTAAGCCCTAGCTTGATTTTTGGGGCTGGGCCTAATATAAGCCCTACTCCAAAACTAAGCCCTAGTTTTGGGGTGAGGCGCACCCCTAAAAATCAAGCTAGGGTGGGTGAAGCTGCCCCACGGGCCCCGCACCCACTTACGTTACCGGTAGGACCATCACATCCAGGCCTCCCACACCCTGACACCTGTTGCACCGCTACTTGACTTCTGCGGCCACTTGCCGCTACTTGTGGCCGGCTGCCATGTGGTGCATTGCGCCGTTGCTGCTCCTCCCGGCAGGATGCCGCATGGCACTTCGGGCCACTTCTTCTGTTGCTTGCGCAGCGCTTCGGGCCGCTTTTGTTGCTCGCATGCTTTGGGCCACTTCTGTTGCTCGCGGCAGGAGGCCACATGGCACTTCAGGCCATTTCCGTTGCGGAAATGGCCCAAAGAGCCACGCAGTGTCCTGCCATGAGCAGCAGAAACGGCGCAAAGCACCATGTGGCGTCCTCCCAGGAGGAGCGGCAACAGTGCAATGCGCCACATGGCATCCGGCCGCAAGTGGTGGCAAGCGGCCACAGAAGAAGTCAAGCAGCGGCGTGATAGGTGTCGGGGTGTGGGAGGCCTGGCTGTGGTGGTCCTAAGGTAAGAAATTCTCTGAAATTAAGACCTAGTGCCTTTTTTGGAGGCAAAAAAAATATAAGACCCGGGTCTTAATTTCGGGGAAACACGGTAGTTACCAAATACTATACTTTTAATTATTTGCAAAGATTACATCGGTCATTTTATTGTGAACTTTATCTGAATAATTACTTTTAGACAATCCTCTTCAGATTTGGATTTCTTTAGATGGATTTTTACCTTGAAATATTTGGTTGTCTGGCTTCTCTTGCATATTAACTTTCATACAGTAATACCTGGCTTCAATACTGCAATATTTGCATGAGATGCAGATATTTACTAGCATTGGTTTGGTGCAGAGATTTATAGCTGGAAGTTTAATGTGATGAGTTGGTAGTTATTGTGGTGAAGATAATAGTTTATTTAGGGGTAAACCCAAAGATGCTTTTTCAAAAGGTAACTGGACTTTCTTTGTTTTTCCTTGAAGATGTTTTGCTTCTTATCTAAGAAGTTCTTCAGTTCTGACTGAATGGTAGAGAATGGAAGGGTTTATATTCCGTGCAAATGGGTATGGAACCTTCTTGGAACCACTGAAAGTTCCACACCCATTTGCACAATGTAGGTAATCATGAGGATACAGATAAAAACCTCCAAGTAGCCTCAACATTCAGAGAGAATGCTAACGACCAGATGCCTGCAAGGAATATAAATCCTTCCATTCTCTACCATTCAGTCAGAACTGAAGAAACTTCTTGGATGAGAAGCAAAAAATCTTCAAGGAAAAACAAAGAAAGTCCAGTTGCCTTTGAAAAAAGTACCTTAGGGACAACCATGACCTGGATGACTGAGAATCTCCATAGACATTTGGAGGTAAAGGAGGGTTGTTCTACATATTTTTGATATTTAAAAAAATAATACTTCTCAGAATGAACTTTGGTGGACATACTAGATTGTTCAAAATTCATAGATCTGTTCATGGATGCACATTAATAATTAGAAGTAACTATATAATATATTGCTAAATTATTTTTAGTTATATATCTGTATCTTCTGATGTTGGCATGTGTTGGGAAAAATACTCTGTTGTGCAAATGAACATAAATCTTATTATGAAAAATCCCTTGGTGATATTTTCTTTGCAGGAAAGTTTCATAAATATATTTATACTTTATACTTCAATAAATACTTCTGAACATTTCAGAATACATTGCATTCTGGTTCTTGAATTTTTTTAAAAGGGCAAACAACTTATGGATAACCAATATTATTTTTGTAAGATTTGTTTGTTTGTGTGAGTGTATGTGTATACACACAGTTTGTTTTTATATATAAGTTCATTTAAATTGCTGTAACTACAGCAGATTTTATGATCCAATTAATGTATTACTTACAATACCTAGTTTGATTTTTTATTTGATTATATTGATCATTAATGATGTATCATTTTTCTGTTAATATCAGTATCATTATCAGTTGCTTGACTACAAATTAGAATTTTTTGCAACATTGTTTATATTTTTAGAAATTTAATTGGCTTTCCATTCACAATTCTGTTATTTAACTGTATGTTAATGAACGTGTTATCAAAAGATTTTCATTCATTGAGTTATTACAATGAAAATATGTTTCAAATATTTCCAAGTATTTAAAAAAAATATTAGTTTTCATCAGGAGAAATATTAATTATTTTGTATCATTTTGCAGCATTTTCAGTTAGCTTTGATTGACTGCAATCCTTGCACTTTGTCCAATGCTGAAAGTAAGTATTTTAAGCATTTATTGCAGTTGTATTTAATGTAATCATTTTATGTCCTGTATCATATCCTTATAATTAATTTCTATGGTTAGTATGATGATTTACATTTCATATAGTACCTTGTAACTGGCATTAAAGTGTATATATATTAGTATTTTACATTTACAGAGAAGTCTTGTAATTAGTTTCTTGGTAAATGTTGGAACAATACATTACAAATAATTCTTCTGAACAATTTCTCATGAATGGTCATTGTTTAATTTTGACTAGGTAATCTTTTCCTTATAATGAGAAATAAACTCAGACATTGGTATAACAACAACAACAACAATGAAAAAAGCATTCTTTATTAAACCAGTGTCATCATTTATTTATAGGTAAATGGGATATGGCTGCATATAGTTGAAAGGACCCCTACCTTGAGTGTCTTTCATATACTACCTGATTTAGAATAGTGCCAGTCATTTAACTATGGTGAATCTCACTTTCGATTAAACATACTATATAAAAGACAATAGTTTGTTAAGAGCTTGGAAAAGGGAACAAAGGGAGCAAGTCCCCTGGTCCACATTTCCAAAGTACCTGATACAATACTTTGTCAAGTAAACACTCTACCACAGCTACCTCTTAGAAAAAAATGCCTGCCTGAGCTCCCGGTTACATGAGACCCTTCACTCTGGAAGTAACTTCAGAGAATGCTCTTGCATAGCCTCACAGCCTCTGAAAACAGCAAGAAAACATGCTTCATTCTTGCACATCTTTTGAGGCTGCAGATTTCCAGAGGCTCTGGAGGTTGCATGAAAGCACACCACATTCGCATGTGGCTTCTGCAATCTCAAAAAACCGAGCAAGAATGGAGGGGGATGTTGGCATGCCATCTGTGACACACAGGACATAGGTTCGCCATTACTTGATTAGACTGAGAAAAGTCTAAATTTACTAGGATAGCTTTGCTGTTTAAAGGGACTGTAAAGTTATAAAGTTTTATTTAAGCGTCAATTCAGAAAGCTCAGACTGCCCAAGGTGCTGCTGATACAGTTCTACAGAGGAATTATTAAATCTGTCAGCTGTGCTTCTATAACTGTCTTGCTTTGGTACAAGAATCAAACAGGACAGATACAGACTTCGACTGATAGTTAGGAGCGCAAAAAAGATAATTGCAACCAGCCTGCCTTCACTTGAGGACCTGCATACTGTATTACTTTTGTTGTTTGTATGTACACTGAGAGCTTCTGCACCAGAGACAAATTCCTTGTGTGTCCAATCACACTTGGCCAATAAAAAATATTCTATTCTAGAATATTCTATTATATTCTAAAAGCTTTATTTCATTTGCCCAATTCCAAACTTAAGTTGAATTTCCCATTTATTCTCTGCATCCAGCATAAGTTATCTATTAAATTTTCTTTCTGTAGCACTGACCCCATACTGTTCTTGCTTTTTGATTGTGTATCCTGAGTTGCTCTCAACCTTCATGCTTCCTTAAATAACTCCACTCACCCCTTTTAAACTTTTCCCAGAACTTGTATAATGCAATACATAATTTTCTCCAGTCTGTCTTCAAAACTCATCTGTTCTTTGACTGCTTTGGCTTAATTTTTTAATACTGGTGGTCTTACTCTTCTGGGAGCTAAAGTCAAGAAGCACTGTTTTTTCCTGGTCATGTTGGTGCTTTGGAATATTTTCCTAAGTTAATATTAGACTTCCTGATGAATTTTAGGAGGATATTAAAACCTTCACTCTTTTAAAGACCACTCCAATTGAATTCATGAATCACTTACTTTTTTCCCATCTTTTTGTTACTGTTACTGATTTATTGGGTTATTTATTGTATGATCTTATTTTTTTTTAATTAAAAAATCCCTTAATTGCACTGTGGCTGTTTTAATTAATTTTTCATGTTGTGGAAACTGGCAGAAAAGTCTTTTGATTGAAGTGGAGTATAATGTGATATATAAATACATATAAAGAAATTCTTAGAACCCATCCTGTAATTAATATTTTGAATAAAATTGCATTTCTTCACATCCATCCCTATTATATTTACCATTAGCTCCACATTTTTAAAGTCTAACAATACCACCAGGACAAAAAGAGCATTTGTCTATAATGGATTCCTGTTTTCCCTTCCTTCTCTCTTCTCATTGGTTATTTTTTGAACTTTGGAAACTTATGTTATGCTTTCAAGGTAGTTGGATAGGAAAATTTATTTATTCATTAAAACTACCATATATTTATTTTCTAATTCTTTATCAGAGATTTCAAGTTGCAAGACAAATAGTTTGCCCAAAAAAGGTTGTGCCTTTCTGAGATTCATTTACAACTTTGAAAATGTTCTGGTATCACCAGACAATAATTTTCATGGGAGGCATGTCCAGTTTACAAAATACTGGGAGTTATTCTCATTTTTCGTTTTCTGCTTTCTTTAGAGTCCACCCTGCATTTTCCCAGTACAGGTACTCCTCACTTAACATCCATTCATTCAGCAACTATTCAAAGTTATGGCACTGAATGAGACTGGTCCTTGAAGTTCCAGCTGTTCCAATGCCCCTGTGATCATGTGAACAAAATCCATGCCAACTGAGGCCCATCCGCATTTATGACCATCTTTTGGCTACCCACTTATCCACTACCCCTGCTGTCCATCCAGTCTGCTGCGATGCGCAGACCATCTTCTGTACCAGTCTTCTGTATTGGCCAGGGTCTTCTTTCACACTGCCTTTTGTGAAAGTGCAGCCAGGGCTTCTCTCATGCCCCACCAGGGCCTATCCTGAAATAAGGTGCTTTCGTGAAAGAAGGATCTTCTGTCATGCTGACATAGCCGGGGCCTTCTTTCATATGGCAAGGTTCATTTACAAACAGAAGCCCTGGGTGGGGTGAGAACAGAGTCGCTGGATGGGCCGTCAATGGAGGCCCTGGGCAGGGTCCAAGATAATCCCAGTGCGAAAGAAGGTAGCACACAAAAAAAGGCCCCAGCCAGTATAGCAGTGGAGGATGTGATGGAAGCAGGCTGGCCAGTCAGTGGGAATAATGGGTAGGCGGGCAGCCAAAAGGGCAGAGATGGGGAGATGGGCGTGTAAGAGGAGTTCAAGAGTTCAAGTCTCTTTTCTTAGAGAGGTCGAAATTGGAAAAGGCCAAGCCAGGAATGCTGTGGATTGAGGTAGATGTTTACCTGAACACCGATGGGATTCGATTAACAAGAGGGACTGCTGGAATTGCTATCTGTAAACAATTCCATTACCTTACATCACACCTTATGAGCGCATCACTTAGTTGTGGAAATTGTGGTCCCAATTACCATCGTTAACCAAGGACTACCTGTACTGGGCTCAGTTAACTATATTCCCTGCCCACCAAAGAAGATTCCTTTTCTCTTTTTTACCCTCCTCCCGCCTTTTATGGGCCAAACAAAGTTGCATCTTATAATAAACCACTACTGTATGTTCCTTAAACCATTTAAAAAAAACAGGTGGGGGATAATGTTTTGTTCTGAAGCAATTTGAATTTTTAAAATTCTCTGAATAATTCCACTGAAGATGTTACCTAGCCTGGTAATGAAATGTTTGGAAACCAACCCACAAGCTTGGAGAACAAACCTTCACCTCAATTTTTAAAATATTGGAAAGGAAATAATATTTCTCCAGGTGTTTTGAGATATGGTGGCTTATACTGGCATATTCTTGGCATATTCTATAGTCTTTTTTTTAACTTTTAAGTGCCACAAAATTCTTGCTTAAGATAAAAACTGCAGTACTGCCAGCAATGTAGCAGGATTAAATTATGAGAAAAATAAATTACCTTCATTAAAAATCTTGAAAAGGTGAATTTTCTTCAGGAAAAAAACATTGTGATTTATAAATATGAATGATACCTGAAATACAGAATATAATGTATATTTATGTTCTAAGAGATGGGTTCATATCTTGATAATTGCATTTACAGCCAT
This sequence comes from Azemiops feae, assembly GCA_023970755.1. Taxonomy (NCBI): domain Eukaryota; kingdom Metazoa; phylum Chordata; class Lepidosauria; order Squamata; family Viperidae; genus Azemiops; species Azemiops feae. The sequence continues at coordinate 417,191 of JALGBA010003976.1, read as the reverse complement.
TTTTAAAATCCTTTTGCATTTAAATAACTTTACTATTGTTTGGGAAAAGAACTAGTGTAATGCTGGTTAATACCAGGATTTGTTTCTTCATACCCTAATCATTTTTTTCAACTATTATAGTTGTCTGTGATATGAATTACATTAATATTTGGCCCTTACATGGTTAGGCTAAATTGTAACACAATTAAAAATGTATGCCAGAAAGCCAAAATCACTTTACCTTGCTAAGCATCTTATTGAATGCTTCAGATATAGTCTCTTCTTTTACAATAAGAGGCTGGACAAAAGATGAAGCTTGTGTCAAAATAAGTTTCTATCATGAAGGAGTTGTTATTTGAATTAAAAGTCACTTGGGAAATGATAACCCGGGATTCTAAAACACTTGATGTCTTCCCAAATTTATGTTTAATTTCTTGCTACATCTAGCTATTTATGGTTTATTATAAATTGCCTTAAACATTCATTGAATGATCAGACAGTTCAAAAATACTTTGTTCCTGAAATCAGTAAATATCATTGTATAAAATTGGTATTTTGGAGAATTGAACAAAATGATGTTTTCTTTGAAGCCCAAAAAACTATTCAAGTATATTTAAGTTGAATTGAAACAGAACCCATTTGCAGGCTATTTCCTTTGCCCTAATAAAAAAAAATATTCTGAAAATCTTGTCAAAAAAACTTGAGAGACTAGTCCGGGGACCCAAAGGCACAGTATGTAAGTAAATAAATAATCCCCCAGACCTGCATATTTTCTTTATATGCATGCACAACTCCAATTTGTTGTAGCTGTTGTGGGTAAAGATGATTCTTTTGATATATCTTTTTCTGGAAGGATGGAACGATATTCTCTGCTTCTGTACATGTCCTTTTCTTCCCTGAATATACAGCAATAACACATAAAGTTATACATATATGCAATACTTACCTTGAATCTGCTATTTCTAATATTTTCATTTCCGTACTTTTACAGTTCGATTTCATGTTGCCCATTTATATGAAACCCAGGTAAGCATGTAATACCTTTTGAATATTAAATATAACAATTTGGAATGTGTCAATGGAGCTATATTTTGTAATCAAGCTCTTCCACATAAATTCAAAAAATTACATACAGTAGTTATAAGAGGCAAACCAGTAAAACGACACACATTTTTTCTTTTTACAAATAGTTATAACTTGATTTGTATTTTTATTTGTAACAGATCAAACTCTTTATTTTTTTACATTTTTGTAAACCAGAAACAAATATATTAAAATTAGGCTATTCTTAAGAACTTATAAAAACTTTTTTTGGACTATTTTAAGAATTTCTAGTCCTTTATGGTCCTTAATTTTGCTATATGATCATTGTTATTTGTTACTGGCTTATTGAATGTAGCATTGCTGGTACTACTTTGCATTTTCAAAGAAATTTATTTATTGAACAGTCAAAATGTACAAATGTAAACTATGTAACATAGGAAGATAGGAAATCCTTAAATTAGAATGTATTCAAATGACATGTACAAAATGTGCATTTTCAGAGGATATTCAAATCACTTATGTCTTTATTGATTTGATCAATGATACTAATATAGTGAATATTTTTAAACTCTAATTAAACAGCCTGGATAATGCAATGTTCGAATATATTATGTTTAAAAAAACTCAATAATATTGAGTTCCATTTCTGTTTTCTAATAAATACATATAGTATTGGAATAGAAAGCATACCCTTTATATACTTTGGTATATGAAATAATAACACATACACACACATGCTACATTGAGTCTTGAGATTACAGTTAAACATAATGATAATTATTCTCTCAAATGTTTATCATTTGTTCACATCTTATTGATTAGCTATATTATATTTTCATACATAGCTATTTTCTGCCCACTTGGTATATTTGGGCAGATTTTGGCAGAGTGGGTGCGGTCCAATCCCCCAATTAAGTGTTGCCATCTTGAGGGACATAAGCAGGCATTTTCTATTTCTACCCTGGGAACTGCATCCCCCCCGCCCAGAGATATGTAAGGTGCCTACTCTCCTGAGGTTCTGGAAGGTCCTTAAGAACTACTCTGTTCCCAGGCCTGAAGCTAATATGTTTGTGGAGCCCCTGTGTGTTCTTTTTATTATGATTGATTGTTTTTTTTAAAGTTTGTGCTGTTAGATTTTGTTATTTTTAAAACTGATTTAACTGTATATTTCAATACTATAAGCCACTTAGATCTTTTGGAGTGGGTAGCCATAATAAATCTAAGTAAATAATACAAGATGATATTTCACAGATCCAAATGGCTGCAATAATTGACCAACTTAGTTGGGCCTAGTGTTAGTCACATATTAAGTAAAAGATCTCTTTACAGAATTTTATGGGCAGAACTGAACAGATCCCTCAGTTGAGGGGTGAGGGAAAGAAATTATTTTTGCTTATTTTCCCCTCCCGCTACAGCCTGTATGCCCTCAGAAATCTGTTCTAGATGGTTGGGGGCCACTTTTGCATGTGTTTGACATAGCAGTGAGGGCTGCAGGGGGAAGGGGAAATCAGTGAAAATTGTTTCCCCCTCTTCCACCTGCAGAAGCATCCAGTTGAGGAGGAGCATCCACTGGATCCAACTCACTTCTGGGAACGGAAGAAGCTCTTCCATTTGTGGAGCTGCAGCCCTGGATCCAACCCAGTATGTTTGAATTGAAAAGGCAGATGTTCTAGTTGTTTGACAGTATTTGCTCGTGTTTTAAAACCCTGCTTTGATTAAGGATCTCCTCACTCGTTCCACATCTTTTCCATTGACCTTTATATACCCTGTAAGAGATTTAATCCCAATGAGAAGAATAGAAATTGAGAATCGAAAAATGACAATGTTAAACATTGAGGAAAATTTGAATATAATTAGCTTTTGTTTAATTTAATGGATTGCATTTATTCACTTCCATCAATTTATGTTGGTTCTTCAGTAATTTATTTTGGATTTGCATATGGGCAGTCTAAATTTATTAGATGGACATTGTTATCACCACCTGAGTAGAGCATTAGTAATATAGTAGAATTTGAATAGTTTACGTTTAATTAATAGTAAGCTGATAGATCAGGATTCACCAGATTCAAATATTATATTTGAATTTTGTTCTTTAAATAATTTCTTCATCATAAGCATAGTATTCTGCTGCAATGTGTTAGTTGCCATTAACATTCATATATATGTATGTATGTATGTATGTATGTATGTATGTATGTATGTATGTATGTAATGTCAATCCAGCTTCCAGTTTAAAATAACATCTCATTCTCCTTTTTAGCGAAAATATCATTTGGCAAAGAAGGAATATGAACAACTTTTGCAGTCTGAAAATCTTCCTGCACAAGTGAAAGCAACTGTGTTACAACAGTTAGGTAAGTAAACATGAAGAAATGTAAGAGTCTTTTTAACATTCCTTGGTTTGCAGGACATTGTAATGCATCCAGTTCTCCAAAAATTCAATTTTAGATTTTAATTTTTCATTAGAAAAATACTTGATATTTTTGCATCAGTCTTCCAAATACAAAGATACAGCCTTCAGTTATCTTTTTTCTTCAAATAGCTCTTTTTTCAGTGAAACTTTCAGAATGATATTAATATCCAAAGTAAGTAAATGGAAAATTATTTTTTTTACTTTCAATTCCTTGTTGCAATTGTGGTTTAGTGGTTTTTTCCTATGGTACAATTACAGATTAATATTGATTATAGAAAAAATATAGAAAAAGAATTGTATAGAACTTTATAAAATATACTAGTATCTAAAATACATTTTTATCCAGAATGTATTTGCATTCTATGAAATCAACTATCAGTGCTGCTATAGAAAGAACTACAGTTTCCTGATTTGCTACTGGGAACTGAGTCTTAACTGTTTTCTAGGAAGAGCCAAGCCCTTTAAAAAAAAAAAAAAAAGGACAAGTGTTATATAGGAATTGCTTCAGCTGTAGCAACTGCACCCAAATAAAGCTTGTTAGTAACCTAAAGCAGTGGTCCCCAACCTTTTGGGCACCAGGGACCGGTTCCATGGAGAGAGGTTTTTTCCGCAGACTAGAAGGTGCGTGGTTTTGTGTGCTGCCTGCATCCCACGGATGGGGCTTTGCTCGTTTGTGCGGACCAGTTGCTGGCATGCTGCGGCTCAGTATCGCTCCACGGACCAGGGGTTGGGACCCCTGACATAAAGCACAACATGAGCCTTTAATCCTAAATACAATAATGGATTTCCTTTACAGGCAGTCTAACATTAAGTCTCCTACTAATAAAAATGTTTCCTCTCACTGATATAGATTATTGTAATGAATTCAGGATCTCTGTATCTATTCTGTATCTATTTCTATATGTTACCTTTTAGTGGCTTTACAATGATATACTCGTTCTTTGTTTTAATGTTTTATTTATGATTATTTATATTTCCATAATTGTATATTGCCTTTCTCCCTTACATACACACAAACTCTCATAGAGGAGAGTTTGTATTGAATAATTGTTATAGTTTCCGAAAACAAAAACAAAACGAAAACAAGAGAGAATTGTAAGAAAACCTGCAGTGGTTCACTGGTAAAGATGCTCAGATTTAAGCAGAACGTATTTTTGTCTGCTAATTAGATATCTTTTATAGTGCTTGTTTTCTGTTGGATTGGTAAAGTAAATATCTACATTAAGTATATTTATTGGAAGGTTATACACATAATAAATAAAATAATCTGGTTCATTCTAATAAAACATAAACACCAAATAATATATACATGTTTCTTTTTTTAGGCTGGATGCATCATACAGTGGATCAATTAGGAGATAAAGCCACCAAGGAAAACTATGCTATTCAGTGTCTCCAAAAGTCTCTAGAGGCAGATCCAAACTCTGGCCAATCCTGGTATTTCCTTGGAAGGTAAGAATGAATTATGATAACAAAGTTTATGGTTCAACAAATATGTAGGTAAAAGAAGCAAATGCCTGATTTATATAATAGAGTAATGTTATTTTATACAATTACTACATTTTATAGAATTACTCCTTGAGGCATGGTGGTTCAATGGCTTAAAAGATGCCAGAGAAGGTCTATGCTCTGGCTGTTCGAGTCCTACCACCGCTGATGGCAATAGCTTCCATCACTTGCCTCAGCTCCTGCCAACCTAGCAGTTCAGAAGCATGTAAATGCAGTAGATTAATAGGTCTCACTTCAAAACATTCTGTGTTTTGCCATGTGCTCTGCATTGCGACATGATGTCCTGCTGGTCACGTCTTCAGACAGTGCTGGCTCAATGGCTTAAAGAAACAGATAAGTCCATCCCCTAAAGGCAGTTATGACTAGTGGAGTAAAACTCACAGGGACACCACAATTGGTTAATTAATGGTAATTGAGTCCAGATAATCTGTTGCTAAGCAATGCAATAGTAAAGTGTGGCATCATGTGACTGCGTAGACCTACAGTGGTAATTTTATATGTAGCTGTTAGGTGAATCCCATGCAGTCACAGTGTGTCACAATCACATTATCCCCCATTTGTGACCTCCTACCAAGTCCCCCATTGATTTTGCTTGTTGGAAGCCAGCAGGTTGCAAATGGTGGTCATATGACTGCAGGACTCTGCAACTGTTGTAACTGCAAGCCAGTTGCCATGAATTGTGATCATGTGACCACGGGGATGCTGCAGTAGCTGCAACTTTGAAGACCAGCTGTAAATCTCCTCATTCAAGACTGTCATAACTTTGAACAGTTACTGAAGAAATGGTTGTTAACCAAGCCTATCTGTGGTTTGTTTGAAGACAATTATTTTGTAGAAAAATGTTCAATACTGATATTTTTTTGTAATAAGCCTCGGATTGTTCAGAATAACTATAGAGATGAAACCATTAGCAAAACTACATGTGGCTACTTAGAGAGAAGTTTATGTGATCTTGTTTTTTAATCTGTCTCAAGTGCTGCTCTTTTGCTATTTGATCTACTGTCATCCTTTAAATTTGTGAAGCTTCCAAATTTTAAGTCAAATAATGGCAATTATACAGTTGTGGCAATTCATACTCAGGACTTGCTAAGCCTCTTGTTCTTGTATATTATTTAGGCTGCAAAAATAAGAAAGCACTGAATTTCTTCTTCCAGGTTATTTGTCACTTTGAATAGTGAAAGATAAAACAAGTATTCTGGAATCCTCCAGATATTTTCAAAACTTCAAAACCTTTATTATCATAGCTTGTATGCTCAGTAGCAAGGGATAGCTGATTCTTATTTGATGACTATAAAATAGTTCAGTAAAGAATCTGTTTTCTTCAATTTTTCATTGCCAGTTTCTGACAGTCTTCCTGTGCCTATGTAGAGATAATCCTCGACCTTTCATTTAGCAACTGTCTGAAGTTGCCATGATCCTAAAACAAAACAACTTAATGTTTGGTCCTTGCCCTTAGGTCTGTTGCAATGGCCCCATGATCATGTGACTGGGATTAAGGGGCTTGGCAACCATCATGCATCTATGGCTGTTGTAGTATCTGGGACTGCCATTTGCGACCTTCCCAGCCAGCTTCCAACAAGCAGAGTCATTGGGAAATCCATTAGGAAGGTTGTAGGTTGGGGTCACATGATGTCTTAATGACGGCAGCAAAAAATAATAAAATTGGATGTGATGCCTCTCCACTTAATGAGGTGTAATGACAACTCCATTTAATGAAGAATTTTCAAGTCTCTATTGGAGTTATATGTCAAGGACTATCTGTCTTGCTGTATTAAATGCAAATAAATCTGAGATTTATTATTTTATTTGCTTAATAGTCTGCAAAAAGTATGAAAAAACTCCTGATGGTTTATATTCTATTCCAATTTTAATGATTAATTGTATTCTAAAATAACATCACTGAATTCTATATTTTAAATTAATTTTGTGTAGCCTCAGTTATGAGGTCTGGAACTAATTCCTTCAATTTAGTTTGGGGGAAGAGAAATAAAAGACAGATTTTCCACATAAAATATTGGTTGTTTTCAGTTCATATTTCGTTCTATACAGGTTCTCCATTTATTATGTAATATTGGCAATTATTATAAGTAGATAACCTATGAATGATGCATGCAATTGCCATTTGTATTTCACAGAAATTTTTTGATGGTTGCAAGTTTGTGGTAAAATTGATTCTGATGAAATCGATAAGATAAATTGAACCAGATAGCAAATTGTAAGAATACATGAATTGTAATTAATCCATGCAATATTAAAAGCAAACAATTATAAAATCAGCCTCTCTATTTGTTTTTATCCATCTTTTCTTTCAGGTGCTATTCAAGTATTGGGAAAGTTCAGGATGCCTTTATTTCTTATAGGCAATCTATTGATAAATCAGAAGCAAGTGCAGACACATGGTGTTCTATAGGGTAAGAGATTATGAGAGAAGCGCCTGAAGGCAGGACAAGAAGCAATGGATGGAAACTAATCAAAGAGAGAAGCAACCTAGAACTAAGGAGAAATTTCCTGACAGTTAGAACAATTAATCAGTGGAAGTTGTGAATGCTCCAATACTGGAAGTTTTTTAAGAAGAGACTGGACAACCATTTGTCTGAAATGGTATAGGGTAGTGGTGGCGAACCTATGGCACATGTGCCAGAGGCGGCCCTCAGAGCCCTCTCTGTGGGCACGCGTGCTATCGCCCCAGCCCCGCCTCCCCCTCCTCACCATCAGCCCCCCCAGAGGAGAGTCACCTCTGAGGGCGGCCTGCGCAGAGCAGCACAGCCAAGGACATGGCAGCTGGGCAGCGGGGACAAGACTCCGCCCTCACGCCACGTCACGCGCAATTGATGCTGTGGGGCGCGGGCAGAGGGCGTGGCTGCCATGGCGCTGCTGGCCTGCCTGGGTGATCTGTGGTGGACCGTGGAGGCGGTGGGTGGCCCTGCAAGTGGGGGCAGGGCGGGGGCGGTTTTTGGGCACTCGGTCTCTAAAAGGTTCGCCATCACTGGTATAGGGTTTCCTGCCTGAGCAGGGGGTTGGACTAGAAGACCTCCAACGTCCCTTCCAAATTATTATTATTATTATTATTATTATTATTATTATTATTATTATTATTATTATTATTATTATTATTATTATTATTATTATTATTATTATGTAACAAAATTTAATATAATTCAGCAAAATGGTTTTTAATAGATGTTTTATCATATAAGTATCTTAGAATAGTTTTTATGAAATATAAAGTTATTAGAATGTCTTATGCTAGATATACTTCACATCTAAGATGTATATATTCTCAAAGTTAATGTTAAGGCTAACGTGTAGGCAAAATTTACTAAGTCCTGTACAATACAACTTCTTGTTTAAAAAGATATTTGAAGCACTTCCAAACATTCCATTATAGTAAATTGAGGTTTGATAGCTTTATTATTCTTATCACTTCTTGGTGAGTACAAGTTGAGACAAATGATGAAACTTTGGATATTATTTTATTTAGAATTGAGTATTTGTCTTTTTAGTGTGCTGTATCAACAACAGAATCAGCCCATGGATGCATTACAGGCCTATATCTGTGCTGTACAATTGGACCATGGCCATGCTGCAGCCTGGATGGATCTTGGCACCCTCTATGAATCCTGCAATCAGTCTCAGGATGCCATTAAATGCTACTTAAATGCAACCAGAAGCAAAAACTGTAGTAATTCCTCTGCACTTGCAGCACGAATAAAGTATTTACAGGTAAAAACATGGTCTTAAAATAGGGATCTATTTAGCAATAACATCAAGTTAGAAAGGAGGAGGAAAATAAGGATACAGACATATTATATATGTGATTGTTTCATGAGCTTCACAGTCTGTTTCCATATGCATTCAGGACATGCCATAGCTTGCAGTTTCATTTGATTTTTCATTTTAAGTGGTTCTCTATTCTTAAGTATTATTTTTTGTATCTTGATATAATTTATGCATATTTGTGTTGTCTACATTTTAAGTTATCATAGCATTTAGTAAGAGTATACACACACTATCTTTTGCTCTTGTTAGCAACTTCAGAACCAAAGGATTAATGAGACCACTGAAATCAGAGCTCAGTTTTGTTCCAATTCTCACAAAGGTTACCCTCTTTATCCTTAGCATTTCTCTGAAGTCCCAGATTTAAAATTGATCCTTTCTAAGACATAATAGAGTACAGAATTTAGGAAAATTTCATGGACTTGATCTTACTAAATTAGGCTTGTGTTAAATTCACTTTTTACATAATTTTTCCTAGGCTCAGTTGTGTAACCTTCCACAAGGTAGTCTACAGAATAAAACTAAATTACTTCCTAGTATTGAGGAGGCATGGAGCCTACCAATCCCCGCAGAGCTTACCTCCAGGCAGGGTGCCATGAACACAACACAGCAGGTGAGAAGTTGGGTTATGTTCTGCAGGTGCCCAGCTTTTTAAGGGTTCTTTTCAATCAATCAATCGTAGTAGTCAAAATTATTTTGCTGTAGCACAGAGTTAGTTTTCACTGGTAATAAGACTTAATAGCAGAGGGAGATTAAGAAACCTCCCTGTCATGGAAGAAATATGGGGGTACCATTTTAGAACCTTTGTGGATTTCATAATTATCACCAAGATATCATCCCACATAGAATTTGCAGCAGTTTTTTGTCTATCTGTTTTGAAAACAAACCCATGAAAGGTACACACTACTTCTTTGATACTATGAAATTGATTTTCAGTAAATAAGTTCAGAGTAAATTCACAGCCCTTTTTAAAATGTACAGCTGGTAAAAGATATTATTCAAGGAACAGTTTAAAATGAATAGAACCATATTTTCTCTCCCTCTGATTCCTAGGCTTGTAAACCTCATCAAAATACTGAACCTGTACTAGGCCTCAGTCAGACACCTATTTCACAGCAGTTGCCACTACACATGATTCCTTCTAGCCATGTAGATGACCTGTCCAGTCCAGCCAAGAGGAAAAGACCATCTAGTCCAACCAAGGTATATATACTCATATAAGAGCCCCACTTAGTTTCAAGAATCAGCCCTTCAGAAGAATTAGGCCATTACCAAGATAGGTCTTTATAATAGTTACAATATTCACAACTGTGACATTGGTGTAAGAGTAGTTCACCATTACAATAGCTATAATAGTACCGTAGCAGAGGGTATGAAAAGGGCCGTGCCATTTTTTCTATCATCTTTGCTTATATTTAGAATGCTGAATCATCACATGGATGGTATCGCAGAAACTAAAATGAATTTTGGTGAACTTTGAAATATATATCATTTGGTTTTATTTAATTATTCATCATAATTGGTTGTTTTTTTGCATTATCTCACATTATTCAATTAACTAATATGTTATTGTATTTAGCAGTATTTTACTGTTTCTTTAAGAATCGATTTGTAATGAGCACCATTGAGACAATTTGAATTTTAGATACTCTACTACCAGTACTCTTATTATTGTTGTTATTGTTATTAATTGTTTTTAGAACACTTTAGAGGCTTGGAGCAGTGGCCACACAGTGTCACATCCTCCTCCGGTACAGCAACAAATACATTCTTGGTGCTTGACACCACAGAAATTACAGGTGAAGAGTTTTGTGTGTTTGTTTTTTACTTAATACCATATAACTATAAAATCAGCATGTTCACATCTTGCCTCATGACTTAACTAATTTTTTTCCTGATGTATTTTCCTTTTAGTGTATGTGTGTGTCGATGTGCGTGTATTTACTAAATGTTTTTGTATTTATATATTTGTTTTCCTCTTCTGAGATATTTAAATTAAATCATAAAACTATTACTATTAGTTTTTCTACACATTGTGCATGTTACTTGAAAGCACTGTATTTGTATGAAAACACATTGTTATGACAAATATGTCACAAAATAGTCATTTCATATAGTGCTTTGGCTCAGAGAGTAGTACTTTTTTGTAGGGTATAATTTTGATACCCTACAAAATAACTGAAATACTCAAAAGTTATTCTTAGTATACTGAATCAAAAAAATGGAATAGCTCTGGTCTTTTAACTGGCTAAATGCCTTTTTTAAACCAGGATTTTCTCTCAAAGTAAGGGGATTGACAGAAAAAAAGAACCGTAGAGATAGATGTAAAGCCATCAATGTTTATTGTTATGTATACTGTATAGCGTGAAATTCTCTGTGAAACATCATGAATTTTGCAAAGACTTGATGTCAGCACCTGTCATCAAAATTAACAACTTTGTTATTATATAAACTGTCTCGCCATAAGGAATTCCATTTGGAACTGTCCTGATTTTGAGTAGATTTTATTTTGTTATTGCATAACTGAAAAAGTTAAAACTTTAAAAAGATGGTTTTAAAAAGAAAGTAAATAAGGAGATACATTAGTCATATTGTGATAAGAGATATATTTTTATTTCTTTTTCAGCACTTGGAACAGCTGCGTGCAAATAGAAATAGTTTAAATCCAGCACAGAAGCTTATGCTGGAACAGCTGGAGAGTCAGTTTGTCTTGATGCAGCAACACCAGCAGGTGCCAGCAAACACATTTACTTTGCAGATTGTCTTATGAAATGAAATTGGTTGGACATTTAAATTCTAGGATTTTAAATATTTATGAATGTTTTAGTCATTCTTGGTCAGTGTTGTAAGTGTGGAAAAAAGGATGGATGAATAAATAGATTAAAAGTGAATTAGCATAGGCTTATTTTTTCACAGGCATTGAAATAATATAGCGCAATTATTTATTCTTCAATTACTGACATGGAAGTAGTACACATTCATAATATGGCATTTATTTTTTTGTCATTAATTTTGAACGTAAATAGAGATGCTAAAGAATTTGGTGAAGTAAAACCTCAAAAGTGTTATTTTACTATTCCTGTCTTTATTAGATGACAAGATATCTACTTGAAGCATAGGGTTTTTTTAATGAACATGCACACTTTTACATAATTTATCAAAAAAAATATGTCTGGCTTTAACACTGTATTATTTCAGAAAACCTGGGGCAAACACTTTATGTTGAGCCATACACTGCTCCTGGCTGTATCACTTATTCCTGATTTCTGCTGGATTGTTACTATGTTTTACTGTACTGCTGCAGCATTTATTTTATTTTTGCCAACATAGCATCATTGCTTGAGAAGTACATTGCTGTGTATTACAAGTACACAATGAATTAAGAATGTACAAAAATGCAACTTTTGCCTATAAAACATGCCAAAAGGATAACAATTTTTTTTCATCGTTTCTGCTCAATACAATCTTGCTCAGACAGAATGATTGTATAATTTTGCGATGTCTTTTATAGGGCATACCTTTATATTCATAAACTTTAGAAGAGCATAGTTTGGGCTTTAATACCTGCTCCACCAAAAATGCTTGAAGAAATTATAACTTGAAATGATTTGCCTATCTTCTTAAACATTTTATTTCCTTTTCGTTAGATGAGGCAGATGGGAGTTGCACAGGTACGATCTACTGGAATTGCTAATGGGCCAACAGCTGACTCATCACTGCCTACAAACTCTGTCTCTGGTCAGCAGCCACAGGTTGCTCTAACCAGAGTGCCTAACATCACACAGCACGGAATCCGTCCAACCTGTCTTGGGCAGCCTATGGCAAATGGACCCTTTCCAGCAGGCTCAGCTCCCTGCAGCACAGCAAGAACGCTGAGTAGTACAGACACTATTTTGATAGGCAATAATCACATAACAGGAAGTGGAAGTAATGGAAACGTGCCTTACCTGCAGCGAAACGCACTCTCTCTACCTCATAACCGCACAAACCTGACCAGCAGCGCAGAGGAGCCGTGGAAAAAACAACTATCTAACTCCACTCAGGTAAATGATACATTGATTTAATTTTTAATAGAAAAATGCTGATACAAGAGCATAACTTTATTTTCTATATGTAGTTCAGAAGAATATGAACATCTGAAAATATTAAATAGTTTTTCAAAGTCAAGTTAATATATGTTACTAAGTACCTTGAAAAATGGAACAGTTTATAGGATACTTACAGATATGTTTAAATAAAGCATGAATCCCATAGCATCTCTATAACAAAATAATTTCCTCAAGGTCTTTCTATATAAATATAGCGGCATTCAAGAACATAATTTTTAGCATAGCATTTATTGATAATCAGAACATGAAATATTTGAATCGATCAGGTGATAATTGTATATACTAATAAACAATTGAGTAAATTCATTGTTTTAGAATTTCAGTATTTTTATTCAAGTATTTATATATTTTAAATAATAAAAATTTAAATTTCTAAAAGGAAAAAAAATCACAAACATAGGAAATGTTTGCCAAGAAAATACAGTAATTTATTTTTGAAAACTCAAAATAAGACATCAGTTTTCTTATTTACACCTATTAAAACAGAAGTATGTCTTACTTTGAAAAGTAATATGATTTTCTTCTACCAATACAAAATGAGTTTAATCACAAAAGTAATTTCTTTGCTATATCAGTTTTTATGGTAGAAACATATTAATGAAATTCTAAGCATAGTGAAAAAAATAACCAAAGAATTTAAGGGGATTGATTTGGAAGGATTTTACCTATCATTGAACTTTACTCATCTATGTACTAAATATTGAGCTTTGAATTTATTTCTCTTAGAGAATTCATAACAATACATTTGGTATTTAATTAACCACATGTCTCTATAGAGATAGTTCCAATTGGATATCTGAATGTAAGCAATCAAGACATTCCCCTTCTTCATTCAGTAGACATGTTATTTCTGTATTGGATATTAGTATATTTCTACCTTGTGATTTTTCTTTTTTCAATTTCAAGGAAAGACTAGACAACCCATGCCCCCTTGGGTCATTGTTTCAGAGATATTTCCGTACCAGATTCCTCAATGCCTTCAACAATGGTAGAGCTTCTAGTGTACTTGAAAAGTTCTTAAAAATTCAAGGAGATATTCAGAGATGCATTTGCCTTGAAACTAGCCCATATCGAACTTTATAGCACAATCAAACATCACCAGAGAAAATGTTTTATGACATTTTGTATTATGTCAAAATGTTGTTTTATAATTTTTGTCATAAAATATTTTATAAAATTTGCCAAATTTCAATTTCATGGGAGTCATGGGTCCCAGATTTTGTATTCATTCTATATGTTATAGACCATTTAAAATATAAACTGCTTTATGAAAATGTTTATGTTATGAAATGTTTTACAAACGTTGCCAAATTTCATTTCCATGGGACCCAGGGGTCCCGAATTTTGGACACATTCTGTAGATATCTTGGTTCAAAAAATGTTTCTGCCCTATGGTGCACTGTTTTGCCTAGTTAAACATTACAGGAATCAATTTTTTAATACTGTGTAGAATACATAGATAATTTTATGAAGTGAAAGCCATATGTATATGTTTTATATTCAGGTATAGTGTAAATTTTTGATATTTTACTGAGTAAATTTGAAAGAAGTACAGCAAAAGGAAAATTGGTTCCCCTTATATGGGCTTTAATATGTAAAATTATATTTGTTTAAGTTGACTGCTTTACAGTACGATGAAAGCAAGGAAAAAAGTTTTAGTTTTTAAGTCAGTTAAATTGAATGGTAAATTGGAATCTGATTTGCTTTTGACCTAAGTAAATCCTTGCATTTCTCTTTTTTGTATTAAATATTTCTCATCATTTACTATCAATTTACTCTAGTTTATGGTACCTTTTGAATATAATGAACTTAGAAATATGTTAGAAATCTATCAAATCCTGTCAGTACCCATTTTAGATATTCCTTCCTTCCTCCCTCCCTCCCTTCAATTTCTATGGCTGCCCATCTTGGTCAATGATTCTGGGCAACTTACAATTCAGAAAATATATTACAATTAAAAAATTTAAAAAATTATTTTAAAATAATAAAACAGCAAAATCAGTAAAAACAACATTAAAAAGGTCCAATTCAATATACAAGATATTTGACCAGTTAGCAATATAGCCAGGAAAATATGGGACTCTTGGCACATTCAGCACCGCATACTGGGGAACATAGACAGGAGTTTAGGGACCTATGAAAGGGTAACAGGGTTGGGGCCATTCTGATATCTAAAGAGAATAAAACCACTGCAGAAAAAACTCACCTTTTGGTCTCTGCCAACTGACGTTCTTTGGCTGATGGGATCTGCAGCATGCCCATTCTTCCTGACCTAGTTGGACTCTTGAAAAAAGACAATCCCTCAGGTTTTTTTTTAGATTTTTACAATCTAAAAATGCCAGAAACATAATGAGCAAAGGACTTTTGATCTTTCAGTTCTTAATAGCATAAAATAAAATTTATTTCTTTATTCAATTTCTATAGCTACCTATCACAATCCAACTGACTTGTCCAGAGACGAGTGCTTATTCACCACATTTACAACCCACCTACCACACTCACTGTGGTAAATGAATTGATGTGTATTCTTCCTTATGAGAGAGCCGGTTTAGTGGTTAAAATGCTTACATAGAAACCAAGAAACTGTAGGTTTAGTTCTCCCTTAGGCATGAAAGCCAGTTGGGTAACTTTGGACCAGTCTCTCTGTCTCAGCCTACCCACTCATCCCCACCTCACAGGGTTGTTATTATAGAGAAAATAAGAGGCAGATGTATTTTTGCCACTTTGAGTTGATTTCTCCACCCCCCCCCCCAGTCTTTTTTCAAAAGGAGGGATACAAATCTAATACTCAGGTCTTTGGGAAAGACTCTATAGTTTGATTAAAAAAATCTCAAATCCAGTCTAAACATATGGCTGACTGTGCTACCAACCATAACAACAACAAGCACCCCCAGTGAGGCACAACCTTGATGTGGTTGTGGGCTTGTGTGCTGTGAGAAAGAGGGATGCTATGCCAGATGTTCAACTATATTGGACAGGTCTCATCAGAGGAGCCAGATGCAGAGTCACTCTCCCATAAATAACAGGGTGAGACATAATTTACAGAGAAACCCATATCAGATTGGTTGCTTCCTAGATCAACAAGGACAGTGTGCTAAGTGTTGGACTCCTGGACAAATTGGCATAGAGGACTCGGGACTGTTGGCTGAGCAACCAGGACCAGCAGCTGCAGGACTCCTGGGTGAAGAAGTCTTTACCTGGCACAAATATACAAGAATTGAAAACAAAGACATAACAATATGCTGTAACAAATCAAGTCCAACAAAAAGAGGATATCTGAAAAGAATGCACCAGTTCTGGAAACAACATCCAGAATCAGAAATGACAGAACAGTGACTAGCAGATCAAGGTTGATTTATAATATGAAAGAAACTATTCAAAGAAGCAGATTGGAAGAACTGCAAAGGCCTACCCAAGGGAAAGAAATTGAAGCCTTGCCAGAAATAGCTCATATTGTAGAAGCAAATCAAATGAAGCCAGCATAATGGAAACCAGCATAGATATTGAATCACTTTCATTCCCAAACCAGGTACCCTCTCCTCTGCCTTCTCCTCAGAAAGAACAAAGCCCTCTAACTAAAAGAAGAATTGAAACAAAGAATAACTGAGCATCCAGAACAGCACAAAAACAACAGAATAAGGGTGTCTGCATTGAAGTTATTAAAAAGGAACTGGCACAAATTTAATTCACTACAAGAATTGCTCTTCAGCCGCTCATTGTCAAGCAGTTTAACAACATATTGCAAAGAAATGAAATTGAAGATTAGTTAACATCTGGTAAAATCTACCTGATAATGAATGATCCAACAAAATAAACAACACCAGACAACTCCAGGCCAATTTCCTGCTTAATAACAACTTTCAGATTGGTAACTGGTGTGGTAGTTGATGCAGCTGTAAAAGCACCGAGTTGAAAACAAAAAAGGAAACTGCCCAAACAGCAGAGGAACAAAAGAGCAGGTACTAATTGACAAGATGATTCTGGGAAACTGTGAGAAGGAAAACCATCTTGAATGTAGCTTGGAGTGATTACAAGAAGGCATTTGATTCCCTGCCACTTGATTGGATAATCAAATGCCTAGAAATAACATGAGTCAGCAGGAACATCAGAAGCTTTGATGGTCAGTGGTGATAGACTGGGAGAGATTAACATCAAGAGAAGAAACTTTCAAGGAGACTCACTATTACCATTGCTGTTCGTCATTGCTCTGCTCCTCTGTCAACAATACTGAACATGTCGGGTCATATCAAAAACATCTTCCAAGCTATTCCACTTCTTTTATATGAAGCTGTATGGAAAAATGCTATCTGAAATATAATCACTGCTTAACACTGTCTGTATATACAGTCAAGATATTGCAGTGGAGTTTGGATTGGACAAATGTGTCACCTTTACCATCAACAGGGGAAAAACAGTGAAAACCGAAGGAATCAAGATGTTCTAGGGAAACGAGTCTGGATGAATATGATTAGTATAAATACCTGAGCATCCTTCAAGCTCAACATCAAGTACACTGAAGTCAAGAAGAACTTTGAAGGCTTCCGGTTCCGGATCGCTGCAAACGCAGTCATGTGGAGAGCTTTGTCTCTCCCCGGCTGTTTTTCCCTCCGCCGGTAGACCCTTAATCGGGTCGAAAAGTCGCCCTGGAGGGGCGACTACTGTTGAGGAGGCCCTCGTTGACTGGGGAAGGGCGGCAGCTCCTTCCACAGTCCGAGCCAGCTCCTTAGGGCCGTCGGAAAAAAGATGGCCCAGTAAAATGGACGATCACTTCGCTGCACCAGCCGAAAGCCAGAAGAACAGCTAAGCAAAAAGAACCCCCGTGGAGAATCCAGGTGAGACCTTTCCTTCCCCCTCTTTCCCTAATTACTCTCCTATAAAAAGCTTTTGAATTTGAATTACTTCCCTGCTGTGAGAGAGCAGCGTTTCGGCACTGTGGGAAAAACAGCTTTGGAAACTGAAAAAAATAAAACAGCTAATTTTTAATTGACTATTTAACTCTTGGAATACTGAGGGATCCTGAAAATATTTCTACTTTTGAATATTACTATTATTACCAAGCTATTTACTATGTTCTGACCTTCAAATGGTGATAAGGGTAAAGATAACTTGAAACAGCTGGGTGGTGATCTTGTTTACGAGGAATTGGAGGTGAATATTTGGGGACTTTTATTGAATATAGCCTTCACTAAAAGAGTAAAAGACTTTTTTTTCACCACTGAAATGGAGGATCTTTACCCACAGCTTGATTATGAACTTATACTAGAAGCAATTTTGGAAGCAACAGAGTACATGAAATCTTGCAGAAAAATTAAAGAGAACTATTAAAGAGAACTATTCAGAATTACAAATTGGCTCTCAAAGTTTAATGGATCAGGATCGAGGTACAATTGAGGAAAAACAGTGTAACTCCAAAGAGGTTACTTTACAACAACAGATGCAACCTAAAGAGATGGAGGAAACAGATCTACAACCCAACTATGACTTTACTTTGGGAGAAATAGTGGAAACTATGGAACAAATTAACTTCTTACAAATCCACGTACAATCTATGGCGAATCTTGATGATCAAAAAACAACTTTAGTTGAGAAATTTGAACTGTCAAAAACAACAGAGACTGACACCCAGTCACAACTCACTGGAAATTGTGATAATATGGACAAGCAACTAGTACTTACAACATGGATCAAAACTGACTACATCATTCAGATGACATTGGAAGAAAAGGAAGAGATTTTTGACCAGTCTGAAATGTTGAGAAATATTTCTTTTCAAATATTGAGGTTTGATGACGTAGAAGCTTTATTATGGGAACCGGTATGGCACAGAAAGAAACCTAGAGTTCGGTTTAAAAATGGGTTCAAAAATTTTACTTAATGGATTATAAAGGCTTTTGAGATTTTGATTGACCTAAACTTGATTTCTGTAAAAGATTATCCTTTGTAATCAATCTTTTGTTTTAGATATGATAATTATTTTGCCTAATGGGTTATAAGATTTTTGATTGATATAGATTGAATGATAAAATATATACTTAAAATAGACAGAAATGTTCTCTCTGGATTTATATTTTGATTTCAGATAAGAAAATTATTTTGTAATAGAAGGAGAATAAGAGGGACTGGAGATAAGAGGAGAAATGGTATTAATAAATAATCTACTAGAATAAGAAATAGACTGTATCTGGAAAATATAAGAATGTTATAAGTGGGAACAAGATATTTATGCTAGATATAATTATTTGTTAGGGAAAAGGGAAATGAGGGATACCCGAAGTGTTAATAATATGTTTATTTAAGGCTGATTTGAATATGGTAATTTTAAATTAGTAAAGCTTAAAACAGGATTAGATTTTTATAACTGAAATGTGATTGATGTCTGATTGGATTGATTTATTTAGAAGTGTCTTAATTTGAATATGTAAGATTATAAGAGGGAAATAGAGAGGGAATTTGTAATGAATTAATTTGAGCTATATATTTATGACTATGTTTTATGATGTTTGATGTCCCCACCTCCACGTTGTGTCTTGAGCACCTTAATGTAAAACAAAAAAACCAATAAAACTTGTTTGAAAAAAAAAAAAGAAGAACTTTGAAGTGAATGCATCAAGAGAGTGAAGAATATCTTAAAGTCCAAACTCAGTGGAGGAAATTTCTTCAAGGGAATTAATACCTGGCCAATTACTGTCATTAGATAACACAGTTGGAATAGTGGACTGGACTCTAACAGAACTAAATGCCCTAAGTAGGAAGACCAGAAAAATAATGAATTATGTCGTTCATCCATGGAGCGAAGTTGGCAGGTTTTATTTACCAAGGAAAATAGGTGGACGTGCAATATTGCAAGTACATCAGACAGTTGAAGAAGATAAAGACGCATTTGATCAGAGATGTACTGAAGCTAGTATACCAGGAAGCCTTACTGAGTACTGGAGAGACCAAACTGGCCTATAAGAAACACCAAATGAAGAATAGAAAAGAGACATGGCAAGGCAAAGTTTTACAAGGCCAATGCATTAAAAAAAATAGCAAGCAAAACAGATAATAGCAATACTTCGCAATAGCTAAGAGCAGGAAAATTGAAGAAAGACAGAGGGATTGGTTCTGGCTGCACAAGACCAAGCCTTAAGAACAGATGCATACAAAGCCAGAATTGAAAAGACAGCAACAGGAAGCAAATGTTGCCTCTGCCAAGAAGCTGAAGAAACAGTAGACTACTTAGTTATCTGCTGCAAAATCACACAGACTGACTACAAACAATGATCTGACAAAGTATCAACAATGTTGATTAGGGGACTGGAGGCTAAAGCATATAAGGAACGGCTGCTGGAATTGGGTATGTCTAGTTTAATGAAGAGAAGGACGAGGGGGGACATGATAGCAGTGTTCCAATATCTCAGGGGCTGCCACAAAGAAGAGGGAGTCAAGCTATTTTTCAAAGCGCCTGAAGGCAGGACAAGAAGCAACGGATGGAAACTTAATCAAGGAGAGAAGCAACCTAGAACTAAGGAGAAACTTCCTGACAGAACAATTAACCAGTGGAACAACTTGCCTCCAGAAGCGGTGAATGCTCCAACACTGGAAGTTTTAAAGAAGAGACTGGACAGCCATTTGTCCAAAATGGTATAGGGTTTCCTGCCTGAGCAGGGGGTTGGACTAGATGACCTCCAAGGTCCCTTCCAACTTTATTATTATTATTATGTTGCCTTGGAATATCTGCAAGAAATGCTATTTGTCTGTAAGCAAGACGACAAAGTAGACAGTAATAGAAAATGAAGAAGCTAAAGTACCCTGGGACTTTAGAATTCAAGCAGACAAGCAACTGCCACAAAATACACCACACTTAACTGTTGACAATAAAAAAATACCAAAAAGCTGGATAGTAGACATAGCAGTACCTGGAGACAGCAGAATAGAAGAGAAAATCTGGAGAAAATCACAAAATATAAAACCTGCAAATAAAAGTAGAACAACTACGACAAAAGAAAGCAAAGGTAGTGCTAATAGTGATAAATGCCTTGATTCCAGTCCCCAAACAACTGGAATCCCACTTGAACACCATCAGCATTGACAGAATCACCATCATTCAATTGCAAAAGGCAAATTCTTCCTGCAATGATACTTTTAACACCATCGAAGAACATCCGCCTATCCTAGGTCCTTGTGAAGGACTCAATATATGGATAAAAATGCCAAACCCTTTAAACATGTGGCTGACTATACAACAAACCATAATAACAGTTACCAAAATGATTCACTGAAACGTGTAAAAATTATCCTATACCAACTAATGAAAAATTGATGAGAAAATAGATTTGAAATAGTAGTTGAAAATAAGCAGGTTAAAATATTGTGGGATTTCTGAATATAAACTGTTCAAGTCTTGGCTTATAACACAGTAACTATAACTGTGGTTTAAAAGAAGAAAGTATAGATAATTGGCAATAGCAGGGGATAGCAGAATAGAAGACAAAGAATTAGGGAAGGTTACAATGTATTCAGATCTGAAAATCAAAATGGAAAGGTTCTAGCATAAATCAGATGTTGTCCAGTGGTTATTGACCCACTGGGTGCCATACTAAAAAATCTTGGAGATCACTTAGAAAATCTGTGCATTGACAAAATTTTCATATGTCAATTGCAAAAGGCCACATTACTTGGATCCGCATACTATGTTGATACATTATTACTTCCTAGGTTTTGGGAAGAACTCCATTTGCCTAAGGCCAACACCAGCTCAAGAACTAGCACTTGTGACTTTATATTATTCTGAACAGATAATTTAAAAAATATTAACTAGATATTTTTTCTAGAGGTATTCTATCTGGTTTACCAATAGTTTACCAATAGAAGTTATTCCACAGTTTATTTGCCTATAACCTCAATTTGCTAATGATTTATGCTCTAATTTGCAGTTATCTAAAGGCAGAATCTGCCTAAATAGTGAAGTTGGTACAGCTAAATAATCTTCAATGCATACTGAAATAAAATTACTTCAGGCAAGTGACTACTCTGTGTTTATGCAAGGATATAGTCCCCTCTTTATTACAGTTTAAATCCAGTGCTGTTTTTTTCCTCCTTTCCCACTGTTTGGTGGTCACCTTGCTTTGTGCTTCTCAGTCATTTTGCTAGATAGCAATGGGTTGTTCATATAATCATGTAACCTACATCATCGTCCTCTTTATTACACCTCCTCCCTCTCTGGGGGTCTGGAAAGATCAGAAACCACTCCTTTCTGATACAGAATGTTTTTCCTCCCTCTGGTCCATAGCAAAATGCCCCTGTTCAGAGCAGCATAAATGGACGGTGTGTACTTTTTGTCTCCCTCAGTCTTTGTTGCTAAAAGTTTCTCTTTGGCTGCAACAACAAAATTATTGCTTTAA
Organism: Azemiops feae; assembly: GCA_023970755.1. Lineage (NCBI taxonomy): Eukaryota > Metazoa > Chordata > Lepidosauria > Squamata > Viperidae > Azemiops > Azemiops feae. Next base: position 394,977 of record JALGBA010003976.1, on the reverse strand, counting down.
CATGAACTTCTGTGGATAATTATCTAAAGATAGTTGGATTTTAACCTCCAGTAGCTGGGTCTGCTAGAAGCATACCATGAATGGTAGCCTATATCATGAATCAGGAGTTTGGGCAACTTGTAATTTTTGAGAACATGAATAAATGGCCGTTTTCCTCAGTAAAAGAAAAGCCATGGCAAAGAATAAAGTAGAATCTTTTGGGCACCAGGGATTGGTTCCGTGGAGAGAGATTTTTCTGTGGACTGGAAGGGGTGTGGTTTCGTGTGCTTCCTGCATCCCGCAGATGGGGCTTCGCTTGTTTGCGTGGACCGGTTTCTAACATGCTGCGGACCGGTGCCGGTCGACAGACCCCCGAAGTAGACCATTTTAGAAAAAATATCAGCTGTTACCAGTATTTAGAGCACGGACATGCTAGTTCGGTTGTAAAGTCTAAGGCTTTTGTGGGTGAATGGAAGCTGCAGTTTGCCACTCTGGGACGTGGCATATTTTATTTCAATATTCAATTTATATGCTGCTATCTCATCTAGTGACAGCTTTCAATCATTAAAAAACATTAAAACATCAAAACAAGAAATAGTAACATTAAATTAGTTTAAAGTTAACAAAAATGGGGGAAGGGAGCAAGATGCACATGGGGGAGAGGTGGGGGGTTAGTTACCTCCAGAATGATGCCACCTCCATTAGGGCTCCAAACCAGTTGGTAGAGCCAGGTCTTCAGGCCCTTTTGGAAGACCAAAAGGGTGGTGTGAATCTCACCTCAGGAGAGCACAATGTCTGTCTGGGCAGTTGTCATGACAGAGTTGTAGAATCTTCTCCATCAATGAAAAAGGACATAAGATCATTGTGGTGCAATTCTCCATCAGAGTATGATGATTACAAGTTGTCCTCTGAAGGTCATCCCTCCTAGTTTGTATATAAACTTTCTAGGATCTAAGCATGGATTTGCTCAGGAAGAAGTCGTTCTCACAATACAATACAATACAATACATACTAATACAAATGGGACAGAATTATTGGCAGGGATCCCTCAATCCTCCTCCAAAATTTATGGCATAAGATGGAAGCAGGAGGAATTCATAAGACACAAGAAGCTTGTTTGACAAGGTCCCAGCATTCTTGTTCTTATTGCTTGGAAGTTCAGGAGATTTGTAAGACAGAACCAGAACATACACACACACACACACACACACGTGTATATATTCATTGGTTTACTGAGGAAAATAATCCAAAGCTACATATTCGTAGCAAAAGTATGTGAACCTGTAGGATTACTAGTTCATTTGAAGAGGAAAGTAGATTCAGATGTTTCATTCAATTGATAATTGGGTGTGAATGTGGGATGTTCTGTCTTATTAAACAACATAACTCTGGTATTCGCCATCAAAGTCTGATCTTCACAAAACAGACATGTGGAAGTATGACATGGCTCAAAGAAAGGAGATTTGTGAACATCTCTGAAAATCAGTTGATGTCCACCATGCAGAAAAAGGCTACAAAACTATTTCCAGAGTTTGGACTCCACCAGTTCACTGCCAGGCAGATATTGTACAATAAATAACAGTTCAACACCAATATAACCCCAGGAGTGGTTGACTAACCAAGATCAGACCAAGAACAAGATGTGTAATATTCCAGGAAGTCTCAGAGGGGTCTATGACAATTCGCCATGGCCAACTCGCTGCGGCCAATTCGTCACAGGACAACTCGCTGCGGAACAAGAGTTACAGTGATATCAAAGAAATGGTGGAATAGAGTCATTAAAGAAAGGATACAAAAGGAGGGACAGAATGAAATGTGAATGACAAAAATTAAAATATTTGTTTATTTTAAATAATCGAATTGTTAAATTGTTCTGCAGCGAGTTGTCCCACAGCAAGTTGGTCGTAGCAAGTTGTCCCATGGCGAGTTAGCCACAGCGAGTTGGTCGCAGCAAATTGGCTGTGGTGAATTGTCCCATTCTGTCTCAGAGAACCCCAGGATAACGTTTAGGGAACCTTTTTGGATTGGCAGATGTCAATGTCTATGAGATTGTAATCAAGAAAACATTGAACAACAGTGGTATGCATGGTAGGGTTGCCAAGGGAAAGTCACTATTCTCAAAAAGAATATTGTTTCCCATCTTCAATTTGTGAAAGACATATGGATAAACAGAAGGCCAGTAAAAAAATATTTTGGAGACAAATGAGACAAAATTTGGCTTGAAGAAAAAGTGTTGTTTGGCAAAATACTACTTTCCAATATAAAAACCTTAACCCATTTGTGGAATATGGCCATGCCAGTATCATGGTTTGGGCCTGCTTTGCTGCCTCTGGATAAGGGTAGAAGTATGGTCTATGATGCAACTATGAATTCTGAATTGTATCAGCAAATTCTGTTGGGAAATGACAGGGAATCAGTCTGTGAACTGATCCTGAAAAGTAAGTGGATCATATAGCAAGACAGTGATCCAAAATATAAGTCATGCAACCATGGAATGATTTTGGAATAGCCAAGTCAAAGCCCAGAGCTTAATCTTATAGAAATGTTATGGAAGGAGCTGAAGCAGGCAGTTCATATGAAAAAGGCCACCAACATCCCTGAACTGAAGCTGCTCTGTAAGGAGGAATGGCTGAAATTCCCCCAAGACAATGTGCAGGAGTAATCAACAGTTAACAAGAAATGCTACAATTATTGCTGCCCAAGGAGGACATGCAGTTACTGAAAGGAAAGGTTCACATACTTTTGCCATGCACAAATATGTAGCTTTGGATTATTTTCCTTAATAAATCAGTGAAGCATAATGTTTCTGACTCACTTGTTTAATTGGGTTCTCTTTATCTAGTTTTAGGGCTGTGTAAAAAATAGAACATGTTTTAGGTCATATTTATGCAGAGTTCAAAACCTTTAAGCTGCACTGTATATAATAGTATCATTTGGCTGGCAAATGCTAACAGGAATGAAATGCACAGGGAAGAATACTGCCTAGACTTTCCAGAGTGGGTCAAAACTATGGTTTCAAGGTGAAGTTGGAATACCAGAAGGTGACAGAATTAAAATAATGAACGATTGTCTGGAAACTGAAGGCTTGAGGTTAAGTCAATCAAAGGCTTGTTGGGCCTTGGACTCCCACTGAAAGAGTACATCCTTTTTGAAAAGCCAAGTCTAAAGCTACAAAGTCAAGAATAAAAATAGAAAAATCCAATAATTGCTTATGCATTCCTGACACTAGAAAGCTCCCAGGACAAAATAGACGGTATTTTAGCTAGAAATGTCAGCATTTCTTCGAAGATGAAAAAATCTGAGGTTTATGTAGAAATTGTTGTCATAAAGACATTGAAAAAACACGTGAACATTATTAGAGAGCAAGATCCACTGGGTAAATAAACATATCCAAATAATAATATTTGGACCCATTTTATGACCTTTAATGCCACAGTTGTTAAGTGAATCACTTCAGTTGTTAAATTGATAACATGGTTGTTAAGTGAATCTGACTTCCTCACTGACTTTGTCAGAAGGTTACAAAAGGTGATACAGTATCCCGGGACATTGCAACTGTCATAAAAAAATGCCAGTTGCCAAGCATCTGAATTTTGATCATGTGACCATGGGGATACTGCAATGGTTGTAAGTGTAAAAAACGGACATAAATCACTTTTTTCAGTGCTGTTGTAACTTCAAATGGTCACTAAGCAAACGGTTGTAAGTCGAGGACTACCTATACATTAAAGCTAATTGTGCAGTAACTTTGTAACTTTGAACAGTCACTAAATAAACTGTTGTAAGTCAAGTACCTGTACCTATTTTTTAAACAGTGACAATCAGAAGTGAAGCTAATTGTGCAGTAACAAGATGGGTGGTGGGGATGGGTGTTACAGGGTCTTTTGCAGTTGGAAATAATGGTGATGCCAGAATGAATATTCATGGCTTTACAATAGTGTAAGAAGATAATAATATAAGAAAATAATCAAAGAGGAATACTAAAGAATATTGTATAAGGCACTAATCGAATAATATCCAAATATACAATAACACAAAGAAAAAAGACTTAATGAAGTTTCTGCCAATCAGAGAACTCCAAAGAGAGGATGGGGATAGACAACTTCAAAGCTAACAAATATCCAGCACCCTCCTGGTTAGTTCTATATTTGAGGCTCTGTTCCATGGAGGTTTCAGAGTAGTCTATAGATTCTGAATCATTGTTTCTCACCTGTTTGGGATGGTTTAATCTCATTGAGGTTTGCCAAATCTATCTTATTTTATGCTTAGAAAGCTTTGCTGAATCTTGCCAATAATGAGACCATCAAGATTCAGCAGTATCTTTAAATATAAGGTTACAACGAGACCATCCCAAAGTTAAGGAGTACCTGTTTTCAAGATTTTTGGATTGATGTTGAGAAAGATCATCCTACCTTACACAGATGTTCCACCAAGGACATTGCAAAACAAGTATAGCCAAAGCATAACTCTTTGGTGACTAAAATAAATGCTTGCTTAATTCTGTAATATGTATTCAACCATTACATGGGAATATAAAGTTCTATGTATTGTTCATCTAACATAAAGAATGATTTACCACTAGCCAATCCTATTTGTCAATCTTCTAATAAAAGCACTAGACTACAAGAAGCAAAGTTTGAGTATTTGAGCAAAATTGGAGAGCCCTCCTCATATGACACAGTGATTAATGGGGTCTGAGCCCATGCAGGCTATGAGGCTTTTATTTAAAGAAACTGAAGGGAATATTACCTTGGTCCCACAAAATATGTGGATGGTGAGCCAACAGTGAGTCCACTCCCAGGACTAACCAGAATGACAACATGCCTGCGCTAATAATCTGGCAAATGGGAAGTGATAGATTCATTTATCAATCATAAATACCTGCTCATCTCTCCCAGGGTGACTCTAGGACAAAACCATATATAAAAACAATACAAATATAAAAAAATCACATTAAAAAGTAAATAATATAAAAGCAGAGATACAAACCTAGATGAAGAGTGGATAAAAATAGCCAGGTCAGCAGTAAAGCCATCTAAACATGTCTCCAGTTGCCTGAGAGCCCCAGGCCTAATGATATATAATCAGATCTTGAGACCCTTCCAGGATATGAAAAAGGGTGGAGCTAATCTAATTTTGGGGGAGGGGAATATTCCATAAAGCGGGTGCCATCACAGAGAAGACATGTCTCCTGGGGCCTACCAAATGTAGGTCGCTAGTTTGAATTGGAACTCGGAAACAAACTGGTAACCAATACAACTTGCTGAGCTGAGGTATAATATACACTGTTCTAAGAGCATATATAAGTGCCCATACTGCTGCATTTTATACCACCTGAAGCTTTTGGATACTTTTTAAGGGCAGCGCCCCCCCCCCCCATGCACATATACATAAGCCATTTAAATGATAAAGTTCATGGTTTCCAGCTTCCCGTTTTTCTTTTATCTGATTTTCTTTTATTTGCTATAATAAACTTCACGTGTTATACAGATATTGTATACAAACTTTTGAGTTTGTATATACAAAAAAACTATCTGTAACTCCAACCTAAACTAAACTAGTTCTTTCCTGCCTTTTCCCACCTTCCAGTTGAATATTTTTAGTGGATTTGAATTCACAAACCAAATGGATTTATGAACAGTAAATAGCCCCTTTGTAAGTAGAGCAGAACATAGCCCCTTTGCAAGTAGAGCATTGTCTTTATAATTAATATATTATACATAAGAGTTTTGATTTAGCCATGTTGATTTTCGTCTTGAATTCTCTTAAATTGGTAGCGTTCCTTGTGAGTATACAGAGTTGATTGATGAAGGAGTTGGGAATTATAAGCAATGGAGTGACTTGATATGTGAATTGTATTGAAACTGGTAGTTACTGAATCTCATTTAAAATAAAACTAACTGTATTTTAAAAAAGAAAACGTAGTGGTGGCACTACAAGGTAACAGAAAAAAAATTCTCAGTAGCTGGAGAGAACTGCTAATATGAGTATTAGGTTGTTTAATCTCAGAATGACATGGCATGTTTACATCTTCTTTTTTGGGGTGAAATTTTCTTTTTCCGTACATTGAAAAGTCCTTGTCATCTTCTGGTTAAAGGAGGCATTTTTCTAGAAATGTAGCTCAAAATTCTTTTTGAATATATTTATTTATACTTTACATCTACAAGTGAACACACAAAACATTTTTGTCTTTGGTCAAGGCTTGGATTTCTTTTCCATGAATTCTAGAGACACCTAAGAAATAGAGGAGATGCCTTATCTTCACCCTGTTTGGACACAACTATGGAAGGATGCTGTACTCAAATTTCCAGTTCAACAAATAATGAGGAAAAAGTTTGCATTAGAAGCTACTGTAATATAAGAGGAATGTAAATTTCTTGCGGACTTCATACTCAGTTGCTGAAACACCTTAATTGCAATATGTATAAGAGCTGGGTTGGATCAAATCCATCCAAAGAACCTGTTTACCATTCTGTTCTCATAGTAGCCAAATAGATGCTTATGGGAAAGCCATAACAAGATGCAATATCGTATCTTCTTGCTTAGCTCCCTAGCGCTATTATTTAGACACATATTCCATGAAATTTTCTAATCCCACTTTAAATTTGTTTAACTTTACATCTTGTGGTGAATTCCTTACTTTGCCCAAGTGTGAATTTCTTATTTTGATTTGTCCTGAATCTCTCTCCATCACCACTGTTCAGCTCAGTTGGATGATTCTAGTGTTGTAACAAATGGATATAAACTCCCATCAATTTTTTCCTGCAACATTCATAATTTTATATATGTGTGTCACATTATCCCAGCTTCTCAGATTCACTCTCTCTTTTTTAAGTTAAAGAACCTGAAATACAACTTTTGCTGAATATTATTCCATCCCATGTTCATTCTGCCCCATGCTTCAATCAATTAAGTGATTTTTTAAAATTTTATTTTCCTAGTAGGTAGTAGTGTTCTTATTAAACTGTCTTCCCCAACCAGAAACTTTCTCTGATCTGTTATACTACACATGTCCTCCTATTATGAGATTTATATTCTCATCTTAATTTTTTAAAACGCTGATTAGGGAAGGAGAAGGAACTTAATCGGAGTATTTTATTATTTGTTTTTAATGTCCTTAAATAGTCTGACCATTTCCAATGATTCCTTACTCTCCTCTGAATAATTTATGAACAAATTAAAGGGACATTGCTATCAATTTCTATTATAAATTCTAGCAATTTCTGTTTTGTTCTATTCTCCGTAACTATATATTGAACTATAAAAGGACCTCTCTTAAGATGTCTATGGGTGGATATTCTTAAGGTCTTTTAAGATGAGAGTTATTATTGCTAAAATAATTGATACTTGTTAGAAATTAGGAATTTGTCAGTGGAGTTCTTCTCTTTTGGTTATCATGGGTATTTATAGTTGTATTTTCCCTTTCTACTGGGAATTGTTTTCATAAGTGAGCTACAAAGCACCAGTTTCCAATAGAACATTGAGTACAGAGTAGCTAGGAGGCATGAATAATTAAAACCTATAAGCAACTCTTTAGGTATTTTTTATGAATTTGGATAACATGCAAACTACTTTTAACTCGCCTATGAACCATTTCAGGCATAACTCTATGTGCATTATAAATAAGGATTTTCTTAGCATCCTCTAAACTTTTTAGAAATAAGGTATTTCTAGAGACTACCCTTTCTACTGTGTATACTGTTATATTCCTTTTGGGGGGGGCAAGCACAGCATTAGCATGTTCTCTCTCCATCAAGATGCAATCTATGCAAAATCTATATTTCCTATTTTATTTTCCTATTTAATTTTGATACTGGAATTCGTCCAAAGAAACAAAACACCCAAATAAATAAATAAATGATGCTATTATCCAGTGACTTTAATTGCAGCACCACCTTTATTATACCTCTTTGCACTTTATGACCCTGAAAACTCCCTTTTTGAAACTGCTAAATTTAGGAGTAAGCTTCCCTTCAGATTAACATTTTTGTATCATTTGTGTTTGGGAAAAGGGTAGTTGTTTGACTCCTGTTTCCTCTGTCAGAGTTTGTTTATTCTGTTAGACAGTGCCCGTCTCCAACTGACTCTGGGTTGCTCACAATATATTACCATAAAAATTGAACACAAACTAAAATAAGATGGGACTTGGTCACTATGTACAGATAGGAACAAAAACATATCTAACATTAGCCATTCCTTCCTATTTATTGTTGTGCTGTGAAAATGAACATTTTAAGCATCTCATATTGCAGTATTGGTACAGATCTAGACGACTGTTAAAAAACTTTCAGTTATAATAAGAATGTGCAGATGGTCAGTAATCTAGATGCCTCCCATTTATAGCTGGTTCAGCTACCATAATAGTCTAGGAGCACATTAGTTTTATGCTCAATGAGGCTCTTACATTGGGGCCAGCTACTGTGTTTTTTCTATCCTATTTACCTTTTTCCAGAATTTCCATCATTAACCATTGACCATTCTATTGTAGATTTTCCAAGTAGTTTAGCTTCTGCAGGAGAAATCAAAGAAAAATAATCAGGTTCCCTGATTCTGCCAAGTAAAACCATTACTGATGGAATTTTCAATCAGAACAACTCAGTCTGCTTGATATATTGTTTCTCCGAGTTCCTAATATACATGATATATTCTTCAGCACTTGTCCTTGCCATTCCTGAGACTCCTCATTCCTACTAATTTGGCCTTAGATAAAAATAATGAATCCAGTTTAGTGTTGAAAATATCAATAACTTTATCTCTTGTTTTTTTTTCTTTCTTGTTGAAATAAATAGTGGAATGTTTCCACCAGGGGTTTCTTAAATGGGAAACCCATTGCCATGTAATGACAGCTTGAAAAAGATGATCTACCTGGAAATTAAATGCCCCAGATATATATCAATAGAAAAGAGGTTCCTGTAATTTGGAAAAGTTTAATGGGCTTCCAGATCATATTTAAAGAAATTGTTGCAGATTTCTACTAGAATACCCTGATGATTTTTTTTTAATTCCAACAAAAAGATTTTTGCATTTGACCTTTGATTCTACTTTGCAGGCATTTTATTAGTAGTTATTCCACTTTGCTGAAAACCAGAATCCACCCATTGATCTGAATTTCCATCTCTTTATTCTTCACCACAGCAGGAAAAAGTTGGTTTACTGGTGAATGAGTTCCTGTTCTCTTCACTGTAACTTCCACTTTCCCATTGCTAAGGAGAGCTAAGTAAAGTTCCAATATGACTGATTAATACCATGTTTATTATATGATGATGACTTCATTAGCTGTAGTCCTCGTACTTTAGAGTCTTTCTAACTTAATTGGCTTAGTATCAACTGCTGGGTTTCCTTTGTGTGACAATCTATATATCACACTTTTACTTATTTACCCAAAGCATGGAGAATTGACCTTGTGCAATACTTGTAGCAGAGATCATTTCAGTTTTGAAGGTGACTCCCTGTGATCATAGCAGGTAAAATGACACTTTGCCAACCCTTTGATTTGTGAATCTTGTAGTAGATGTTTTTCAAGGTGCTTTCCTCCCCCCCCCCATTTTATTCTTTGTACATCTATGCTCAAAGTTTGATTCTGTTATTAAAAGTTTAGTTCTAATATACTTTTCCCTTACTGCTTTTCATGTGCCTGTGAATCACAATTGTGTTTTTACATTCCCCTATGAAACATTTTTAAAAGGACTAAGAATCAACTCTTCAGTCAAAGGAATAGGTCTGATGAACATGTGTTACACTAAACAAGAGACAATAAAAATTTGTGCTGCTGAAACTCAAGAACACATATCAAACCCTTACAGAAGAAATAGGTCATGACTTTTCACAAAGGAAAAAGACATTTCAGGAGTGGAGACAGTATATTCCTGGAGGGCATAGGGGATGGATTTATTAGATTTCATTTTATAAATACTAATACTCAGGGCTTTTTTTCTCATAGAACGCTCAGAACGGAGTTCTGGCACCTTTTTTGGATGGAACCTTGTAGGGTAGGCAAAGTGGGTTGTATGACATGTGTGAGTTCCGGCACCTTTTTCTTTTCTTTTTTACAAAAAAAGCACTGCTAATACTCAGTATGAGAAATAAGACAGGTTTCAACTTGTAGTATAAAGGCATTTGAAAGAGAAGTAGAAAGACAAATGATGTTGATGTTTACTATTGCCTCCCTAACAAAGATATGGATGCAAAAAATTATAATGTAGATGCTTTTCAAAAAACAATGCACACTAGGCCAGTAAAAGATTTTTCAGTATTTTAGGCAAAAATCAACGTGCTCAAATTTAAAGATTATAAATTGGGAAAGCTAAGCAAAAAAACCTGTTGGCTCATGTGGTAACTTTATGTATTTAATTTAAAATTGAAGACCTTTAAGGTTATGGATTTCTTCATAAAGATAACAAAAATGTTAATAATAATAATAATAATAATAATAATAATAATAATAATAAAGTTGGAAGGGACCTTGGTGGTCATCTAGTCCAACCCCCTGCTCAGGCAGGAAACGCTATACCATTTCAGACAAATGGCTGCCCAGTCTCTTCTTAAAAACTTCCAGTGTTGGAGCATTCACCGCTTCTGAAGGCAGGTTGTTCCACTGGTTAATTGTTCTAACTGTCAGGAAGTTTCTCCTTAGTTCTAGGTTGCTTCTCTCCTTGATTAGAGTGTGAGAAAATTAAAATTAAATGAATACATTTTTCCATCACAGGACAAGGTTCTTTAAAGAATGGTTTAAATTTCATTTGACCTTATTTCTAAATTATATCATTTTCTAGGTTCACATAATATACTGTATCATAAACTAATAAACTAAACCCAATTCACAAAATATGCAATACACAGTGAAAATAAGCCCTGCTTAGCATGTAACATGCATGCCATTGCTAAGTCTTTAATTGTCTTGGTAAACCATTGTATGAAAAGATGCAATGATTCAGCTATATTTTACGTGCAAGAAGGAATGGCATTTTTTGGTCCTGAGGAGATCTTTAAGACCTCTCTGAAAACATTTGAAACAACAATTTTAATAAATTACAGAGAAGAAACATTACCTACTGCAATTTGAGATGACAATATCAGCCAATTCGTTTTGATAGGAACTTGCCAAGTATTGGGAGAGAGCTTTTTTTTTAACTAAGTGAATGAAAAAAAAAAAGTTAACGGTAGCTTTGAATATTCCCATTTGTTTTTTTCCCCCTAGCAGTTAACATCAATTTCAAATTACAGCAGTAATAGTAGTAGTAATAGAAATAATTAAAAATAACAATTGTGTATAACTCAAAGTAATCAATTTAAAATTACAAACATTTTGGGGAAATATTGATTCATGCATACATTTGTTAGAAAAATAGATCTTATGCGTTCAGTAAAAAGATAACACTTCTAATTTGCTAGAGATAGTTTTGGAGTTATTACTGAGAAAAGTGATAATAGAAAGATACTGTTCCCTTTGTGGTAAAGTCTCTTGTAAACAGAGAGGTCCGGAGCTGACATGAGTAATAGAAAGCAAACACTGGACTATCAAATGATAAAGTAAATCTGCTGTAATTTATTCTCCCCGGAACCTTAAGCATTCAGGGTCAGGAACTAAAAACAAAATCAGACTATTTGGATATATGCAGTTCAAACCAACTCAAAACTAATTTTATAAAAAATTCAAACCAAGAAAGAATGTAGGTCAAGCTGCAGCAATTTGAGGCTTATTATCCAACTTTTCACTAATAGGCATTCTATAATTCCGTACTTTGGAAGTCTCTGGCCCCTTCCTTTTTTCTAAGTTAGGCTTTTTAATTTGAGAAACCAACTCTGTACCATGCCTGAAAAATGAGCTGGATCCCAGCCAGATAGTATAGAAGGGTGTACAAGCCTTGATAAGATTAATTCCAACTGGTGCTTCCTCCACAGGCTTGAAGTTTTGTTTTGTTTTTCCTTTTTCTTGTTCCTCTGCAGCTTGATTGCAACCCCCACATCTTTCAGCAGAGCAGCCTTTAAGCTTATCTAGCTCTGACACTGCAAGAACTTAAGTCAGGAGCTGTGGCTTACTTAAGTTCACCACATCCATTTCAAGTGTCTAGACCAGGGGTGTCAAACTCCCGGCCCGCGGGCAGGACGTGTCATCCGGAAGCCACGCCCACCCCATTGCCAGCAATGGCAAAACTGTCCCGATACGTTGCACGATGTCACATGACGTCGCAAGTTTGACATGCCTGGTCTAGACAGCCATCCCAATCCAGGATGATCCAGTCTATTTTCTCTTCTTTAGTTTTCCCTTCTTAGTTTTCTGTCCTCTTTGAGTGAAATTATGTCATTTTAAGAGAAGTGAGGCAAATCAATCACTTTCTAGTCAGTTGACATCCCAGTTTGGTGGAATTAATGAATTTTCTGAACAATATTCAAATTCAAGCTGCTTTGGAGCTGTTGATTTCAAAAAGACATTGAGTAAATTGCAATAGTTTACTTTTGGAGTACATACATTTCATTATACACAGCTGATGATCTCCCTACCTGTATCTACATTTAGGAGATTGGGAGGAGAATTCCAAGGAATTAAAAAGACAAATTCTGGGCCTGCAAGGAGTAAAATATGCAGGTATTTTAAAGGGGTTAAAGAATAATGCTCAGTATTGCTGGTTATTGGGCTCCAGGTGAAAAGTAAAATGTTGGAATAACCTATGGGACTTGTAGACAGCTTTGTGTAAGGAATTATCTCTAGGATGATATAACTAAAATTGTATAATAAAGAGTATAAATTTTAATAACAGTCATATATTAGTCAAAATTAACCATCCCAAAACAATCTAATCATTCATGATATCAAAATATAGTATGCACTAGTTATCAATCTTCAGAGGCCTTCCAGAATAATTTAGTCTTGACAATTTTTGGGAAGTTATCAGGAAAGGAAACACTCTTCCCGTTGGAAACAACTATTCTTAGGGAGAAGTTCCCACAGAGGACACCAACTTCTGCCAAAGCCCTCATAGATATTTGGGACAAGCAGATTGTACACAGAAAAGGCAGTCTCAACAATTTCAAGTTTCAGTTCATATAGGGCTTCATAGTACCACCCAGCAACCTGAAGCCAGTGCAGCTCTTATAGCAGCAATATAATGTAACAAAAATAGGACCAACCCATAGGCACACATATAGCTGCATTCTGCACAGTTGAAGTTTCTAAGTGGTCTTCGAGGACAGCCCCCTGTAGGATAAATTACAGTTGTCCAAACAGGATGACAGGTGACAAGGATATGAGTGACTATCCTCAGTGTAGTGGATAGAAAAGCAACCAGCTGAAGCTGGGCAAAGAGCTGGAATGACTATATATTTCTAGTTCTACCTTTAGATCATGTCTAGATTCACACAACATGCAGAGGGGGACTCGTTTGATCTTGCACTTTGTAGAAATGTAGCTGAAGTTTTATACCCTCAAATCAAGGCACAGAGCAGTAGTTTATGTCAGTGTTTGTTCAGTGAGGCTGGCTGCTCTATTGTCTACAACTAACTCCTGCTCTATGCCTCATGTGGATCCATCGTTCATGCTATATCTTAGGCAAATGTCTCAATTCTTCCTATGGGCACATACGTTTGCTGGTAGGTGGGAGAGGCATGAGTTATATCAGGTAGCTAGGTGACTGCAACAACTGCAACTGGGAAAAATTATACCAGATCTGTTAACAGATCTCTGCCCAAAGAGAAATGTAAGTATTCTCCTATCCCCACTTTTTATAGTATGCAAACCAATTAATAAAGCATTGAAGTTTAATCAAGTTTAGTTTCTTATTTGTTTTTGCCATTATTTAAAGACTATACAAATAGAAGTGGGATGGGCTATATCATTTTAAGTTTACTGTACAATAAAAATATTAATTAGAATGAGTTATTAAGATTTAGAGTGTCCTGTTAAGTATAGCAGGTTTTGGTATTCCCATTAAGGCTTTCATTATGCTTTCTAATATTAAATCTTTGTCTTCCTTCTCCTTCAGGGAAGAAAAGGAGTTAACTGGGAACGGGATTTGCAGTTTTGCTCACTTTAAAACAATAATCAAAGTACATTACATTAAATAGAGCACTCTTGGTAGTGAAAAAAGCCCTAATACTAATAGCCTTAGTAAAATTTATTTTATTGCTGATGTTTTACTGTATACTTATTTCAATAAGGTTTAATAAATGTAGTGTTAAATTGTCCTGAATTAATTCTCAGATTTATTGGTATATTTAAGTTATTTATTTTGAGAGCTTTTTTGACATATTTTGTTTCCTCCTCTCATTTGGCCAGAATTTCTACAAAATGTATGGTTGCAACTGATGATCAGTTTGTCTACTTAACATGTAAAGATGGTTAAATTCTAAATCTTTTGATCCTTGACTTTTATTTGTACAGTAATTATGGATCTACAATAACTGGTTTCTGTTTAAAAAGGTTTATATCCAGTTCTTTTTTTGGTTGGAATAAATCCGTGTATAATACAGAGAGCTTTCTTGTAAGCATGTGAGATTATTTGCCTTGAAATGTGTACATTAAAAATTAATGAAAGGATATCCAAAGTTCCATAGATGAGCAGACAAAAATTATGTTCTGGGGTATGTGGAGATAAAGTTTTTAAATAATTTTATAAGTTGTAAGCTGATAGGATTAATTAGTGGGTTAGAATACACATAATTTATTAAGTAATATATTCTTTGAATTATGAAATCTGATCAATAATATAAAATGATGAAATTGTGCCAGCTCTGTCCAAAGGCCACAAATGGACTTAATAAACCATGAGATCAGTTTGTTTTATTTATCAGATTTATATAGCCACTCATCTCACCAACATGACTCTGGGCAGCTTTTAGTAACTATCAGTTAAAACAATGAAAACCAATTAACCAATAGAACAGACCAGCATTTACATACAAAATAACTACCTTGCAGATTGCCCATTTCACTGGGAACCTCAAGTCTGCTGAAAACAAAAAAGCAGGTTTTCAGAGATTTCTTGAATGCCAGTAGGATAGACACTAATCTCACTTTATGCTGTTCCAAAGAGTGAGGGCCATAGCAGAAAAGGCCCACCTCCTGTGTGCTGTCAGATGAAGCTTTTTAGCAGATGGGTCCTATAACATACCCCTTCTGCTGGACCTAATGGATCAGGTAGATGTAAACAGGGAGAGGCAGTCCCTCAAATAACCTGGTTCCATGCCATGTAGGCCTTGAAAGGTCAAAAACAGTACCTTGAACTCTGAAGCAAACCTCCAACCAATGCAGTTTGCAGAGTAGAGGTGTAATGTGTCATTCTAAGGGTACACATAACTTCCTGTGCTGTGGCATTTTGCAGCAGCTGAAGCTTCCAGATGCTCTTCAAGGGCAGCCCTATGTAGGAACACATTACAATAGTTCATTCGAAAGGTGACCAGGGCATGAATAACTGTGACCCAAGTATCATGATCCAACTTTGGCACACAACATAAAACTATGCAAAGACCTTCCTAGCTTCTATGAGCAGGAGTTGTGAATCCAGAAGGACCTCCAGGTTGTGCACCAGGTCTTCTGAGACAGTGCATCCTATCCAGTACCAAAGATGGTGAGATCCCTGATCAAGAAGGTCCTAAAACCTAAAGTGACTCAGTCTTGCCAAGGTTCAGTTAAAGATTGTTGTTCTCCATCCAGATACCCACAAAAAAAGCATTTTATTTATGCATGCATGCATGCTTGGTTTTCAGAGGTTTGCAACTTGCTACCTACCTAAGTGGCAACTCGCAAAACTGTTGATGGGTGGTATATAAATTTTAATTAATAAATAAAAGTTTTGCAAGTTACCATTTGTGACTAATAAAAGTTGTCTTTAACTTAGGCAGATGAATTTCCACTATAAATCCAGATGGCTAAGCCTTTTAATGCTTTCCACAGTTTTAGAATTTGAGCTATAATAACTACCATTTGTCCCACGTTGTTTCTGAGAGTGGACTTCTATGTTATAGTTTATTTTATGATGCTGCTACAGCTCTTTTGCAGGGATTTGGAAGCTTGAGATATGAGGAGAGATCTTCTGATACTTCCTTTTCAAAATAGGCTTTTGAAATTCATGTTTTCAAACTGCAAGTTGAAATGTTGAGAACTGTTGGAAAACAAAATATTGAACAAACTGCTGGGAAAGTATTGAAGTTATATCTGATTCCTAAGCCATAAAATGTATGTTTAGGTATTTAAATAAAATCATTTTTCTTCTCTCTAGGGGCTTCAAAAAAGTCAGAGTTCACATTTGGCAGGTCCTAATAGTGAACGACCTCTCTCTTCCACTGGGCCTTCCCAGCATCTCCAGGCAGCTGGCACTGGTATTCAAAATCAAAATGGACATCCTACCATGCCTAGCAATTCAGTAACACAGGGGGCTGCTCTCAATCACCTCCCCTCTCACACTGCTACCTCAGGTGGACAACAAGGCATTACCTTAACCAAAGAGAGCAAGCCTTCAGGAAATACATCAGCAGTGCCTGACATAAACAGGCATTCTGGAGAGACACTTAACAGCACTGCCAGTGTAGAAGGACTTCCTAATCATGTCCATCAGGTGACGGCAGATGCTGTTTCTAGCCCTAGCCATGGAGATTCAAAGTCACCAGGTTTACTTAGTTCAGACAATCCTCAGCTCTCTGCCTTGTTGATGGGAAAAGCCAATAACAATGTGGGTACTGGAACCTGTGACAAAGTCAATAACATCCATCCAACTGTTCATACAAAGACTGAGAATTCTGTTGCCTCCTCACCATCTTCAGCCATTTCCACAGCAACACCTTCTCCAAAATCTACTGAACAGACTACCACAAACAGTGTTACCAGCCTTAACAGCCCTCATAGTGGACATGCAGTTAATGGAGAAGCATTGGAGGACTCTCAGAGCCCCATAAAAATCAATCCTCCTCTTACTGGACACAAACCTAATTCCCCGATCATACCATCTATGTCGGTATCTATATATCCAAGTTCTGCAGAGGTCCTGAAAGCATGCAGGTAAGTGCACAAACTCTTTAATTGCAAGTAACAATTTTATATTGTGTGTACTGTATATCCCCCAAATACTTTAAATTTTATTTAAAGAAATAATCATTAAATTGTACCATAATAAATACCTGTTTTTAATTATATGTCCCATTGAAAATGAATATGTTTTCTGACTTGAGCACCTTTAAAAATGAAACTTATGAAAATATATACAATAACTACATGTTTGGATATGTATGGAAAATGTAATTGAAGAGCAATCTTACACCCTACCCAATGTTATAGCAAATTCTGGCAGAAGAAATGGAGTAGCCACCAGGAGTCAGAATGAAAATGGCAATATATACAATGGATATAAAAAGTCTATACACCTATTAAAATGGCAGGTTTTTGAGATGTAAAAAAAATCAGACCAATATAAATCACTTACAATTTTCCCCCACCTGTAATATAACCTATAGGTTTAGAATTCATTTGAAAATCTGAAATCTTTTAGGGGGGGAAATGAAAATAAAAAAATAAAATAAACCACAATAATGTGATTGCATAAGTGTGCACACCCTTAAACTAATACTTTGTTGAAATACCTTTTGATTTTATGAGAGCATTCAGTCTGTTAGGGTAGGAGCCTATCAGCATGGCACATTTTGCCTTGAGAATCTTTGTCCCCTCTTCCTTGCACAAGCATTCCAAATCTGACAGATTGCAAGGACATATTCTCTGTATAGCCCTCTTCAGGTCACCTCACATATTTTCAATTGGATTCAGGTCCAGGCTCTACTTGGGCCATTCCAAAACTTTGATCTTCTGGCGAAGCCATTGTTCTGTTGATTTGGACATATGCTTTGGGTCATTGTGGTATTGAAAGGTGACATTCCTTTTCATCTTCAGCATTTTAGCTGAAGGTTTTGTGCCAAAATTGACTGATATTTGGAACTGTTCATAATTCCCTCCACTTTGAATAAAGCCCCAGTTCCAGCTGAAAAAAAGCAGCCCCAAAGCATAATGCTGCAATCTCCATATTTCACTGTATGGTGTATTTTTGCGCAGTATTGTTTTTGCACCAAATATACTTTTTGGAATAACAGCCAAAAAGCTCAGTCTTGGTCTCATCAAACCATAACACATTTTCCCACATGCTTTTATCAGATTTGATGTAGATTTTTATCAGATTTGATGTAACGGGGCTTGGTTGTTTTTCTTTGTAAGAAAAGGCTTCAGTCTTGCCACCCTACCCCACAGTCCAGATATATGAAGAATACAAGGAGAGTGTTGCCATATGTGGTATACAACCAGTACTTGACAGAAATTCCTATTGCTTTTTTAATTTTGCTATAGGCTGTTTTTTCTTGATTTTTCATAAATTTTGGAGGAACATCCAGTTCTTGGTAATGTCACTGTTGTGCCATATTTTCTCCACTTGCTAATGACTGTCTTCATTGTGTTTCATGGTATATCCAGTGCCTTGGAATTTTTTTCTTCTCCTGACTGATACCTTCCAACAATAAGATCCCTTTAATGCTTTGTAAGCTCTTTGCAGACCATGGCTTTTGGTATAAGAGGCAACTGAGTAAACCTTAGTAAATTAATATACTAGTAAATCTAGTAAATCTTACTAGAACAGCTGAACTTTATATGGGCTTGAACAGAGTCATTTTAATTGATGGTAAGTGAGTCTTGACCATTATTTACCATCAGTTTGAATGTGATTGGTTAATTCTGAACACAGCCACATCCTTACTTATAAGAAGCTGTGCAGACTTGTGCAATCAATGTAGTGTACATTTTTTTATTGTTATCCCCCCCGAAAGATTTTAGTTCTTCAATTGAATTGTATAGCTTATATGTTGTATTAAAGGTGCAGAAGTTCTGAAGTGATTTATCTTGGTTTTATTTTTTCACATTTCAAAACCCTGGCATTTTAACAAGGGTGTGTGAAGACTTTTTGTATCCACTGTAAATATGATAAATGTTTATATTCTCCTTTGCCCCACTGAAATCATTGGGAAAGGATTGGTTTTATTTAAGTTGAAGGAGTCTCCTCTCCCAACATATGCCTTCCCTGCATGGAGCTAGGCACAAAGTACACTTTTGGTTCCTGTTCTTTTTGTCCTGGGCCACAC
This sequence comes from Azemiops feae, assembly GCA_023970755.1. Classification (NCBI taxonomy): domain Eukaryota; kingdom Metazoa; phylum Chordata; class Lepidosauria; order Squamata; family Viperidae; genus Azemiops; species Azemiops feae. The sequence goes on along the minus strand of JALGBA010003976.1, from coordinate 375,894 downwards.
TTAGGGGGTTTATTGTTCACTTTTACAGAGATTGGTAGATTTTTTTTCTGACTTCTGGCCAGCCTGACTTGACATCTAAAGAATGAGGTAGTGGTGTTGAACAGCAATACATTAACTGCTCTAGAGATTCCATTAGAAACAAGGAATTGATTATCTTCCTTGTTCAGGAGAACAGAGCAACTTAAAACACTTGGAGTTGAAAACAGTTCCTTGTAGCTATGTGAGCCTGCTCTTTTGTTCCCTAAAAGAACAGAATTGCATGGCTAAAAGGTTGAAGAAAGCACTATAATTCTTTATGGAAAAAGAAAAGTTTTACATTCTGTGTATTAAACTCTGTTTTAGCTATGTATATTTTCACAATTCTTTTAATTGAATGTTTTGGGACAAAATGTTACTAAACATCATTTTTAAATGCAGACACTAACCTTAATTCTAATATTAAAGTTTAGCACTAAAGTACAAATTTAAAACTTTCTGTTTCTGAAATAAGGAAATTACTTTAAATAACTGAAGAGATATTATAAAAATTCAAAACCTTCTGTTTTCCCCACCTTCACCACCAAAAATGATTCTGGAGTAGGAAATATTTTCTTTGGTTTTATATTTTGGTAGCGTCAACAATTTTCATTTTTTTAGATTTTTAACCATGTGGGGGGTTTTCCTTCTATTAATACAATAGAAAAAAATGAAAAATTACATAGAAAACTAAAAAAGAAAAATACAGATCGTGCATTCACATATAAACGTTCTGTATAAGATTTCAGGGAACAGTAGCAATAGTTCATTATAATTTTCCATAGATATCCCTATTTGTTATTAAACTGCTAAAATATTTCTGCAGAAATAGGGTGAATAGACTTTGTTCATGCATGAATTTCCATGTAATAGGAATATATTTTTAAAAATACATTCATAATATTACATCTTTGCCTCAAAGTTAGCTAATATATTTAATAGTTTCCTCCCAAGATGAAAATTTCTCCTTTTTTGACAAAACCAGACAAAAAGACTCTATGGAACTTTCTACTGGGGTATGGATAAGGTTTAAAGTTGGAGGTATATAGTTAAACCTCTGCCATCTTTCTTTGACCCAGTTCTAGGCTTTGGGGACATCCTTCTGGGGATTGTAGGATTTGTAGCATTTTCAACTTGGATTTTAATAATTGTCATGATTGGTCTGAAGATTTTATTATAAAAAATAATTCTTGGAACTATAGCATTGTAGAATTATTTTCATAAACCCAGAGTCTTTGGATTATTTTTTTCAAAGAGCAGACAATCATGATGCATCCTGCCTTAACAACATAAAGACATTTTTGAAATTGTTATAAATAAAGAAAGGAAAAAAGAGTCCCTCTTTGAGGATGGACAGTTCAGAAATGTGAAATATAAATAATAAAATAAGAAACATTCCATTCTTCCAAAAGAAACATTCCTTTCAGTGCATACAAATATTGGAGTTTTTTAGATTTGGCTTTATGTATTCATGGTCAAAATTTAAATATCTCCAGTAACTATAATGTTTCATTTTTACTAATGCATAGTCCATACTGCAAACTTCAGGGGAGAATAAAGCTGGCTTAGCTTTCTATAACTGTTAAAACAAGCACATACTTGCACCTGATGTGCATATATTTTAATAGGCAAGTTCAATTTTCTCTCTGTTTTATTCTAAACATCTTTATGACAGTGAGGGAATATGGCGGTGAGAGGATTACTATAAAAGCTCAGTTGTGAATCGGAAAGGAATGAACTCATGAATATAAGTGTGGGTGAACATAGTGAACACGTAAAAAATGTTTGAAAATTAGTAGCAGCCCCAAGAAACATTGACTATATTTCATTCTTGTGAATGTTTGAATAGGATCTTATATGTCAGCACTCTATCACTGCCTCTGTTGCTTAGTGACAACAATTCTGATAGTCTGGCAATTCTGGCATCATAACCCAAGGACCATGTGAATCATTAAGCAAAGACCTCATGTGCTTACGACTTCTGACTTCCTGTCAGCTTCCCCATTAACCTTACTTGTGGGAAGTTGGTATATAACGTCAGAAATTGCAGTCACATGACCATGGTTTACTGTGATGTAATCATGATCCAGGTGCTGAGTGTCTAGATCATGATTGTGGGGACAATGCAATAGCCAGAAGTGTGAGGACTAGTCATAAGTTCCATTCATTCAGCACCACTTTGAATGGTCTCTGAATGATATGTCATAACCCACAGACTATCTGTAAAGGATTGGTTTGGGATTCTGCTCTGATATTTTACCCACCAAAGGTTTTTATTTTTGTATTAAAAAAAACTGTCAGTGTTTTATAAATTCTTCACAATTGAATCTGATTTTATTTCATTTCTGTTCTGTAGCTATTTAAGTTTATTTTAGATTTTGCTGTGTACAATTTATTTTCTGGTTAAACGTCCATTGTATAAAATGTCAGTCTGTGGAGAAGTATAGAAATATAGCAAATAAATACAGAAATTTATTTATATGAATATATTTCTTCAGAACAATTACATTAAAGAGCACAGCTCAGTAGAGTAGAGGGTAGAGTGCTGTATATTAAAAGAATTTACTGTAAACAATATTGCAAGTGATGAATCATGTAGGAGTGAGAAATAATAGAAAAATAGGTACTGATAAATTATTGAAGCATATTAAATATGAAATTGTTGAAATTGAGATACCACTTCTTATACAAATACAATTGTATTATGTTGCTGAGTTCTGCTACAAGCTAGAGAAATCTACCAACAAAACTTCTAAGACCTGGGAACAGCCCAGGAGAGTGGGCATCACATGTATCTCTCAGGTGAAGCTATGCCAGAAAGTAGGGGCAGCAACAGGGAAGGGATGCTTCCTCAGTCCTACAAGGTGACAAAGTTTAATTGAGGGGACCTGCATGAATATTGCCAGGTGGACAGAATATTGCCAGGTGGACAGAAATCTGGAAGCAGATGATCCATCAGATAACTGGGCCGTACACCATGAAGGGTTTTATAGGTAACAACCAGCACCTTCAATTGCATCCATAAGTGAATTTGCAGCCAATGCAGCTTGTGAAGCAGTGATGACATATGGACATAATGAGAAGTGCCCATTACTGAGAGCCAGTTTAGTCTAGTGGTTTAGGCACCAAGGTAGAAACCAGGAGACTGTGAGTTCTGGTCCCACCTTAACACATGAAAGTCAGCCAGGTGACTTTGGGCCAGTCACTCTCTCTCAACTTACAATGCCAGGTGACAAGCTGGTCAGTCAATTTCTGCCACAACCAACGGATCAACATCTGGTGATCCAAAAATTTGACCCTACACATGTAGGAAAATGGGGGGGGGGAGTGCCCATTACTGCTCATGCTGCTGCATTTTGAGCCAGCTACATCTTCCAGATGATCTGCAAGGACAGTCCCATGTAGAACATATTGCAGTAGTCCAGATAAAGTTATACAGAAGCTCTCCTGATCACTGTTGTGACCTGCCCATCAAAAACATAGCCTATTAGTCTCTAATAGGGAAGTGAAACCCATGAAAGATGATAGACTTATAATTCAGTGATGGAATTATCCTCAGTCCAAGGGGGCCAAACAACCACAGCCATTCTGTCTTCTCAGGATTGGGCTAAAGTTTGTTCCTCCCTATCCAGACCTGAATAGTGTCTAGGCCAGGGGTAGGCAACCTTGGCTCTTTTATGACTTGTGGACTTCAACTCCCAGAATTCCTGAGCCAGCCATGCTGGCTCTGGAATTCTGGGAGTTGAAGTCCACGAGTTATAAAAGAGCCAAGGTTGCCTACCCCTGGTCTAGGCTCTAGACCTGACAGCTTCACCTACGCAACTCATGGTTGAGATGCAGAGTTCTGAACTGATGGATGTCCTCACCCAATGGCTTCATGTAGATGTTAAGGAATAACAGAATAACAGAGTTGAAAGGGACCTTGGAGATCTTCTAGTCCAGACATGTCAAACTCGCGACGTCATGTGATGTCGCGTGACGTATCGGAGCTTTTTCTCCATTGCCGACAATGGGGTGGGCGTGGTTTCCTGGTGACGCGTCGGGCCCGCAGGCTGGCAGTTTGACACCCCTGTTCTAGTCCAACTCTGTGCTCAAGCAGGAAACCCTATACCAGAAAAATGATTGTCCAATCTCTTCTTAAAAGATTAAAGAGGAGAGAAGAGAGAATTGAGTCCAGAATTTTCCCCACAAGTGAGGGATCACAGATGGAGTCACTCCCTTCCCATCAACACAGATTGGAAACAAATACTGTGGAAGGATGTAAACCACTCCAGCACAGTTCTTCCCACTCTCAGCCCTTGCAGTTGGGCCAAGACAATAGTCTGGTCAACAGCACTGAAAGGATGGATACATCATCACCCCACCCTAGCCTGGCCAAAGATAATTGACAAGCATGTCTCCATAAAACACCCCAGTCTGAAACCCAACAAAAATGGCTTTGGATAATTCATTTCCCTTAAGATCCACAACCTTCCTCATAAAGGGAAGATTGGAAATTGGATGATAGCTGCCCAAAATGGAGAAATACAATTATTCAGATTCTAGCATCCATAACTGAAATAGAGTTCAGATAGAAGTAATGTTGATGCTGTAATTATGAACTAGCTATGAAGATGTTGTCTAAATTTTGTAAATGACTGCATATGATCATAAGTATGAGGACTGGTCATAAGTCACCTTTTCAATGCTGTTGTAACTTTGAACAGTCAATCAAATGGTTATAAGTCAAGGATTAACTGTACCGCAAAACATACAATCCATTATAATAACAACAACAACAACATTAATATTAATAATACTAATAATACTACTAATAATACTAATACTAATAATACTACTACTACTACTACTACTACTACTAATAATAATAATAATAATAATAATAATAATAATAATAATAATAATAATAATAATAATAATAATAATAATAATAATAATAATAATAATTAATAATAATATTCAGAGGTGGTTTGGTATTGCCTATTTCCTAGAACGAAGTATTGGCCCGAAGTTGCCCAGTTGCCTTCATGTCCAAGGCAGGACTAACATTGATATTCTATAAGGTACCTTATGCACTACAGGTAATTCTTGTTTAGAGGCTGTTCACAGTTATGATAAAAAAATTACTTTATGACCAATCCTCACATTTATGACCTTCGCAGATCTGTAAAGCACAGGAAAGCTGAAGCATATCATAAGGAAAGTTGTGGTTTCACTTAGTGATCCCTTCAGTTAACAACAGAGTTAGCAGTCTCAGTTGTGGTCGCCAAACAAGGACTACCTTTACACCAAACTTGCTCTCAATAATAAATGCTATCAACAAAAATTCAACATAGTAAAACTGATATAAAAGAGAAAAACTACATCAAAATACTTAGATGCATCCAAACTCAAATATATCATCTATTCTCACCTCAGTCCCCAAACACACATTTAAAAGTTATGTTTTAAAAGCTTCATAAATTCCAGGAGTTAGGGTGAAGTTTCTATAACTGGTGGGAAAGAATGCCACAGGAAGGGAGCTTCTGCAGAGAATGTTCTCTTTTGAGTTCCTCTTATCGCGTCTTATTAGAATCCGGGATTCTCCAGCAAGCCCCCAGCACAGACAACAAGTTGTGGATTTCACCTTGTTTTGCTGCATTAAGCTTAACATAATATACTTTTTAAATATATTTACTGTCAAAATACAGTTTCTTAACAGTTTGCTACTGGAATATAGGAATGCTGTTTCTAGAGCTAAACAAAAAAAAGATTAAGCCATGTATACTTACAGTTTGTAGGTCTTTTTCTTGTGAATTGGGCTAAATAATGCTTAATGGTATTTTTCTATTAGACCCATATTTGGTGTACACAGTCACAGCCAGCTACTAAAATCTGGGTGCTATAATTTTTCTTGCATTTTACTAAAAAGGATTAAGAAGGGGAAAATATAGTTGGGTAGTGCCTTGATATAATTGCTAGTTATTCCTTGCCCAGATTGCCACAGTTTAATACAATAATGCAATATTGTATTAAGCTGTGGCAATCTGGGCAAGGGAAATCTCTAGAGTTGTGCATTAATAGAATACAAATAATGAATAAACTGAAATCTTTGACTCCTAATTTTGCTTCTAGAAAAGCAATTGGCCATTGATGGCTATACTCTCAAAAATCCAACTTAATTCAAAGTTGTATGTTGACATTGTTTTGTTTATTGAGTTTTTAAAATAGAAAGTTGGATTTTATTTGTTCATATCATAGCAAACTACATCTGTTTCCTTCAGTGGAAGGAGAAACTGAACATTATCCATGAATTCTTCCAGTGTACTCCAAAGCAAGTTTTACTGGGCAATGTTGGAATAAGGAAATAAATTGATTCTATTAGAACAATGTTTCCCAACTTTGGCAATTTTCCGATGTATAGAATTATGAGTATAAAATGAAGAACCTCTTCCAAAGTTAACTCTAAGAAATAAGTGTCTTAGTTATGATACGGAATCTGGTAGGCATTTTTTAAATTATATGTAACAGGAAAGCTTAATTAACTTGCAATCAAATTATTACGTATGAAAATATAGTATTCCTTAAAATATTTCAAAATATTTTCCAAGTTTCATAAAGTATATTAAAAGTTAAAGTTGAATAATTTGAAGTTGACAATTGTTCCTGTTTCATTAATAAAGTGATCCTTATGTAATATGTAAAATATTGTATTTCTTTAATTATAATAGTGCTTCTTAAGATGAGGGTATTGACTTGGACATGACATCCTTTATTCACAAGTGTAAATCCATGGTATTTGTACTTTTTCACATATATAGATAAAAAGGATGTTCTCTATAAACAATCACAATTTATTTTCTTGTTAGTTTTTGTTCTGCTTTGTAGCTCTCAGTTTTTATGTCTGATGTTGCAAACTAAGGAGGGATAAGGAATGCCTTTCTAACTAAATAAATATTGAAGCCCTTCATTAAATATATGAAGAATATATTTTTCCAAGCTTAAAAATGATTTCTATAGTTTGTGTGCAAAGTAATACATGGTCTTTATTTTTGTGTGTTTATCAGGTTTTAACTATTTTGTTTCTTAGGAATTTGGGGAAAAACGGCCTATCAAACAGTAGCATTTTATTGGATAAATGTCCTCCTCCAAAACCACCACCACCTCCATATCCTCCCTTGCCAAAGGATAAGTTGAATCCACCTACACCTAGTATTTATGTACGTATTGTCTAGAGATGGTTATAAAAAGTATGACAGTGCCTATTAAAAGCAAAATCTAGTTTAAGGTATTGGATATATTTTCAATTATCTGTGATTCTTGCAGCTTATTAGTATATATAGTACAGAGAGCTACTCTATTTCAGCTTTTCCAAAACAATAAGTCATCCATTGTCATCCCAGATTTCAAAAGTGGTATATTCAATAACCAGACTGCTATTAAAAAAGAGAAAACATTCTACACAGAAACAAATTTACCACACTTCTTTCAGGAAAGCTTACGTACATTATTTTAAGACATTCATTAGGGAAATAGATTTACAGTAAAAAGGAATATTATACTTATAAATATCCTATCTTATGCATAGATATTTCTGTATAAAAGTTATCATATAGACCTATTTATTTCTGTACTCTTCCAAGTATCATAATGTTTATTATTTCTTAGGCACTTTAAAAATTCCAGCTATATACAATATGTTGAATTATTATGAAATTTTATAGGCCCTCTGAATATCTGATTATATCTTTCTTTGAAGATTATTGTTGCACTGTTTTTTAATGCATTAAATGACCATTTTTATGACTTGAATATTAATATCATGAAGTCATCCTTGAAATATAATCAAAGGACTAAATCCAGTTTTATATTTTGTAATAACAATGATATTTAAATTACAGTGTCAGTTTCTATTTTTATAGCTGGAAAATAAGCGTGATGCTTTCTTCCCACCTTTACACCAATTTTGTACAAATCCAAACAATCCTGTTACTGTAATACGTGGCCTTGCTGGAGCTCTTAAATTAGGTATGTTCGATAAATAAAAATTAAATTTGGGGCAAAGGAGATTGATTTTATTTTTATGAATATTTGCTAAAGAGACATTATTGTAATGAGATATGTTGTTATATTTTAAAACAGCATTTACTTAGGTTGGGAATATTTTTTGTAATCTCTGTTGGTAATGTCTGTAACTTTTTCTGCTATTGTATTAGGAAAGCTTTTTGTTTTATTAAACACATTTCCTATTTCTTAGATCTGGGACTCTTCTCTACCAAAACTTTGGTAGAAGCTAATAATGAACACTTGGTTGAAGTAAGGACACAATTATTGCAACCATCAGATGAAAACTGGGATTCTACTGGAACAAAAAAAGCATGGCATTGTGAAAGCAGTAAATCTCAGTCTACAATTGCTAAATATGCACAATACCAGGCCTCCTCATTCCAGGAATCCTTAAGGGTAGGTACACCATTTTTGTATTGACTGAAGGTTATTAATTTTTTTGTGGTTGAAGATTTTATATAAATGAATTGTAAAGGCTTACAATTTCAAAACATACTAGAATACAATAATGTATAATAATATTTAAGCAAAATAAAGAATGCACCCATATGTTGTGCTTTGTTAAGTTATAAATACCAGCATATAAAAATGTTAAGCTTAAAATAAAAGTGAACTTACTCTAAACATGATATTTTTCTGTATTTTCATGCTTGCTTTTTTATTTAAAATACATATTTTCACATTTTATGTTGATATTTGTTATATTTTTCACTGCATTCTGTTGGCTTTAATGCCTTTACAGAAATACTTGAAATTTCCCCCCCAAAAAAAGTTTAGCCTATTTGAAGAAGTGGCCTCATGTTTAAATTTAATATTGAGCAACCCCAATACAAATGAAGTTGAAATTATTTCAGATGAGGGAATGTGGATTCATGATTGCTAGTTAGCTACTATGTCATGTTCAGGCCTTTGTTTTTAATATGAGCAGCCCTAAATAGAGCACCCTCTAAATCACTGATATCACTAGAGGAGTGATCTACTGCAGCAGTCTCCAACCTTTGTGGCTTTGTGGACCAGCTGGGGGGGGGGAAGGGAATGGTTCCACATGAGCCCACCACTCGCACAAATGAGGCTGCGTGTGCTTGCCTGCGTGCTGTGAGCACAGGTGGAACTGTGCGCAGGCTCGCTCACCGCTTTCGTGGCCCAGTTCTGAACGGACCACGACCCAGTAGTGGGCTGCAGCCCAGGGGTTAGGGACTCCTGATCTACAGCATTTGCTAAGATTGATTGCCATATTTACAGAAACTCCATGACTTACAACCATGCATTTAGCAACCATTCAAAGTTAAAACAGCCCTGAAAAAAGTGACTTATGATTGGTCCTCAGACTTACAACTGTTGCAGCATCCCCATGGTTACATGATCAAAATTCAGGTGCTTGGCAACTTTCATGTATTCATGACATTTGCAGCATTCCAGTATCATGTAATTGCCATTTGTGACCTTCCCTGCTGGCTTCTGACCAAGAAAGTCAATGGGAGAAGCCAGATTCACTTAACAACCATGTGAGTCACTTAACAGTTGCAATGATTTGCTTAACAACCATGGAGGAAATGGTTGTAGAAACGGGTGCAACTTACTTAACAACCACCTTGCTTAATAGTGGAATTCTGGTCTCAAGTTATGGTTATAAGTCAAGGACCACCTATACTCTTAGGCAAGGCTTCCTGTAATGATGTCTGCATTCTGGGAAGTTTTCTTCCCTGAAATAAACTTACTGTTACAGCTCTTGAAAATCTTTCTCTTTACTTGGGTTTTCAGTATATTACTTGTGAATAGCTGTCTTGTTTTGTTTTTGTATTCCTTTCCTCTATCTTTTTAATGAATATATTTTTATATTGTTTTAACATACGCTTTTGTTTGGAAAGTGGAATAGAAATATAATAAATAAAATAGTAAAGAATGTAAAAGAGATCTAGTATATTGTGGACTATAAAAAAGATGGTGTTAGAAAATACTGCCATGGACAGTTTGTAATTAGGTGTATAGACCCTCCATTTATGCTGGGCATGAGGATGGAGAGCTGGGGTTGTGATGGCCAAGCTAAGGAGATCTGCAATGATGCAGCATTCTCAGATAAGCCTTCAGGAGGATCAGGGAGGCAGACCTACCTAGCAGTTCGGAGAACGGGAGTTGGCTGGATTTGTAGGCTCAGAGCTGCTGTTTTTACCTGGATTGGCTAAAACGGTAGGGGAAGTCTCAGGTGAGTTGGTTCTCCAGCACATTGCATATCAGTTTTTGGCTGTGGCCTTGGCTCAGCTACTCAGCTCTTGATGATGTTTAGAGAAAATGGCAAACTGTGGTGTGCTAGCAACAGTAACAGGAAAGACTGATCTGTGATCAGACTTTTGGGCTGTTGGATTATATTTGCAGCCAGATGAGGCTATGCCTGTGTTTTCTGGTAATGCTGGTCTCTGGATTTTGCACGGGATGGCAACAGGAGCAGGCAGGAGGCTTTTGAGGGACACTGGCCCTTGTTCAGACTAGCCAATTAGAACAGCAGTCATTTCGTTAGCTTCATCTTTTCTCCCAATTGCATATAACTTGCCAGCCAGCTGAAGCAATTACATAACTGGAGTCCTGTTTCATCTAATGTTTGGATCTGTCTCTCCAGTGCCATTTGAAGAGTTTGTGACTTTGACAATGTTATGGGTTGGGGATGTTCTCTGGGCTACTGTGACTGTTTTCCCCTGTGTAACAGAAGGGTTGCAAAGATGTATTCTGTGTTAACCTTGCCTTCTAGGCTATGGTTCTGCTATCCCAGGTGAGAGCAGGGCAGGTTGTGTGGAGTAATTTATTGCTTGACATATGGCAGATGGAAAGGGAGATGTGATAGCCTAAACTAAGAGATGCTCAGGGGAAGGCAGAAGGCTTCTTAATACTGCTCAGCCCTTAAAAGGTGGATTAGAATGTTGGGATCCTCTGTCTTGGGGATGGAGCAGTTTGGGCTGAGGGAGTCTGGGGTGATCAGGGGGAAAGATGCAGGCCATAGACAGAAAAAGAGATGGTAGGAAATGGAGGGTGGAAGTTTCATGGATGGTGGCCTCAAGCTTTAAGCATTGATATTGCCTTCCATTCACCATGCTCTGGTAATCACCCAGCTGCTACTACTTAATATAGAGTTAGCCTATAATAAGACTTTCCTCATCCACAATTAAATTGTGGGTGAGAGGGCTGACTTTGTTTGCATTATTCAAACCTGTTGGCTGGGTCTGGTGGAGGAGTTTCTCCTCTTTGAGATTTGCCCAGCTGCGTTCCTTGTGTGGCATCATCCATGAACTCAGGGTTGGGGCCGAGGTCTGGGAAATCTTAGTCGCTTTCAGGGTGCCTCTCTATAAATTGCTAAGTATGAAGCCTTGTTTGTGAAGTTAGGCTATTGGGATCAGAAGAAACTGTTGGTTGTGTACCATCCTCTCTGCTGCACAGTAACCTGAGTTGGCAGTGGAGTTCTGCAGATTTATGGTTCTTGGGACTTGAGCCTGCTGTTCTTGGGTATAGAATCCAAGGCAGATCAAAAGTTCATAGCAATCATGGACCTCAGCCAATCATCTTTGGCTCAACCTACAGAGAAGGCCCTATTTTTAGGCTTAGTTTTTATCTTGGGCTGTGGCAATGTGGTTTGCAGTTGGGGGATGTTACCAACAGTCCCTTGCCATGTACTGATAGCTCCCTGCGAGCTCTAAGGTTCTCTGGTGGTGCATCTCCTTGAACAGAGGCAAGATCTATTTAAACAGTGTGCTTTAAGCATTTGATGGACCCTATTCAGTTTCACAGGGAGCATAGTATTGTGCTTTGGTACATAGTTCAACTGAGGTCTGTGTTGTCTCCTGGAGTGAGAGAGCAATCTTAGACTTTACCAGATCATGTCTGTGCATCTTCTCTATGCTCATGGATTATGGAGGGTTCTGTGGTTTTCATAGGTGGTTCAGATGATGAAATGGCATAAGAGGTACCCACTGGAGGAAAACAAATAGTGAATCCAAGCAAGCATGGATAAGAATCTTCCTTAAGGATTACTTGTGTTGATAAGGGCAACAAAATCTATTTAATTTTCTGCCCTTATTGCATCCATAGAGAGCCAGCCAGTGACCCTGTTTACAGTGACCTGGTCCCTTCTTTGTAAGGGGGAGTCCCAGGAACTCTTGCAGAGCTGAAGATTATTCTAGGCACCTGTCAGATAAAGTTGCTCAGATTTCTTAAAGTTGGAATTCAGCTCTGTAGTACAAAGAAGTTGCCTGAGGTATGGTATTGCTTGGAAGAACTTGAACCTGCTTGTTCTGATGAAGAGGAGCTGTGAGTTTGGTCACCTGTGTTTTAAGTCCGCATTCTTTCTGGCCGATTAAGGTGTGCTGGGAGATAGCAGGTGGTTGAGCCTATGTGGTGGTAAATGGTTCTCTATGAGAGAGGACAGTTCAGTCTGCCTTGAAGGAGGCAATTGCCCACCCCCTGCTTAAGAGATCATCGCTGGTCTTTGAACATAATATCGTTCTGGGCCAGCTAAGGATTAGGAGTGGGAGGCACTGTATGGCATGGGGAAACTAAGAACAACGGGACAAATTGCTCAAAACAGGTTTTTTATTGCTGTTTGCGTATAAATAAGAATCTTGTCAGATTAAAGTACACTCTGCATATCTATCAGACAAATGCTGTGAAGAATTACAGAAGAACTTTTCTGGGTTTCTTCCTGTGTACCAACAATTCAGTACTGATTTGTCTCTTCACTCCTCTCCCCTGCAACTCAGTACAGTACAATTCCACCACAGCTACTATGTTACAGTGGTTTCCTCTCCTTGACTTTGGGTTCACTCATTGTTGGTCAGAAGGGAGAGATTGAGCTTGAGGCCTTTACTTGGTACAGTCTTCCCAATTCTGTTTAACATCTACACAAAGCTGTTAGGTGAAGTCATCCACTGGCATGAAGTGCAGTATCATCAGTATGGTAATGATAATCAGTTGTACATCTCCACCCTCGTCAAGGTGATGCTTCCCAATGCCTGGAGGCAACGAGGGTTTAGAAAAGGGAGAACAGGCTTTGGCTCAGCGCTGGCAAGATTGAGTGACTTGTGTGTGTGTATAATTATATAGAATTGTAATGTATCTCTTTATAGTCTTTATAACATCACGGTTGATGTTTTAAAGAACAAGCATCAACGGTAAGCTTATAAAGAGAGATAATTATCTTAAAGAATAATTACACTGAAAGCTAATCCATGAATAATTGAATATGTTTATCTTAGAAATATTTATAGGCACTTCACATTGTACATATACTGTATATTTATGATAGACTATAACAATTGTATTAAATTATATGACATTTGCAGGAGGAAAATGAAAAAAAGACTCATCATAAGGACCATTCAGATAGTGAGTCAACATCTTCTGATAAGTAAGTATATAGAATGTTTAATTTCTTTCCCCTGTTTTCTTTGTATATTCTGTTTCTTTTGTATGTGATCATGTTGCTAAAACTTACTGTAAATGCACTCAAGTATATAAAATAGTTTTCATTAGGCTGGGGTCATGTAGAAAAAAGAAAGTTTTCAGTGAAACAGTTTGGGCAGGCAGTGCCTCAGAAATGTTTTAAACTGGGTTAAAGACAGGAAAAATATTTCTTGAGCTTTAAAAAATAATCTCTGGAATTTCACAATTAAATAAGGTTCTAAAGTTAAATTACAGAATTGTCATAAATTGATTATATTAGAATTATAAAAATATTCACTTGTGGTTGTCCCAAAGGTGCTTTTCCAAAAGGCAACTGGATTTTGTTTTTTTCCTTGAAAATGTTTCACTTCTCATCCAAGAAGCTTCTTCAGTTCTAACCGAATGGTGGGAATGGAAGGGAAGAGGTTAGTCCATTCAGTTAGAACTGAATAAGCTTTTTGGATGAGAAGTGAAACATTTTCAATGAAAAAAACCAAGAAAGTCCAGTTGCCTTTTGAAAAAGCATCTTCGGGACAATAATGACCTGGATGATTGAGAATCTCCACAGACTAGACGTTCACTTGTAGTAAATGAATATTCTAGAGTTATCTATTATTAATTAATATTCCACATTCATAACATGAAGAGCTTTAGAGTTCAACTTCAGCTTCTTTATAAAGAGATGGGCAGGATATAAAATATTTATTTACTTATTTACATTTATTTATTTATCACATTTAGAAACCGCCATCTCTTTCACAGAGGAAATCTGTGTACAAATCAAATGTACTTTACATAGTACTATAACTGCACTCACTGGTGCATTCAGTTTTGAGTTTAATATGTATTTCTATTTAAACAGGTAATTGTATGTAGTTTAGATATGATTTGTACATATGTGGGTGAATTATAGAATTTCAAATGCATACTGTTTAAATGCAAAACCAATTAGTTGTTTACTACATCAATGTAGCATACTGTACCTGAGCAATTAGAATTAAATCTTTGAAGATATTGATTACAATAGAAATCAATTGATTACAGGAGATAGACAATTTTATTTCAAAATTATAATGCTAGTATACTTGAAAGAGAGCAAACTTTGTATTCCATACCTCAAGCTGTTAATTTTTTAAAAAAATCTGTAAAAGATGTGAAAATCACATGACCCCAGAGATGCTGTGGTGGCCAAAACTTCAAGGACCAGTTGTAAGTACCATTCATTCAAACAGTTGCTGAATGAATGGTAGTTGTTGTATTTTGCCTCAGATTAAATATTCCTGAATCTCTCTTGACCAGATTTAATTTTTATTTTCATTGCCATCTCAATCTGTTTCGGTATGTTTTAAAGTGCTGTCTTACCAATAGACTATAAAGTTATTACTTCCAATTGATTTCCAAAGAATATACAATGATGCTTAAAAGTTTGTTGAATCCATTTAAGTTTTCAATATTAATGCATATATATGATTCGTTCTCTGTACATCCTAAAACTAGATAAAGAGAACCTAGTTAAAAACATAATTGTTCATTTATTTCTTGAAGAAAATGACCCAAAACTAATATTTGTGTGTAAAAGTACACTAGGATCAGTTCATTTGAAAGGGAAAATATGGGCAAGTGTTTTAATCAGTGGGATAATAATCAGGTGTGAATGTGAGAGAACCTGCCTTATTTAAAGAATAGAATTCTGTGTGCTTACTATCAAAGTCTGGTCTTCATAATACAGGTATATAGAACTGTATCATGGTTCCAAGAAAGGAGATTTGTTGATGCTTATCATGCTGGGAAAGATTAAAATCTTTTTCAATGAGTTTGGACTCCCAAAATCCACTGTCAGAAAGATTGTGTACAAAAGGAGGTAATTCAACATTGCTACCCTCTTCAGGATTGATCAACCTAGAGCACACTAAGAGCAGGTGTATAACACTCTAGGACAGGGGTGTCAAACTGCCGGCCCGCGGGCCGGATGCGTCACGACGAAACCACACCCACCCCATTGCCAACAATGTCAGTGTTTGTAAGACTACCCTCAAGAGAACACTGAACAACAATTGTGTGCAGGGTAGTATTGAATCATATGTTTGAGATCATAATTTATGTTGGAATACTGAAAATTCAAAAGGGTACACCAACTTTTAAGCATTACTGTATCTATTGATATAACCAAAAATGAGAGAGAGTGACTGACCCAGAATCACCCATCCAACTTTCAAACCTAAAATGGGACTAGAAATTCAAAGTCTCCTAACTTCTTACCAGGAGCCTTAGCCACTAGACCACACTGCACCATTAGACCAAATATATACAATTTTTAAGCTTGCAGTTAATTGGAGCATGAATAAATGCTTCATAACATTTTAGCTGCTGATCTGGTAGAGGTATAAGTATATGTTTATTTCACTTAACAAAACCAAGATCTATTAATTATCAATAACTTGGTAAACATTTAAGCCACTTTAAATTTATGTGTGTGGGGGAAGGGGGTTGCTAAAATACATAATCTGTGTTTTAATGCATTGCCTAATTGCATTCTTTGTCTGATTCAATGCCCTAAATAAATTATTAAAAACTAAAAGATTTTAAAATAATTTATTTAAAATCTTTTAAAATAAAAAACTAAATATATTTATTAGTGTCTTATTTTGTCTTTTAATTTACAGTTCTGGGAAGAGGAAAAGGGGACCTTTTAAAACTATCAAATTTGGGACCAACGTTGATTTATCAGATGACAAGAAGTAAGTAAAGCCACATATACAATATTAAAGTCTTTCCTTTTATTACCATTTTTTCTTAGATTGTATTCCCAAGTATATTTGGCTTCATTATTTTAGGCAGTATGATTACAGTTGGCTGTTAGCATACTTTAAAAAAAAAAACCCTAATTAATTAAACCACAGCCCATTTTGTACATAACTTTGTTTCTAATATTGTGTTGCAAATTCTGCTACAATTATAGTTACTCAACATAAGATAGTTTAGTTAAAAAAAGCTGGATTTTTTGCTTGTATATGTAAAGAATCTGGAACAAAAGAGATCTGTTCTTTTCTTAAAAGAGAAATTCAATTCAAATATTTTTCCCATCAATGTATAAATGAGATATTATTGATTTTCCTTTAAAATAATGCCTTTATTCACTCAAATCATTTTCTTAATTGATGACATTTATTTAAAATTATATTCCACCTAAACTGAAGTAAGGTTTCCAGAGCATTCAGGAAATACATTTTTCAGAGAACACCAAGCTACCAGCCACATTGATTAGTGTCTCAAATTATCTGATTATCCATTGTGGGTAATATTTATTAATACTTATCAGGACAATTTATATATTAATATTTATCAGGACAATTTACATACACCATCAATATCCTAACACAGAGACCCCCAATCTTTTGGGCACCAGGGACCAATTCCTTGGAGACAGGGTTTTCCACGGCCAGAGGGGGTGTGGTTTCTCATGCTGCCTGCATCCCGCAGATTGGGCTTTGTTTGCTTGCGTGGACCAGTTTCTGGCATGTCGCGGACTGCTGCCGGTCCACGGACCGGGGGTTGGGGACCCCTGCCATAACATTCTGAAGAATACATACTTCCCCTCTGGAATAGACTAATGTTATCATGGAAGTCATGCATTTTTGCAGATTAAGATTAAAGACGAAAGGTCTAAATATTATATCTCAACTGAGAGACTGAAGGGACATTTATGCTCATCTTCGTAGGGTTTTTATAGGTAGATGATAATTTAAGAGAAGTAATAATTATTAATTAAAATTGGGTTTATATGTGTCTGAATTGTATGCTCATTTTGAATACCTATTTTGGACAAGTTGCTTTAATACATTGTGACAACGTAATAATTTTCTCTTTCACACATCTATGTCATTCTCCCTTTCAAATGTCATTATTACACTTGGTTGCTGTTAGTTGTCCAATGGGCTTCAATTGGTATGTTAAGCTGCCCTTAGATTTTTACTGTAATTATATACAGTTATTAAAAACTTTTCAGGGAATAAAATGCTTTGTGTCCCCCAAAATATTATATAACCAATTCATTTGCTATTTTGTAACAGATGGAAGCTACAGCTACATGAACTTACAAAGCTTCCTGCTTTTGTGCGAGTAGTATCAGCAGGAAACCTTCTTAGTCATGTTGGTCATACAGTCTTGGGAATGAATACCGTTCAGTTGTATATGAAAGTCCCAGGCAGCAGAACATCAGGTAGGTTATACAAAGTACATGCTTCATTTCAGAGGTTGGAGGAGAAAACATTAGTAGAATGAATTTTGGCTTCACTTCAGAGAAACATTCGGTTGCAGTGACACTAGAAGGGGATCTTGAGTAGCTATAGACAATGTCTTCATGACCAGACTTCATGACATAAGCAGTGCCCTGCTGGATTTGGCTCTTAGCCCATGTAGTCCAACAGGCTGTTCTCACAAAAAACCATTAGTATCCTAATATATGTCTATCAGAGTCAGTTACACTGCCATTAAGGCTACTAACCATTGATTCCCCATAACTTCCATGAATTGGTCCAACATTTTTTTTGAAGTAAGCCAACTTGGTAGCATCTTGTGGAATTGACTCCCAAAGTTGAATTTTGCGTTCTGTAAAAGAAACAAAAGTCCTTTTTTCTGTCTTAAGTCTTCCCAAGTTTCTTTTTCACTGGGTAACCTCTTTTTCTGGTATTTTGGGAAGAAGAAAATAGCTTCTCTTTGTTTACTTTACCTACACCAGGGGTCCCCAACCTATAGGCTGCGGCTCAATAGTGAGCCATGAGAAGTTTGCAAACAGGCCGCAGAAATGACTAGAGAGTTCATGCGTGCTCACTTGTGTGAGCAACAGGCAAGCAAGCGCACTCCATTTAAGTGAGTGGCAGACACACGTGCACGCCCCTCGCACAAATGGAGCTGCATGCATGCTCTTGCCAGCCACTCATGCAGAGCCATCCCCTCTTCCCCCCCCCCACCAGTCTGCAAAGCCGGAAACATTGGGGAACTCTAACCTACACCCAAAATATTCAAACTATTTTCCAGAACCCAGTTCCATAAAAATATTCCAGGAGCTCAATATGAGAGTTTCTGTTTAAATCATATAAATGTATTACTACAACATTAATTGTAACATTTTGTTCAAATAAATGTATTCTGTGAAATGTATTTATTAATGACCCAAAGATGCTTTTTCAATAGGCAACTGGACTTTGTTGTTTTTCTTTGAAGACCTTTCACTTCTCATCCAAGAAGCTTCTTCAGCTCTGAAAGGTCTTCAAAGAAAAACAACAAAGTCCAGTTGCCTACTGAAAAAGCACCTTTGGGACAACCATGACCTGGATGACTGAGAATCTCCATAGATATTTATTAATGACTTCTATATGATTTGAAATGGTTCCTCAGGTATCTTAAATTTGAAGATTGCTAAATTACACTATGCATAATTTTATACTTCAATTACATCCCCATTCATTTGCCTCATTTTTAGATTAAAAAGGCCCAAATGTTGCCACCTTACCTAACAGTGAAGTTGTTCCAATACCTTGATCCTCTTAGCTCCCCTCTGAACCTTCTTTATCTCCCCTCTATCCTTTCTGAGGTGTGGCAATGAAAACTGCAGCATTCCAGATCCCATAAGACTATTGATTTTTCAGTACCGTTTCTTATTATCCCTAATATGCCTTTGGCCTTTTCTATAGTAGATGCACACCATGTTGACATTTTCGTTGAACAGTTTACTATTCTCCAAGGTTTCTTTCCTCATCAGTCACTGCTAGCTCTGATCCCATTAGTTTATATGAGTAAGTTTTGGCACCAGACATAGAGGTATTGTTCCCTATCCACCCACATTCAAAAAAAACTTGGAGAGAGTTTAAGACTTTGGAGGGATTATGCATGACAAGATGTGGGATAGAAATCTTCCCCTTCTGGCTGGCTGTTCTTGAGAAGAGACAGACATTAGAGGCTACCTTTTCCAACATCATGCTGTTTTCTGAGAATTCATGCAGAAGGCCAACTTAAGATTCTGCCACCACAAGAGAAGATGAGGCATGGATCAAATGGGAGACCTTCTCTGTGTTTCTACTCTATAGAATACACTGTTCCACTTTCCACCTTCATTCTTGGGATTCAAGAAGGCATTAAAATGTTTCTTTTTAAACAGCTTTTTGATGGTCTATTATTGGGTAACCAGGTATACAGTTGTTGTTGTCATTAGTTTTGGTTTGGAAATGTGGCCATTCTTTATAAATTTATTATGTTAGGTTTTATTATACACTGCCTAGAAGAGGGGTGTCAAACTGCCGGCCCGTGGGCCGGTTACATCATATTGAGGCCGCGCCCACCCCAGTTCTGGCAATGCAAAAAAAAGTCGCAATACGTCGCGACATGTCACGCGATGTGGCGAGTTTGACACCGTGGCCTAGAATATTAATATTTTTATGTATTGGAGCTTTTCCATCTCCTGCTTTCTGGAAATTTCCTCCAGATCCCTTGGACTTGGAGGAGAGAAAGGGTGAGACTTTATTGCCTCTAGGCTCTTCCCATTTGTCATACCCAGAGAAAGGAAGAATGTAAGCTACTTGTGCATCCACAGCTAAGGAAAAAAGGAGAAGAACAGTGGAGAAAGAGGTAGCATGGTTGTTAGAAGAACCATAGTCAGAGATGAAACGCCAGAATCCATATAGGTCAATTGAATAATATAGATGTCAGCCACTCATCCTACAGACAAACAACCATCTCCCAGTTGGGGTGCACAGATAGGAAGCCAGGTACAAGATCTGAACCTGAGGTTATAAGGTTTTAAGCTGATAGTTGGCTGTGTTGCTCATTTTCTGCTCTAATTATAACTTTTCTAGTATCTCTGATAAAACTAGCTTACTAAAGAACTGTATTTTTGAATATCTGCTGCTATCCTTAAAATGGAAGTAATGATCAGGGTGAATTTCTTCCCTTGCACCCATACCAGTGCACAAATCAAGAATCTCTACCACCTCAACAAAAGCAGGAAGCTTCCACAAAGGGGTTTGAATAGTAGTGAAGTAATTGGCTAAAGGAGGGAAGATGCCGTTAAGTGGCAGAAACCAGGAGCCTGCTAGAGTTAGCAGAGTGGAAAGTAGCAAATTTCCTTGAATAATGGAATGAGCACACTTTGCCTGCTACATGGAAGGTCAGGAAGGGAAGATTGAAATGCTTAAGACCACAGTACATACAGCCAAATGGATTGTGAGCAATTAGAAAAGATGCTGAAATGCATATTGAAGTCAACTTTTTTCCTTGCTTATTTTTAATTCATGAAACTACCTTCAAAGATACTGTTTGGTGCCATCTCTCTCAGTTTTTAAATCCTACTTCAAAGCTTAATTTTTGTAGAAAAATTGTGATTCAATCCCTACCTCTCCATGTCTGCTATAGTATCTAAGTATCACCAAGTGATACTTGCATCCCTTCTTTACTTTTCTTTTTGTTCCATTTGCGAAGGACTTTGCTTCTCCTTTATTCATTAAAGTGACTTGAATAAACATATTTATCATCTCAAACGAGTAGTCTTGTATGAAATCTTACAGTGATATATTTCTTAAATCTTTAAGATTCTGTTGTTTTTCTATGTGTATAATGCTCCATATTGTTTATATTGTAAATATAATTCATCGCTTACTTTGTTTTAATTGTAGGTCATCAGGAAAATAACAACTTTTGCTCAGTCAATATAAATATAGGTCCAGGTGATTGTGAATGGTTTGTTGTTCCAGAAAATTACTGGGGTGTCATGAATGATTTCTGTGAAAAGTAAGTGTTGAATTCTCTCTGTGTCTCTTTCTCTAAAACAGCGATGATAAAGTGATAATACTGCAGGTGCAGCCAGACTATAATTCTCAGAAACCCCAAATAGCATGCCTTTGTGAGATATTTTAAATTGAAAAATTATAGATTGCTCTTCTCTAACACAGTTCTATTTTTAATTATATTCATTATGTTTGTCATTGTCTCCTATAATTTTTCTTCTGTCATTTTTATGCAACTTCTAAGGTAATAAAAATATTGGTATGCAAGTATAGATAAAAGTTATCATCCTAGCTAGAATCTATCTAACCAGCATAAAATACTCTTATGTCATAATCTTGTAATTTCTTAGAAAGCAGCTTATTATACCTTGTTGCAAATATTTAAATTAGATGGATCACATGTGATGAAGGAAGAGGTTCATAGTTGTTGTTTTTTTAGAAAAAAAATATTCTATTGAGCATAGGCAAGCATTTGTGTATAAATAAACTTTCCCAAATATTTGTTCTTCTTTTACAGAAACAATATGAATTTTCTAATGGGTTCTTGGTGGCCTAATCTGGAAGATTTGTATGAAGCCAATGTTCCGGTTTATAGGTTTATTCAACGACCGGGAGATCTAGTGTGGATAAATGCTGGGACTGTCCATTGGGTTCAGGCTGTTGGCTGGTGTAATAATATTGCCTGGAATGTTGGCCCTCTTACAGGTAGGATACTGATAAATCTTACAATTGGAAAATGATTTAGAAATATTTCTGAACTTTCAACTTCTAACAGATATGTAACATGTTTACAAGACACAAAATTAGACTGATCTGTAGCACTAGAAATTATGTAATAGATAAGATAATTTGATATCTTAACAACCATTTTAAAAAACATCCAGAAACCCCAAATCTATTGTAAGAGAATTAATCATCAAAATGATATTAAAATACGTTTTCTAAGTAATAACATTACAATAGAAAATATCTGGAAATGTTATGCAGAGGTTGAGCAAGTAGTGAAGAGAGTATCATAAATTATATTCAGCACCATGTCCTTCTGAATCATGATTTTAATGATCAGAAATAAGCTGTTCATTTCTACATATTTTTCCACTTAACAGATGAATATTTTTTGGTTATGAGACTATGATGTGCCCTTGACATCAACTTTGAGCAATTTTTATAAACTTCAATTGAATGATAATTGGCAATCCTAATTCAAAGGAAACTTTTAGCCATTATTTCCCACGGCAGCTTTTCAAGCCTTATTAAGCAGGTACAGGAGGACTAGAGGAGGCACATTGTGACTGGGGATCACATACCTTATTAAGGTATGGCTGGTTGTGATTTCTTGAATAAGTAATGCTTGGGATACACAAAACGTAAAAACACCTGTATCATAATTTGCATACAACAATAGTTAAATTCACAAATATGCTAAACTAAAACCAAACCAAACTTCTTACCCATAGCATGAATGTGAACTTACCAGATATCTTTTCTGATCCCAAATCATGGGTATTATTGTCTGTCACTTGAAAGCACTTGAAAGCATTCATATGGCTTAGGTTAAAATTCTGTGTTAAAATTAAGCACTTTCTGTTCAAAGGAAACAGGCCTAAAACAAGAGGAAGTGGGGTTGCATTATATGTAAGAAATCACTACACCTCTAATTGCTAATCAATTAGGTAAGGTGTGCAGGAAGCACCATAGTAGTAATGGGGGACTTTAAGTACCCTAACATCAACAATGAGATAAGCTCTGCAGCATGTGGGAGATCAAATAGGCTCCTGACAGCCTAGCTGAGAACTTTGTCATCCAAAAGGTAGAGGGTCAGCTGTACTGGACTTAATACTTACTAACAGAGATGAAATAATGGAGGGGATTGAAGTTGCAAGAACTTTGGGAAAGACTGACCATGTCGTAGTTCAACATAATGCAGGCACAACTAATTGAACAAAGTCAAACTACTGTCTTAGACTTTAGAAGAGCTGACTTCAATAAATTAAGACTTTAGGAAGGATTCCATGATGGACAACCTAAAGGGAAAATAAGTCCAATATAACATAATATCACAGAGAAGAAAAAAACAAGAGACCACAGACAAAGCCTGCATGTTGCATAAAGAACTCTTTGACAAACTGAAAGAAAAAAAGGTGAAGTATTAGAAATGGAAAGAGGGACATAAAACTAAAACAGAATACCAGTAAATAGCCCAAATCTGCAAGGATGAATAAGGGAAACTGAGGCTCAGAATGAACTATGCCTAAATGCCTAAAATAATTTAAATGCCTAAAATAATTTAAAAGGTTTCTTTCAATATGTAAGAAACAAGAAAAAATCAAATAAAAAATAAAAAATGAGATCCTAGAAAGAGTGCAGCGAACAGTAACAAAGATGATAAGGGGTCTGGAATTTATGAATGAATTGAGTGAGGGAATTAGGTATGTTCCCTAGTGTAATAAAGAGAAAGATTAGGGATGATATGATAGCAATCTTCTAGTACTTGAGGGTAGTGAGGTGCTGTCAGAGGAGAAGTTGACCTATTCTCCAAAGCACCTGAGGGTAGGACAAGAAGTGACAGATGGAAGATCATTAAAGAGAGATCCAGCTTAGAACTAAGCAGAAATTTCTTGACAGCCAGAACAATTAATCAGTGGAACAGCTTGCCTCCAGAAGTTGTGGGTGTACCATCACCGGAGCTTTTCAAGAAGAGACTGGACAGCCATTTGTCCAAAATAGTATAGATCTTTTGCTTGAGCAAGGAGTTGACCTAGAAGACCTCCAATCCTGAACTAGAAGACCTCCCTTCCAACCCTATTCTATATTCTGTGTTATTGGTACTTCAACCCAACAATTTGTTATGTCAATGTGGTCTCACCACAAAAGGCCCTGCTTAGAACTTTATTTTTTTTAAATGACAACGCATTTTTTGAAATTCCGTTCATTTTTATTTACCTCTAATACAAAAAATGTGCTTAGTATAAAATGTCTCACTGTAAATGTTCCCTTGTGTCTCTGACATTTTACTTTGGCATATACAATCAGGAATTTTGGCCAAGTGATTTCATAAAATATTTAAAATCTCTAATGACTAGATTTTTTTTCATTGATGAAGGGAAAGATCATTATAGCAAAATGGCATATAGCATATTTTTTTTCTTCCATTTTCTTGTAGCTTGTCAATATAAATTAGCTGTGGAACGGTACGAGTGGAATAAATTGCAAAGTGTGAAGTCAGTAGTACCTATGGTTCATCTTTCTTGGAACATAGCACGAAATATCAAAGTACCAGATCCAAAGCTTTTTGAAATGATCAAGTAAGTCATTTTAAATAATATATATTTACTTAGTGAATTATTATTTGTAGAAAGAACAAATCTCTAAGTGAAACAAGTTAGGGGTTCCTAGTATAGAAATATAAATACCAAAAAAAGCTTATCACTACTGTTAAATGTAGCTGATTTGTAAAGGACAATTTTGGAAATATATGTCATCCACTGCTTTATAATTAATTAAAACAAAGATAATAAAGTATATCTAGCATTCTGACAAAGAGCAGCAAATCATCTGCTCTTGATTATTGGCTTTGCAATATCAATTGTTGAATGCTTCACTTTATATTAAAAAAAAATGAAAACCCGTACAATAATATTCAATAGTTTTGCTCATTTGGATTAAATATTGTATATGAGTAATTGTAACTAACATGCTGTATAGTAATATGCAATATAGTAATATGCAATATATGGATCTAAAGTGGGAAAAGTGCCTTGAATCCAGCATAGGTATGTTTGCTATACCTATTGGGAATTTCTTAACATATGCATTTTTCTAGGACCACTCATCTTTGGGTAAATCCAGGAAAAGGTGTGACTTAAGGAGCTGTTAACGAATTATTTATCTATTTATTTATTTGTATCCCACCTTAATTATTTACAAATAACTCAAGTCAGTGAATATATCCAACACACCTTCCTCCTCCTATTTGCATACCAAATCTAAAAGACTTTCTTGCTTCAAATTTGAATATTGCTCACTTCTAATATTGTACTGTGGGTCACATTGCGGGGAGATGATAGTTATATATAATTTTGTACTAATGAGGAAGTGAATGTGATACTACTTTAAAGCATCAAAGCTATATTCCCAATAGATTATATTCTTTTTCACTCCTTCAAATGCATACATTGTGAAGAATGATTAAATGTTTTTGCTGAATCTCTTCAAGAATCTACTGACTATGCTAATATATTGCGCACACTTCTCAATTTCCTCTCCCTCTTTATTACTACATAATTCTGCTTAACTACCAGGTGTTTAAATGAGTTAGTAGAGGTAAATCTGTCTCATCACTATTGCTATATAGTAAATTACTTTCTTTTCCAAATTACTACATAAATGTAGAAATATACAAATCTTTTATAAAGCTGATTGCTGATACAAATAAATCAATAAAAAAGGAATGAATTCATTGACCAAATTATTTATGATTGAGCCCAATTAAAGTGACATTAATACATTAAAACAATTTAAATGCAGTCCAACAATATTATAAAGAAATAAGATATATAAAGAACAGATAAAATAGTAGTACTTTACTATTTAGTGTTCAATAACCAAGTAAAATCCAAAAAACATTGGAAATACAATTTTAACATCAATATCAGGGAAAAAAATAAAAAATGAACAACAGATTTAAGAATTTGTAGATTATGCTTATAAAAAGACAGACATTCTGCCAAAAGGTTCCTACAACCACTGCATTGGAAGTGTAATGCCACACAAGATTCTTGGTTGCAATTTTATGATGTAGGTGCTGCAAGAATGATACCTACGATCAGTTGAAGCATAATGTATCAAATTGGTATTTTTAAATTTAGTAGTCAAAGCAATAAACAAATGAAATGTCAGGTATTTAGTAGGAAATATTCAGTCTGAAGCACCTGAGCTCCTATGTTACCTTTATAATTTTCTAGCAAAAAAACCCAAGATGGACAAACTGAATTTTTGAGATCAAGAGTTGCTATTTCCCATGGTTAATTCCAATCTTTCAGGTCATACATCATAAATTAAAATTATGAGAATACAGTGAGGACTTATGTTAATCTCCAGTTCTTACTGGAAAAGGAGGATTGAAGAGTAAAAGGAATATAAAGTGAATGCAACTATTTAGAGTCTAAAAGAAAATATTCTGAAGAATTGTGCTAGGCAGCCTATTTTTGTCCTGATCCCATTTTTCCACTATTGTGACATTGATGCTATAATTTTACAGCAATCATGTCCATCATTTTGGGGGTCATGATTGAAAAACACAATCTTTTAGAAATGTTTTGTATATGTAATATTTCCTCTCAAAGGTCTAAATTGCTCTCTTAATATATTATACTTTTTAATTAGTCTGATTAGGATTTTTTAAAATTTAACATGCATTTCTAATGTTTTTACAAAGCTGCTGCTTTGAGAAAGCTTTTATTTTGACAAGGTGGCATATAAATTCTTTAAAATGTAAAAGTATAATAAAAGGATAAAGGGAGGGAAAATTGAATTTTCATGAAGATGTGAGCAGTAGCACTTTTTTCCAAAAATAAAGTTACTCACCATTCATAGCTATATTTTCCAAGTTGGATCATCTAGTTCCCCACATTTTATGATCAAGATAATGAATGTTATCAGTTTTATAATTAACTAGAATAAAACTTGCTCCTGAATACTTAACAAAGAACAAAATAGGTGAAATGCTTCTGTTAAATATAATTATGTTTTTATATAGTGTGTTTATATTATATTTTTTTAATCCATGTCAGCCACTCAGAGTTGTATTTGTGAAATGAGCAGTATAAGATTCAAGCAACCAGAACCACTCGTGAAGAGGCCCAAGTGGATATTTTATTATTGATTATCTATATTACAAGAATATCGCCAACTATCTGCCTTCCCTTGAAAAACGGCAGATACAGACTTATGGGTTTGACCTCAGACATTTCCTTCCCCAAATGACTCCCAGCTGGAATATCTTTTTAGTTCCCCCTAGAGAGCCCCCTCCTTCAGCCAATGATTTCATCACATCCAGCCATATAAATCAATTTAATAGTAAGACCTTTAATTAAAATGTGAAGGAATATTAAAATATAGAAAGATAGCAGAAAAAGTCCTAGTGGTCCATCGAGTCTGCCCTTTAAGTTTATTTGATTTTATGTTTATATTTTATTTATTTTTAATTTTAATTTTAATTTTTGTTGGATGATGGACGTGTGTATCCCAAGCATGTTTAAACTCAGGTACTGATGATTGACTTGGAACCTCTGTTGGTTCCAAGCTTCCACTACTCCAAGCTTCCACTACTCTTTCTGTGAAATAATACTTTCTAACATTACTTTTGAATTTCCCTCTGGTCAGTTTGAGTTATGCTCCTGTCCTTGTTCCTGATAACTGCTTAATATTAAAAAATACTGCCTTCTAGAAACTTATTCACAGAAACCCTTAATACATTTAAATATTTCAATCATGTTACCCCTATCCCTTCTGTCCTCTAGGCCAGGGCTTTTCAACCTTTTTACCGATTGTACCACTTTTAGGATATGGCAATATTCGAGTACCACCTAGCAAGGTGTCAAAAACTTGGTGACAAAAATAAAACCTGTTCAAAGTTGCAATTGCACTGAAATGACTTATGACCATTTTTCACACTTATGACCATTGCAGCAACAGGGTCATGTGATTTATATTTGGATGCTTGGCAACTTATTCATATTTATGATGGTCACAGTGTCCCAGGGTCATGTGATCCCCTTCTGCAACCTTTTGACAAGCAAAGTCAATGGCAGAGCTGCTGGTGGCCAAGTGCTAAGGTGGGACTTCCTTCCCTCCCTCCCTTCCCTGCCTCCCTTTTTCTCATTCCCATCTCCTTCTGAAGGAAGAATTTGAACCCCCCCCCCATATTTTCCCTCTTCCATATATTGATCAAACAAGGAAAGGCCTCCAGAGACAGAAAAGACAAGCTGCTGAGTGAACTAGCTTAAAAAGGCACTTCTCCTTTAAGAATTAGCTACTGGCTAGAAAGGAAAGTAAGGAGCCACAGCTGGCACTTAAAGAAGAAAAAAAAATGTAAGTACTGGCTGCCGGCTAAGGCAGCCTCCCCAAATGGCTCCATTCATAAATAAAATCTGCAGCTCCAGAGGACTCTCTCACTGTAAGTCTTTGCCTGTGCTGGCTCTTTCCCTTCCCCACTACACTTGGCTAGGCAGGGCTGCGTACCACCTGCCACTCATTAATGTACCACAGGTTGAAAAGCCCTGCTCTAGGCTGTATGCATTCATGTACATGCCTCCAATCTCTCTTGATATGTTTTGTTCCTCAGAGCTTGCACCATCTCTAGACTCATTCAATCCTATCTTTTATCTTATCAATATCAATATTGAATTTTGTTATATAATTTGTTAATATAAAAAAATGAGGATATGTTTTTAACATAAATCAAATTAGTATTCCATATTATCTACCATAGAACTTAATTTTATATCAGATTTCACTACTGATCTGCAGTAGGATCACTTGTAAAAAAGATATATATGAGCATTTTTGGACTATACTATTGATTGGAGTCATAGTGCTATTGAGAGATATATCTATCTATTTACCTACCTACCTGCCTACCTATGGTATGAGATCAGAGTTTAACACTATCAGAATGAATCAGTCTCCATACACGTACACATAGTTTTATCCAGTCTTCCTTGTTTATCACCATCCTATTACTTTTTTTTAGTTGTGCCAGAGAAGATGTGGTTAAGGCAGCAGAAAGCTTTCTTCTTTTCTCTGTTAGGATGATATCAAACTTAGAAGACAGGAACTTCTTAGTTCTAATAAATATCTTGAGAATACTAGAGGACCATGTTTTCCAAGAATGGCTACACAACTGCAATGGTGCTACTTTGGGTATATATTTCTATGCATCCTGATAGAGGAATTGGGACAGAGAAGAGATATTATTGTTTTCACTATCCCATCACTAGATAAATAAGGAAGAAAAGTCAAGATGTGTATATACAGTGGGAGAATTGCATGGGTTTGAAAAATGAGATTATCTAATCCAATAGGTTCTTATGGAATATTTCTGAATGCTCAAAATCAAATTCATATAATCAATTCCCTATTTTTAAACAAATTAATGAAATAAATTAATATTTAAGGTATTGCCTGTTGAGAACTCTCAAGCAATGTCAGACTTTGAGGGAAGCTCTAATTGCTGCAGGAAAGGAGATTGTATGGCATGGGAGAACAAAAGAAGAACCAGCTCATTATTGTAGCATATGTGAGGTTAGTAAATACATGTGTGCTGTGATTTAATATTCCTTGAACTTTTTTGAAAACATATTCTTGAAGCTTTTACTAATTTCTCTTGTATTCTCTGTAGATGTTGGTAATTTTAAACTCTGCTTTAACCCATCCATTCTCAAGTATTACATTCTTCTGTTGGACCTAGCTGTGACAAATTATTTTTCTAGGTGTAACATTAACTATCAAAAGTTTCTATTTAATGCAAGGTATAAAAAGATGTACACTTTGAATTCAGTAGTAACACATTTTTATAATTTCCTTTATGCAGCTTTTCATTTTTATGAGATCACAAATGATGTCATAGACCAATTTTCGTAGCGTATAAAGCAAAATTACAGATCATATAAATATTTTATTTTTGTAAAACAATTTCATTGTAGTCTTTAATCAATAAGTTCTAAGACGTTTAACAGAAAATGTATGAAAAGGAGCCTAATAACATGAAATAGTTAAATAGGTGGGAAAATAAAATCCCTCAGCTTGTTACTGAAAAGAAGAAATGCAGGAGATAAGTGCATATGTTTCTATGTACCTATTCTACATTTAAGGTTAGATATAGTCAGTAGCAAAGAACAAAACCTTTCTTCATTGTTCTGTAAGTCAAAAGTAACAATCCATTTTGCAGGACAAGCCCAGAATACTGCTAAACCATATTGTTGAAATTTTACCTCAAAACTAACAGATTTTGGGTGGTGCAGTTATTCCATTTTTTGAAGGGAGGGAGGAAATCAATATAGGAGCCTTTGAATACCCGTTGTTCTTTAACCTCTCCCTGTCACCAAATCTATCTGCAAGTCATCATTCGGGTCCCTGCTTTAAGCAAACATTTCACTATTTCATTTCAACACTAATCTCATGTTGTAATTCATCATAAAACTAATCTCAGATCTGTGTTCTTTGAACTGTGAAGAGCATGCTTTGATGAACAAATATAGAAACTCATCGGGTAACTCTAAAATGGAGTTCAAAAAACTGTTCAGATTGATCCTTTTGCATAATTGCAGAAAATGTTACGAACATCACAAAATTAAAAATACTTTTAAAAATTACATGGCCAAAATCTCCTAGAAGGACATAGAAATCTTGTAAGGTTTGGAACAACTCATGTCATTCTGACCATTTTTTATTGTATTTATTTAATTGGGGCGGGGGGGGAATGAGAAAGTAACAGTAGACACTACCTAGTGGCCTTTTGGTGATGTATTGCTGAACCCTAAGGTAGAAAAATGAAATTTCCTGGATTTTCTCCTTTTAAAAACAAAGAAAGAACTTATTAATAAAGTACCAGATTCTGTTATCTACAAATCATAATGTTTAATATATTAAAAGTAACTATATTTGATTCTTAAACATAAGCATGATGATAAACAGATAAGTGCATTACTAATCTATTTTCACAAAACATCAGATTAGTAAGAAAAACCTCTTAACGTATTTGTGAAAATAGCAGCACCTCTTGGAGTCCCCAAAGTATCTTGGTGTTGCAGGTATTTCTAGACTTCAGCATAGACATTTGAATTGGAGAATGGAGAAATCTTTTCTTTTGTTAAGATTTTGAAGAACATTTGAGAGGAGTAAAAGTTTTTTCATATTAATACTGTAAATATTTTTTTCATAATTAATAATTTTTATTCAGTTCTCCAGTTTATTTTTTTTAAGATCTCTGGTGATGGCAGAAAAAAAGTCTTATAACTAAAACCATAAATTTTCAGAAAAATAATGGAATGTTCTTTATGGGCACTGATTAGAATTTTGGGAGGAATTGGATCACCAGAGGCTAAAGAAAGAATGCTATTAATTCAGAGCATAGATGTCTATTCTTATTTCAGCACACCCCTACACACACACGCCCTTACAGCTCCTATTTTTCTCACTTAGATAGTAGTATGAATTTATTTTCTATGAAAGTGATGTCATGTCTAGGGTTAGACTTTGCATGTATATCCTAAATTGCTGTGTGATTTTCCCTCTAACTTTGTCTACTATTTTAACATTAGTTTTATCATCTTTTTGTGATTCAACAGGTAGAAGTCTTCAGTTTGCTTTATGTTACAAATGAGAGTAATTCTCAAAAAACCTATGTTGTAAATTGCCTAGACTGTGCACGAAAGATAAGTGGGAGCCTGGAAAACTTTGTGGTGCTAGAACAATACAGAATGGAGGATCTAATGCAAATCTATGACCAATTTACATTAGTAAGTGATGAAGATACAAAATACATTGGATGCATTATTGTAAATAAAACATGTTTGAATAATGCTATAAATTATTAACTTCAGAAAACTAAAGCTTATTAATCTCTCCAAATTAACTTATGTCCATCTGTATTCTTTCTATAAAGCAAATTCATTCCTTGAGTGCTGAATGATGATAATTTAAGATCAATTGATAGCCCTACATTCCATGACATCTGACTTTTCATTATCCAGGAAATGGCATTGAGATGCAAGGCAACTGGACATGTCAGGAAGAAATTGCAGGGGTGTATAGAGCTCAGAGAATATAAATTGCAAAATTATTTAGTTGTAGCTCCAGATATTACCATGTGGTTGAAGGGAATTGAACTCATCCCAAAAGTCATCTCCCAGTTAATTTTTTCTCTAAATTCCACATATACCAGAATTGCTTTTATTTGATTTTTAGACAGCCTGGTAATAATAATAATAATAATAAAGTTGGAAGGGACCTTGGAGGTCATCGAGTCCAACCCCCTGCTCAGGCAGGAAACCCTATACCATTTCAGACAAATGGCTGTCCAGTCTCTTCTTAAAAACTTCCAGTGTTGGAGCATTCACCGCTTCTGGAGGCAGGTTGTTCCACTGGTTAATTGGAAGTTTCTCCTCAGTTCCAGGTTGCTTCTTTCCTTGACTAGTTTCCATCCATTACTTCTTGTCCTGCCCTCAGGCGCCTTGGAGAATAGCTTGACTCCCTCTTCTTTGTGGCAACCCTGAGATATTGGAATACTGCTATCATGTCACCCCTAGTCCTTCTTTTCATTAAACTAGACATACCCAATTCCAGCAAACGTTCTTGATATGCTTTAGCCTCCAGTCCCCTAATCATCTTTGTTGCCCTTCTCTGCACTCTTTCTAGAGTCTCAACATCTTTTTTACATCGTGGTGACCAAAACTGGATGCAGTATTCCAAGTGTGGCCTTACCAAGGCATTGTAAAGTGGTATTAATACTTCACGTGATCTTGATTCTATCCCTCTGTTAATGCAGCCCAGCACTGTGTTGGCTTTTTTGGCAGCTGCAGCACACTGCTGGCTCATATTTAAGTGATTGTCCACTAGGACTCCGAGATCCCTCTCACAGTTACTACTATTGAGCAAGGTACCCCCTATACTATACCTGTACATTTGGTTTTTCTTGCCTAAATGTAGAACCTTACTTTTTTCACCATTGAATTTCATTTTGTTAGATAGCGCCCAATGTTCAAGTCTGTCCAGGTCCTCCTGTATCTTAAGCCTGTCTTCTGGAGTGTTGGCTATTCCTGCCAGCTTGGTGTCATCCGCAAATTTGATGAGTTCCCCATCTATCCCCTCGTCCAAATCGTTGATGAAGATGTTGAAGAGCACTGGCCCCAGAACAGAGCCCTGGGGCACCCCACTGCACACTTCCCTCCATGTAGATGCGGTTCCATTGAGGACCACACGCTGAGTACGGCCGGTCAGCCAGCTACGAATCCATCTGGTGGTGATGCTGTCTAACCCACATTTTTCTATCTTATCAAGTAGTAGGTTGTGATCTACTTTATCACATGGTACTTGCAGTAGAGTCAATAAATGCATAATACAACATGTTAGATCCTGTTCATTTAAAAGTTAAGGAGAAAGATGATTCCCTGATGGGGCTTATAATCACAAATAGTCCTCACTTATTAACCACTCAATCAGTGACTATTCAAAATTATGATGTTGCTGAAAAAATAACTTTATGGCCAATTTACAATCTTCACAGCATCTCTTAGTCAGATGATCACCATTTCAGTCAGTATATGTTGTCCTGTTTCCCCCCCCCCCCTCCAAAGGGATTGCAACAGAGTCAGTTGTTTGTTTTTCTATTCATCAAAAGCAATGCATTTGGGCAGTGGTGGGATTCAGCCGGTTCACACCACTTCGGCAGAACCGGTAGCTAATTTTTTTGTTGCCCAGGCCCAGAATGGACTTCCGGAAGCAGCATCCACACAGAGAACCGGTTGTTCACATATTTGAATCCCACCACTGCATTTGGGTCATCTACCTGGAGCTGGGAGCAGTAGGCAGCTATGCAAACAAATTACTCTCTTACAATGACTTCCTCTCCAATCTCTTCACTCTGCAAGATGGGGGAGAAGCAGTGTCTGTAGACAATCTCTCCTTTGCCTGACTGTTTCTCACCTTCTCATAGAATGGAGAGATTGGAAAGGATGGAATTACAAGAGAGTAACTTGTTTATGCAGTATTCCTATGGTTACCAGTCCTAGACTGCTTGTACAATCACATTGTTTTCAATGTGTACAAGATAGTAAACAGGCATTCAAGCATGCCAAAAGCCGGGAAAGTGATTAGGAGGCAAACAAAAGCTGAAGATGTGAAACAGTCCATGAGATTTGTCTTTTTACAGTCAGAAAGTACAGTTGCAGTCATTTTCCCACTTAGCAACTGCTTCACTTAGCAGCATAATTGTCAGTCCAAATTAGGTTTGTTAAGTGAGGACTACCTATAAATTCATTCAGCTGTCTTAGAGCCACATTTAACAAGAAATTTGTTCTCTCTTTTTTTCTTTTTAATGTAGTATGAAACTGGCCTGACTGCTACCAGCTGGATATTGGCTGTATTCTCCTTTGCCCATAGAAAAAAATATTTGCTACAATATTTTTAGATTTTAAATTATTTCCCATGTCCTAATTCAGCAAGTAGCCTTGCTCAGTGGTGGGATTCAAATATGTGAACAACTGGTTCTCTGTATGGATGCCGCTTCCGGAAGTCCATTCGGGGCCTGGGCAACAAAAAATTAGCTACCGGTTCTGCCAAAGTGGTGCGAACTGGCTGAATCCCATCACTGGCCTTGCTCCCATGGAAGTAATATAACAGAAAATTAGAGAATTATGCATTTGTAAATGTAAGCACTGGAAATGATCTTGGAGATCATCCTTTCCAAGTTTCTACACCTTGCAAGAATCCACTACTACAGCATCCTCTTAACAAATGGCTATCCAAATTCTTTTTAACACCCCCACCCCATCCCTCAGTGAAAGAAGTTTACTACTTCTTGAACCATCCTGTTTATTGTTCAAAAACATTTGCTATTAGGATCTTTCTTCCAAGTCCAGCCAAAAGCTACTTACTTGTAATGTAAATACATTGTTTCTTATCTGTCTTTCAAAACAATTCTGCCCCATGTCTCCTCTAAGGTTTCTCATCTCCAGATCAAGTATACCCAGTTCCTCCCAACTGTTCCTTATAATTTTTTTCCTTCCAGTCCCCTGATAATCTTGATGATTTTCCTGTGGATACCCTTCAGTTTTCAATATCTTTCCTTTATGCAGTGTCCAGAGCCATTTGCAATGTCCTGCATGAGGTCTGGCCAATACAAATGCAGAGGAAATGTGATGGTAATCTTGACCTTGACAGTAAAAGGAAACTTTGTGCCACTTGATACTTTCCTCCAACTTGACTCAGAGCATTTGGCTACATCTGTTCAGCCAGCTCTATATCCAGCTCATGGTAACCTAGTTCAGCCCATGTTTTATCATCCTCTTTGCTAGAATCTTATGAATTAGAAATATACCACATCCAATACACAATGATCACTATATTCCATAGCCATTTAAACTGTTCACTCTATGAAAAGGAAATCAGACTGATTAGGTACACTCTTATCTATTTACTATTAAAAAGCTCTGGTTCCTGATGTCAGTTCTGCAAATGAACCATGACACCTGAATCTTTTAACTGAGCAAAATGGTAGAACATAGGGCAAAACCTTTGGAACAAAAGTATCCCAAATGGGCTAACTTATAGAATGTGTTCAAAACCAGGAATCCATGACTCCTATGGAATTGAAATTTGGCAAATTGTATGAAACATTTTATGACATAAATAACATGAAGCAGTTTATGACATAATACAAAATGTCATAAAACATTTCCTATCCTGATTTTGTCTGTGCTATACAGTTCAACATGGGCTATTTTCAAGGCAGATACACCTGTTAATCTATCTCAGCTTTTCCAGTGAAGGCAAAACATTAGAAGTTGTGTCATTGTTGAAGTCATTGAGGAATCTGGTAAGGAAATATCTCTGAAACAACTCAATGGGGCACGGACTGTCTTGTTTATGGATAAACCCATGGTAGCTCTCTCTATGCAATGCATTCTTTTCTAAACGTTGATAGAGCAACTGCTAAATAATTCATTCCAACGTTTTGCTAGTTTTAACATCAAGTTGATTGGTTGATAGTTTATTAAGCTCTTGTTTCCCCTTGTTAAAAGGGTAAGTACTATGCCTCACCTCCATTTTTCTCATAAATCGTAGAAAATAGCTCCAAGATGAAATCTGCAAGTTCCTGTAATGTAATTGGTTTGACCCTGGAGGCTTAAATTCATTCATGTTGATCATATACTCCTTATCCATCTCTTGGTGACTTGTGTTGTGGCCCCCTCTTTTTATCAATTGCTTTGCTTAGGTTTATTTCAATATAGTTCCCCTTTGGGGAAAAGTTAAAATAGGTTCTAGATGAGCAGATCTGTTTATCTTCTTCAACGTTCCAGAAAATTAGCAGAATAATAAAATAACAGAGATGTAAGAGAAACTTCAGAGCAAATTCTTCTTGACTGACCTGGGCCTTTCTTCCATTTCTTAGCCCATCAATTGGGAAGTTTCTTTTAATGCTGTTGCACTTCTGCAAGTAATCTTTGTGTCTAATTTAAGATGTTCCTACCTTTCTTGATAAGCTGGAGAGTGCCCCATTTTGTAAAAAAAATAAAAAATGAAAATTTCTGCATCCCCTCAGATTCAAGCACTTGGCTTTAAATCTACCTTATTCTAATGTATTTAGGTTTTAGTTTCAGTGATTTCCACTATCCCTTTTACTTATCTGGATCTTTCAAAATAATTTCCTGCAATAATTCAGGTCATTTAATCCTGCAGTAATTCAGGTCAGGTCATTTCTGAACTTTTAAGAATAAAGTTTCAAACAGGCAGAGAACAAGAAAGCTGAGAGCTCTGTACACATGAGAAGTTAGGAAGATTATGTAATGGTATGTGTCTCTAAATGAACTGAAGAAAATGAATAAAATGTTAAAATGTCCTCTGATTATGGGGATGACAGAAACTGTGAACTTTTTACATCTTGCATTAATGCATATCCTGCATACTTTCACCTACAATGTGATCCGAGCTTCATCAAAGTCCTATTAATATATAAAGAGATTTGATTTAAAAAACCCCACAACATATAGATTTGGTTTAAAAAAAACCCACATTCACCTATAATTCACTGCTTGTTTGGGGGAAAGCAGGGAAACTTTTAATTTAGTAATGATGGTACTCCATGTAATAGATTTCAAACTAATATTTTTTTACCTGTTGATGAACCCCACAATTGGTCTGGAGGCACTATGGTCCATTATCTTGTGCAAAACTGCTTAAATTGGTTGATATTTTTGGACTGTCTTTCATAAACTGTTCACTTCAAGTCTTGCCATAATCTTGAATTAAAATCAAGGTATGAACTCGGTCATCCCAAAGTGTTTCAGGATTTTTGTCATGTTTCATGAAGCACATTAGTTTAAATTTTGACTTACAGATAAGATACTATGACATTATCTTGTGGAAATTTCTAGTACAGTTTTCTCAATGATGCTAACTTGTTCAAGTTCTAAAGCTACAAAATAGCCTCAAACCATAATCTTCCCACTATCATGCTTCAAAGTTGGGATGAGTTTTTTTTTTTATTGGAATGGATGGTATTATTTTCTTCAAAAAAATTAATGTCAAAAAATATCATTTTCATCTCCTCTTTTTCATAGAACATTGTCCCAAAACCATGCTGGATCATGCAGCAGGGATTTTCTTCCTGGTATCATCCCATGTGTGCATCATTCTGATAGCTTTCAGATTTTTTGCCATTACTCTGGAGTTTTCTTTGACCTTCTGGTATATTCTACACATTACTCTTGGAATGATTTTGTTGAAGAACCTTTCTTGAAAGTCCTGGGAAAAGTATGAATGGCGTTGCATTTTGTCCATTTGTACAATGTCATCCAGACTGGATTGGTGGAGACAATAGCCTTTCGCTATTGTCTTATATCTCTTTCCAGTCTTGTGAACATTGACAATGTGTTTTTTTAGGTATATAGAGTTCTTGTGCATAAAACTGTCCAGAAGAGCCTACTTTGATGTTGATAACCAAAATGTGTGTCTTATGTAATAGGGCCCCTCAAACTTGCATTCCTTGGTCATCTCCTAAATTAAAATATCTGACTCAACTTACCCTTTAGGAACTGATTAACCTTTTTTCCAACAAAGATAATAAACATACTCAGTAAAATCATACCACAGTACAGTACATAGTTTTGTATGTTGTTTGTTTAATTTGATTGTTAATGGGATTTAAATGAAGCTTTAATTGCATTATAGGTTATAGTAGTGCAGAATTGCAGATGCTTCTAAAATATTCATTTACTTTGTCACCACTGAAATTGCAAAGTGTTTTGAAAAGCTGCAGTGGAACAGCATTTAGAATAGATTGACTACTGTAGGTCAAGTCAATATTCTGTATGTACTGGATAGTTGTCCTATAGTATATGAAGGTTTTTTTAAAAGGTAAATCTGATGTGTTTTCTCTTTACAGGCACCTCCATTGCCATCATCTTCATCTTGACATATTTCCAAGGACATTTATATAAAACCTTTTCTGATATTCAGGAAGTGACCCAGTTCTGCACCATGGATTTTTGTAGCGATCCCATAAGGCTGCTGGCTGAAAGCTGTGTCTATGCAACCTTCCAAGTGTGGAGTGTCAACCAACTGGACAGGAGAGAGCACAGCTCCTACTCCAGAATTTTAAAAAATAGAAAGCTCATTCAGCTGAATTGAAAAAAAACACCCCATGTTTTGTATATATCTGACAAAACTGGCAACATTATACAGACTACTGACTTGAAGACCACCTTTTTTCTATTTCTCTGTTTCTGGGCTGATGAATTGGTTTCATCAAATTCTCTATCCCACTCCCCTTGAAAGATTTTTTTTCCCTCCTTCTTCTTGGAAAAGTACTGGCTTAGCTGGTCCTTTCTATGTAAGGTAGTTAGAATTTTATGTCTTTCTTTGGGCTACTTTGTTTTTTAATGTGAAACTTAGGTGATACTTTTTTTTCTACTGCTTTTATGTTATTCTGTCTTGTTTTGAAACCATGATGGTTACTTTTTCTTTCCTAAATAAAATTTTAAAAAATTAACAGCCAAGTCACAAAGATAAATGGGTTGCACATAGACTAAAGAATAAACTTCAGATTTGTGATTTTGTTTCTAATCTTGATGTAAATTTACACTATTTATAAATACATATTTATTGCTTGAAAATATTTGTGAATGGAATGCTGTTATTTTTTCCAGATTACCTGCCATTGAAATTTTAAGGAGTTCTGTAATTTCAAACATTACTCCTATTACATTTTCTATATGTAAATAAAACTGCTTAGCATTGTACAGAAACTTTTATTAAAATTGTTTAATGTTTAAAGTTTTGTATTGTTTGAGTTTTAAAAAATTATGTACATGGCCCCATTATTGTTGATTTTTTAAAAATCTGATTATATATATTTTATATATACTCTTTTGTGTGTGTGTATATATAATATATATATATATATAAAAATATATATAAAACTGAATATAAATATATGTATAAAGATTAGAGCCTAAAATTTCTTGTTTTTAAGTTTTACATATATATGGTAGAATTGAGGTGTCTACTGTAAATATTGCTTACAAAAGTATGATTATTTTTAAATATATATATATATATGGTATGTATCCTCAAGATATATGTCCTTCAGACTGATTTATTGTTAAATTGCACTTCCTGCAATGACAGACTAATAGCTGATGCCAAATTGTAGAAGTAATAAATGAAATAACCTAGTTAGAAGCTCCAATGAAATATAACTTAATGGGATTTTGAAGATTCAATTTAGGCACCTTGGAATTTAGTAAGGAGTTATACAGGAAATAGTTTGAGAATGATATCTTTACCTAACCAAAATAAGAAATGTACATTCCAGTTGTTTTTTTAGCAAGCATATGGCTACATTGTCTTAAGTACAAATCATGCTATATTTTTGCTTATTATGTAATTCAATCACTGATAAATTTTTAAAGCATTAGTGTCCTTTAGGGCATGTTCTTTGTTTAAAATTACTGATAATATTATTTTTTATCCAGTTGCTCCCATATGCTTCACCTGTCACATGAAAACCCATTAAATTGAAATCCAAGTTCTTTGTTCATCCCAGTGGATTAGTTTACTGATTCATAAACTTCTGAATTGAACTGATAATTGTTAAGTTCCATAAATGTCTTACTATATTTGATGTTGTTGAAAGAAAGTATCAAGATTTGTTGAAATAATGGTTCTTACATTGTTCTCAGGAGATCATGCCTCCAGAAGGGTAAGAGAAAAATCAGAAATTACTGGGACCAAAACCAGTTTCAAAACAGTTACCTTTATTACAGTACTTCAGATAATAATTTCAGAATCAGTGTAATACATAGCACTTTCAAGTATGGCGCTGAAGAGAATTGGTATTTAATCTTAGCCCCGCATATATAGTTTGTATTGTTCAATAAGTAAACTGAAATTTGCATTATCTGCTAATATAAACAAAGATGGTTTATTTGAAATGCCCCAAAACTGGACAACATGGCAAGAGAGAATTCTTATTGTCTTACATTTCGGTATGTTTTGTTTGATAGACTAACAGTATCAGTTTACAATGTGAGCAAAGGATTAATGTTGGTGTTTATTTGGCATATTTCCAATGAAGTAGCTGTTGTGTTTCAGTGCTGAAATTCTGGAGGTAAAATATGCCTTCAGTGAGAAAATGTCCTTTTGTTCACATAGAATTATCCTAGCAGAGACATTTGATCCAAGTATAAAGATATCTTCCGTAGTCACAAATAATTAGTTTTGCAGATTCAGCATTGCCTTTTTAAACATTAAATACCACTTATTTTTTAGGATTGAAATAAAAACAAAATTAATATATATATATATATATTTAATATATATTAAATATATATATACTGTGTGTGTGTGTAATATAAACATAAAATAATAAAATAGATTTTATGAAAAAACAGAATGGAGTAAATCTAAAACCTGTGCATTCTCGGGGGGAAAATATATTTGTTATGAGATAAAATTATAGTTTCTCCACTATTGAATATAGCACAGCATTTACCCTCCAAACCTGTATGAAATGATATATCCAAATAAAAAAGCTTAGGCATTACAGGATTATAATTAAAATTTCCTGTGAATTTCTGATTTGTAACTGGTAGCTCTTATATAAGTTAGCAAGATTTTCTTTTTAAAGATCAGATCCAGGAAAAGAAATGTGAGGATCTGATAATTTGTGCCATTTCCCGTAGCAGTGGAAGGCTTGTGTAATATCAACATTCTGCCATCAGGTTAACGTGCATTCTTCATTATTTGAGGTAACCTTCAAATAAGTATTCAGAAACTATTACATAAGCAAAATGGACAAAGGCATTCCCTGAAAACAGAGATAATATTAAAAGACTCAGATTAGCCCCTCCCTGATTCACTGGGGTGAAGAGGGAAGAGGAAAAAAACATATCCAACTTAGGAGATTTGTTACTATAGCCTACCAATAAACTAGTTCTAATCTTCCTGTGGAGTTGATTTTCAAGCCTGGTCTACCTTATGGGACCGATAGGCAATATGCCAAGAATGCAAATAAATAAGTGTTGCTTGATTTCTCCACTGCTTTAAATAGTTCTAGTAGATTACCCTACATCACTCTAGGAAGGAGCAGTTTGTTTTCATGCTCTTAATTTATATAGATTTTGTCCACAGATCGTGTCATCTGCTGTTACTTTTGTTCTTTGCAGGTATCTTCATCACCTTTTTGTGAAGTAGGCCTGTGAGATTCATCATTACTTAGATTCAGCGTGCTATAAATCAAATCCTGTAAGGGATAGAGATTACTCAGATTTGATGGCTTTGTAAAAGCAAATTGCAGATCTTTCAAAGAGACATGAAGTAATGACTAATCGCTGCAACGCTGGTTGGCAGATGAGAAAGTCAAACATGGCTCTTCCAAAAAAATCCTGACATGTCTTAATGACAACTTTATCATTCAAAGAGTGGAGGAATGCTAAGAGAATCAGTTGTCTTTGTTCTATTACTGTTTAATAAAGATTTAGTTCAGAAAGTAAAATATAAGAACTTTAGAGAGAAGTGACTGTAATACTGAGGTACTTGATTTTAAGAGAGAAAAAAGTGGTTAAGCCTTTGTGTTTATTAAAATCAATTTATATAGCCACACATATCACAAATGTGATTCTTAGTTTGGAGTTAGTCACAAATATTAATGATACAAAGCAGTGACAAGTAAGAAGATAAAAGAATAAGTTTAAGAATGATAAGAGTTCTTAAAAAGATATTAATGACAAATAATCCCATTGAGGGGGGAAAAATGGATGACAGAAGAAAATGATGGGGCTGCACAAAAATCTCAGATGAGGATTTGAGATCAAGGTCATACATGAAGAAGTTGACTAGGCCAGAGCTGAAGAGTTTGTTTTCAAAAGCAGAAGGTCAATATAAGCTAAAATATGAAAAGGATGCTAAGTTTATATTAAAAAAACCAATCAGTATTGCAGCTGATTCA
Source organism: Azemiops feae (assembly GCA_023970755.1). Taxonomy (NCBI): domain Eukaryota; kingdom Metazoa; phylum Chordata; class Lepidosauria; order Squamata; family Viperidae; genus Azemiops; species Azemiops feae. The sequence continues at coordinate 333,402 of JALGBA010003976.1, read as the reverse complement.
TAAAAAAAGCCTTGTGCATTATTGTTAAAGCTATGCCACCAATGAATTTACAATGCTCAAACTTGAATCACTCAACTATTTTGGGGGGCTGCCTAATCAACACTTGGGTATTACGTTTTGCAAAACATAAGCCACAAAGAGCCTTCCTACTTGCGATGTTCAACCATGTGTCTCATTGCAGATAACCTTCCATCAAAAAAACCAGAGTATTTGATTACTTTCTTACAATGAGTTGGATCCATTGTGAGTAGAACTTTCTTGAATATTTGCACTCGTACAGGTGCAGACATGGAAAAGTTTTCTAACCACTACTTCCTCCATTTGTGGCATAGTCGCAACCAAAGATATTAATAGGAATCAAGGAATTGGAACTATTGAATCTTTCCAAAATTGCAAGGAAGCATTTGCTGTATTAACCAATTACTCCAAATCTCAAGTCAGAGGTGAGAGCCCTTTGTACCTAAAATAGAAGCGAACTACCAAGATTGCAGGATCAGGCTGGGCTGTTAATTCCCAGCAAGGAAAGTTGCAGGTGCAGAAAAAATGTAGGATGCATGACTGCATATGTGAATAGAGTACCAGCAAGGCTGAAATGCCCAGTAGACTCTAGTTTTGGCTTGCTTGGGTCACGTTAAGAGGAATTGTCTTGGGCTCCATATAAAATATATAGTTAATGTATATAAATAACAAACTTCCTTTTTAAAATATTTTTATTATTACGCTCTTATTGGGCCACTTTACTAGTTGTCCAGGGTCTCATGCAGCCAGCAGCCACCCCATTGTGTTAATATTAAAAGTCAGTAAACGGTATTCAAAATTTCTATGATCACCCCTTAGAAATAATCGGGCAAAGATTCATAGGAAAAATATGACTTTAGGTGCTTGTGTATTGCAAGGATTGTGGCCAATGGAGTGCTGGGATAAGGCTGTTCCAAAGAGTAGGAGGGCCACTCAGAAGGCCTGCCATTTGCTTTACTCCCAACTTACCTCTCAAAGAATGGAGACTCCCAACAAGCCTGTTCTATATTATCATTCTGGATAATTCAGTCCTGACAAGGCATTGCTTGTTGTAAAGAGCTTTCAAGGTAATGGTCAGCAGTTTGAATTGGGCCTACTGGTAATCAATGCAGCAGTCTGAAAAGTGTTATTCTTAGTATTATTCTATGCTGGTGGGATTGTACCAGCAGCAATCTATCCCCATGTTTTGTACCAGCTACAGCTTCTGAATCATCTGCGAAGATACCCCCAGTTAAGCACATTGCAATAGTCCAACCAACTGGCAATTAGGTCTTATTTGTCATCATCGGTAACACAAATCCTACTTGAATGAGGAAAGAACAAAAAGAAAAGTTCTGTATTTTTGGAAAAGGAATGATTCTATTCGGCAGTGACCTACACAGGTTCCTTTGTAAATGGAACCCCCACCAGAAACAAACCAAACAATCTACGTTAATAGGATTAGAGAAAAGTATTAAATATTGTGTTCCATAAAAAGAACCAGCAGAAATCAAATTGGCTAGAATTTGACTGAGACACTATCGGGGACATTTGAGTGGTATAAAAGGGGAGTGGTGTAAAATCCTCTTTTTTTCCAGTATAGAAACTCTGTGGGTGTACATGAAATGGAAATATGCTACCTTTTGATCCAATCCCCACCCACCCATCCCCTAAATCACACTAGGTCTCAGAAGAACTGTCAAGCCCTTCCAGGCGGGTTGTAATTTAGCAGAACCAAAACCTAGGACATTTTTCATCTTTCAATTTTCAGGTGAGAAAATCCAACAGTGTCTTAAGGAGAATGGAGCAAGGTTTCCACACACTTGGGTCTTGTTTGGGTTGCGCTTTAAATGGTTGATGGTGTATCGTCCTAATTCTTCAAATGCTACCATAAGTTTCTCAGCTACCTCATCAAATGTTAATCCTTGTGCAGCCGCTGTTAAAATTGTTCACGTAAATGAATAGACATGTTAGGGTTTTAGCTAAAGATAACTTTGTGTTAACCTTAAAATGTTCTTTTTAAAAGGCTACTTGAATTATCTGCAGCACAAGAAAATGTATTTAGTTGGAGCTAAATAGGCTGTTAAAATGAAAACTGTGTGTACTATATGTGTATTTAAGAATGTCCATTTTCATGTCTGATCTTTAGCATAGCCCCCACTTCCTTCTATTAATAATTTGCCAGCAAAAAGTATAGACAATTTATGTCCTAGAACCTCTTTTATTTATATAGAATAGGGTTCTTGCATTTTTAGAAGTAATAAGTATATTTCACTATAGCAGAAGTAGGATGGAAAAAAGGGCACAATCACAGCTTTCACGGGTAAAAGGTTCTTCCAGGAGACCGTGAAAGATAGCAGCTTCAGAGGTAGGTGGTACTGAATGGCTGCAAACTCCAGGATATCTGAGCTGTGCAGGCCCTGTGGCCCATCCTCAATTCACTAAAGTGTGTGCTCTTAACTGGAGGCACTCTCATAACCCTAGTTTGAAAACCTGACACTATCATCATGAGGAGGTAATTCAACCAGTAAAATATCATTTTGCTTTATAATCCACATGTACATGTTTACATGTGTTATATATAAAACACTGAAATGAACTTAAAAATAATATATGTAATGCAATGTCTTAACCTTATATGGCCATAAAAGTAATTGAATAGCTGAATTCTATGTCACTTATTTTAAAAAAGCACATTGAGATGAATGTAGACAAAACATTTAGTTCACAAAAAGGTCAAAAGTATGAGCTGAAAATCAGAAAGAAACTTCCTATTAAAATTTCCACCTTAGTTGTGAACTTATTAAGCATCATGTAACATGCTGAAATCTCTGAGCTTCAACCTTCTATCAGTCTTGGGGGGGGGGGAATCTAGAAAAATATTACCGAGCTATTGTGAAGTACTTTTAAAGTATTCCAGTTCCAGGTAAAATCACATTATATTTAAGTATGTAGTTATTATTATAAAAGAAATGCAAATCCCCCCCCTCTCTCTGTCTCTCTCTCTCTCTTCCACTGCTTTTTGCATGATTGCTCCATATATTTGGATTATTCCTTAGTTCGTCATCAAATCATTTCTATTCTTGCCAAAGTTAATTCCTTAGAAACAGCTTTCTAAAATTACTCACCCTTCCTATTGAAATTAAATTCTGGCTTTCTCCATCTTCCTTATCAAACCTTACAACCCTACCTCCATTTTGTTCTTTTAATTATAGTCCATACTTCTTCTAGACCAGGGGTGTCAAACTGCCAGCCCATGGGCCGGTTTCATCATACCGAAGCCGCGCCCACCCCATTGCCGGCAATGCAAAAAGAGTCGAGATACGTGGCGACACGTCACGTGACGTGGCAAGTTTGACACCCGTGTTCTAAACCAAAACCTCATCCCATAAAATATACTTAAGTTAATTAAGACCTGGAAGGCCTTTTTGAAATCAGCAAGATGTTTACATCATGTAACTATCTTTGAATTTCAAAGAGTACTAATTTTAGCATGCTTCAATACTTTCCCAAAGTAGTTTTGGAGGAGGACTGATATAAAAAAGTTCCCTATGTGCTACAGCTGTGTCCCTACAGACAAAGGGGATATTGAAATTGTACCTCACGTCTTGTTATACAGTATTGTACCCTCTGTAAGGATCCTAAGACTCATCTTATGATTCCTTACCTGATAAAACACCCAGGAAATCCTGAGCTTTTTTTCTGTACAATTATTGTTATCAGATTAGTATGATTTAGTTTCCTTGAACACAGCCAAATTCTGTTACACTCCTTGTAAAATTAGATATACCTTCACTGGTCCACTGATGAATCCACCACCAATTGAAACATTCTTATCCTGTTTTGTTTTTATTTTATTATTAATGTGTTTTATTTGTAACTCTGGTCTGGGATCATAATAAAATTCTCTTTCTCTCTTTCTCTTCCATACTTATGTTTCTATTTGTGTACTCTATCTTCCAGAAGAGCAGGACTCAGAAATTTCCTTTCCATACACTTTGTGATTGAAAGAAAATATTTCTTATCAGAACTTGGGGTTACATTTGGTAGATTTCAAATGTTAACAGATAAATAACATATGCATTATCTAACACTTTAAAATGAAGAAAAGAATAAGAAGAACCCTGGAAATGTGTAATAATGGAAGAACTCAAGGACATCTAGATAAATATGGTATTGCTGTACATCAAGTGTAGGTTTATTCTAATATAGGGTTTTGTGTGGGTCCCCCCCCCTTTTTATAAGTAGAATGGAGAGGCTGCTATCTTGAATGGAATAAATGATCTTGTATAAATCATTTGGAATTGGGTTTTGAATCATTGAATAGAATGGATAGGAAACAACTTAAGAAAGGATCGATATTTCTTTGAAAATATGTTGGATCTCCAAAATACCTTTTGAGAAATACATCTTGAAATAATTCAATAACAGAAATAAATATGAAATGAGAGAACAAGAACAATAATATGTAGCTTTGACATAGGTAATCACATGGATGCTACAATTCTATATGAGTCCTGAAAAAGTAAACCAAATAGCCACAGAGTTTTAATCTGGAAGACAGCGAACGTCCAATACAAATCCTAGTGCTCACGTTCTGAAGAGTTTGCTGGGCAACTCCATTCTTTTAACTTCCACAGCAGAAGAAGTATGTAGTTTATAGCCCAAAGATTCCAAGAAAATATTCATTTAGAGCTTTGTGCTATATTTGCAGTCAGGATATCGGTAAACAAAGCGGGAATCGCAGATCTGCAGAGGTTTCAAAATGTCTACTAGCAGTTGAGTTGCTGTGATAATCTCTTGGTCAGAAAGAAAACTGTTTGCACAGGTACTTAAAGCGCTGTCAATCTTCTCCTGCAGAGGTGATTGGAATTTTTGTTTTAAGAGGTTGGGCAACAGTTTCTCACATACCATGATAAGGTTCTGGCTTTCCTTGATGGAGCTACAGGAAGGGAGCACAGGCTCACAATCCACAGCTAAGCAGCTAAATATATCCTTGTATTTCTGTTGTCTATTCATCAAGTCTCTGCCTATTAAAAAGAATGAAAAAGTCTGCTTAAAACATAATTATATTGTTATTATGTTTACTAGGTAGCCAATAATCAATTTTCTGTGTGCAAAGCACAGAGAAATTTAAAATATAAAAATAACAGTAACATTATGGTAATAAAAGTATGTTGAATAAAATTGAAATAAATCAGAAATAAAGAGGAAAAAAGTAATGCAGTACAATATATAACATTAAAATAAAAGCCAGCAACAAATAAATAAAGCAATACAAAAATCTAAAGGCATTCAAAAGTTTTTAAACTATTTGGCAAAAAACATATCCTCAATATTAATATTGCTAAGAAAATACGGATCACTAGGCTATAAATATAACAAAGAAATAACACTAAAATATCATCTTGTAAGGAAATATTTTCATTATAAGCATATGCAATGTTGACTTTGACATTGCTTCAGTTTTTTTATTCATATATTTATTTAACAAATCTAATTATTTGTCTTACTTTCATTGTTAACTTTTGAAACATCATTGTAAGAAAACTGTATTAAAGATAATATAGAATTCCATCTAGTTTGACAATCAGTTCTTCAATCTGGCTTCAACAGAAATATTTATAATCTGTCACATGCTAATTTTGACACTGTTTTCTGTCTATATAGTTAGTTAATTGGCTATTATTATATGAGTTAAGCTGAAAGAAAAGTGAATTGAATGTATTTTCAGCTCACCTGTCAGTCCTACTAGATAGGCCAGATTAGGAAACCAATTCTACAGGAAAACTGGAACTACCTTTGTCAAGATTGGCTATAATAATGGAATCCTGCAAGTCTGATTGTCCAATACCCTACCCACCACTTCTTATACTTCAATGAATCAGGGAGGTGTCTGCCTGCCATTTCTTAATATTATCTTGTTTCTCAAGGCTTAAAAATGTTTAAGCCTCCTTTGCTTATGTAACGGTTCTTTCATATGAGAGCTGAATGCAATGAAATTTCATTTTAATGTATGCTGATTAGTGTACATTTAAAGTGACAACGTTTTATTCTATTCTATTCTATTCTATTCTATTCTGTTCTGTTCTGTTCTGTTCTGTTCTATATCTCTGTTAGTCATTTTATCCCTCTCTATAGTGCCTCCTAACCTGTTGTGACATATTATTCAAGATTGCATCTGAGTACCTTCTTGTTTGTCAATGACTCCTAGCATGCTGGCATCCTGGATAAAGAGTTGTCCATTGTTGAAAACACCAAACATGTCAGCATCAACATGAGTAAAGTAGAAGAAATAGTTCAGGTCATTATTCATCATGAAATTGATAATAGTGAGGAGCTGAAGAGCTAAATCTGCTGTCACATCAGAAGAGGAGTCATAAAATTCCTTCAAAGGCCTAGTACTGACTGTTACTATTAGTCGGCCACAGGATCCCAAATATTTTGGAAAGGGCCATCCTTCTACACCAGGGAAAATCTGCCAAAAAAAAAGAGGAAATGTGAAGTTCCATGATGATATGGAATTATTGTACTAGCTTTCCCCATGCTAATAGCCTCCTGATATCGTGCATTTCCACTCCGTTGCCCCTCTATTTAAAAAGACTAATTTTAGAGTAATCAAGGAATACACAGGGTATTCCTTGGGTATAATTTTATTAGGGCTACCATGGCTGGGTGGCGAAACCAAATGATCACTAGATTCCAGCGCAGAAACAGAAAAGTGCAGCACTGCTGCAATTTAGTAGTTATTCTTTTTCAGATTTCTTCTTTTCTATGTGTTTTCTAAGTCATTTCTAAGTCATTACAAGTTTGCGAGAAAATCAAGCAAACTAAAAGACAGTGTAAAGTGCAAATTCTAGTACATTAGGTTTTTTGGGTTAAATTTGTGAATAAAATATTAAACTTCTCAACTGTTAAATGTAGTGAATGTATTTTATTTTATTTACTCACTTATTCACTAAGTGAATAAAAATATGCAGTACGCTAATTACCAAAGAAATCTGGGTTTGAAAAAAGTAGTGCTTAAAATATTAACATATTTAGATATATTAAAACCATTAATTGTTAATCAAATCATTACAAGTCAGTGTCAATATTTAGTTTCTATACAAACTACAGTGTAATACTAAATTCCAATTAAATTATACTGAATTATAATTCTTTATTATAATACCATATGGAGCATGCTCATAGAAAAACATTCAATACCTTACATGATTTTAGGCTTCTTGTTCCTGAATTTATCCTTGAAGATTTGGACTATTTCCTGATGTTCTGCTCTTTGCATTTTTAAAATGTGTCCTTTTTGTTTTTCAGTTTATCAGACAGATCTTGGTGCAACCATGGTGGTTTCATCAAGTCTCTCTTTTTCTCTCTCTCTCGTATAGTTTGGGTGTATCTTAATTATTTCTTTCTTAGAATTTCTCAAGTATCTTTACCTGTTTTTCCTTTCAGGATTTTCATCCATGGAATTCTTCCTACTTTTTCTCCTTAGCTTTTTAAAATCAGCTTTCTTGAAGTTTAGAGCACTAATTTGGCTGCCTTCAGTTCTCCCTACCCTCTATATGGTGAAATAGTCACTCTATCCTCAAATTCCTTACATTTCCACTTCTTCAACCACTTTTTCTCTGTTATTAAGTATCAAGTCCAATGTATCCTCTAATTTCTTTTTCCACTTTTTGAAAGATGAAGATTTTTGCAAGACATGGTGAGAATCTGTGGCACATCCCACCTGATACCCAGTTGACATCAGGGTAGCTAAAATCCCCCATTATTACATAATGTATTTCTGGAACATTCTGGCCATTGCGGATATGTCATTTTTAACCTTGGATGGGGTTACAATTCTCCATTCAAGAATGGTGTGCAGTCTGAGAGTCCTGAATCTTCTTTAGTGCATTTTCCCTTTCTTGAGAGTAACTGAGCCTGCTGTCAGAATTTTATCCAGAGTTCATCAATACATCTCTCTGTAAGAACTGAAACCTATATCCAAGAACTAGTAGCGAAGCATAAAGTTTAAAGTTTTTATAGACAGACCTTTTCTGGGGGTGGGTGGGGATATTAAGACCTAATAATGAAGATCAGCTATTGCAGAGTCAAACAATCAAGCCCTCTGTTTATAACAGCCCCAGAGTTTAAACCTTACATCTCTTACTTCAATTAAGACTCCTTGCCACTTTGATAATAGCTTGTCTGGTCTCAGAAAATTTAATAATTTCCATTTCTAGGCAAGAGCCATGAAATCATATATGGTTGTAGAACAGTGGTCCCCAACTTTTCCGGCTCTGCACTAGCAGCAGTGGCGGCAGGGGGGAGAGGGAAGGGTTTCACATGCATGCCCGCTGCTTATGCAAATGGAACTTTGCATGCTTTCATGCTCTCTCACTGCATGCATGTCCCAGTTCCCAATGGGCTGCAGCCCAATACTAGACTGCACATCAGGGGTTGGGGACCCCTGTTGTAGAATAGGAACACTGTAGAACAGTGGTTCTCTACCTGGGGTCTGCAGGATCTTGGGGGGGTCATGATGTTGTCACAGGGAGTCCATGAGAGCTTGAAGAAATGTTATGATTTAAATCTTTAATTAAGTCTTGAGGGCACATGACCATGGTATTTAAAGGGGGTCTGTGGTGAAGAAAAGGTTGAGAACCACTGCTGTAGAATATGACTTTTACATTAGCTAGAACAGATTTAAGCACAAATCCAGCCATTAGATTAAAAACAATGTTTGTGTCTGTTTAACTCTTGGAGCATGGACTTGATTTAACACGGGTGCCCTCTCTTTGGGGCCCTAATATTCCTGAACTACAACTCTGATTGTCTGTAGTAATTGGCCATATTGGCTGTATATTAAAAATTGTAAATCTGGTATCCTAAGCACTCAAACCTGGGGAGACCTGAACTTAGCAAGAGTCAAAGTAGGTGGGGTTTAATCATGCATATGAGTAGCCATTTTTAACCTAAGTACCATAAAGAGAGTAAAATCTCACGCCCAAGAAAAAAGAGTCTGGATCCAGCATAAGGATTATCCAACCAATTCATAACTTTTCTCATACCTTAAAATGAATTGAAATGGGATTTCCAAAGGATGAGTTATATTATATGAAAGCAGATGCCATTATACCTGTAAAATAATGGGATGAGTGTTAATAGACAACATGTAGAGGAGACGCAGTTTATCCCGGTCTGTAAAATGGTCCATGTAGACACTACCAGCATCTGGAACTTCAGCATATCTCCGTACTATTCGATCCAACAATCTTTGTGATGGACAGCGAAGCATTGGTGTACGAAGGCCCTAAAAACAAATATTGATAAGCACAGTCTTTCCTCTGCTTTTATCACAAGAACTTAAATAAAATAAGACTGTTTGTTATTAATTTCCCTTTTGCACATTCTGGAATGGATTCTAAAAATGAGTAATTTAATTAATTCAATATAGATTGTCCTCTTTTAACAACCACTCATTCAATGACCGTTCAAATTTATGATGGTGCTGAACAAGTGGTAGCTATGATCAGGCCTCATTTTTATGGCCATGGCTGCAGCCCTGTGGTCATGTGATAGTGATTTGCAACCTTCTTTGCCAGCTTCTCACAGGCAAAGCTAATAGGGAAGCCAACAGGAAGTCAGAAGTTGTGATCATGTGACAGCATGATCACTTAAAGACAGCAACCAGGACTGCTGGAACTGCCATCAATAAGTGGCATAGTCACATGATTTTTTGACTTATGACCTCTTTGCTTAATGACAGTTTCCAGTCCCATTAGCATAGTTAAATGAGGGTTACCTATAAAACATTGAAGAGATACCTATAGAACAGTGCTTGTGTTTTGCTACTAATTATAATAAAAAGAGCAATTGTGCCATATTAACATGTCTATATAACAAGTATGAGTATGAGAAACAAGTATAACATTTACAAGGAAGAGATTTCTCCAAATGATAGCAAGCCAGATCTTTTGCCCCAACTCCAAAACTTTACAAAGGTCTACAAAAAGGACCTTTGCATAGATCCCTGAAGATTCAAGATGTTGCAAGGTGTAGTGTAGTTCCATGTTGACAGCATCATCTGCTGATCTATTTGCTTGTTAGGCAAACTGCAAGGGGTCTAACAGCAGATCCGTGATGATTTTCATGTGGGCCAGTACTAACCTCTCAAAGGTCTTCATAGCTAAAGATGTCAGAGCAACTGATCTGTAATCATTCAGCTCTTTGATGAAGGGTTTCTTGGGAACTGGGATGATGGTAGAGCATTTGAAGCAAGAGGGACATAACACATCTCTAATGAAGAGGGGGACCAGTTGTTCAGCACAGGCTCTCAAGTAGGAAGGAGTTACTCCATCTGGCCTTGGTGCTTTTCTGATCTTTTGCCTATTAAATAGACCTCACACATCTTTTCTAAGATCACCAAAGGTGGCGGGCCCAGAAAGATAGGTGTAGGAGATTTGGTTACTGTTGGTGTATTCGAGGTGGGGAAGGTAGTGGTAGATTCCAGTGATCTCCTCTCAAACCTACAGTAGAATACATTCAGGTCATCTACCAGTTCACGATTCTCTTCAGTAAGGGAGGAATAAAGGTTTTTGGAGAGATACAAGGCAAAGGTAAACCACTTCTAAACTTGATAGACTTGCTTGTGCCATCATCAGGATCTAAGATTGACAGAGGACACCAAAAGGAGGCTCTGCATTGTTTGTAAATAGTTTGATATTAGAAACAAGTAATAACTGGTTAAATTTTCAGATTGGCAGAAGTGCCCTCATGAAATGTTTGGTTCAGCCACAGAAGGGCAAAGTCGTCAGCCAAAGAGAAGCTTAGATGGAAAAAAGTTGTTGCTAGGAAGGTGATAATAATAAAAGATTTATAATGAATATGGATTGCTACCACACTGAATATGGTAAATTGCACCGATATATTGAATGAAGAGCCAATTTCTATATTTCTGATTATTTTTATTTGTCATGTTAACTGTCAAACTCTGATTCTAAACTGCACATTTTTACTTCCCAATTGCTGCTGCTATTCTGTCGCCCAGAACTGAGTTGCTATAAAGTGATAATTGAAGTTCTGTAATCAGCATCTTGAAAAACCAGACTGGCATTTCGACTGGGTAAGTATAAATTCAAAATAAGATCAGCATAACCTTCCTTGACTGAAGAAGAAATCTGGTTTACCTACTTAGGATTAAACTAGACCATTTTTCTATACTTGACCCTATGTTTGCTAAAATGTTTTTATACTGTTATAACAAAGAAAAATTGTGATATAAACCTTTGCAGCTTTTCATTTCAACACAGTTCCATAAGACCACATAGGCAGAGGTTACATATACACCTCTAAAATATGTTCATTGAATCCTGAATGTGGCAAGTTGTTGTTACAATATATGATATACTTAGCATCTCTTGTTTGTTATTAGCATTGAACCTTTTGCTCTGCACAACAATATTTGCTAATGTCAAATACAGACACTTTAAAAAATAATTCAGGGAGAAGTGTCAGCTACTGCAAACTGAAATGTAGGCAGCCTGGATGGCATGGTTGGGGAGTAACATCTCTCTGCCAGTGACAGTTTTGTCAAGAGATGCATATAAGCACAAATCTCTTGAGCAGGCAAGGTTAGCAGGCAAAGTTTTCAGCCCTGGATCATTTGTAATTTTCAGTAAAGATTTCCACTGTGACACACAAAGTAATCATTCTGGCAGCTGCTAAGTTGGTAGTAGGGTCAGGTAGGACCATCCACATGAAGTGAAAAACTTTATTTCACAGTCTGTCATTTTGATTCAAGTACATTAAGACAGTGCCATAATTCTTTGCTCTATCTAAAACAATTACTTCAGCCCAATAATTTGAGTCAAGTCTCCTATACATCCAAAACCACAGAAGAGAAGAAGTAGTTATTGGAAAAGTTCAACTGCTTTGATGCAGAAATGGGAGTTCATGCTCTAAAAATGCCACTCTTCACTGCAGTTGCTTAACTTGTTGGTAAAGATGATTGATTATTAGGTGAAGCAAAGGCAACAGTGCTTTTTTTCCAATAATTTTATTAAGAGTTACAAGTAGAAAATAAAAACTAATACAAACTATAAAAAATATAGAAATATAAAAAAGAAATTAAAAAAGAAAAAAGTATAAAAAGTATAAAAAGTAACTTCCCCCTTCATCCCAGCAAGTAAAAACAATTTTAATAGCTTATCGCCATCTCTTATTACAGCATGTACTCCCTTCACCCCATAATTCATCTCTTAACTATAGAACAAAATAAAAAAGCCTTGTCATTTGTCAGCAAAAATCAAAGGTCAGCAAAAATCCAGGAAGGGAAAACATCTAATTAATTTTCTATTTTAACTTTGATTGAATAAGCCGACACCCTAACCCTAACCCTTCCCTGAATTTTTAATGATCTTAATTTTTAACTCCTTCAAATGTGGTCCAAGGACTTGTTTTCTGATCATCTTTTTTGTAACCCAAAAATCTTTCAAATCTTTATCAGGCCTCTTTTGTACATCCAGTAAGCAAAATTTGCCCTTTTTCATATCACTTCTCATAAAGTCCTTCAAGACTTTAACATATTTCTTTTGTAAATCCAGAAAGAAAAATAATGTCCAAATTGCTTCTCTGGTTTAATAATTATCTTTTTAATCTTTTTTAAGTAGTGAAACATCTATTGGCTTGATTTGTGTATCCAGCACATCTTTCTCCATTATTCTTCTCATTGCCTCACACATTTAAATCTACACTGAAATTAAGTTCAAACTCATCCATTGTAGCTAATAACTAAATAAAAACTTACAGGACACAAATCAGGAAGTGGATCCCGAAACAAGCCAAGAACCAAGACAAAGAGGCAATCAACAAATATAGAAATAAAGAGACTTCTGGACTCTTTTATTCTTTCCTGTCTACATAGACAATGGATGGCTTGAATAGAAAACGTCATTCCAGATCCAGGGAAACAAAAGCTGCTTCGACATTTCATTGGAAACTATCTACAATCCCAGGACTATCAATTCAAGCCCTTGTAATTTCTAATGTGTGGCATAAAATGTGGAAACTGCTAGTGGTTTAAATACACATACCTTCAATCACCACAATTATAAGCACTGCTTAGGGATTCCACATCTCCATTGTTGGACTTATGAAGATAAACTATAAGACAGCGGGAATCAATCTGACTGAGACATTACATTTTATTGAGTCCTGAATCATGCATCCTACATCTGAAACTGGGTTGCTTAATCTTAAAATGATCAGTTGCTTCATAGGGATTCAGGCTTATTTCTTACTGGAACTGGGAATTGGAAAGTTTCTGCAGTGCTCAAAAGCCCTGAGATACAGTCTTATTCACCACTCAGACTCAGGATGGAGTTTGGCAGAACAAAGAAAGTCCTAGGAGAAAATTCAATTGCACTCAGTGGAATTTATATTTGAATAGACATCTACAAAGTATATTTGAAGGGCAATAAACCACCCTGACAATGAAAAAGTATGAAATAAACATTATCCTTGTTCTTGATCATAAAAACTGAATAACAAATAAAAAATTTAAAAAATCCAAAAATCATTTTGGAAAAATATACATTTCCTTTGGCCAGAAATTAACTGTTGCCAGAAATTTAATGTGATATCTTCATTTTCTGGTATTAAAATTTTAATTAAAATATGTGAGTTCTGTATAATAACAGTGGCAAAGAAGAAAATGAAGCTTTAGTGATACAATAGCACTTCTAACTCAATATATCTGACAAATCAAACAATGGGGCATGTGAAGAAGAAAAAAAGATTCTATCTGATTTTGTTCTAATTAAGCTTGGGAAGAAAGATTATGGGTCTTGCTGTCAGCAAATGTTGCACCCTTATAAGAATTTAGCTTCTAACAAGTGCTCCAACAGGAAGAGTTTGGAGTTTGGAGAAGACACCTGAAACTATCATGGACAGCCAAGAAAACAAACCAATGAATCATTGAAATCAATCCTAGCTCTCTGGAGAAAGTTCTAACGCTTAGTGCAGAGGTCCCCAATCTTTTGGGCACCAGGGACTGGTTCCATAGAGAGAAGTTTTTCCGCGGACCGGAGGGTGCGTGGTTTTGTGTGCTGACTGCATCTCGCAGATGGGGCTTTGCTTGTTAGTGGGGACCGGTTGCTGGCATGCTGCAGCCCGGTACTGGTCCATGGACTGGGGGTTGGGGACCCCTGGCTTAGTGGATGGACTCAGTTGCAGTGATGGTGGTGTTGAATGAAAAATCTTCATCAGGGTCCAGTCCAAGCCGGGAATAAACAAAATGGAGACTGCTTTAGAAAGAAGGTTGTAGTTTATTGAAGAGCAGAGCCAGACAGAAATGAGGCTTTGGGAAAGCTGACCACATGTAGCTGGGAGTGATGGGTTTTTATACCTTCTTGGGCTTTTGAGGTTGTTTCCTGTGCCTGTGGCATGAACTTTGACCTGAGGTTCAGTGTGTCCCTTTTTGGTATTGGTGGGTTAATCCTATTGTGTCATAATGGTCATGTGTTTAGAGTTTGGGTGGGGGGGTGTAGATTTTAGGGTTCTTTGTCTTTCTAATTTCATCAGCTCCAAGCTTCCTGGCTCAAGTCTTTCTGAATGAATCACCAAATCTGCTGGCCTCTGCCTGGCTTCTGCTTGGGGGAGGGAGACTTGGGGCTATTAAGAAAAACTGGGCATGCTTTTCTGCCTTTTTAATATTTCCTTCTCTGGGGGGGGGGCTGACTTCCCACAGTGGGTTTACCATTGGAAGAGGTAAAGGATCAGATTAGGGCAGAACATCATGATGAAAGGCTATCTATGTGGTCACTAAGAGTTGATCACAACTTGGCAGCAAATAATTGAAGTAGTCCAATGGAGAGCACACCATTGTATATGAAAAGTTTGGATTCTGAAGAGAATTTTGTATGACAGAAGCCAGTCTGCAGAAAGAGGGGTTTCTTCCAAACTGAAGAGGGACAGAAGGAGGTGGAGAGATAGATAGGCACAAGTTGCTTAAATGAAACTTACCAGAAAACAAAAAGAAAACAAGAAGGCAGATAAAACGCTTATTAGGGTTTTGTTTTGTTTTTAGAAAGCTGCGGGTAGTCCTTGATTTGAAATAATGGAATCCTAGTGCTCGAGAAATTAATAGTTTCTAAGAGGAACTCTTGTGTTTCCAGATAGAACTTGGTGGGTTTCTTTTTTAACACTTAAAGTTGAAAATGTCCCATGCTGCCATCTTGTGGTGATTACAGAGAAATCCATGGAAAGTGGATGAGTGTACAGGTGCTGGGTGTACAGTTGACATGTTAAAATAGGGCTGAGGGGGGTAAAGAGACAACACTAGATAATAGGTCTTATAGTATGTACTCTTTTCTTTCAAATTAAACAGTACATAATTGTGTATCTAATACTGTTCCAGAAATCGCTATACCTTTGCTCAGAATAATATTTTCTTTTGAAAAATGGTTCTTGACTTAACATTATCTGAAAACCCTTGATTTACAAATCAAATATCCATTTGTTTCATTTTTTATTTCTGTTCAGAATAATTTAAAGCCAAGATGGTAAAATATTCAGGGAATAATCTATAATTATATTACATATTGAACCTACATAAATACAAAACACATTTATGCGTAAGAAACTATTATATAACCCAATTGGCTATATTTAAAATGTATAAAATATGAAATAAATTAATTCTATTGGTAATTAGTTCATTATTATCTACCACCGTTTTATCTTACATACTGTAGATGATGGGCACTTCCCTGTACAAATTTAAATGGTGCTATATTGATTGATTATTCAGTCATTTCTTTCTACATGTTTCATTATTTTGCAGGCAACCCTGAATATGTTTTCATAGATGATCTGTCCCATTGCAATGGTACTCTCAAAGCATCAAAAGAGGAATTGAAGACCGCATGCATTCCGAAGCCATCTATAATGAATGCTTTTGCATATCCAACCAATTGGGGGTTATTCAGTATACTGTGGTTAAGCAACCACTCACAGTGCTTCTTAAAAGCCCAAATAAGAGATACTTATATATCTTGTGAGCTTCAATTTAAAAGCAAAAACCTAATCCAATGACCAGCTGGCAATAAATTCAGTCTCTGTGTAACAAATCAATAAGGAAAATGTATTTACAAAGTATTTAAGGGCAGTAAAAGGAACTTTTAAATCTATATCTGCTTTTCGCTTTTTCAGAAAATTAAATATTTATTGGAAACACACATGTGCACACATACCCTGAACATCTCAGCAAGTAGTGAAAAAGTAAAAGTGAAGGACTAGGAGAAAAAGGCAGTCTGTTCTCCTGAATTATGCAACTTTTGAAGAGAATGTACAAAAGGGAAATTGGTTTCCCTTGTTAGGGTAGGTTCTGCAGTGGTAAGCCCAATGATTAAGAAAAATAGTATTACAAGTTAGTTCTGAAGCCAGAACTCTATTTTTATTTTATTCTGTGCTAGTTTTAAAAACTGGAGGTCTCAGATGGTAAGCATGATACAAACTCTGAAAGCCTGTTCACTGTCTGATGGTTTGTCTATGTGACTAAGATTAACACATTGACTGCTGAACTGAAATTGAGCTCATCAACTGCTTTTGTTGTAGACTTTCTAAAACGAGGTCCTTTGGTTCGTATTTTTTGCTAAGCTGTGTAAATTATATTTCACAAATTATATTTCACATAGAACATTTTTTCTGAAATACTATCCTTCATAGGGTACACTGAGAATATCCTAAACCACTTCTACAAACATAGGGGTCAAATTGCCTGTGAATCTTAAAAGACTGACATGTCACATTGCTATTCCTGTCAATGACAGAAGATATTAATATTCTCCCACTGAATTTTATAATAAAATACATTTATCTGTTTTATTTCTTTGGCTAATCTTGTTTAAATAAGTCAGACTGTAAGACAAACAGACAGAATTTAAGCACATCAAGGAAAGGTGTTATCCAAATCAGTCTAGAATCTAAATAGTGTTAGACATATCCCATTGATCATTCACAGATCATTTATCAACATTTGGGAGACCTACACTAGTATTTTGGACTCTCTAAGGTTAAAGAGTACCCACCCAGAAGCCTCTATTTCCTAGCTTACTCCACAAGGTGGGTGTTAAGTTAATTATTTGTGAACAAGCTACCAAAAAAAAAAAAAAAGCAAGCAGACAATTTTGCACAAAGACCCTGACTGGAGCATGATACACCACAGAAGTGAACGCTGTTTTAGAGAAAGGATGCAGAATTACTGAAGTTCTGGTATTTTGAAAGAAAGACAAGGACTCTATATCCAAATAGATCAAGATGTATCTCATAAAAAAGGAGAGGCCAATGGGTAACCTGACTGGTATAGGACAGAAAAATACACAGACTGGAACATTCAGGGTTAGGAAGAGGAGGAAGGCATCCTCTTTTGACATGATCATATCAAAGTGAACTCTGCCAAATGACAGAATGCCAAGTTATGTTTAAACTCACTGTGGAGTAAGTTTGGGTAGCAACAATGTGATCTCATCCACAGTGAAGAGCCCCAGATCAAATAGTTTATTGTATTCTACTATGGAATTTCATTGTGTGCATTTATGGATAGAGAGAGAAAGTGAAGCTTCAGAAGAGTTTGGGGTTTGTTTGTTTTTTTAATTGGCCAACTTGTGTCTTTTCTACTGATCAGCAAGACAATTGGAGTCAGAAGTACTTTTTCTGTTGCTTGCCTTACAGTAACTTCTAGTAAGTCTTCAAGAATGATGCAGAGCAGCCTATGCTAATCACGCATCAACACAAGATCCAAGGCATGCATAGTCATCAATAATAACAACAACACAATCTATTATACTCCATAGTTTCTTTCTTTATGAAAGTAATCATGTGCTAGAGAAACTGGGCCATTCAGCAGCTTGTCCACCTTACTACTTTGTGACTTTTGTGGCTTGCATGTATCCACTTGTGTAGGGAAGGAGGAGTAAGAAAAAATCCATTTTACAATAGTTGTTTCCCAACCATAGGCAGCTTTTATGCAAGGGCATAACAGAAGACTTTGTACAAACCTGGACCAAGAGAGGGGTCAGGCGCTTTGCTTTTAGCCAATTCTGGAATCTCTCTGTCTTCCATAGAGCTTTCTCAATGCTACATCTTTTAGTCTGGGTAAGGGAAGTGCAAATTCTCTCATCAGACTCGTCGTGTTGGTATTTTGTGGTTAATCGGGAGATCTCAACCAGCCGCCAACTTTTGCTGTCATCTGAATAGTTCCCAGGGTAACGGGAGAGAGAGCTTGGAGGGAGGGTTAAATGTGAGGAGAGCCAACTGTCAAACCTGTCATCGAAACACAAACATAAAAGAGTGTTAATCCACCTTTATCCAGTTTAGCATGTGAATGTTTTCCCATTCTTTAAGATAGGCTGCCAAAAAGTGATCTGTAAAATGGCTAAATAAAGGCCATTTTTGGAAGAATGTTAATCTTGCGGCAAGTGTTCCATGTTATTGCAACTGGAAGAATCTAATCCATTTCCCCCATTCCTTACTACATTGGTGAGAAAATAAATTATAGAAATTGTAGAATTAACCACAATAAGCCTAAGGGTACTTGTAGTTCAGTACATCGGACTACATCCAACATTAGACATAATTATGCTCAGCAAAACTGCTATTACTCTTTTGCATACTCATTAATACCAAATTTGCTATTTATGTTGCAGATCTGATCTGGAGGTCTTTGAGCTTTCTCAGTCATATCCTTGGGTGGGTTGGGAATATCAAGATCACATTATTTTGACAGAACAACATCAGTCAGAATGAAACCATTGGACCTGACCCCTGAAGGAAAGGAAATGGTGGATGTAAACAATGAACAGTGATGACATATTCTGAAGATATGTATTTTTTTGCTAATAGTTATTTAAATCTCATAATCATGGAAAACCTTTGGGTTTACAAAGATGGCTGATCTTCTTCATCAACCTTCATTATTAGCTTTCTTTTCATCCCATTGTAGAAACATAAAAAGGTATGTAAAGGCATTTGGTGTAGCATCCATTTGGCATCAGAGCGGAATATCGTAGCTTGTTTTCAAGATTCTTAGACTGTAAGAATGGCTCTTCTGTGAAGTTTATCTAAAGTGTAAAGAGAAACTCCCAAAGTTAGTTATGGAAGGTTAGTTTCAGTTTCCTCTAAGCACTAAACTTGACCTCCCCTAGGAAAGTACTCCAGGAGGAAAAAAAATACCTCTTAGAATCAAAAGCAAGTGTACAGTTTTTATAATGCAGCTAACTAGCTTTGGCAATTCAGAAGGAGCTATTTATAGAGATGTCATCAGATTCTGTCCAAAGAATCATAAAGGGCAGCTAGTCTTAATATCAGTGTAGAAGGCATCTGGAGCCTCCAAAACAGGTGGTTACTGTATATAGATCTATCTATGTGGTCACTAAGAGTTGACACTAACTTCATGGCACCTAATCAATCACCAATCAGTATAAATCAAAGACATAAACATAAAACAAAGCAAGCTGAAGGTCCATTGTGAAACCAAATTTAAGCAACAGGCAGACCAAAATTATTTTACAAAGTAAATCCTCAGGTCCTTTTTCATAAACCTTCACACTATGGAAATATTGTGAACTTGAGCTGTTTCTATTTTGTGTCCCTCTCTTGCAGACTGTTATATTTATAAAGCTATAAAATGTTCAAATAATGTTGACAGAATAGTGCTCTCACAGCCTCCACAGACGTACAACATACACATGCGCGCACACACAAAGTGGCAGACATTCACAAAAATGTCTTAAATGTTGCAATGCTTCCAATAAATCAAGGGAACCTATTACAATTTTCTCTTATTATAAAATATATTGTAAACATTCAATCTCGAAGCTTTGGAAAGATGATCTGGAGTGTGCAATAAAACTACTTTAAAGTTGATATGACTTATGACTCATTTCACTTAACTGGCTGATTTTTAAAGTGTATTGAAAGATGCATATGATTTGGAAGACTGCCTTAATAATTCCAAGAAATATAGTTCAAAACTGATTTAAGAACTTGGGCATTGTAGCC
The DNA here is from genome assembly GCA_023970755.1 of Azemiops feae. Classification (NCBI taxonomy): domain Eukaryota; kingdom Metazoa; phylum Chordata; class Lepidosauria; order Squamata; family Viperidae; genus Azemiops; species Azemiops feae. The sequence continues at coordinate 313,359 of JALGBA010003976.1, read as the reverse complement.
TTGGGCTACAATGTTCACTTAGAAAGCAATTCCAGTAGAATCTTTTCAGAGTTAGGTTGATTTGATCATGACTACATTAATGCTAAATTTATTTAAAATTGCAGGTTTATTTCGCCCTCTAGCTCCAAAAGAAAATGAAATCTCTGCAAAGTCTTTGACTCTGGAAAAGCACTGAATTCTTAAGTGATGTTTATGAATGACTATTTTTGACAAATCAATCCTGTGTATATTTACTCAGAGATAAATCCTACTCTTTGTAATGTGTGTAATTATATGACAATAAGATAAAAAAAACTGTCTCTCCATGGCAGTTGCAACCAGATAATATTTTATATGGTGCAAGAATTTCAAGTTCAGTTCTGATACTGAAAATGTCTAGATCATTTAGTTACAGGTACAACAAAGAGGATAATCTGATATTACATAAAAGAAAGCCATGTTGCTGAGTTTAAGCAGTGGATCCAGGATATGATCTGTTGTCTATCTTTGAAAAGTCTTTGCTCTAAAAAATGAGGAAGAGGCCACATTGTTATCCTATATGAGACAGATTTTAGCTTAATGTTTGAATTAATCTTGTATAAACCTGTATTTGCACTTATTATATGTATCACTCTTGTTGCTCTTGCTACATTTAATTTATTTAATCATCCTCATATATTTAGCTCTTTTTCCCCCCACTGTATTATCACAATTCAATTTAGACTTTTTTCTTTTGTAATTCACCACCTTAACAGTAAAAAAAAAACAACTTTATATAGATATATGCCCTCAGGATCTGGCATATGTGAAGTTATTTTCCTCTTTCAACTTTTAATTTGAGAATTCCTCAGACTTTAAATAGCATCTAACTAAAAGCCAATGTGATCTTGTGAAGATCATGTTGGACTTGAGCTTGAAAAATCCCTGGTTTACTCATGAACTCAATGCTCTCTCATTTACTGAATCCTCCTTGGCCTCATTTCAACATATATAACAGAAGAATTCCAAAGGCATGTGTGATAGAGTTCCTTTGAGGATAAACTCAATAAAGATTGTAAGGAAGCTTACCTGCAAATATTTTTAAATCAGAAATAGTCACTGCAATCTGCTAAACTTGTTGCAGCCTACTATTTAGTATTCAGTATAAATGGCTAAGCAGATTAAGACCAAATAGATCTTTTCCCATTGAATCCTTTAGGTTTAGAGCAAACTGAAAATGCCAAGTCCCTGACCTAACCTGCAGGGAATTGGATTCCAATACCATGTTGTATAAGTTACTGATACCTTGAAATGTTTCGTGAAAACTCAGCAAGAGTAAATTAGAATACAGTTCACTATTCTGTCACATTCTTTCATCTGAAGCTTTCTCTCTATCCATGCAAGGCATGATAAACTTCTATTCAAAATGCTTTTTCAAAAAGCAGAGTAAGTCATGGGCCTGAGGACACTCCATACACAAAGTATTTACCCCAGAGAAAGGTTTTATATTTTGAATAGAGATAAGCGAATCTCTCATTGCTACATTTTGCTACCAGGTTTTTTCCATGATTCTGTTTCATTCTTATTAATTTGCATCTTTACCCCCCCCCAACTCTCTCCTAAATCCTATACTATATAAGTTGAAAAGAAACAAGCAAATCATTCTGATTGAAGATCAGTTAAAGATCCAGTGTGGTTTTGAACAATGTAGCAAAGCAGATGGGTTTTTAAAAAAGAAAAATACTCACTTTCCACCATGCTGAATTTCTTGAAAATTTAATAGCTAACCCCAATATTCCTGGATATCAAGGAAAAATGCTTTTAGAGTATCTTTTCCATTTTCACTGTCTTGATGAATTTATTAGCATTGATCAAACCCAACATCATTTCACAAATTCAGGGGAACTTTTGAAGTCCATCCTTATTTGAAGGAAGCTTATTTGCCTTAATGACTCTTGGTGCCACAATATAGTTGATACCCCTATATAGTAGTCATTGTTGCTAGGATTTGTGACCATAAAGTAAAACAAAAGCATGGTTGTTGCCAAATAGTAATAACATATTTTTTTGGTAAGGCTTTATGGATTCATTCCAAAGGCTGACTCAATTGCCACAAAGAATTTAGAATCTGAAAGTAATATTAAAAGTGGCTATTGTGTATGTGTGTTTTGTGTGTGTGTGTATACACATCTATACACATACACACACACACGTGTGTGTATATATTTGTGTATATATGTATGTTCCATGTTTTCCCGAAAGTAAGCCCTACCCCAGAAATAAGCCCTAGTTTTGGGGCAAGGCACACACCTAAAAATCAAGCTAGGTCAGAGGTGGGGGTGTGGCCCACGTGCCCCGCACCCACTTACCTAGCAGCCAGGCCTCTCCTCACTGGTCCACTTCTTCTGCAGTGTCCCCAGGCCTGCATTTCACAGTCAGAGGCCTTTCCGGAAGGCCACTGCAGCCGAGAACTGAGCTATGGATTCAATCCATAGCTCAGTTCTGTACTAGGTTTTACTAAGGCTGTCATAATTATATTATAGTACCTTCAATATGAGAGCAGAGGCAAAAAAAAGTCAACTTATTTATCTGATAAAAGTATACTATGATTTACTAGCATAACAATTTCTATCTGCTGTGCTACCAATTGATATAAACCATTTAAAATTATATAAATCATTGGAAAAGAATTAACATTTCTCTCAAAACTCTCTCAGTCTATCATAATATTTTTTTTTCTCTTAGAAAACCTGAAATTGAACAAATCTTGACAAGAGCACTAATAATTTCTGCAAATTAGAAAAATATATTGGCTTAAATTGCCATGCTCCTTTTACCATAGCTCAAGTATGATAAAAGTACTTGAGCCTGATTCATATTTTAGATAATTCAAAATGATGCGAACTAAGCACACATTGATTCGAGGAAAGCCCAACTACAACAGTCTGAAAAATGCTCATTCCAACTTCAGGAGCACTAAAGTTGCAGTCTCATGTACTTTCAGGGAGGAAGTCCCTCTGGTGAAAATATGCGATCTTCTCACATCTTCTGGGTTCTTCTTGAACTTAAGATGATTGGATATAGTTCATCTTGGTATCACCATTACAGAGCAGTTCAGCAGTTAGCCTAAAAAGTTTCAGGCCTTCTTTGTTGTAGAGCCCCTTTGAAATGCCATGGCTTTAGAACCACATCATGCCAGCCTAGTGCTAACAAAACCTATTTATTTGAGGGATCATTTGAGTCTGGAATTAATTTAGCATCTGTAGCTCTTGGCTAAATATTGGAAGCCTATTTTTTTTTTATTTTCACTATATTTAGACAAACAACAACCACATAGCTGGTGCTGCTTCCAGAGTTCATAAAACTACAGTAGTAACATAAGCATAGATATGAATCAAATAAATAAAATAAATTACATTGATTTCATTTTGAAAGAGTTAAGTATGTACGTGAAATTAATTGGACTCAAAATATATGATAGTAATCTGCCCCATGTCATTTCCTTAGCCAAAATGTTTGAAATGTAAAGCAAACAGCAAACAACAGTCAAAACCTAAGGCATATTATAGTGGCAAGTTTACTTATATTTTATGGTACAATTGTTAAGGTCAAATCTTGCTTGTGCAAATTATAAGGAACTTTTTTTTATAAGCAACTAAGCTTTCGATACAATATTGATGTAAAAGTCTTTCTAGGGCAAAGATGGATGCTTGCATCTTCAAATGATTTAGGGATTTATTAATCAGTTCAGTAAAATGATATGTGTTGCTAAGCACATAAATGCATGCCAGGATGTGTGATGACAAATTTACATACTTGAGGATTTTTTTTTTCCTCCTCCAAAGAAGTAAGTCCCATTTTCCCTTCATCCCACCCCAAATACGGTATGGAGATTCTGACCTTATTTCTTCTTTAAAGAATTTCTTGCAAATTGATGTTCCAATGCAGGCATTGCATTTATCAAGTCCCAAAAAGGTCCGACCAAAAGTGTAGCTGGATTTGACTCGGGGCCCTGAAGAGGGGGAAACTGTTGCTTCTAAGAACAGGCTGCAATTCACAGTGAAACCCAGAAGAGAGAGCAGGAATTTGGAGCCAAGGTGATACATCTTCTAGCATCTCTTAGGCCTACCTAAGTTCTAATATTCTCAGTTTTAACTGAAGAGCATTTACAAAAGAAGAGAAATTGGTCCAAGAGACCTGGAATGTTTTTCTCTTTACCAACTAGTTGGTAGCTTTAATAGAAGGAGCATGAATTAGGGTGGGCACAAGGAAATACATGAGGATGCAGATAACATTTGTTGCTATAGTTACCTTTCCTCTTCTAGGAGCAGCTGTTGACCCACCCATCACAAAACACAGCACACAAAAAAACCTTTGCTCATCGTAATGTTCATGGGAGACAAATAAAGGATATCCTGTTGAAGGAACAGAAGTCATTCAAAGTGAAAACCCCAAAAGCACGGCTTCAAATTCAGGCCACATTTATAGACAAGGCTTGTAAAATAATGGAAAATTGCACTTCAGTTTTGCTCTATTTTGTAAAATTCATGATATAATTCAATTTTGTTTCACCTGTATTTGTGTTTGCAACAATCTCAGAAAGCCTTTCTGTGTACTTATGAGCCTCTGTGATTTAATAGATATATTTTTCCCATAATGCTGAAAGGATGTGATTTATTCTAAAAAATAATGCTTCCTCATTTCTCTCATTCTTGTTCCAGGATACAAATACTGGAAGCAGTGGAGAAAAACTATTGGGGGAAAAAAACCCTGATTACACAAGAAATAAAAAAAGAAACATGTTTAAATAGAACTTCAAGGAGAAAAACTTAGTTATGGTGACTTGCTATTTAATTCTTCAGGATGAAACATTAACTCATAATCATAATCATAATGAAAGTAAATGACAGTGATTCTGAAACAAAATATACAAAGTTGAATGGATTCAATATGCAAACTTGTGTAATGTTCTTTTGAGCTGGATAATCATCCAATTAAATGTGACAATTGCTTGAAGAAATTAAGTATCTGATGGAAGCCTAGTTTGATGATTGGTCAGTCATTAACTAACACAGAGATTTATTAAATGAACTTTGAAAATAATTTTTCAGTAATATTTCCTCTTATTTCTCTGGAGAGAAAAAAAATACTTTTATTTTTTTTCCTGGTTTCATTTCTCATTAATTAAGTAAAACAAACAACAAAAAAATGAAAATAAAAAAGGGAAAGAATACATATACATACATAAAACAAACTTTATACCAAAATAAAAGTTGAAGTGAAACTATGTTTATAATTTTTAAAAAGATTAAAGTAAAAAAAAAGGCAAAACATTTTATGGAAAAAATTCTAGTAGCCCCCTTGTTTTCCTTTTCTTCCTTCCCCCCCCCCTAATTGCTAATTTATACCAAAGAACTAATATTTTGTACTATGCTTTGGTCATCTGCGATTATTGCTATTTTTTTTAACCTGTATTGTTCAATTTGTTTGCTAAACAGTTTTTATTTTTCTACAAATAAATATTCTAAATATTTGGTTGTGACAACTCGCCGTGGCCAACTCACCACGGCCAACTCACCATGGGACAACTCGCGGTGGGACAAGAGTTACACCAATATCAAAGAAATGGTGGAATAGAATCATTAAAGAAAGGATGCAAAATGAGGGACAGAATGAAATGCGAATGGCAAAAATTAAAATAATTTCTAAATTATTTTAAATAAATAACTTGAATTGTTAAATTGTCCTGCGGTGAATTGTCCTATGGCGAGTTGGTCATGGTGAGTTGGCCGTGGCAATTGGCCGCAGCAAGTTGTCCCATTCCATGTTGTATATGAGGGAACCATTTAGCTTGGTTTGGTTATCCTTCTGCTGTGAAAATATACTTTCAATTTTTCCATTGTCACGTATCTTCCAATTTTAGTCTCCCTTGTATTGTTGGCAAGGTTTCTCCTTTCCAATGTTGTGCTATATTGATTTTTGCTGCTGTCATTGTGAAAAGAATTTATATTTATATTCTCTGGGATCATCTCTGCTGTCTGCGATTTTAATTTTATTTTCAGGATTTTCTGGATGTTGGTGTGAAAAAAATGCTACAGTGTTTTCCCAAAAATAAGCCCCACCCCGGAAAAAAGACCTAATTAGGACCCTGCCCACTCCATCCCACCTCGCTACCTTAATGGGGATGAAGGCCACACGGCACATCATGCCACTGCCACCACCACGAGGCAAGGCAGGTGGGGGAGGGGGTGGAGCTGCCCCACGCGCCCCGCACCTGCTTCCTTTAGCCCCCACCCAGCCAGGCCATTCCTTGTTTGGCGACTTCCCTTTCACTCCCCTCTGGAGCCAGACTGCCATGCTACGGAGGATGGGCAGGGTAGGCCCGGTCCCCCTCTGCCATTTCAGAGCCGGGGAGAGTGACAGCAAAAGGCTCCACTGTGCACCACTAGAGGGGCTTCACCCCAGAGATCACCTGCCCAGCAGCAGCTTCCGCCTCCTTCTCCTCCACCAACTCTCCCGTAGCTTGTGTCATGACTGGGCGGCACAAGCCTCCCCCGCTGCCTCCCTCTGCCAGCCCTCTTTTGCCGCCACTGGAGAGAATGGAGAACAGGGAGCAGAGTGGCTCTGTGCAGTGATGCAGAGCAGAGAAGAGCACTTGCTTGCCGCCCTGCATTGCCCTGCATCTCTCTTCTCCGTTCTGGTAATGGCAGCCCCTTTTCCTGCCGCTTCTCCTCCTGGTGTGGCTGTAGAGTTTGGCGCAGTACCTCCAAACTCTGGTGCACCACCCACCTCCCTCTTCCCAAAAGCAAAAAATTTCTTCACCAACCTGCTTTCCAGGTCTAGTGCGTTTGTCTCCTGTTGCAGGGAAATGGAGTTTCCAACTTCCAACTTCTCGCGAGATCTTTTTTTTTCCCCACGAGAAGTTGGAAGGTCTGACTGAACTTTTTTTAGTCCCACAAACTCCGTTTCCCTGCAGCAGGAGAGAAATGTGCTAGAGCTGGAAAGCAGGTTAGTGTTGAATTTTTTTGCTTTTGGGAGGAGGGAGGAGCTGGGCGGTGTTACTAAAGCTTACTAATATGCATACAAGTAGTCCTTGACTTACAACCATTTGTTTAATGACTGTTCAAAGTTACAACAGCACTGAAAAAAATGACTTATGACCGTTTTTCACACAACCATTGCAGCATTCCCCACGGTCATGTGATCAAAATTTGGATACTTGGCAACTGGCATGTAGTTACAATGGTTGCAGTATACTGGGGTCATGTGATCATCTTTTGTGACCTTCTGACAAGGAAAGTCAAGGGGGAAGCCAGATTCACTTAATAATCACGTTACTACCTGAACAACTGCAGTGTTTCACTTAACAACCGTGGCAAGAAAGGTCGTAAAATGGGGCAAAACTTTCTTGCTTAGCAATGGAAATTTTGGGCTCAGTTGTGTGATTGTAGGTTGAGTACTATCTGTATATAGATGAAAATAATATATAAAATGACATAAACTAGGGAAAGTATTTGCAGAAGAATTTATTTTATAAACACACATAGAGACACAAACACATAAATGCATACATTTAGAGAAATACGGACCAACATTCAGGTTCAGTATTTTAGAGAATTCATAACCTAGAAAGCAATGATTTCCTATTTATTGCATTCCTGATAAAAATGAAAAGAAAATGCTGAATTTTGCCTCAAAATTTAGGCTTTTGCCAAATCCCAAACTCCTGCCTAGTTGACATGTCACCTAACATTGTATTTCACAGTTTGTTAGGTCATTTTCTATAACATGCAAGATTTTTAGGACTCTGTAATTAGCATATATAATAATCTCAGTCAGGTGGAAATAAAAATAGTTAAAATAAAGGGCCTGTTGACAGAAGCAATCTAACATTATTTTCCAAAGAGAGATTTTCTCTTTATTATTTGCATATAATTCTACAAGGTTGTCCCAATTGCTTGGCAGTAAATTTGAAATAAATCAATTTCCAAACAAATCAGGGGGGGAGGGGGAGGGAGAAGGACCATTCCTTCTTTCCTTCCTTCCATTGTATTTTTAACAGTGTATTTTTAACAGTAATATTCAATATTAACAATAAATATTTTTCCTACCCCTTCATATCATGGCAGCTTTCATGTCAGATTGTTTGCCCATGTCTATATGCTTTTAAAAATGGCCAAAACTTCACTAAGATAACATACTCTCTGATGACTATTGACTGGTGCCTCTATACCAGCCTTGGGAGAACAGCTGTTACTAATAAGAGTTAGCAGATAAAAAAAACATCTTTTCCTTAGGAAACATTTTGTACAAATGTTGACAGTGTTTATTTTCCTCCACAAACATGTTCAGGAAGTGTTATCTATGTTACAGAAAATTATTATAGGGATTGTTTATGTGTGATTAGCTCTGTGGGGGTAGGGTGGGAGAGTGGAAGGATTTTTCTTTGATTTATAATTTGCTGAGGTTTAATTTGGTGCTCCTTACCTGATATAAAACAAAGCCTATAAATGTTGCTTTCATGTAATGTCAAGAATATTGATATCAAAATGTTTGTTGTACTCTGTGCTTGGAAAAGCAAGGGCAGGAGGAGGGCAGGGAAGAGGGAGCCAATGCAGGGGAAAGAGAATCTTTTCACATTTAGCAACTGGAAGGAGGGAAGGAGAATGGCAAGGATGACTCTGGACATCAGAAGTGATTGGTCAAATCACTGACTGCAGAGGGAAGCCATAATTAAAGAAATTCATTAAAGTATCCATAAGGTCTATTATCTTAAAAATCAAGCTGCAGGTTCATAGAATCATATCCAGGCTGGATCTCCCTCTGACAAGCTTCCACCCATTGCTTCTTCTCTTATCCACAGGTGCTATGGGAATAAATCGATACCCTCTCTACCCTGTGGCAGCCCTTCCAGTATTGGAATGTTGTGGATATAATTTACTTGGACTTCAGTAAGGCATTTGATAAAGTAGATCACAACCTACTACTTGATAAGATAGAAAAATGTGGTTTAGACAGCATCACCACCAGATGGATCCGTAGCTGGCTGACCGGCCATACTCAGCGTGTGGTCCTCAATGGAACCGCATCTACATGGAGGGAAGTGTGTAGTGGGGTGGCCCAGGGCTCTGTTTTGAGCCCAGTGCTCTTCAACATCTTCATCAACGATTTGGACGAGGGGATAGATGGGGAAATCATCAAATTTGCAGACGACAACAAGCTGGCAGGAATAGCCAACACTCCAGAAGACAGGCTTAAGATACAGAAGGACAGACAGACTTGAACACTGGGCACTATCTAACAAAATGAAATTCAATGGTGAAAAAAGTAAGGTTCTACATTTAGGCAAGAAAAACCAAATGTACAGGTATAGTATAGGGGGTACCTTGCTCAATAGCAGTAACTGTGAGAGGGACCTTGGAGTCCTAGTGGACAATCACTTAAATATGAGCCAGCAGTGTGCTGCAGCTGCCAAAAAGGCCAACACAGTGCTAGGCTGCATTAACAGAGGGATAGAATCAAGATCACGTGAAGTATTAATACCACTTTACAATGCCTTGGTAAGGCCACACTTGGAATACTGCATCCAGTTTTGGTCACCACGATGTAAAAAAGACATTGAGATTCTAGAAAGAGTACAGAGAAGAGCAACAAAGATGATTAGGGGACTGGAGGCTAAAGCATATAAGGAACGGCTGCTGGAATTGGGTATGTCTAGTTTAATGAAGAGAAGGCCGAGGGGGGGACATGATAGCAGTGTTCCAATATCTCAGGGGCTGCCACAAAGAAGAGGGAGTCAAACTATTTTCCAAGGCGCTTGAAGGCAGGACAAGAAGCAACGGATGGAAACTAATCAAGGAGAGAAGCAACCTAGAACTAAGGAGAAACTTCCTGACAGTTAGAACAATTAACCAGTGGAACAACCTGCCTCCAAAAGCGGTGAATGCTCCAACACTGGAAGTTTTTAAGAAGAGACTGGACAGCCATTTGTCTGAAATGGTATAGGGTTTCCTGCCTGAACAGGGGGTTGGACTAGATGATCTCCAAGGTCCCTTCCAACTTTATTATTATTATTATTATTATTAGGTCTCCCCTAAGCCTTTTCTTTGTTAAGCTAAACATGGCTACCTCCTTTAGCTAAGTAGTTTCCTGACTCTTCTCCCATATATCCCCCCCCCCATCATGGAAGGTCAAGTGGGGCCCTGCTAAAAAAGTTCTTCTGTTTAGTTGGGAGCAATTCTCCTTTCAGCTCTATCAGGCCCTTCCATCTGAATGTCCTGTTTTGCAACATCCCACATCCCTCCTCCTCCTCCCAGAGGATCTGATCTTCTCTAAGTTAATCTACACATTTATTTTTGGAAACACAATAGACTAGATGGTGACCAGAAGACAATTTGCATTGCTCATAGGGCAGTGCTCCCTAAATTAGCAAGTGGCATCTTAATATTTCTTATCACTTAATGTATATAATCACCAAATCTGTTTACTAGAAAGTTCTTTCCGATGGTGTTTGTAACAGGATATCTTGTTATAGTGAACATTTAACAACTTGAATAGTAATAGAAATTACCATTCATTCAATGAAATACTTCTCTTCGGTATATTGTACCTCAAGATGGCAGTCTTGAACTATCATCTTTTCCATGGATGTTGATTAAAAATTACTCATAGCAGGAAACTTTCAAAAAAACAGAAAACAGGATATCTTGGGGAGGTCTAACTTAAGCAGGAACAACTGCAGCAGTGTTCAAACAGTACAACCACATCAGACGCCAATAGCATGACTTACTGATATTTATATGCTGAGGATTAGTCTGCTTCCAAATTCTAGCTGAAACCATTCATTACTATTGAAATTACTGTTCTTCTAAGCTGAATGCAGTTTAACTCACCACTGTAACAAATGAAAATGCTTTCATCTTGCCTCTGAACTTTGTAGCCTCAAATTTTAATTATAAAAGTCCTCATCTGATATAAAAGAAGCCCATCTTTATTATTATTTTTCTTTCCAACGTCTGTTGTTTCTTTTTTCTGGATTCACATTATAGTGAGCTGTGGTTGCTTCCATTGCTAAGCTATGCACAGCAAATGAGGGAATTGCACAGCAATACATTGTAATTTCTTGTGAGTGTATTTTGGAATATTATTTACTCTACATATGGGTTTTTTTCTTTTATGGCAATATACTGTACCTTTCCTATTTTCAGGGAGAGATTTCCAAATTCCAAGTATTACCTCTACTAAGTTTATGGAAAGGAGGGAGATAGACAAACTGTCAGCAAATGGGAGAGGAGACAAAAGTCCCTTTAAGTGTGAATATTCTTTCTTCATCTATCCTTCATCTTCCTTTTCTCTTGTTACAATTTCAGTAGAGCAATCATCTCAAAACGTGGAACACAGAAGTCGAAACCAGATTACTCAACAATTTAATCTGAGCTCATATTTGGTTGGCCCCAACTTGGCTCACCTTTCAAAAAGCATTGAAGATTGGCTGTTTCCGTAGACCTCAGGGCTGGGAGGGCAATGTAGCCCCAATCCTGGTAAATGGTGTCTTGGGGAGCTTTTTTGTGATATAGTTAGCTTTGAAATGTATTTTTATATTGTATTGCATTGTACTGGTGTTGTACTATATGTTTTAATTTTTGTCAGTTACTCGACTTCACTTTTGTCCAATGGGTGACCATAAAAATCAATTTAAATAAATAAATAAATCTCAACTTCCAAAATCAAGACAGCATTTAGGTAACAGCAAAGAGTTTGAATTTTCTATAGGTTTCTGTATCTTTCACTTTGTGATGAGTTTTATAATCAAATCTGTAACACGGCATGCGAGGTATAGGGTTAAGGTTTTGAGGCTCTGCATCTGGAGTAATTTCAACTGACTGCGGAAAATGGACCTTTATAAGTAAGAATTATGTTCCATGGTACTTATGATAAACAACTAAAATAGCAAGAACACACATTATCAATAACTGTGAAGTTTCAAGAGTAGAAGATACCTTTCCAACAATGTTTGGTTAATTTGGAAACATTTTAAGAGACATTCTTACTGCTTTTATTGGTCATTGTTGGTTTTTTGCTTATGATTTCTTTGGATGTTTTTTTATGTGTTGCATTTGGTTTCATTTACTATTCTCTATCTTAGGAGTCATTGTAATCAAAGGTAAGTTATATTTAAAAATATTTTATTTAAAGCTTACTTATATTTTCTAAGTAGTCACAACATCCCTTTAATACAAGCCTTTGTTAATTCAATTTTATTGATACACTACTTGATGAAAACTAATAAAAAAACACCTTATGAGGTTGCAGTATATGTGGAATTTGAATCATATCTACCATAATATATCACCATATTTTTCAGTGCAGTATAATCTTCTTTACTATATAAATTAGTATGAAAAACCAACAGCATAAGGAACAATCATAATCTGTGCTATTTATAAGAATTGGCTAACTTACTGAAATCTTACTGTTTCTCCCAGTTAGTGGGTGTAAAATTATTAATTTGTCCTATACTCTATCAAGTGAAGGGCTTGATTTTTGCATATGTGCAAGAAACTAATTCAAAGGAAATTTACTTGCCTCTATGCATAATCCATAAGAAACATTTTTGAGTAAAGTCTGAAAACCTGAGCTCAGACAAATTTATTTTGTTTAGGTTTTCCCCCCAGAAATCAGTCCTTCCATGTATATGATTCTGTCTCTAATTCTTTCAGGTTTTCAGTTAACATTATAATTAAAGGAAGACATGAGAAAATTAAAACATATGTGTGTGGCCAATGTCCATATGTATTATGATGGGGTTTCATAACTTTGTTGTTGCTGTACTCTTCAGCGTATTGCATAATGGACAAATCAAGCCACACAACGTTTGCAGTGGGTTCTCCTAACATGACTTCTAACATGCACCGATGAATATTTCTACACGCATTGTAGTGAATACTATTCTCCAGCTGTGAAGATGCAAGTGTGATGGTGCCCAGATTGTGGTTTCCAATTATAGTCCCTGGTCCTGGAATCACTTCCCGAAATTACCTGGGTTGACACCACCTATTGTATTTACTACAGCATATAAATAAAATGGTTTGACATTTGATGTTGGTTTTTTTATGCCAAATGGGAACTTTTAAATATTTTGTTAGTTAGGGATTGCCATCTTCATAGGTAAGTTTGGGAGCTTCAGTACTGATACTTATATTGGCATTCAGAAAAAAAAGTGAATGAGGCCACATAAAAATCTATATTTCTTTTTAGCTTAATTTAATTGAACGGAGCCACATATATATTGATTTTATTGCTTTATTTTTAGATGTCACTCCTAATATATATGCATCATTTAGGATGATATTTATTTAACTAAATTGACTAAAAAGTACCTTTACTCTGCATGTAGTTAATTTTCTCTCTTGATCACATTAATAATTGGTTAGTCATTTGGGGGGACATTCTATGAGTCATATGCAACACTCTCAGGAGCCACATGTATAACCTTGGCACCATGGTTAACAGGTTTTATCCTGCACCTGAATGTATTTCTCTTGTTGTTTATTACCTTAGATATACACAAGGAAGTATACAAATGAGTTTTGTTTTTTTTTAAATTCTGCAGAAGAAAAAAAAACATTCTCACCAGGTAATATGCCTTTGGAGCACAAGCACTCTTGGAAGATATTATGGCTCTTTTAGAAGATTTGATAGGGAGACCCTTATGAGCAACATGTAGGCAACCAGTAGCCTAATTAGAATAGAGTGGAGCATAACAATGTTTCACTAAAGTCTATCCTTATGCAAACCATAGTATTGCATAACAGTAAGTTTCATTATGTTGGCAAGGAACATCTGCTGCACTCTTCCTGGGTTAGAATTTGAAGTTGTTACATTTTCAAATGAACAAAATCTGTGTGTTCTGATGGTATCATCTTGATAGCATAGTAGTTAATGTGATTGATGAGGTCAAGGAAATCCATTTTAAATTCTTCAAATCAGCCACAATTTTCACTGGACAATTAAGGGGACTTTCAGCATCTGTGAGCCTAATTTACTTTACAGCAAAAATGGTTGTATGGGCATAATTATTCATTTGTATGTCTGTCCCTATGAAAGAAAAGTCATGAGAGTTGGATAATGGAAACAGTAGAATAATAACATAATAATTAAGTAAGCCGACAAGTTATGCCATCCTATCAGCCACAATGACATCTAATAAGGAACAAAACAAATGACATGAAAGCAATGAACTCATATTCTCAGTGAGAACGAATGAGAAGCTAAAAGCACATAATTAATCTAAACTGGTAGAATTAGTGTTTTCTGTCTCTCCACATTCAGTTTCAACCATTTCAATAAAATGGAATATTTCTTTTTATTTGGTTGGTTGTCATAGCTTAAATTATCTAATTGATGAACCAGATGGACCTGTCAAGAGAAGATTTAGAATATGGAGATTCCTTTCACATCTTGTATCTTTCCTGAGAACCATTAAAGCGTTTTGTTAATAGTTGTTTTTTGCTGCTTTTTATTGGAAGAGTGGCTGACCCTTATGGTCTAAACAAACATACCAAGGACAGGATCATTTGAAGCCTGAAATGAAGGAAAGTGAAGGAAAAACCTTGATTTTTCTTGTTTTGCAGAGAGGTACATTCAGGGCCTGCAACTCTCACCTGTCATGTAATAAAGCTCGTAAATGTTGGCCCCCCAATTGACTTTAAAATCTGATTTCCTTAATCAGCATATGCTTGATGATTTTTATTTTAGTGAAACTCAAAATCAAATATAAGATACACAGGAACTTAGCTAAATATGCCTCTCTCATTTTGGCCCAGATGAAACCATCACAAGGATCTTTAGCCACAATCTCATTAAAGAGAGAATAAATATTGAGTAGTCTGATCCAAGTGCCATGAATGTGCTTGAAATGAGATCCAGAAACCACAGGACTTTAGAAAATAAATGTTGTTTTTCATTTGGAATTTTTCTATTGCACCCTAGAATATATTTTCTTGCTTTCTTCTTTAATTATGGAGGAGAGATTATTATTTCTTAAACACAGTTTGAGTTCTTTGATGATAGCAGGATTTGAAAGAATTTCAGCTGAAAGCTGCTATAACAATATATGAAAATCAGTTACTATTTAGTATCTTGGATGTGCAGTCACAATTAAATCTTAGGTCAGCATCTACAGCTAGTTAATCTAAACAGGAAAAGGAATCTCTCCCCCCCCCCATGTCTCTACACTATATCTCCCAGCACCCTTCACCAATGGCTGGGCAGCTAGAAATTATGGTTCACCAACAATGGGAGAATCAAAGTTAACCTCTTCTTGCCTAATGGTTAGTGATCTTTACAACAATTTCTAACTAAAATCTTTGTCCCCAAATTCATGTAAATTAACAAAATATTAATATCTCTGTCCAAAACAACTAATCTCTTCACAAGTTTCGATATGTGCAAAGGAAGTCTGAAAATATGGTGAGTCTTATGCACCCTCCCTACTGAATTATTGGCTGGTAAAAAGAAAAAACAGGGCTGAGAGAAATCAATTCAAAATAAACAATATTATTATTGTCTATCATCTAATCACTGGTTGATTACTATGAACCACTAGTAACAAAAATGACAACTTGTACACCAGTATGATCTTTGTTTGCTGAGAGGGGAAATGAACAAGTACATGTTACACTGTCAATACTGACAATTTATGTGGTTCCCTAGGATTAAAAATATTGCACACTCATGACCTTTGTCCTCTATTCTACTTCACCAGGGATAATCTCAGAAGAAAAATGTAGACCTGCGATGATTTCCATAAAGGCCTGAATTGCAGGAAAATCCCTCTTTAGATTTCCAGAACTGTAACTTGATACTGAAGATAGAGATGAGCAGAAACCAAATGAACTCTAGCTGGAAATGGTGAAAGCCAAACATAAATACCAGTGTTCCAAGTAAGAAACAATAAGTTCAGATATATTTAACGCTAATTGGAAGTGGCATGGGGTATTTGAATAATTCAGGCATCTTCAGGAATCCTCACATTTGAATGTTCATCTATTTCTGTTTGGCACATGCCTCTTTCAAATATCAAGCAGAATAATAATCAATTCATAACCAAACCTATTGATCTAGTGCTTTCATCATTTATAGTTCTTTAAAGAAATAATAATGTATATCATTGTGATAGTACATACTGTTCTTTATTTCTCTCTGTACTTCCTCAAAACTTTCCCATGAGAGGCATAAAGATATTGCACAAGTAAGTGTTATCCTTAAAACACAACTATGGCTATTTTCTTCTTTCCAATTATTGCAGCACAAAATCATAACAGTCATCCCAAATGTTTGATAATTAGAAGCTAAGAAAAAAAAAAGAATTTAGATAGCAATTAGCTACACACTGTAATTAACATATTACTAACTAGCAATCCATCTGCCAAAATATAGGAATTTTAGATTGCTATTTTTATTCTCAGCATAGCACCTACTCTAATCTCAAAAGTGTTTGTTTTCGTATCAATATGTGAATATGAAAACGGAACAATTCATTTCATAAATATGTCCTAGGGATATTTCCTACTAGCACAGGGATGCTCCAACAACCTTTTTTTTCCCTTCTGTGTCTTTATAATGTTGCCTCCATCTTCTTTCCAATCCATCATGGAGGGCAATTCAAATTCATCAGAGGTGGGATCTCTGAGATTCTCGGCTCTTCTAGAATGAAAATAGCTAAGCAACAGATTTAGCAAGGCTACCACCTAGGGCACTTTTTTTTGTTAATGATAGTGTCAGTGACCCTTAGGTGATGGAATCAGCTAGTCAATGAATTACGATTTTAAGTTGATTCAGACACCATCACCATTACCCTATTGCTGCTCTCAGGACTATTTAGCTTGGGGCTGTGGGAGAGTATAATTCTTCTTCCTGTTGTATCCTGCAGCACCCCCAGTGCCTGTCAGCTGTTAGTTGGCTCATAACACTTTCAAAGTCAGATCTCCAAGATGCAAATGTTCTCAGAGACCTGGAAGTACAGAGACAAAGACCACTTTGAACGATATGGCTACTGTTACTGGTCAAACTGGCATATCTTTGGAGGATTCTGCCCACAGACTGATAACCACAGGAATCAACTGATTATGCTGATAATTGGTCAGTGGAGCATGTTGGATTAAAATCTACAACCAAAAATGGATTGGACTAAGAAGGAAAAGGGTATTTTAACATTAGAACAATTAAGGTTGGTTTAAGTCTACCCCAATCATGGGTTGTAGATTATGAAGACAGGGCAGAAAAAATGTGTCATGTTTGTGCTGAAGAGAAGATCAAAAGCTGTTATATAAAATCCCATAATATCTTCAAAAGCAAAGAAAGCTTTTGAATTATTTTTTTTTAAAAACTACTTTGAAAATATCCAGGATATCTAGATAAAACCAGGAGAAAACTGGAATATACAGATTTGGAAGTAACAGTGTTCTAGTAACTCAAACCATTTTTTAAAAAAAAGTTTGAGAAGATCCAAACCATACACAGTAAAAGATCAGAGATAAGGAGGAAGCCAATAGTAAGAACTTTGCACGTTCTGAAGGTTGCACCTCTCTGCCTTAAATGAAGAAATAAAAATGTTCCATTGTATGATTTTCTCTAGGTTTCCTGTTTAATTATTAGGACATTAATAATATTTATGCCCTGTAGACTAGGAATGCTTTCACCTCCTGACCTGTGATAGGTATTGAAAACCTCGCCTGGCTATCAGTGAGCTTCTGGGTACCATGACAACTATGACTTAAAATAATAATAATAAAAAAAGTATAAACAGCCGAAATTCAGGGTCTGGAGTTCTAATCTCAGATATGAAGAAAATAGTTGGGGGAGTAGATGGTGTCTTCTAAAAAACAGAAAATCTGTAAGATTGGACAATCAACAGGTAAAGTGATGAACCTGGAACACTAAACAGGTTTGGTGAGTATTATGCAGTACTGGATTTATAAATCCATAAATTGGATCTATGCACCATATTTTCTCTTCCATTATTTCCATACTGATATGACTCATTCCATCCTAAATTATACTATTTATTTTGTGACTTCTAGACATAACATTAAATTTTTAAATATCATACGATGGAAAATACATTTAATTTACTAGAAAACATTTAATATCTGCATGTGAGTATAGAAACAATTATAACGGAAATTTGATATAAACATTTCAAAAGCATGAAAATGTTTCCCCTTATTAAACCTGAAGTTTGTATTGAATAGACATATAAGAAGCATATTACAGTACTTTATCTTTTGATCTCTTATGAGAGAATTGAGATCCTTTCTTCACTGGTTACTTATTTGGGATCCAACCACCATTGTACCCATAAACCCTCAATTTAGCAGATCTTGATTTTCATGGTATGTTCTACACGTGTAAAATCCCGTTCACCGCCATATGCATGCGTAAAATTCTATTTGTCATTTTATGTATACATAAAGTACATAAAATTTAATACATTTTGATATTCTACCATTCATT
This sequence comes from Azemiops feae, assembly GCA_023970755.1. Classification (NCBI taxonomy): domain Eukaryota; kingdom Metazoa; phylum Chordata; class Lepidosauria; order Squamata; family Viperidae; genus Azemiops; species Azemiops feae. The sequence continues at coordinate 294,885 of JALGBA010003976.1, read as the reverse complement.
TTGTAAAAATTATGTTGTTCATGAAATAATCTTCTATGCTGATATTTTATTGCTAGATCAGAAACTATATCTGCAGATTACATATATACTGATATGAATACTTCAGTGTATAGTGTATATACATTGCTCCAGCTACCGGGCCTGCACGCATTTGCACTAAGTTGTCTGTCTAGGCCAGTTCAAAACATCACCTAAAATCAGTTTGAATAGTAGTAGTGCTCTTCTGGAACTGTGAAGTATTTAGAGACATCTAGGGGTTAAAGCAAGTATTACATGAATTTCCCATAGCAAGAGATAAAAAACAGGTAGATCTTACCTTTTTTGATAGGAAAAAGTGCAAAAACAAAAATACAGAAAGCTTCATCATGTTAAAATTGAAGGTTGATAACTTGGCCTGTGATTCTGGTATCTTTGCAGACTCAAGTCCAATAGCCTAACAAATTCTATCAAGGCTTAAATAATAAGAGGCATTTCCATAAATGTTAACGAGAAAGGTGCCAGATGAAAAGCAGACTCACTTCACAGTTTATATAATTACATATAATTTCATCTATTAATTTCATTGTTTTGAAATGACAATATTTCTATTTTCAAAGCATTGCCTGAGAATTTATTGCAATTAGGCTAATAGTTTACCACATATTGGAAGCACTTCTTGTCACTAGAATTAAAAATATAAATATATTTTTATGATATATAGATATATATATTATGTTGCATGTTCGCAGGCGATGTCTCCATATTTACAATGGGCACATTGATAAATAGCGCTGAATTTGGTGGAACAATGTGCTTATGAATATTATATTAAATATATTAAATAATATAGTTGAAGACAGAATGGCATTATAACAGGTTACATAAAATAAAGCCAGTTCAAAGATTTTAGTTTTTTAAAAGCTCACACTTTTGGTGTTGCTGTTTTTTCCCCTATATCTCTAAAGATCCTGGATGGCCAATCAAAATACTGAATTTGTTCTTCACCTATTCTCTTGTCAGTTTCTTGTATGTTTGAAATCACTGCTTTGCTGTCTGACCCACTTGTATTCCAACTTTATCTGAGGGACAGATACAATTTCATTTGGGCCATGCGTAGACAGGACAGCCATATGACATGCATTTAAATAGAAAATGCTAGAGATTATGAATAAATGATGCTCCAGTGATACAAGAGTGCAATCCAAAAGTCCATAGCCGGGTGATTCCAAGAAAAACCAAAATTACACAACAGATTCTGCAAATTTTTAACGAATTCTTTAAAACTCTTAATCAGGCAGGAAGTTATGAAAATGGGGGATAGGGATAAAGCAAGAAAATACAAATATGAGCAGTTGTATTTCCCCCTTTCCCTTTCCCGAATCAAAAAAGTACAGTAACAAGACAATTTGAAAATAAAAAGTCATAAAGTAAATAAAAGCAATCTGAAAAAAGAAGAAAACTAGTTGTAATTAGTGTATATTTACATGCATGAAAATATATCTAACCTTGAAGCAAGATACTAATATTTTAAACATCCCTAATCATTATTTCTATCCAAAACAATAATTGTATAATCTCTAAACAAAAATGTTATTAATGTAACCAATAAATGGTGGCCTAATTTGACTGAAAAAGTTCTTTATTGCAGTTCTGAAAGCTTTAGTTAATTTTTCAGTCAAAGCAGTTTCCTATTCTTTTAAATAGCCCTGATAGATGTGCTTCATTTTTTAAATTATTTGCAGTACCAAATTTTACTATTAAATGAAGTAGTTCACACTGTTCTTCAGTCATTCACTTTGATTGATGCTCAGTACTCTGTACATTTTACAAATAAAGACTAGATTTGACTGGATTGCAGTCATGTTGGCACTTGTGTCAGTTTGCAATCTATATTTAAAAATCACAGGATTTGTATAATTTTGAATGCTCATAATAAATGCATCACCAATTTTTAGATTCTCTCCCCTCACCCCATGGACCAATGCAACAGCTAAGATTGGTTTTTATGAGATTATAATGTGCTTTCCATTGAATTACATTTATAAGAGTTATTTTATATATTTAAAAAGATAAAAAAAGAATGTCAGATACTAGAAATGGCAAAATGTGCTTAAATTCTGCCAATGGTTCCTTGAAAACAAAAAAAGTGTTTTCTGGCATATATCCTTTTGTCTCCTGTTGTGTGCTTGCTGACAAATGAACCCAATAAATGTCAATTCAAGGGATACTCTTGCTCAGAGAAAGTTTTTTTCCTCTTCATGCAAGGTTAAAGGAAATGAAAAAGCCACCCCTATTTTCTTTTATGTTGTTTTCCTTTTAACTTTTGACCTTCTTTGTGAACCATTTTTTCTTACTATGTTGAAAAAGCATTTGAACATTTGGCATTTTCAGGGGACAACAGTAGAGTGAAGGTGGCCCATAATGTCTAAGCTTTCTTCTGCTCACGTGTTCTTCCCAATTGCCCTTTCCCCTACATTCTTTCCACACAGAATCCAAGATTAGAAGGATATGGGAAGTAGTATGTTTCAAAGAGAGAGTAACAATCTGGGCAATATCAGACATTTTCACTGATTTGCTATTAATTTGTCAAACCTCACATTGTTCTCAATGAGAGTCTCAGTACATTTAATGTATCATACCATGTTTGAAATGGTGTACTTATTTTGCTGCTAAGGATACAGGAAGTTGTTGGAGGGGCTGAGAGTTGAATATCCTTAAACATAAGAAATTGAGCGTCCTTAAACATAAGAACATCCGAAAATTTGATTTTCCAGCATATCATCTCCCATAAAAATAACACATAATTGCAGTTGAAGATGCTGTCATTCAGCTTTGGAGTCATCTTTGATTCCATACTGTCCTTGCTTTATTCTCAAATACCTTGTCTCTGTCTCAATCTCTGTACACAAACATTTTATTAAATCTTTTCTCAAGTTTCAGGAAGGGTATGGTTATATGTCTGAGTCCAGACTCAAAATTAGCCACTATTATTTTCCAAATCTTTTTTTTTAAAGTCCATATCCAATAATCCTAAGAGAAAAGTTTTGGGTTTCAACTTTATGTTCGTTTTAAGGATCTAACCTTAACCCTAACTCTAACATGGATCTGGCCCCAGAGATTATAAAAAGTATCTTCTTTAGAATTACATTCTGTGGGAAGTCAGCCCCCCCCCCCAGAGAAGGAAATATTTAAAAGGCAGAATATTATATTTCCTCAAAGGATCTTAAAAAGGCAGAAAAGCATGTCCAGTTTTTCTTAATACCCCCAAGTCTCCCTCCCCCAAGCAGAAACCAGCTCTGTAGCAATGCAGATACAATAATCCTTTCAGAAAGACTGGCACCAGGAAGCTTAGATCTGATGGGATTAGAAAGACAAAGATCCCTAGAACTAACAACCCCTCACCCAACAAAATCCAACACAGGACTTAGCCATCAGCCACAGCCCCAGGGAAGCAGGATATGACCTTTAGGACATAATAGGATTAACTCACCACCATCAGAATACCAGAAAGGCACACTGAACCTCAGGTCAAAGTTCATGCCACAGGAACAACTCCAAACACAAAAGCCCAAGAAGGTATAAAAACCCACCACTCCCTGCTCCATCTTTCCCAGAGCCATGTTTCTGTCTGGCTCTGCTCTTCGATAAACTACAACCTTTTTTCTAAAGCAGTCTCCATTTTGTTTATTCCCAGCTTGGACTGGACTCTGATGAAGATTTGTCTTTCAACAATTCCCAACAGACATTTGAGACACCTTTCTATATCAAATTATCTTTATCAGGTGTTAGGTAATAATGCATTATTTCATTAAAAAAATTCTTTCTAATTATAATTCAGTGTAAACCATCTGACCACATTTTTCTTGCCTAATTTAAAATCCCTTTGTGTAGGTTACAATAGTCAAGAGGCAGGGAGCTAATAGCTACAAAACTGCAAGAGTCTGTATCAGAAGGATACGGGCAACCTTACAGTATATTTTGGGAATAAATACAGCACATGCAGAATTAGGATAGTATCATTGCTTGTGAATTAAAGCAAATTTTACAACAATATTGTTTCTGATAAAGGGATTTAAATGGAGTATATATCATTTTTGCTCAGCACTAGGAAAAAGCCATGCTGTATTAGTCAGCAAATGCGGAGTGAACAGGAAATGGTGGTAAGGGAATGGCTTTGCTCTCCAATAAACTTGCTGTCCTGAGGTGGTACCTACTGTTTTCAGTGCTATTTCTACTTCAAAGATTATCCATGGAAGCTGGTGGCCCATTTTTCCTTTGCCTCATGCAACAGAATACTTGGACCAGGCAAATAAGATGTGCCAAGGTTCAAAGACTGTCTTTGAAGTGTTTCATTATCTTTGCTGGTGTGTGTACACATGCTCACGTACTTTGGTTTGTGTAGGAGTATTTATTGGAATTAAAACTTGATTTTGCAATTAATATTTGGTCATTTCAGTGAAGTTCACAGTGGAATCTGAAATAATGTGAGTTTAATAGTTGTTTATTTTGCAGTATATGTATAATAGTTGAAATGTTGTTATTGATTGTATGAATAACAATTGTACTCATTGTTTTTATAAACTGTTATTCTTTGCTGCATTTTTGTCTTTTCTCTTGAGCACGTTTGATGCATTTATGCAAATTGAAATGAAGAATTAAAAATATTAATAGTATGTCATATGGCTGTGCTGCTTACTCATGGCCCAAATGAAACTGTATCTGTTCCTCAGATAAAGCTGGAATACAAGTGGGTCAGGCCCAGTGGTGGGATTCAGCCAGTTCGCACCACTTCGGCAGTACAGGTAGCTAATTTTATGTTGCCCAGGCCCAGAATGGACTTGAACCAGAAGCGGCATCCACACAGAGAACCGGTTGTTCACATATTTGAATCCTACCACTGGTCAGGCCTCAGACCCAGTGATCCCAAACATGCAAGAAAATAGATGAAGAACAAATTCAGTATTTTGGCTGGTCATCCAGAGATCATTAGAGATATAGGGGAAAAAACAGCAACACCAAAGATTGGAACATTTTAATAAGATAATTATTTAAATTGAGAAAACATTTTAGCATAATTAAGAAGGCCGAGCACAGAATGTTTGCTCTTGGATTTAAGGTACTATTTTTATTGTATTCTGGGAATGATCATATTAATAGTAAGTCTAGCCAGAGCTACTGAAATCCAAACATAATACAGCATGATTGATAGAGATTTGGGCTCTAGGTGCATTGAGATTTAAGGATTTCCTTCTTCCTCTTCACCTATAGAGATAGTTCTAGATTTTCAAGAAAGTTGTGAGATTTTTTGTTTTGTTTTTAACTAAGTATTACAGAGAATAAAAGTTGCAGATCAGTTTCACCATTGAGGAGAGAGCATTCTTTCTGGATCATTAAACTCTATGCATGTAGGTTAATCTACTGATATTTCCTCCCAAAAAATATTATTTAAGGCAGTCACAATAAATTAAAAATCTTCCTGTAATAGTATAATAATAATGATAATGATGATGATGATGATGATGATGATGATGATGATGATGATGATGATGATGATGATGATGATAATAATAATAATAATAATAATAATAATAATAATAATAATAATAATAATAATAATAATAATAATAATAATAATAATAATAATATTGGAAGGGACCTTGGAGGTCATCTAATCCAACCCCCTGCTCAGGCAGGAAACCCTATACGAGTGATGGCGAACCTTTTAGAGACCGAGTGCCCAAACTGCAACCCCAAACCCACTTATGCATTGTCGAGTGCCGGGTGGGTGTGGCCCATTTGCTGGGTGTGGCCAATTGGGTGGGCGTGGCCCATTGGGTGGGCATGGCTGTGGTGGTAACGGCAGACTGGGTGGGAATAAAAAGTTCAATCAATCAATTCCAACTTTGCAAGATCTTTTTTTTCCTCGTGAGAAATTGAAATTGACTGATTGAACCTTTTTTTTTTTTTTTTTGCACACGGCGGCGGAGGCCTAAAGTGAAAAGGTTTTATAAAACCCAGCTGAAGGCCTAGGACTAGGGCGACGGCGCGCGTGCCCACAGAGAGGGCTCTGAGTGCCGCCTCTGGCACCCGTGCCATAGGTTCGCCACCACTGCCCTATACCATTTCAGACAAATGGCTATCCAGTCTATTCTTTAAAACTTCCAGTGTTGGAGCATTCACAGCTTCTGGAGGCAGGTTGTTCCACTGATTAATTGTTCTAACTGTCAAGAAATTTCTCCTTAGTTCTAGGTTGTTTCTCTCTTTGGTTAGTTTCCATCTGTTGCTTCTTGTCCTGCCTTCAGGTGCTTTGGAGAATAGCTTGACTCCCTCTTCTTTGTGCCAGCCCCTGAGATATTGGAACACTGCTATCATGTTACCCCTCATCTTTCTCTTCATTAGACTAGACATGCCCAATTCCAGCAACTGTTCTTTATACATTTTAGCCTCCAGTCCCCTGATCATCTTTGTTGCTCTTCTCTGTACTCTTTTTAGAGCAGGGGTCTTCAAACATGGCCCTTTTATGACTTGTGGACTTCAACTCCCAGAATTCCTCAGCCAGGCACGCTGGCTGAGGAATTCTGGGAGTTGAAGTCCAGAAGTCATAAAAGGGCCAAGTTTGAAGACCCCTATTCTAGAGTCTCAACATCTTTTTTACATCGTGGTGACCAAAACTGGATGCAGTGTTCCAAGTGTGGCCTTACCAAGGCATTGTAAAGTGATATTATACGGGTAGAGGGAAGATAGGGTTGGTATGGGTGATGGGTGGGGTTGGGGAATGGGATTGGGGTAAGGATAGGGATAGGTACAATAGTGGGGTTACTCCCCACAAGAAATTCAACGCTTTAGCAAGCAGACTAACGTCCGGGTACAAATATTGAATAACAATAGTTATAATACTGTATAATACTAAACAATTGTAATCACTAATGCTAACAATAATCATAAAATTGAAGCTTAGTTAATAAATATCATTCATCCTGTTAAACTTCACAATCCTTTTTGCTCTAACGTAATGCTAGCCATTGATAAAAAATTTCCCATGTTCTAAAATACACTGAATCCTCTTTCTCTTTAATCTCTAAAGTTAATCTATCCATTTCTGCACATTCTAAAATTTTCATGGTTATAATCTGGTCCGGTGGTAGATTTTCATTTTTCCAAAATTGGGCGAATGCAATTCTCGCAGCTGTAATATGTAATATGTAACATGTAATATTAAGTATTCATTCTCTTTGCCATAATTAAGTCCTAATATTCCTAACAAAAACAGTTCTGGCTTAAATTCTATCTGTATTTTAGTCATCTTTTCCAGCCATATATGAATCTTAAACCAAAATTTCTTAGCATTAGGACATATCCACCAGATATGATAGTAAGTACCTGGTTTTTGTTTACATTTCCAACAGATGTTCGATACATTTTTAAACATTTTTGCTAATCTAACTGGTGTCATATGCCATCTATAAAACATTTTATATAGATTCTCTTTATATGAAGCTGCTTTAGTAAGTTTAATATTTTTCTCCCAAAGCTTTTCCCAGTTTTCTAGATCTATAGAATGTCCAAATTCTTTTGCCCAACTTCACATGATCTTGATTCTATCCCTCTGTTAATGCAGCCTAGCACTGTGTTGGCTTTTTTGGCAGCTGCAGCACACTGCTGGCTCATATTTAAGAGATTGTCCACTAGGACACCAAGATCCCTCTCACAGTTGCTACTATTGAGCAAGGTACCACCTATACTATACCTGTGCATTTGGTTTTCTTGCCTAAATATAGAACCTTACTTTTTTCACCATTGAATTTCATTAATTTCAATTAATTTCATTAATACTGATAATCTTTTATCATATCATGTCATCTCTTACATGAGATTGTGATGAAATTGGTTAAAAAAAATAGAAATGGAAAAAACAAAGGAAGAGATAGCTAAATGAATATATTAGTCCCGTGGTAGCAAACCTATGGCACGTGTGCCACAGGTGGCACGCAGAGCCCTCTCTGTGGGCACGTGCGCCGTCGCCCCAGTCCTAGGCCTTCAACTGGGTTTTATAAAATCTTTTCGGTTTACGCCTCCGCCGCCATGTGCAAAAAAAAAAAAGGTTCAATCAATCAATCAATTTCAACTTCTCGTGGGAAAAAAAAGATCTGGAATTGATTGATTGAACTTTTTACTCCCACCCAGTCTGCCGTTACCACCGCAGCCATGCCCACCCAATGGGCCACGCCCACCCAATTGGCCACACCCACCCAATGGGCCACGCCCACCCGGCACCCGACGATATATAAGTGGGTTTTGGATTGCAGTTTGGGCACTCAGTCTCTAAAAGGTTCGCCATCACTGTATTAGTCATTCTTCATGGCAGATAGAAAGGTGCTTCCTGGAAAAATACAATAATCGAAGAAAGGAAGGGGTGGGCAGCTAAGAAAAACTAGCCAATCAGCCTGGAAGAATGTCTGTAATCATTTGGCTGCAGCCTTTATTAAACGGAATAAATGACATTTAGGAAACTAATAGTTATTGCTGTTATTTTGCACTTTGCCAGCAGCCTGTTGTTATGGCCTTCAGGATGGAATTTCTTTAGACTTGCTGTGAACATGACTCTCTTGAAAGGAGATTAGTAGCAGAATAACAGTATTTGTAAAAACAATCAGGTTCTTCCTTCACCTTCCTTCCTGCCTCCTCAGCTTTTTAATTTTTCTTTTATGAACTTAATATTGAGTAGTTAATATTAGTGAGTTGAATTTACCTGATTTGGTTTACAAAATCATCAAGGGGAGCTTGGAATAAGCTGAAGTATCAGTGATGGAGACATCAATAGATAAGAACCACAGTGTCGGATATTTCTCATAATTGGCCTGCAAAAGATGCCAATTCAATCCAAAGATCAAGAAAAGCCCTTTTTTAAATTTCTGGGAAGCTACAATGTTATTATCAGTCAGCAGGACAAAATCAAACTAAATAGACCAATATGCTGAGATGACATAGTAATAAGGCAAGCTCCAATGACCAAAAAGATAATGAAGAAACTCACAGTAGCACTTGATTGGTTTAATTTAAAATATCATGTACAATTTATGCACAATTATGCTCACAGCTTCATGTAAAATATACTGTCTTCCAGTTTTCATCCCACACTTTCATATTTCATAGGCAGCCAGTTTGGACCGGTGGTTGAGGTGTTGGCCTAGAAACCAGGAGACTGTGAGTTCTAGTCTCGCTTTAGCCGACAAAGTCAGCTGAGTGACTTTGGGCCAGTCATTCTCTCTCTACCTCACAGGTTTATTGTTGTGGGGAAATAGCAGGAGGAAGGAGCATTATGTTCGCTGCCTTGAGTTACTTATAAAGTAATAAAGGCAGGGTAAAAAAAAATCTAATAAAAAATAATAAAGTAAATTTTCCAAGTAATAATAATGGGTGCAAATGCAGCTGTTGTTTCAAATGCTAGTAAAACAGGTAATGCAATGTAAAATGGATGGTCTTATGGAATAATTTTTATACAGAAAATTGATATACTTTATAATGAAAAAAGGGTTTTTATGTCTGACTCTTAAGCGGGAAGTGACTCATTGTCTCAGCAGGGAAGTATTTCACAGAGGTGGGGCTGGAAATACTGCAAAAAATTTCCCTGAGCTATAACTCAGTGAAAGCAGCCGTGGGGAATATTTAATCCTCACTCTCTGGGAGGTTTTATGACACCAGACTCTATAATATATAGCCATTCTATTATTGGATATAATTTCTTAAGGATATCCAATTAAGATCAGCTGACCTTTTACAAGTGGAAAATAGAGGTAGTCCAAGGAGAAAGAAGCTCAAATGATTCCGAAAGTGATCTCAGTGAGTCAGAAATGAACTTCTAAATCATGAATGCTGCGGGCCTGGCAGTCGACTCTACAGCACTTGTTTGGAGCAAACAGAAGTGAAACAAGAAATCCTATAGTGATAGTGTTTTGCTGCGCAAATCATAAAAATGTAATTAAAAATACTTATTTCATAAAAACTGAATTTCATAAAATATGAATATTATGATGTGATATATTATATCATATACTACAGGGGTGTCAAACTGCCGGCCCGTGGGCCGGTTTCATCATACTGAAGCCGCGCCCACCCCATTGCCGGCAATGCAAAAAGAGTCGCGATATGTCGCGACACATGATGTGACGTGGTGAGTTTGACACCCGTGATATACTATGATATTATATCATATACTATGATATACTATATGATATGATACGATACGATACGATATGATATATGATATATGATATGATATATGATATGATATGATATGATATTGATATTCATTTGTACCAATGTTTTGTCTTTTGCATCAATAAGTAATTTCTTCCCAAAGAAAAGTCTTTTTTCACTATACTCCAAAAGTATATGCATGATAAATTATCTGTAGGTAATTTTCAACAATATGCCACCCTCCCCCAAAAAAACATTTAGGCATGCCTAATTTATGTGGCCAGGCAATATAATCCAAGTGGCTTTGGTTCTTTGGATGCCACTTCTCTAATTCACAGGGTGGTCCCCCTTTCCTTCTCCCAATTAGCTGTCTTGATATGGGTGCCAGTTCTTGGGCACCAGTTCTTTGATTCCCCTGAACTGATTGTTCTGAATAATTGGGTAGCAAGAATCATGGGGAGATGGGCTATTACCCAAAGTATAGCAAGACTCATAAATATAGGCAATACATTGCTAGAATACTTTCTTGCTGACTCAGCAACTAAAGAAAGACACTACGGTCTGAGTGAGCTCTTAATTAAAAAAAAAGACACTCTACCTAAACCAATAGGGGGAACAGCGTACGTGGAGATGGTCAAAATGTGAAAGATGTTCTGCAGTTGTATGTCCCTCTAGGGAACAAGGTGAGGATATTACTGAGGGAGATCATTATGGAAGTACTAGAAAAATAATCACATAAAACAGTAAAAATCATGATTTGGGGGAGGTATCTGTGTTGGTTTATAGAACATGATGCATTTACTAGGTTGCACCATTCATTAATCAATCTCTCCGTTTCTTTATTTTCAAAAGGTGATGGCAAGAGCATAAAGAATGCCAGTGGAGACTTTTATGTTTCATTTTTCTTGAGTGCTGTCTCAGTTTTTTTCTTCTGGTGATCTAACCTACCATCGCTGGTGCTGCCTATTTCTAAAGAAATAAAACACTCTTAATCTAAATTATTAGATGCACACTCATTAATTTGTTACAAAAGAAATATTTCAAGAATGACAGATTTGTTGTGTAAGGCAGGACAAGTGGATACAAGGGAAGGTTGTCTCTCTTGCTTTAGAAATAAAAGGTAAGCCCCCAGGCCTCTTGGTTGTGCCATAAGATGTGAGTCCTCTGATATTGTGTATTCTTTTCAAGCAATCTGCCAAGCTTGGGGTGCCTCGGGGTAATTCTGTAACTGAACTCAAGTTACATTCTGAGGCTATTGCAAGACTTCTTCTACAAGAATGCGTCTCTTCCCTCTTTTTCTTTGTTGTTGTAGAACATTGTGAAAGGCCTATAAATATACCACAACTTAATAGAAAGTGGAAACACATCAAGGCACTTCCATATTTACCTCTAAGTATTATGCAAGAATTGGATGTAAAATATCATGTGGAGGGAAATTATATATGGAGGTTCTTGTAGATGCAAATTGGCAGAGGTTGCACTGCAGTACAGGATCCAAATGTAGAGGGTAGTATAATTTCTAGGTCATATTTGTATTTTGTTTTTCTTATATTCAGTTTTAGCTTAACAAATTGAAGCTTAAATTTGAAATTTACGAAGCTCTCCCCGTCATACCCTTCAACATCACCCTCTTAGGGGCAAATAACTGTGTTATTAATTTTTTAAAAGAGGGGGGTATCAAAAGGAGATTATATAGCTAAAACTACAAAATATCAATAATTTCCAAAACTTTATGCTTCTTACCAGTAGAAGTCTATAAACTTCAATTTTACTATTAATACAAGAAAATAGGACATGTAATATTTTTAAGATGCAGAAATTTAAGGATATTGGGCCCAGAAGGAACCTGCAAAGGATATTAGAGAATTAAGGGTGTGCAATACATCCAACCCTAATAATAATCATCTATAAATTAGATCTGCTACAATGTAGACTTCAACCAGCAGGTTAGCAGCTGCAGACTTCCTGGAGCTCCTTTTATCTCTGCAGCAGTGGCATAAATTATAAGGACAGATCCAAGCTGCTAGCAGAGTTCAAAACTTCTATTCTAATCAAGATCTCAGCCAAGAAAGATGATCATACTATTTGAAATTTAAATCACCAAGACAGAATTTAGCAATTCAAGCATTCAGAGCAACCTCTAACAACTGGTCAACCCTTTAAGGCATGATTGGTAAGGTAAGTGCCTCCCAATTTCACCATTTTAAATATAATTTTATTAAATATTATAATTACAACAGTATAAGCCAGTGATGGCGAACCTTTTAGAGACCGAGTGCCCAAAAACTGGCCCCACCCCCACCTTGTGCCCCCACACTGCCGCTTGCCCCGCTCCGCCCCCCCCACTCTGCCCACTCGTAGGGACACCCACCACCTCCACAGCCAGCCGCAGATTGCCCAGGTGGCCCAGCAGCGCCATGGCAGCTACACCCTCTGCCCGAGCACCGCAGCATCAACGCGCACAACGGGGTGCAAGGGCAGAGTCTTGTCCCCGCTGCCTGGCTGCCATGTCCTTGGCTGCACTGCTCCGTGTGGGCTGCGCTCGGAGGCGACTCTCCTCTGGGGGGCTGCTAATGAGGGGGCCGTGGGAGGAGGTGGGGCTGAGGCGATGGTGCACGTGCCCATAGAGAGGGCTCTGAGTGCCACCTCTGGCACGTATGCCATAGATTCGCCACCACTGGTATAAGCTAATACAATGAAAAAAGAATAAAAAAGAATGGAAAATGCAGAATACAAAGGAAAAAAGACAAAAAGAAAAATAAGAATATAGTAAAAAAAGAGAGAGAAATATATAAAGAAGTGACTTCCCATCTTCATCACAAGTACAATTTTATCACTTTCTCTTAAAATAATGATTTCTTCTTCCATAGCCCATCTCTTATCTATAAACAAATCTATTATTTATTATCATTATTTCAGTCCTAGTGTCAGCAAAAGTCCATTAAGTTCACCAGAGATAGCAACATATTTATTTTAACCTTGTTCAATTAACCAACTTTATATTTGTTCCAATTTTAGTTTCTATTCATAATCAGGTCTGCATGTGCATGCACACACACACACACACACAAACACACACATGGGGGGGGGGAGACTCTCAAATGTCCCTTATTCTCTGGGTGATACATCTTCTAAATTGTTTATTCCTGAATATTACTGGTGAGATGGCACAAACCTTCCATTTATTTCACAGTGAATTTGGGGTCTCTCAGAAACCAGCCCTCAGAAACATGTCTGAGCTGCTCCCCCAGATGCAGACATCTTCCAATTCACTGTACCGACAATGAGCCAAGTGATGTTCCTTTCAGCTGCCAAACCAGGTGCCCAGACATCACCTTCCATTTAGCATCCCACCCACTGTTCTCTTTGTTGCCTCACTGCGCTTCTTTTCTCAGCAAAGGCTAGAAAAAAAAACTGGACATCTGGGAGGCAGGACAATAGGAAACAACTCTCATTTGCAGTTGCAGAACTATTCTCCCACTCTTTCTTTCTGTGCCACAACTGAGCTGGGAGCTACAGAAGAGCTGCAAAGACCTAAGCTACAATTGAACCCAATGGGACAAAGGCCAATCTCAGAAGGTTTAAGTGCCAGATATAGAAACACTCCAATAATATCATGTCTAAATGTGCTACTGGTGGTCCCTATCTGTTCTCCCTTTCTCTTGCCCTTCCTCTTTTCTTTCCTTCTTTCCTTTCTTCCTTCCCACCCCACCCTATCCTGTCCTACCCTACCTTGTTGCCTTCATGAGTGCTGTTTCATTACAGTGTGGGGAAAAAAATAGAGTCAGGTAGTCTCCCAATTTAATCAGGTTTACTTGGATATTCCCAGAATCCTTTTCTTCTACCTTCCTACCTCTGTATTAGTCCTTTGTGACTTTCTAGAGCTTCAAGCATAGTTAAAGTGTATTGATTATTTCTGCTTGACCTGTTAATTCTGCTGCGATTGCTTCTACTGGGTGGCCTTAGAAGGCTATTGGCTAGCTTTTCCTCAGCCTGTATTTTTACAGCTTGAGATAAGAATGGTGTCATACCAATATAGATAAAGCCATTTCAAGTGTATAAATAGTAAATATTATTTTCTTCCTCTTTAAATCAGCTGGTGACCTGCCATTGGGTTTTCTGTGTATCAGTTTCCTAGAGGTAAAATTTAGTTGTTTGAACTATCTGGATGTGATTGAATGCACATATTATTTTCTCCACTGGCACCTTGCCTCTGGACTGATAGACCTTGTTGTTGAAGCCTTCCTGATAATATATTGAATGAAGGGATTGGGCAAGTAGTGAAAGGTGAAAGGACTCTGTTGCAATGCTGAGAAATGGACTCGATGATGCCCTATTTGTGCTATGTCTCTGTGGATAAAGTTCAGTTTGTTCCCTTTAGGAGTATCTTTAAAGCTACAGCCAGAAGAGGGCAGACCTAGCCTACAAATCAGTCAGTTCAAGACTGGCACACTGTGATTCAAGGCCCTTAGAAGAAAGAACCATTCACAGGAGGACTGTTTGAACAATACAAGCCAGCATTCTGGAGATATGATCAGATTGCAACTCCCAGAATTCCCCACTACCATGGCCCATGGGAACTCTGGGTGTTCAATCCCAAGAGGCAAGCCACTCATGCCTAATAGCTATATTTTCTTGGTTGTGGAGGCTGAACACAATGAGATCACTAGTTAGAAAGATGCTGTTTGCAATTCTGGCTGTCAAAACTGAGGCAGTGTTTTCAAAGTACATTTCAGAAAAGATGTTTTTCATTGTTTTGCAAAAATTTAAATTTTTCCATTAGTGGGAAAAATGTTATCTGCAAGGTTACAAAATGTGTTTACTTACAAATTTGGAAATAACAGCAGTGTCGATGCATCAAGTTTGTCATCTGCTCATGATTAGCAGATGGTCCTCCTTCTTTGCAAATAAACGGCATGACTCACATTCAGGCTGCAAATCAGTGCTTGCCCTCTGTTGGAATGACAAACTGGGCACTTTGATGGGGTCAGGGGTCATATTTTCTAGAGGGCTACACTCTGTTTTTACCCTGAATAATCTCCTGAACAATCTAGATAAAAGATAATAGCTGAATGAAAATAAGTTACTGAATTTACTCAGGAGATATTGAATTTACTATATTGTCTTTATTAGGTTTCAACTTTGGCAATAAAATTGATGACAGTGATCTCAACAAATCTTCATAGTAATTGCAATTTGGCCTATAAAACTACTTAAATAATCAGATTTGGTATGTGATCTAAATATGCTTATTACCTATATGTGATGCTATGGTAATAGCTGTCCTTTCTGATAGAATACATTTAGTCTGAGATCCTTTGTTTGTTATAGCTGCTTTACATACTGGTTTATGCACTTAAAATCAGATTCAGTTAGTAGCTTGTGTCCAAAGCAAGTTAGGTACATTTAGCCCCTGTGAGGTTAAGTAGAATTTAAGTCACAATTTACCATTCACTTTAACATCAAGGCATTCAACTACATTCAGCAAAATTTGTCAAGATCAAATATTATTGTTACCAGAGAAGTTGTTGCTTTTTCTTTTTGCCTGAAGCTTTACAAGCATAATTAAAAACAGTAATCTTCAAACTAAGCAACTCCCCAATCTTCTAAAAATATCAATCATAATTTAAATCACACACCCTAATAATTCCCAAATTCCTCCTGGATGTTATATATGTAGCCACATCAAAGACAATCACATTTTGCCAAAAATAACAATGTTTAATCTGTGTCATATCTTTCAAATTATCGTATGTATTGTTTTAAAACTTGCAAATAATGAATTCACTTTTAAAAAGTCTTGTTTCCATTATTGTATAAGTTAAAAGTGCATGTGTTCATTTAGCTCTGTTCCTTTATCACCACACTTGCTCTGTTACAATCTAAGGCAGAAAAAGATACATTTCTAGTTACGGTAGATGAGCAAAATTAATGTCTTTGTTGTATTGTGTCTCTCTCTGCATACCTTCTACAGTTTTTGTATGATTGTCTTAGTGAAATGGAACAAACCTGGCAGTATAACTTATTTAACAACATCTCCCTGTTCCTTCTATTCTGCATTAGCAGTGCAGCTACAGGGAAGTCAAAATAGGGAAATGGGTTTAAGCGTTGTTCTCTTTAATAGTATACAGTAGTAGTGATTCAAGGATCAGAATATGTTTAATATTCATGTTTTTTAGGGGAAATTAATCCATAAATTGTCTTTACTAAACCTCATATCTTTTTTAATTGACACTTTTGATTTTCTAACAATTTAAAGCCATAGAATCATCATATACATACACATCTATATATGTTTGATCAATTGATCAAGAAGAGTCATGCTGCAGATCCAGCTGGCAGAGTGCAGGAGAAGAGACTGCTGTGGCCCCAGCCCTTTGGAAGTGAGATTGGCTCCCGCCCTCCTGACTTTCTGCAAAAACCTGAAGGCCTGGCTCTGCCAGTTGGCTTGGAGCCCCAATAGGGGAAGATCACGCTATTTGATTGACTAATAATAATTCCCACCTCACCACCACCACCCCCGTATATTCTGCTCCCTTCCTCCTCATCTTTAGTTATAACTTGTATTTTATTGCAATTTTAATGTGATTATATAATATACATACATACATACATACATACGTGTATGTGTGTGTAGTTTCATTTAAGTAGTCTTGTGGTGAAATGGGAGGTAAACAAATTTAATAAATACATAATAAACTTGAACATTTATGCCATCAGTTGTGCACTACTAATTGAAAAAAGTAGATCTCATTTGTGTTATAGCTTAAAAAAATATTCTGGATTCCAAAACTAAATCTAAATAATAGATATGAAATGACTGTTGTATGTCACTAGGCACAAAATTTCCATGTTTTGTCTAGCTAACCACTTCTCTCCATTTCTGCTGTTCTGAAGTTGAAAAGAGTATCCCTTAAAGGCTAGTAAAATGTTAGGAGAGAGTTTCCAGCCTTAATTTTTCTCAATCAAGGAAAATTGGTTGGATTCCTTTCTCTGGCCTTAGGCCAGGGGTCGGCCACCTGAAACATTGAAAGAGCCGTTTCCCTAAAAAAAAAAACCCCTGGGAGCCGCAAAATGTGCCCGCGCATGCGTGCCGTCCGCGCATGCGTGCCGTCCGCGCATGCGCGCCGTCCGCGCGTGTCCGCGCATGCACGCATGCGCGGGCGGGTGTGCATGCGCGCATGCGCTCCCCCCCCAATGGCGGAGGAGGCTCCGGAGCCGCAGGTGATAGCTCAAAGAGCCGCATGCGGCTCCGGAGCCGCGGGTTGCCGACCCGTGCCTTAGGCACAGGAAAACAGTTACTACTACAAGCCTAAAACTTAGAACATTCTATTATGAACAAGAGTTGACTCCACTCTTTGTTTTTCCTTTACTTGTCTTTTCACTTTCATTTTCAGTTTTAGCAGAAAAGAAGGACAAGGGGCGGATATGATAGCAGTATTCCAGTATTTGAGAGGCTGCCACAAGGAGGTGGGGGTCAATTCATTTTCCAAAGCACCAGAAGGCAAGACAAGAAACAATGGATGGAAACTAATCAAAGAGAGAAGCAACCTGGAATTAAGGAGAACCTTCCTAACTGTGAGGACAATTAACCAGTGGAACAGCTTGCCTTCAGATGTTGTGGGTGCTTCATCACTCGAGGTTTTTAAGAAGAGACTGGAGAGCCACTTGTCTGAAATGGTATAGGGTCTCCTGCCTGAGCAGGGAGCTGGACTAGAAGACCTCCGAGGTCCCTTCCAGCTCTATTCTGATTCTGATTCAGTGTTCTACATTCAGTTGGTAAGAAGAATGTATGTTTGGTTGCAATCATTATTATACTGAATAGAGCAAGATTGGGTACAGTACAGAGATTGCAAACTGTTTTGTTTCTTTCTTTCATAAATTCATAGCCCACCCACATGTAAAAGATTCTGGGTGGTTTACAATCCTACAAAATGCATAAATAAAACAAAGAACTATAATAACATACCAAAAAATGAGAATAAAAAAGTAGAATGAGAAGTTAAAAATCAGCTAAACGACCTAACAGTTAAAATAACCCAACAAATAAGTAACTCAAACATCAAATGTCAGGCAGAAGAGACCAATATGGAGCCACCCAGATTTCGAGGACAAAGTACCTCATAGGAATGGAGCAGCTACTGAGAAAGGCTGTCCCACTATGCATCCACTATGTCCCACTAAGGCAATAATGATTATTCAAAATCTTAAGCTATCCTCCCTGTGTTAAAGCGCCAACATTGTCATAGTTTTGGTGGCAAGAAAAACCCCTTTTCAAATACTCAATAAAAGTATAAAAATAGAGTCCCAGAGGGGGAAAAGTAAATGTATATACCACTATTAGCTAACTGATCATATTTCTGTTTTTTTCCCATGCTTCAATCTATTTCTCAAATGTATTCATGAGGCCTTCTCAAGTTTTTGGCCTGGAAAAAAAAACTACTATCATCCAATTTAAAAAATCCAATTTCTTTCAACAATTAGAGCATTTTAACCCTAGCAATGTGTGGCTTCACTGAGCTATCACTCTCAATATACCACTAAGGCATGCCTGCTTTATCTAACCAAAGAGTGGCTGTTAATGTTATAAATTGGTCATCCAGAACTTCTCAGTGATTCCAGCTGCTAAGTGATTCTTTTATGGGGCAACCAATGGAAAGGCTTTCCATGATGGTTGACAATATAAGCAAAATCAGACATAAGGAACAACCTTTACCTGTATTTTCTCCCCTGAGCTTTCAATCATGTAGTAGTTCAGGTAAGGACAAAACCCAGCATTTGGAATTACCACTTTTAGCAATCTTTTAAAAATACATTTTGGTATTTCTAACTAATTGTGTTCATGACCTCAGCATTCCTATTGTTTATGAACAAGTAGGAAAAATCATTCATTTATTAAAGTTTGTAGTGAACATATTCAAATGATAGGTATAGCTCATTATATAAGCGGAGAAGAGAGGGAGGTCAAGGTTTTTTCTTCACCCAGCCTTCAAATGAGGGAATTCAGTCTGTTCTTTGTGTTAAAAAAAAAAAAAGACAGTAAGCCCACTTAGAAAGAAAGACTCTGCTATCGACATAAAGGTAATTCTCCAGGGCTGCATGGGGAATATTGGGAAATGAAGTCAAATTCAGGTGCAGGACATCAAGCTCTGGAAAACTGACCTGGCTTTATCATAAGGATATCAAGAAAAAAGTTTACCACTATTTTTCTATGAGAAAATGTTGCTATGATGAATTATCAATGGAAGCACATTGTAATGTAAGTTTTATTCCACATGGCACTTGTAAAGTAAATATACTGTATGTGTTTTCTTCACAGAAGTCAACATAGCTTGTGAAATGTTTAATCAAATATTTTCTTAAGGAATATAGTGTAAAACTCAAACTGTTCTATATATGAGATCATATCAATAAACTTTTCACTGTTAGATTTACATGGGATGGAAAATATAAACTTGGCTAAACTTGATGTGTCTCCATATAAATATATACAGTATTTGGTATCTAGCAGTTTGACTACAGAAATGAAAAATAAGTTCACATGTATTTTGTTGTTCTTTTGGACAAATTTACTGGGGGTTTTTTTGTGGGGGGGAAAGGGTTGCTTTAAAAGATGTCAACAGAGTTTCTGCTCTATAATAATGTTACTGAAAATGGAATGAAAAATTTGCCAAGGATTTATTTCCTTTTTATCGTACCACCCAACTCATTTTAACTATTTTTATAAAGAATTTATATTGTAGTTAAAGCTATAGATTATGAAAGATTTAACATATTATTAATGTATAAGTTTCCAATTTTTGATTATATATTTGGAGTTGGTGTTTTCTGAAACCTGAAACCAGATAGTTTCACTCTGCATGTACATCCAAAACCATTCATTATTAGTCCATGGATCTTCAATCCTAATTGATTTTCCTGTAATGTTGTTTGGAGAAAATGAAATTTTTAGCTGGATGGAAATATAAGTATCTCTCCTTATTCAGTCCAAAAGAGATTCAAAGCAGTTTAATAATCACTCCAACACTGGAGGTTTTTAAGAACTTGACCTCCAAGGTCCCTTCCAACTCTGTTATTCTGTTTTTTTTTCCTTTCAATTTGCACTCACTATCTTGTGTGCCTTCAGAATTACAATCAACCAATTTTTGTAAAGCCATTATGCCTTTCTTTCTTTAATGGATTTTTATGCACGTGCCAAGAGGAAATGAAAAAATGGTGAGAAAGGAACATTAAAAATGAAGATATTGTTAACTGGTCTTCTAATAAAATTATGCAGAGTGGTTGAATTATCTCTCCTTTTCTGGGTACACAGAGACCTTCTTTGTGCCTCACCTCAGAAATTATCAATCCAAAAAAAAAGCAAGTTGACATTAGTCTGCCAGCTCTGCCAAGAAAGTTGGTTGATATTGGTGCCAATGGGAACTTCCCCTGGGAGGAAAATAGCAACTTTAGAGAGACATCTTGAGTACTCTGAGATTCTCATAACTCATCTCAAAATGACAACACAAAGGTATTTGGTACCTTTCCTAAATGGGATATCTGAAGTATGTAAGTTTGTTTTTTTTAACTGTAGGAAAAAAAACAAGACAAAAGAGAAGGAGGGGGAAATACGAGAGAAGTTTATAAAAGGAAGCAGAGTATTTATTCACAAAATTCAGAATTACCCAATGATAATAGACTGGTGCCAAGATGTATCACTTCAGGCTGGGAGTTTTAACCTGGAGAGGTCTATAGATAGATTTTAGTGGTCTGTGATGTTGGGTGGGAAAAAATTTTTTTTCACTGACTTCTGACTGAAATTTAACTTGTTACTGATTTAATGGATGTTGGAGGGACATCTATTACTACATTACATATTGGTTACACACATACCCTTTTTGTGCTTCACTTTGATTCAGAATTGCACTTTGAGAAAGTATATTTATATTCCTTTTAAATCTATTATTTCACCACCCAGATGTGTTGGATCACAGCTGCACGATCCCTCTCAAGCAGCTGTGTTGGCTGGAAAAAAAGAAGTCATAATTCAACAAATTTGAAGGATCCCAGATTGGGGGGAGACTGACTGGCAGTCTAATCTCAAAGTCCCAGTTAAACAATTCAGCATATCTTAATTCCATACTTATACAATGGAATAAATAATGCCAATTTTCTCTTCCGTTTCCTGTTGGGGTGGATACACACTGGGGTGTCTACTGTTACTGAGATTGGTGTGGGTACACAGTGTTTGTTTATTTTTTAATGCAGATACATGAAGAGCAAAAGGCTTAAATTCTGTCATCCCTACAGGTGTTAATACTGTACATGTTGTGAAATTATTAAAACAAAAAAGTTTTTATGTTTTATAAAACATAATTTCTTTACAAGAGACTCAGAAAAAAGGATATATTTGACTTGCAAAAATTTGGGAGCAGAATTTATTTCAATTAAACAAAACGTATAAAATAAATGGAGTCGTTCAAATATGTTAACCTCCAGTTCAAACCAGAACAGTATTGATTAACAGATATAGCAAATTTGCTGAGATGGAAGTTGAATTACTTGGCATTAAGTAAAGAGGAGGAGTTGGAGGAGGAGGAGGAGGCCAATACAGGATGGAGGTTGGTAGATTCAATTTCCCATGGGTTATTCTTAAATCTATCCTCAGCAAATATTTTGAAAGAGAATATCAGTGATGCAAAAATGAACCTGCTGGGTCAGCAACAATATTTACATATTTCTTTTCTGTGGAGAGCAAGGGTCCAGGAATGCCAAGAGGCTTTACAGTGTAACTACGCCAGCCTGACTGTGGAAGGAAGAGAAAAAAGCTGCTAGAGTCGTAGAAATGGTGCTGTTCTTAGTACATGCACTCAAAGCACTCTCATTATCCATATATGCGCACTCAAATACATGTGTTTGATACTTAAGGAGAAAATGGGGAAAAGACAAACAATACATTGATCTCAGTTGTACACTTCCTGAATAGGCTTTAAAAATACTACAATAGTTAATTTAGTCTTTATATTTAGTTTTTAGTTTGTTTTGGTGATGTCATGCAGGGGAATTCATTGGAGGCAGCAGTTATGTCTGGAAGAATTGGCGGTAAAAGAAAACCAGGCCATCAAAGAACACAGAAACTGGATACCATCAAAGTTGACACCAGCCAATGGGTAGAACAACTCAAAGAAGTAGTGCAAGATCAAAAGATGTGAAGAGACTTCTTGGCCCATAGAATCACCAAGAGTCAGACACAACTGAACGGATAACATCACTGTCATCATCATCAAATATTTATTTTTTTATACTTGTTCATTGTAGGCACATTTAAAACCAAGCTCATATTTCAAGGTTGCTGAATAGAAGCAACCATTCCATTACTTTGTGCCAGACCTATCACTTAGGAGCATTGGATTAGTTCACTTTAAGATGAATAATAATGGAGTTGTTAACCTGTACTACTTCAGAAATTCATGAATAGATTTCAGGGGGTCTGTGAACTTGAGTGGGGAAAAATTATAACATTACTTTCACCATTCTGTAATTGAAATTTAACCTGTTGTTGATTTAATGGTTTAATGAAAAGCATACATTGCTGCATTATATATTTGTTACTTTTTAGTGTTTGGTATTTGATAATTGTATTGATAATTGTATTGGACATAATTGCTTTCCTTTGTAATACAAATCTATATTTATGTATTTTATTTTATGCATTTAAGTAACTTTTTTATGAAGAGGTCCATGGGTTTCCTCAGACTCTCAAACAGGGGCATGGCACAAAAAGGTTAAGAATAACCTGCTCTAAGTAACTTGATATCCTCTGTGGCTATTATATGCATTAAGGGAGATGTCTTCCAAAAATCTAGATGGTATTAGGTTACCTAACCTGCACATGGATTTAATACAGTGAAGCTCAATTGTGAATGAAAGGAATTGAGAAACAAACAGAAACAACATACACTGGAAATCTGAATCCTATACACTCTTATCTAGCAGTAATTTTCACTAAACCTTATGGATTTTAAGGGAAGACCATGGCACACCTTTGAGTTTTGAGTTCTCACATGTTATGTCAAAGAGATGCAAATGGCTTGCATTTTGTTATTTGATAAATGCAAACAGCATGTTGTTTATTTAGAAACTAACATATGTGCTTCTATTTCTGATGGTGGAGACAAATACTGTGCCTGAAGGCAAACTTTTTATAGGTTGGTTTTTTTCCCCCAATTAGTGAGAGCTGGTTACCTTTTACAGAATAATCTAGCAAGATGAAACATCTACTGGAAAACTGTGAAATTATTAGCAAACTCAAATAGAACAACACTCTTGGCATATTTTTAAAAGTGTTGCGACTTCCAGGGAGCTTCTACATCTTAATGCCTTAAAACAATTAGCATGGCTGAAAAAATTGTCCCATACATTTAAAAAAGAAAACTAAAGGCAAAACGAGACAAAATGAAACATTCAGACTTAATCTTGGAATTTGGAAAAATAGATGTCCAGCACTCTGTTGAGAACTAGCTTTGGTGAAATGTGATTAATTCCTAAAAAAAAAAACAACAACCAGCGCATAAAAAAAGACCACTATCTGTGAAATCTTATAGAATAGTATTTTAGAATCAAGATTTGTTGACTGCTGCCAGGAATCTCTGTTTCACAAGCCTCTCTTTCCCTTCCACGCCCAATATGAGCGCTCTCTGGAATGCAGGGAGGGATAAAGTCCTCCAGTGACTCATTAGAGGCTGCCATATAATTATTAGCAATTAAAACAAACCCTGCACTGTTGCTTATATCCCTTTGCATGTTGGCTTATATGAAGTAGAACCTTCAAGCAAAACTAACATAAATCTCCAAAGTGTCATGTAATCAGATTAAACAAAACAAAGCAATATAATCCTGGTGATGGAAAGCAAACTATCTTGAAGGAACATATCAAAATCTGAAATATTAGTAAAAGTATTATGTTTGTAATATGAATGGATTTTCAAAAATTGTTGGAAAGATGGGCAATTAAATGCAGGACTGTCTCATTCCATCATTAGGAAGATAGTGTTTTGCCATCCTAAAATGTTCCTTTTTCACCCAACATTAATGATAGGTAAAGAAAATACAAATACATGCTAGGACTAGTAACAGGAGTGTTTCTAAAATGTTTCTGCTACCAACAGCAAATTCTTGGCTAACTTTTTAAACTATTCAGCTCAACATCAGCTTAACATCAGCTTTCCACCTAATAAGCTGAGTTGCACAGTGAAAGCAATCAAGTGATAAGACTTTATTTATGAAGCTAATTTGCTTTAAATCACACCATTACTCCATTTAGGTTAGTACTACCTAAAAGACTCTAAACAACACTTTTGGAGATCTATTTGGAAATGATGGGAATTCAGTCTGTGACTTCTTGCAGAATACAGGTAGTCCTTAACTTACAAAAGTTTATTTAGTGACTGTTCAAAGTTACAGCAGCACTGAAATGTGACTTATGGCCATTTTTCACACTTACGACCCTTGCAGCATCCTCATAGTCATGTGATCAAAATTCAGATGTTTGGCAACTAACTCATATTTATGCTGGTTGCAGTGTCCTGGGGTCATGTGATCACCTTTTGTGATCACCTTTTTATAAGCAAAGTCAATGGGGAAATCGGATTTACTTAATAACCGTATTATTAATTTAACAACTGCAGTGATTCACTTGTGGCAAGAAAGGTCGTAAAATGTGGCAAAATTCACTTAATAAATGTATCATTTAGAACAGACATTTTGGGCTCATTGTGGTCATAAGTCAAGGCTCCCATGTTCATCTGAAGACAAATGATCCAGAAATTCAAATCAATAATTTGATATCAAATAATCTTCACTATATGTGTATATGTTGTATGTGTGTGTGTGTGTGTATGTGTGTGTGTATTCCTCAACGTATGACCACAATTGAGCCCAAAATTTCTGTTGCTAAGTGAAACATTTGTTAAGTGAGTTTTGCCTCATTTTACGACTTTTCATGCCACAGTTGTTAAGTGAATCACTGCAGTTGTTAAGTTAGTAACATGGTTGTTAAGTGAATCGGGTTTCCCCATTGATTGTACTTGTCAGAATGTTGTGAAATGTGATGACACGGCCCTGGGGCACTGCAACTGCAATTGTCATATATATGTGTCAATTGTCAAGCATCTGAATTTTGATCAGGTGACCATGAGGTTGCTGCACTTTTTTCAGTGTCATGCACTTTGAAAGGTCACTAAATGAACTGTTGTAAGTCGAGGACTATCTGTATATAGTCAAGATTATTTGCTATCAAATTACATGGCAATAAATAATACTGGATTCCATAAGCTAAACAAACATGCATAAGATTTACCTAGAACTATATTTGAAAATGGCAGCTCTAGAACTTCCTCTCTTTTAGCTTTTTTCTTTTTTAATTAAACATTAAAGCACAGGGACAATTAGAGAATCCTATAAATAACCTGACCCTGTGACGAGTAGGGATTAATAGGTGATATTCAGCATCAAGAAAACTCCATGATCCAATACAATTCGTGGAGTAGTGGTGTTCCATGAGTGTACCACAGTGTACTCAGAATGGCCTATGCAGCTACATTCTGGACCCAACTGAAGTTTCAGGATAATTTTAAGTGTCAACATTATTACAGTGCATTGCAGTAAATAGTCAGGAGGTTATAAGACATGAGCTACTGTGAGCAAGTCCTGTTGATCCACAAATGGATGCAATTGGTATACAAGATGGATTTGTGCAAACACTCTTTTCCAAGACGAGCTGTGAGTCCAAATAGAGCACCATTTTGGTCCAGGGAAGTCCATTCATCCAGAATGAAGGATGGGAAATTCCTAGAACCAGGGGAACCCCAAACCCCACAAACATTCAATCCTGCTTCTGTTAAACCATAGCCTGATCTTTCCCACCCAGACATTGAGAAATAACTTTTTTTTTTTTTTTCCCCATAACAAGTTTTATTAGTTTTTGTTTGTTTTACAGCCAAGTGCTTATAACACATCGTGGAGATAGGGCACTCCATAGAACACAACAAAAAATACAGTCATACATATACAATTTAAACTACTACTTTAAAAGTTCCCTCTTA
This sequence comes from Azemiops feae, assembly GCA_023970755.1. Taxonomy (NCBI): domain Eukaryota; kingdom Metazoa; phylum Chordata; class Lepidosauria; order Squamata; family Viperidae; genus Azemiops; species Azemiops feae. The sequence goes on along the minus strand of JALGBA010003976.1, from coordinate 268,627 downwards.
TGGTATACAATTCGAGCATTCCTAAAATATAAATTGTTTCTTACCTCTATCTATTATTCCAATTTCAATTTATGCTTCTCAATCAAATTATATCTCTTATTCTATTTCACATACATATTATGTAAATAAACATGAATTTATATATTTTAAAACTATTGCATTAGACATAGTAATATAATAACATTATAATAATAATAATAGGACAATAATTATTTCTATCATAAACAAGTAATATAACTATTATATCTTAATATTTCTCAACTATATTCTATTTTATATATTCTATCCAATATTTTCATAGATCAGTCCACGTCCCTAAAAGATTCCTCAATTGTTTCAATTTAATCCATTTAATACCTCACTAATTACCATTCAATTCTTATAAATAAAAATATCAATAATATTTCACCAGTCTCAATCTCAATCTAACTCCTTTAATTATAAATTTTCCAATTTTTCTTATTGCCATTCCAAATCATAATCAAATCCATAATTTAAATCTAGTGTTGACTCATACCAAAGTAACCTTAAAGATCTCAAAAATATTAGTTCAATCAACGTCCAGAAGCCCTTTTTACCCATCAAATAGAATTTTAACTCTTATTTTTAAATCTAATTCTAGCTTTCTTTTTGTGCCAGGTAGGTTTCCACAACAGGGCCTCTAAATCCTCCCATCTTAGTAACTGGCTAAAGGCTTTTTCCCACCATTGAGTCCAATCATATTCTTTTTCTCTTTTATCCAGTGTTGTCTGTACTGTCATGTTGTCAACGTTTTTTGTGCCTCGTATTTGGAAGTCCAATCCTGTTGGTTTTAAAGTTGTAAATGTTTTAGTTGAGTTCTGCCTTTGATCATCAAAGAAATCCATCATGTAGGATGTGTCCTCTTCCTCTTCAATAAATTCAGTAGATTCAATAGATTGTAAATGTATTCCATCCATCTCATTAAGTTGTAGATCTGATTGTGTATCATAGTCAATCAAAGGTTGAGCTTCAATTTTTAATTCTGAGTCCTCCTTGAAACTAAGCGATCTAATATGTTCTTTAAGTTCCAGTCTCATTTCCAAGATTTTTTCTAATATAAGTCCATAATTAATCTGTGAGTAGGATTCCATCTTCTTTTTTTTTAAAGAAATTCAGCTTAAAGAATAGATTGCAGCGTTATAAAATATAAAATGCAGACAGAGATATATTTCCAAAGAAAGATAGAGAAAAAAAAAAACAATAGTCAAGTCCAGCACAGAGATAAAAACTGGCAGTCAGTTGTTATGTTGTAATCCAGTCTGGGCATCACGCCAAAATCAGGGAGTGGGAGTTCAAATGGAGAAAGTTACATTGTATCAGTCATAGTTTCTGGGCTTCATGCCAAGTCCCAGGATGCATTGCATCCAAAAGAATCTACATAAGTCCGCCCAGAGAGCAAAAAGTTTTTTAGGCAGTACTGTTCAGGAGGGGGGGAGAAAAAAAGAACATTCCACCCCCTCCCTAAGGATTTTCACCTAAACTGAAGATAAACAAGCCAAAAGAGAAAGTCACAATAACCCGGATGCTCGAGTTCCAACTGCTTATGTAGACAAAATAAAATAATAAAAAAAAATAATAATTGTTTTTCCAAAGCCTGTTTTCCCCAGTAATCAAACGCTGCTTTCTCAAAATAGGGAAATAGTTCTTAAAGCTGTTAGCAGGGAAAAAGGTAAATTAACAAGAGGGAAGGAAAGGTCTCACCCGGATCTTCCACGGTGGTTCTTTGTGCTTAGATGTTGCTGTGACTTTTGGCTGGAGCAGCTGAGTGATCGGCCATGTTACTGGCCGATCTTTTCCCCATCGGCCCAAAGGTGGTTTTCTCGGACCGCAGAGGGAGCTGCCGCTCCCTCCGCGATCAACGAGTGCCCTCCTCTACGGTAGTCGCCCCTCCAGGGCGACTTTCGACCCTATCCAGGGTCTACCGGCAGGGGGAAACCGGACGGCCAAGAGAACGAGTTCTCTGCACGTCCGCAGGCGCTGCGACCGGAACCTGAAGTCTCGAGAAATAACTTTAATAGCATAATTTGTTTGACCCCAGCTGATATGTATGGCTAGATAATATTAGCATACTAATATCACCTACTCCCTGCCCCCTGCTATCAATCAATGCCATCCCCTAATAGTATTATACAGATGCTGAATGGAAGCTAGAAGAAGCTAGACCTGAAAGCAGATTTAATCTTACCACCATGAACAACAACTGGAATTCATCTAGAAGGAAAAAGAACTACTGCAACATTGTGCTTTCCACATCTAACCTCTGAAACCAGGCCAAAAATACTGTGATTGATGACATGAAAAACTGCTGGGAGATCAAGGAGAGCTAAAATGGATGTATCACACACATCCCATTCCTACCAAAGATCATATACAAGTATGATCAATGCCATCTTAGTATTGCCTCTCAATTTAAAACCCAAATGAAAAGGATCCAAATGAATCATTTCCTCCAGGATTCTCTGCAGTTGCAAACTGACTATATATTCTCAACAATCTTTCCTAAAAAGACAGGGAATGGAAGAGTGCCTCTTTTAAGACCCAGTGGAACCATTCATTCTCTCAAGGATGCATTCATACGTTCTCTCTCAGGAAGTCTTGACCAATCAGGAGGAAAGATTCTGTCTACTGCCTCAGGAGCAACAGGCTTGAACTCTTCCCAGATAATCATGCTAAATTGTGTTTCACAGGACATACGTAGAATCAGACTCAAAGTAGATCCAGCAACTTCATCTAACAGATGCTTAGAATTGTTTTCCCAATAGCTCTTTAGATGTTCCTTCAAGTCATTCTTTCCCAGTGTCACCTTAAACTGATAAATGGATTTTTAAAATTCCATTGGATTTAAACAGGAAAGCAGTTTCCAATTGAGTGTTAAAAATAAAACTTCCTAACAAGTGTTTCAATCATTCATAAAAGTACTGGGCTCCTTTTCACTGTAAGCATCTAAGTGGATGGTAGACAGCCAACATTCAGAGATGGCTCTTTCCAACCTCATGAGTTTATCTCAAAAAAATTCTGGCTTAATCTGTGAGTAATTGTTAACTCAGTACTGTTAGTTTATTAAATGCAAATAGTGATTTACTATGTTCCATAAAACAAATGAATCACAAGAATAAGGTGGGGCCAGTGATATTTTCCAAAAATACTTTGAGAAGAACATAAATAAATAAAAAATGAAAACAAATCCATATATTTATTTTTGTTATGTTCTTATACAGGGTTTCCTCCACACTCTTTCAGATGCATGGATACTAAAAATCCCAAATTCATTCTCTTTTCTACATTATTGAAATGTATTATGGTTTAAGTAACATTGCCTTATAGAATTTCTACGAACATTATGGAGGAAAGGTTGTTAAAAAATTTAGATCATTTGGATCTTACATGCTATTTCATATGAAATTCAGGGAGTAAAACTTAAGATTCTTGGAAAACAATACAGAAAATGGTTCTTCTCACATTGATCCTGCGAAGAATTGATACTGCTCACAAACTTAGATTATAATCCTGCATATTGATCTAAAAGAACATGTGTTATATTGTGGTCAAAGAACTGGAAAAGAATGAAGCAAACCTAAGTAAAGACTTGACTCAGCCATGTAGTCCACCCTCAGTAGGTAATGTGGGTTCCTCAATATCTCTCAATAAACTCTACTGCTGCAATGAATGGTTGTTATGAGAACAGAATGAGACTCCTAGTGTGTGTTATCTTGAGTTTTCAAAGGAAAGGCAAAAATAATAAAAGGCCACTGTAATAAATCAATAAATAGGATGTTCTATCTAATGCAGTACATGTGTATAAATATGCATATAACTGAATTTGCTGTGAAATAAGGTCTAGGACCACTCTACAATTTATGCATCTGAGTTTGGAGTAGCATTGTGCAACCCTCCATTCAGACCAACTTAGCTTCAGTATAGTCACTCCAAAGGAGCCTCTGGAAACGATCAAAACTATTTTCAGAGATGGAGTCACAATGAATTGAAGGTTTTTAAAAGTTCAGATTTAATCACCATGATTTTTTTCTCCCATTCTCTTTTCATACAAATATCGGAGCCTCAAGAGGGCAATATTAGACCAAATAACCTGCAAGCTTATACCAGCAAAATCAGATGAGATCAGAATATTTAATGTTACTTTGTAGCTACTTTTCAAAAATAATACATATTATTTATAATAGGATAGCAAGTTTTTCCTCTATGTATATTAAAATTCTGCAATTTTGTTTTTTTGGAATTTTTTTTACTTTTTTCTGTCATGATAGTAGATGTTCTGTTGGAAGGGCAGATAAAGAGAGCAAAGGAAAGGATGTGAAGAAGAAAATATTTTGTTTTATCCCAAAGTGCCATATTGGCAAAATACAGTGCTGTTAATATGGAACAGAACAGTCAGAATGATTGTGAGGACAGTCACTCTGTCTGTACTGCTCCATGTCAACAGCTCCTTCCCTTGAAGATCCCTTCCTTCTTTTCTTCTTCACATCCTTTCCTTTGCCCTCTTTGTCTGCCCTTCCAACTTCAATAGAGAAGGTTGTCTTAAAATTACAACATATTAAATCCACAGGGATTGTATGGCTGTTTTTAACCCTGTAGAAAAAATGCGGCTACAAAATGCAACCTAACAGATTAGTAACTATGTACAAAATGATACAAAATGTTATTTTGACACCTTATTCCAATATTTCTCCCAACTGATTAATAGAAACACATTTAGACTGGCAAGGAAGACTGCAATGTAGCTGCCTGAACATAACCCACTACTATATGTGTTTAGAATCTCATACACAAGAAAAACTGCATCAGCCAATGCAATTTCTTTAGTAAAAATTCATGTCACTGTTTTGTATGGATCTTATGAATTTCCACAGCTTAGCAGGTATTTGTCTCCCTATAGTGCCACAACATAGTTATACAACACAATGGTATCCACCAGTCCCAAGATGTACTTCATATCCTGATTTGCCAATAGAGTTCAATTTGACATCTTTCTTCATCTGCTACAAAGAGGTGGATCATGCATGAAACTTCACAGAAGATCCAGATTTTGACTCACTTTGATTAGAGAGTCACTGTATTTTGCCAATGTTGCACTCTGGGATAAAACAAAATCTGTTTTAGACTATAATGTAACATAGTCTCTGTTCACACTTGTACCTCCTGAACATTCTGGTATAATAAAATACAGCCATAGCTCTTTCTTTAATTTTTAAGTTATAGCATGAATACAGATAACAATTGTGTATGTTCATTGCACCTCAGTTCTCAGTTCCCCTAATGCTACTCCAGTCATGTACATGACTCACTCAGGAACTTACATTGCCCATTGTTTATTCATTAACGATGCTGGCCCACCCTAGCAAAGGGCCTTGTGCTGTTACTTCAGTTTGTGATGGAGCATTAGCTCTTTGCCTCTAGTCGATCTGGAAGGAAATTGGGCGAATCCCCTGAATGCTGTAAGTTTGAGTCATTGAGGGAGGAGCATTCTTCAATAACTCAACACAGCTGGGTGCAGGTACTTATATGGAGGAAAGCTGATTTTAATTGAACCATAATGCAGTCTTCTGGCTATAGTCAGACTGGCTTGACTCCTATTTCAAAAATGACATTAGCTCAGTTTTCCTGGAGAAATAGATATGGAGAAGACAATGAGCCAGAGAAAGGAGCAGCCTTGCATATATCTGTAGGAGAGAGTGAGAAGATATGACCACATACTGTCACCCATGATTAAGGTCCTGTCTGCAGTAAAATACTTGCCCTTTATTATTGATTTTTGCCCTTTGGGGAAGATTTTTAACATACACTATTAATATGGGTAGCCGTGGGGCTGGTTAGTGCCTTTTTAATTCTGAATTTGGATATGCTTTATCTCATTTCACTATCAGCCTGTTTTGAAGAAATTAAATCTTGGTGAACTCTGAATTGATTTTAGAAGTACAACCATATCCATTCTAACAGGTATTACTCTCACTAATTTAAATGCAACAGCAGTGGGATTAAACATTACTACAGGGACCAATGTGTCACTGTTTCTCACTTGCAAAGCAACCTTGGGAGAGAAAATTTGCAAAGAAGGTGGAAAGGATCTCTATCACTTTCTTTTCCACTCCCCCTATTATGAAAGGAATTCTTTCTGTAATTCCCACAAACATGTTCATCTTGGAAACCTGGGTCTGGAATACTGCTAGGTCAAGGCAGCATAGTGGTGTGTCTTGAAAATGGGCTGAAGGGAATTGGCTTAACCTAGCATACATTGATTGGAAAAGAACTCTTAGTCACAGTAGATAGTTCACTGAACAAAATCAGTGTGATGCTGTGACAATTGCAGATTTTATGTTAGGAACTATTTATAAAGGAATTAAAAGTGGAATTTTCAGCATTTGCATTTATGCAATTCTATAATAAAATCACTGTTAGACTAACATCTATTCTATTGTACTAGTTGTTGCACTTCTAAAGGCATACAGCATAATTACATTAAAGGTGCAAAAAAAGATAACTGGATGAATGGAACAACCTCCTCTTTATAGAAAGGAGCAGTTAAGCTTAGGGGGAAAAACAAATATGAGGAGAAACATCAAGGTGAATAGATTTAGACATAATATCGAGAAAGTACTCCAGAAAGTTTCAGAACAGCAGGCCTAGGAAGATCAATGGGAGACACCTGTGGCCAGGAAGCTGTTTGTGGATGCTGCTTGCTTAAAAATAATGCTAGATTAGGATTAGTCACAAAGTCAGCCAGATGTTTAGACTAGATTTGGCATTTTTATCCACCTATTGCAGGGGTCTTCAAACTTGGCCCTTTTATGACTTGTGGACTTCAACTCCTAGAATTCCTCAGCCAGCATGCCTGGCTGAGGAATTCTGAGAGTTGAAGTCCACAAGTCATAAAAGGGCCAAGTTTGAAGACCCCTGACCTATTGAGTCCTTCCCAAGGATCTGGGATAACCAGATGTTGTTTGATGTTGTTAAAGGTATTGTCAAAGGATGGAAGCTATTCCAAGTAAAGCTGCCTTTTGCAAGTGAATGAGGGTGATTTTGTCAATGCCAATAGTATTCAAGTTGTATTCCAGAGGTTTGGGGATTGCACTCAAGGTGCCTATTACTATTGGTACTATCTTTGCTTTCTTTTGCTACAGTTGTTCTACTTCTGTTTGCAGGTCTTTGCATTTTGTTATTTTCTCCAGTTCTGTCTTGGTAACTGGATTATTATTATCATTATTATACTTTTAGTCTGATTCAAAAGAGGTCTTACTTTACTTTTTTATAAACCTACCAAAATAGCAGCAAAAATATGTAATTTTTTCCCTTAATTTATCTGAGAAGACAATAACAAAAGATATAGAAATCTTTGAAAATTGCCTTGTAAAATAGCTGCATTAACAACTTGAAATAAACTGAAGATTTGTTCAGGGAGAAGAGAACTATTCTCACATTTAAATTATGTTACTTTTTAAAATAGCTTGCTAAAATGTAGAGAAGACATTCAAATGAAATCACTTTCGCAGTTTCCATTTTGAGGGGGGGAGAGTTGTGATATATTAGTTTAGCACTGATTGTAAGGAACAGGCACATTTACTTTTAGAACACAAGATAATAGACCTTACTAGGAATTTTCAAGAAAATGATCGATTGATTCACCAGAACAAGGTAGAATAAAGCTCATACAGTTGTAGTGGTGGTTATGATTATATTACCCCAAATTATGTAGATTGTCAATTGATTTGGGGCATTTATGCTTTACGTTGTCATGCACCATTTGCTCAAAAGCTGTGTTTTGAAAGATGTCAATGTATCCAGCTAAGTAGGTAGATTAAAAAAACTTGAGAAGCATATATGAGTATGATTTTTATTTAGTAAATATATAGTTAATATACTCATGTCACTATTTTCTATATGGCTGAAAAATTAAAGCTGGTTTCCAGATGAACAAACTTTGTATTGCCTTGGAATTTTTCCATCTTTATCTTTAATGGGTAATATGGTAACATACATAGATGTAGTTCTAGTTGAAGAAATTACCTAAAATGTGCATGTACAGTTTTAAGCAGGCCTCATTTTATCTGTTTAAATTAAATGTGAGTTGCTAGCTGTGTAGGATGAACTTTATTTTGAACAGAGAAAATTCACATTTCCAGGAAGAAATTAATCTTCTGTTGTGAAACCTGAAGAAATACTCTTGTTTTACAGTGAATAAACAATACTAAAATACTGAATTAATAATCTGACTTGGTGTAAACCATTTCCTAGTAATTTAGTTTGTTGGAAATAAACTTACACTACCTTTATATAATTGCTAATAGTTTGAGAACAGAAATACGCAAAGGAGAATAATTCTCAATTTCAGTTATGTCAATTTTTCATTGCCTTTGTTTCTCACCAAGATCAGGTTCTGTTTAAAAACAATGCCCAAACTTGCTGTTACAATTAAGGACAATTGTCAGATCATCCTAAATAGCCCTTCTGAGCATAACATAAGGATTATGTTAGCTTCATTGATGAGGGAAATCTTTCATCATGTACAGTTCTTACATAAACAAAAGAAGGAAGCTATGCAAAACAGTCTTCAAAAGAATTCATATGCAAAAGCATTTTTAAATGTACAGGTTTAACTAGTACCTAGGTTGCAACATGTGTTCCTGTGAGAAAAATGTTGGCATAGTTGTGAGTTGGAACATTTGATGACATTCTATTAATACTCTGAAAAAGCACAGCTAAAATGTATTTTTATAATTTAAAAAAGCATAGCAATCTAAATTGTATTTTATGCTGCAATCATATTTGGAAAAATGATTGGTAACATGTATGATTTTTTAAAGCAAGCAGGCATCATAATTAGGGCTACCAAATCTGAGCTGCAAAGCTATTGGTGACATCCAGTTGGAAGATCTTAATTATCTTAATTATTTGTTGGCATTTTTGCAGCTAAGATATGGTGATGTGAGTGATAAACCAGTAATCTATTCCTGTGCATTTCTTATTTCAGAAACTGGCACAACGTTTCAGTGGCAATGGGACTTCTGGCGAAGACATGGAAAAGTAGACATCCCTGAAGGAGTGGGGATGGCGAAATGGCTTAGATTGCTGATCAGAGGACAGACTCTGGCAAGCAAAATCTCTCTGGAGAAAGAAGATATTGTGGGATTAGCTACATGTGCTCTGGACAGCTGTTCTTTGTGAACAGGCTGCAAGAAATAATTTTTTTTGCAATCAACTGGTGAGTTGTATGGCTGAAAGTCAAAGGATTTAATCTACGCCCACAACTGTAATGTAGCCTATGTGGACATAAAGCTCGGCCAAGCATCATTTCTTAGTTACTTTTTAAATTGCTTTTTTCTGCTTTTTAAATATTAAAAAAATTCAGAAGAGCACTCACCTGGACAATTTCCTTCAGTCCTTAACAAATAAAAATTTAAGAACAAATTCAAGGATTTAGCAATTTTTAAGGTTAAATGGCAAAAATGTTATTTTTGGAAAGTTATTAATGGGCTAATGTCTAGATTGACATTAGTCAAGCATCTGTCAGACCATCAACGGGAAACTACTTTCATAATAAGTAGCATTTATATTCATGTTTGCATTTTGTGCAATAAATAATGTTTAAAACAAATTCTTTAAAAATAACTTGCTTTCTTTTATCAGAAACATACTTCTGATCCATCTAGATTCTGAAGATCAACCATGAGTTTGATTATATCCATCTAAAGTCTTGTAGTAATGTTCAAACACATGTGTATATGTACTGCCATGTTACACCCAGACTGATCTAGAATATTGTGAAGTCTGGTTTCCAGAAGCCCAGAATGGCAGATACTCTAAGACCACATAATATAAGAAATTCAGTTAAAGTTTAGATATCACTGGAAATACAATTGTAAATATATTTTTGTATCTTTTCATATATTTTATTTCATATATGTTATATCTGTTCGTATATTTTTATTTATTCAATAATGCACTGGGGAAGGCTGTTAGAAAAAAGGGACTGGCAAGTTCAGACATTATGTGACATATTTTACTATTAATCATTATTTTGAAGCTAAAAAATTAGGAATTAGTCATTTGGATTAAAAAACATAAGGTTATAGAATTAGAACAGTGCAAAGTTTTGAAAGGATGATTTACTCTGATGAAATCTTGAGGGAAACACTCTCTTAAAGCTGTTCTGAGTTATGACAAAGAGGAGCAACCTTGTTCCTTTGCTTTGATCTGCTCTGGAGCTCCTCTTGGGCTTTTCTCAAAGAATTCACAATAAGAAGGTTGATAACAAGGCTGCAAACAATTTTAACTAGCACTGGGGAAGAAGACTGAGAGAAACCTTCTGATACATTGAGATGATCACATGGCTTTTTGTGGGAATCCAATGGTCTATTAATTTCAGTGAATTCCACATCATTGAATTGCTTCACCAAAGTTATGTTCCTTCACATTGAACCTTTAAATGTTCTTTAATAAAACCTTTCCCAAGCTGCATTTCTCCAAAACTATTGGATAGTATCTACCAGAATCTTAGCTAACATAGAATAGGTCTAGGGCAGCAGTCCCCAACCTTTCCGGCTTGGTGGACTGGCGGGGGGGGGGGGAGGGGATGATTCTGTGTGAGTGGCAGATGCGTGGGTGGGCACAGCTCCGTTTGTGCAAGTAGAGGGTGCACATGCCCGTTGCTTGCACAAATGGAGCTTCATGCGTGAATGCAAGTGCCTGTCGCTCACGCAAATGGAGCTGCACATGTGCATGCATGCTCGCCTGCTGCTCGCATGGCCCAGTTCTGAACGGGCTGTGGCCTGGTATCAGGTGCAGCAGTTTTACAGTCCACTGTGCATTTTTGTCCATTCTTTCATGAGTTAATATCTCCTAGGAAGTCATGGAACTAATTTTATCTGTCTATGAGCATTACTCTGTTTCTTGAATCATTATCTGGGTTATTACTTTTTTTTCTACTAAGAAAACACAAATCAAGGCAGGCAATCACTTTGGTTCCTAACATCAATACAGTTCTTGACTATAGGTAATCTGGATCGCTTTTAAATATTATAAAGATACAGTCCTATGGTATATAGAAATAACCTGCAAAAATAGTTCAGACATGTCTTAAAATAATCTCCATTTAAGCCTCTCAAACTGAGTTATGGAAAAAAATACCTGTTGGTTAGATATGATGGATTGGTTTGGAACTCTTTGATATAGAGACAAATAATTAATGCCACAATGAGTTTTCCAATTCATAAGCATATATCAATTTTTAATCAGATCTATACATAGATATGTAAAATACATTTGAGAAGAATGTGATTAAGATGCACAGTCAATGGCATGATATTCAGCACTGAGTAACATGCACTAGAAGTGAAACCTACATTACAACCATAATAGAAACTGAAAGGCCATCTCAGAATATCCAGAAATGTCCTTCCCCTAAAGTCCTTTCCTAAGAAGGAAATCTCCAAAGTTGCTTGGAGGCAAAAGGATACTAATCAGCCTGATGTGGTAGCAACAACTATAATCAGTGAACAGGATAGCCCAGAAACAGGAAACCCAGTGTTGAAGAGATCAGACAAAAAACTTGCAGGACCATGGACAGATCTCAGGGCATCAACAAACTTGCTCTGAATCCTCTCTCCAAATGACTTATGTTTCCAGGTCCACCTTATCCTTCCCAAATTCATAGGTGGAAATTGATAACTAGTTCTTCTTTGCCATTTCCTCATATACTGATTGATATTATTATTTTGCCACGTGGATGTTATGGAAAAGAAAGTAATAGGATAGAATATATCCTCTTAGAATAGCAAAGTCAAGGACAGTGGTTGTACAGAAAGAAAGTTATTAGGGACTGAATTGTAGACCACCAGCTCCAGATTTTAGATCAGATTAGATTCTAGATTCTACTAGGAATGAAAGTAATGGAATTAGCTTTTTTCATGTACAAATCCAACTTTCTGTTTGGAATCAAAGCCATAAGCATCATTTGCTACCCTAGGTGTTTGCATTGGCTGCAAAAATAAAATAAAAAGACAATTTGTTTTTTAAAAAATGCATGAATCAAGGCAGAACTGCCAGAGCAAACACATCAGGAGCCTGTAAGAGATGTTCATCCTTGTTCCATATATCTCTGGTTTGAACAATCTTCACAGCTGCAGCATTCTGTAGACACTGTATCATTGTATACACTAGGGAAAGTGAAAAATAATTTTAAATGAAAGTTCCTCACCTTCCCCAACCTTTTTACTGGCTATAAAGCAATAAAATGTGGTAAAAAGATTCCTGCTGCAGCATCATGTAACTCAGCAACATCACTTAAATGCTGACATTGCCTTGAGAGAAGCAACTGAAGTTTCATATTCAGTGACTATACTGCATCCTGTATTAGGTTACTGGCTGAGATTTCTTCCTTTTCCAAGTAAACCGCAAATAATTTGGTATTTCCAACACTTGGGAGCTGCCATTTTCAGGTTCTTATTTTTATAGTATTTTCCATGGATTATTACCTTTTCTGAGCAGATTTTTTTCCACATGATACATAAGCAGTCTTAAGAATCAGTTAGATAATATGCTTTCCACTTGATACCTATATACAAACTGAATCTAATATCCTGTTAGGCTGCCACTGTTAGGCAGAAACCAAGAAAGACTTCCCATACAAAAAGGCACAAGTTCCTTAATTGCACTTGGATATTCAGGTTCCTAGGAACTTCCCTCCTGTTCCTGGAAAGATTGAGAAAGAAACATTTCTGTCTTATTAAAGAGGGTGTCTCAAAACAGAAACAAAGTAGAACTTAATTCTCAGCATCAGAGCTCATGGAAAAATATTTCCACATTTTCAAAAAGATTTCTAGGTAAACTCTTTGGAAGCCCAACATATATAGGATAACCAGCAGTGTCGAAAGAGTTGCTTTAAAAACAATCCATTTCAAAGAAATTTCCATTTAATTTAATACAGAAAATGATAAAACCTTGTTCCAATAAAGTTATAATAAAACAATTGTAGTGCTCTCTCAATTTCTCTGAAATGGTAAATCTTTGTAAAGAGACATTTGAGCTGAATTAAAGAGTTAGTGGAAATCATGGTAATATTAGAAGTACAAACTTTATCTGAAAGGAAAGGAAAAGTATCCCAAAGATGCTTTTTCTTGAGGCAACTGGACTTTCTTGTTTTTCTTTGAAGACGTTTTGGTTCTCATCCAGGGAGCTTCTTCAGCTCTGACTGGATGGTGGAGAAGTCAGAGCTGAAGAAGCTTCTTGGATGAGAAGCAAAACATCTTCAAAGAAAAACAAGAAAGTCCAGTTGCCTCGTGAAAAAGCATCTTTGGGATAACTAAGACCTGGATGACTGAGAATCTCCATAGACGAAAGGAAAAGTAGATATTTTAAAAAAATGAAAAATACAAAAAATACAATGCTTACCTTCCTTACTTTGTGAATCGAATAATGACTGTAATAAAGGTATATTAATAAATTAATAACTAATAATTTAAAATGTCTGTAAAACAAAGTATCATACTTACATAATTAATTGCTCCCCATCTATACATGCAAAACATTCTCACATATATAAATCACTCATACATGTACTTAAATATGGTACCCACACATATGCACACATGTTCCTCTTTTACCTGAAAAAGGGAGAATGATGGGATAGAGATGGACTGGAAGAGGAATAAAGAAAAGGGGCAAAACAAAACTGGATGTAGATAAGGGAAGGCAACAGGGGCAACTACAGAGGAAGCAAAAAATGTCAAGATGGTAGCTATGACTACATGATTAAAGTGCCACCCTTTCTGCATGTGACACATAGGAAAAGCAGTAGAGCTTAGTTCCAGCCACCACCTTGACTTTGACATATCTCTGCAAGGGAAAGAGGTAACTGAGCAGGGAATGGGAAAAAGGAAGGAAGGAAGGAAGGAAGGAAGGAAGGAAGGAAGAAAGAAAAAGAAAGAAAGAAAGAAAGAAAGAAAGAAGAAAGAAAGAAAGAAAGAAAGAGAAAGAAAGAAAGAAAGAAAGAAAGAAAGAAAGAAAGAAAGAAAGAAAGAAAGAAAGAAAGAAAGAAAGAGAAAAGAAGGAAAGAAATAAAGACGCAATTCAGGTACACTAAAAGTATTAAGTTCTGCAGGCAGGGAGTCCCATCCAAGCAAAATTCTAAGGCATCTAGCTGAGTGGAAGATGCTCTCCTTCTTGCTTGTTTTACAGATGTTGGCTCATAATACCTTGCAAACAAATCTGTAGAATTTTTCTATAATTTATTAAATAATTTAGTCTTCAGCTTTACCTTCAATTCCTTCCTACATAAAGCCATGATTCTTATTAATTTCATCTCTACAGGAGCCAATCTGAGACCAACATTTGTCACACAATGTTTGCCTTGTGGAGAATTGCTACGCAGCACCAAATAACTTCCCATCCTTTTGATTTTGCCTTGGGTCACTCTCAGTGATGAGAAGGAGCCAACAGTTGTCCATGTGGGATCACAGCAGTAACAATTCAATATGGCTCTTTGTCCTGGCCAATCTCCCCTGGCCTTAGAGGATAAGCAGGATCTGCTTGCTTAACACAGTGATGGGAAATTGCAGCACTATTGACAGAGTGGGTAGTTTAAAAAGAAACTGCCAGCAGAAAACCCACATCCTTTTGTTGCCACATCATGAGCAAAAATGTTCTTATAATTATCACAGAAACAAACAAAAAAGAGTGCTCAGAACTCAGACTTCATGTGGTTAAAATAGATAGATATTTTAAATCCAGGGTACAGAAATTATGAAAACCATTTTTCCGGGGCAGATCCAGGTTCAAGTCTACCCTCAGTCACTGAATATCACTGGGGTAATTCCCTCTCAGCTCAACCCACTTCCCGGGGTTGTTGTCACGGAAGAAGGAATGCTATATCTAGAGTGTCGAGCTCCTGAAGGAAAGATGGGATATAACTTTGACTAAATAATTCACAGTCCTGCACTTGCTGTGAAATGAAGTCTCAACATATTTGGAAGGTGACACAAGGTTGCTTTAGAAAGAGAAAACAGAAGATGCGGGTAGGCTATGGTGACTTGCTGCCTTTTGCTTTTTAATAGAAGGCTCTTCCATTACAAACTGACATAAAAGACTTTTGGGATTAATGAAGATAGCATTTATCTCTGTGTCCAAAACACTAGTGTGGTATAGCTATCACTTGTAATAGGATTTATCTGTAAACAGCTTTATAAGCTCAAGTTAGGATTTTGATAGTATGGCTGCATGAAGCTGAGAAAGCAGTTATAAAAACATTTGCTTTCTCTCTAAGCAAAACCTATTATATCACTGCTCTGACCATATCCAACAAAGGCATAGTAGGTTACAGGACAGGATGTAAGAATCTAGTGAGATCGCAGAGGAATTCAGTGGTAGCTTTGAATATGACATCTTCACAGAATGTAAAGCCCTACAGCTCACACCCAGTCCATTATCCTGACCAGAATAGGGTCAGAATAGGGATGTAGCAGACAGGTCAATGCACAGATAAGTATGAATTAATTGTGTCTGACAACACATGCAAACAATTCTGCACGGCAAAAGTTTCAGCTTTCAAAATTTACCTACATGCCTACAATGTGTTAGGAGTATTGTTTGATTAATCACACATTTGTCAGTTAATTAAGTAGAATTATAATTCCATATTCCAGCAGTATATGGGTATCTCTTAGATTTTGAAGGAGTCATAATACAGTACATTCTAAATTATAATATCAAAGTAAAAGAAAAACTACCATTTAGATTCTCATCTTCACATAGAACAACTCAACATAATCAAAATAATCACAGAAAATAAACCAGTTGGTCCTTATTTTTCAGTTACACGAATTAAAATTGCTCTGTTTATTCAACTATTAATTAACTTGAATATTGTAACAAATTTAATCAAAGAATGCTGGCAGCCCTAGTTGAAATGTCTTTATTAATACAACTGAATACATTCTTGTTTTATTTTTCTCTTGCACGGTGGTTTTGTGCTGACCTTGGTGTGCACAAGTATCACCTCTCCTGCAAGAGCTGCATTGGTTGCTGATTTGCTTCCGGGTGCAATTCAAGGTGATGGCTGTCACTTTTAAAGCCCTTCATTGCTTGGCACCAGGTTATCTGAGGGACCATCTCTTGCCAGTCACAGCCACCTGACCCACTAGAGCTGGGAAGAATGTTGCAGGTCCCTTCCCCATAGGAGGTACATCTGGCAGGATCCAGAAGAAGGGCTCCCTCCCTCTGGAACATCATCCCTCCAGTAATTAGACTGGTGCTCACTCTGACACTCTCTCGGAAGGCCCTGAAGACATGGTTTTGCCAGCGGGACTGGGGAACCCAGAGTGGGATGGAGCCCATTGAATGGCTGGTATGAGTGTGTGTTGTCATTAAATGGCTGGTATGAGAGGTTATTATTTTATTATTTTTTATTATTTTTATATTTCTTTTACATTTTTTTATTTTCTGTAAGCTGCCTAGAGTCGCTGTGAGCGAGTAGGCGGCTGTATAAATTTTCAAAAATAAATAAATAAAATCCCAAGCTTGTCATCCTTTTCCCATTAAGCTTTATGGAAGTTGCTTTGTTGCAAAAATCTATCAACATTTAGAATTTAAGAGCAAATAGATTCTCATTATCTTTCAAAAGGTAGGAGAACTTTTTAAATATATAGTTTCGCTCACATTTGCATCCATACTTCTCATTAAAGGATTAGGAAGGTTTCTGCATTGATTCCTATGCCATAGAGCCATTTATGATCCTTTGCTTTTTAAAAATTCCTGTGATTAATCTTTCGTATGCAAAACCAGAGGGTTTTTTTTTTAAAATGTTTAATAGAGCTGAACTTTATTACCAAAGAGTCCTTGTCCAGCTTTTTGAGTACTGTAAAATTAAGTTTCACATATGATTATCAACTTGCCCTTTCAGGTGGATCAACCAAACATGACCCACAAAACTCCAGACATTAAATGACAAGCATTAAATGTTTTATTCATGTATTTAGCTTTCCAGGTTCAATCACCCAATAATAATAATAATAATAATAATAATAATAATAATAATAATAATAATAATAATAATAATAATAATAATAATAATAATAATAATAATAATAATAATAATAATAACAACAACAACAACAACAACAACAACAACAACAACAACAACAACAACAACAAAGTTGGAAGGGACTTTGGAGGTCATCTAGTCCAACCCCCTGCCCAGGCAGGAAACCCTATACCATTTCAGACAAATGGCTGTCCAGTCTCTTCTTAAAAACTTCCAGTGTTGGAGCATTCACAGCTTCTGGAGGCAGGTTGTTCCACTGATTAATTGTTCTAACTGTCAGGAAGTTTCTCCTTAGTTCTAGGTTGCTTCTCTCTTTGGTTAGTTTCTGTCCATTGCTTCTTGTTTTGCCTTCCTGTGCTTTGGAGAATAGTTTGACTCCCTCTTCTTTGTGGCAACCCCTGAATTATTGGAACACTGCTATCATGTCCCCCCTTGTCCTTCTCTTCATTAAACTAGACATATCCAATTCCATCAACCGTTCCTTGTATGTTTTAGCCTCCAGTCCCCTGATCATCTTTGTTGCTCTTCTCTGTACTCTTTCTAGAGTCTCAACATCTTTTTTACATCATGGTGACCAAAACTGGATGCAGTATTCCAAGTGTGGCCTTACCAAGGCATTGTAAAGTGGTATTAATACTTCACGTGATCTTGATTCTATCGCTCTGTTAATGCAGCCTAGCACTGTGTTGGCTTTTTTGGCAGCTGCAGCACAGTGCTGGCTCATATTTAAGTGATTGTCCACTAGGATTAGGCATTGTCACCTGCTCCAAACCCCATTGAGATGAAAGGCCAAAAACCTTTTGAGTCCAACAGTTTTTCCATATCCCACTTGACTACAAACTGTATGAGGACAAGATTAGTTCTTTCCTGCAAAGTGACTTATATGCTGCTAGAAGTGCAATTTATTACACCATTTTCAGGGATGCAACATGGGCTGGAAAGCTCACTATTAAGATATATTGTATAGAGGCAAAGAATGACAACAAAAGTTAAATAACATCCTAGAATGTAGAACTGAGTTGAAGCTGGCAGGTCATTTCTTTGAATGAAACTGTAGTCTTTATTCCTGGAACAAATATAGAAATAAGTCAGGAAATATTCCACAAGGTAATGTACAGGAAGATGTATTTTCCAGAATAACTTTAAAGTTGCATACAAATTGGCAATATGCTTTAAATTTTCTATTGCTATTTTTAAAAATATATGCTAAGTCCAGGCCTCTTTCCAAATACTTTCTTCTTTTATTATGGTAGGCATCTTGTCTCAGGCAGAACATCAGCCAGGATGTTAACCAACAGCTTGGCTTCTGCATTTCTCTCCTGCCAAATTTTTCCTACAAATAGCCATAGATTTGAATTTTCTGAGAAAGGAGATTGAAGTAAAAGGCTAGAGGAAATATACTCTACTCCATTACTATTAAAGCTAAGATTGTCTAATTATCACTCATATCTTCAACACCTTCTGGAAGACCCAGAATATTTTTTTCTTTTGTTCTTCTGAATATAATAACTGGAATTATAATGCTTGTAATAAGTAATCTTCTGGATGAATTTTACTTAACCTTCCCTAATCTGTCACCCTCCAAATATATTCAACATGTTTCTTGAGTTGCTCTGTCAAAAGTTAAAAATCAGGCTTCTAGAGCATATGAGAGCTACAGAGTACAACATGCTCCTTTTACTAAAATTTCAGTCTGGGCTGCATTCCTGCAGTACAGTATGATCAGAAATAAGACCATAATTTGTTTTATGTGTTATATGCTGCACTGTGTGCAAAAATATTTTACTTTTTTATCACTGGCTAAAGAGAAGAAGAAGAAGAAGAAGAAGAAGAAGAAGAAGAAGAAGAAGAAGAAGAAGAAGAAGAAGAAGAAGAAGAAGAAGAAGAAGAAGAAGAAGAAGAAGAAGAAGAAGAAGAAGAAGAAGAAAGAAGAAGAAAAAGAAAAAGAAAAAAGAAAAGAAGATGAAGAAGAAGAAGATGAAGAAGAAGAAGAAGAAGAAGAAGAAGGAGAGAAGAAGAAGAAGAAGAAGAAGAAGAGGAGGAGGAGGAGGAGGAGGAGAGGGAGGAGGAGGAGGAGGAGGAGGAGGAGGAGGAGGAGGAAGGAAGGAAGGAAGGAAGGAAGGAAGGAAGGAAGGAAGGAAGGAAGGAAGGAAGGAAGGAAGCTGCTTTAAAAGCCATTACAACCTGGAGACTATAGCACTAAACCCTTGAAGAGTGCTCTCTCTCCCTCTCCCTCTCCCTCCCCCTCTCCCTCTTGTAAATATAGTATATACCATGAATATATGGAAAGCACCAAAGGCCCAGGTGATTTGGGATCAGAGATAAATGTGATGCCTTGCTGCTTCTTTATACTGTATGTATGCTGCAGCAGGATGAGAGTGATGTATGAGGAAGGCAAACAAGGCAGATTTTTGAATTAAAACGTCTGAGTAGTTTTGTTTTGATCTTTATGGGATTAGAATTCCAAAAAGCGTGAAACACTTTTTCAAAGGAGCATCTATTCCTTCCCTACCTGGAATCTTCTATCAATTAGCTTTAGGTCAGGGGCTAAGTGAATAAAATAGAACTCTGTCAGTCTTAATCATTTATATTTTTACTTCTAAACTTGCATACTGACCAAGATTTTGGTGCTTCCACATCCCAGGTGTCTTTTGGTTTATATTTGCTTGTTTGCTTAAATAATGTATATGTTTACATAGACTCCTGTTGGCACTTATGTTTGGGGGGCAATAACGCACCAGCACTGGCTCTCGTTTTCCCTTGAATCAGTCTCCAAAAATCCTGCCACTGGACAAGAAATACTGGAACCGGAAGTTTTTGGAAAATCATGTAAGGTAGTGAAGTACAGATTTGTCTGTCTCTCAGATTTACAGTCCTAATTGAATAAGTGCTTTCCCTGTTCTAGAGATTGCCTGGCCCAAGCAGCTCACTGATCATCTCTTTGTTCTATCAGTTCTAATGCTGTTTTAATAGACCTCAGAAAATCTGGAAAATAGATACTTATATAAAGGAAAAAATAAGAATACAACTATATTCTCAAGCAGGGGATTACTTGGAACTACTAGCCCCCAGGTGTCTAACATATACAATTGGGTTTCTGGAAATTGCACTCCTAATATATCTAGAGAGCGTGGAATGGGGATGGCTGTTTTAATCTCATTGTTTTCTCTCAGAGTAATAGTATTTCAACCTGGGCCAGGCCCTGTTAGCCTCTGAGCTATACCTATACCTAATATACCTAATATCTCTCTCCCTCCCCATTTGTTTTGGCACTGGCCTGTGGAAATGGCAGAGTTCTCATCAAAAGCTTCCTGTTTTGTCATATGGGCAGAAGAAGCAAGCATCTATGCCATGTGCAGCCAAATATAGATCAGATCTATTTCTGTATTTCTTTTCACCTGGATGCACAATTTTTGTTTACAACTGACCTCGAGACGCATACTTTGCTTCCCGTTGTTTTACAATTTTTTTGTGCTGCAGCAACAAGATCTTCATTAATCTCAATTATCTTTTTACCTGTATATATGCTTGCTAATAAGACTAATCACCAAACTTCTACCGTACTAAAAAGAATCAGCTGAATATTCTCTGGGTCTTGGGCTAAACAGTTATAAATAATGCCACTTCTTGGATTTTCCCTTAGCATTATGCTTGTTATACCTGCTATACCTAGTGTGAATTACTCTCCAGAGATAAAGCAGGAGTGGCATAGTACAGTCAAACTCCTTAAGGGAGGGGGAAATGAAATATATGTGATAAGAGGAAATTAAATCAATGAATTTTGAAATACAAATGTTTAGCTATGTCCTTATTGCACCAATACAATCTGAAAAAGCCTAGCAAGATTTTTTCTCCTCCCTTCTCCTCCTTACCATCTACCAGATTAGCTTGGAATTAAATGGTTCAGGGAAAAACAGAAGGAAATGTATCTTTATTCCCAGCATTTATATTTGTTGATATCTGGCTTTTGGTTTCTGGCATATTACATCTTAAGAGATTTACTGCTGAATGCCAGGATCAATATAACATGAAAGCTCATACTCATCAAATGCCAGATTTATTGCTCTGTGCTTATATACAATCAAGATTTTTTTTTCAATCCAAAAGGCACTTTTTATATTAAGAATATTGCTCCTACATGAAGTTTCTCAGATTTGCCTGGATTATTTTAGCACAGTTTTGAGACAGACCAGACAATGGATGAAGTGCCACAAGACTGGAGATGGGCATGTTTCAAGCCTTAAAATGGGAGGGGGAATCCAGGAAACTATAAACTGTTTAGCCTTCTTAGGGAAGTCATTACAAATTCTTTGAAAAAAAATCTTGGTAACAATGCAGTGATTAAAAGGAGCCAGAATGGATTTGCTGAAAATAAACCCTGCCAAAGTAACATCTTTCATTTTTAAAATTGATTCACCATGTTAGTGCATTGTGGGAATTCTGTGAACATCATTTATTTTGATTTGAGCAAAACATCACATGATATTGTTAGCTTAATTAAATCCATTGTCTAAATACTAAAGCCAATATGGAAACTAAAAATTAACTGAAGGGACTCATTGAGACTATCTGCTGTCACATGTGCAATAGAGGTTGAATTTACTAACAAGAGATTTGGTCCATTCTAGAAGGTTCTGATGTGGAGGTCTGTGGAGGTGCCTCTCCCATATGTGTAAATACATAAAGGTCATGAAGAAAAACTATTTAAATTGAAATACAGTTGTAAAACTGTACTTATTATTGATTTATCAAGGGATCCATATCAAAGTAGAATGTAGCCTCTGCTATAGCAGGGCTTTTCAACCAGTGGTACGGGTACCACCTGTGGTACATTGGCACCTGGCAGGTGGTACGTGAACATCCTAGGAAAGTGGTAGCGGGGGAGGAGAATGAGCTGAACCGGTGGCAGCACCGCACAAGCCTGAGCGAGAGAGGGCTGGAGCTGCAGGGCTGTCAGGGCTCATCGGAAGCGCCAGGATCGGCGCTTCTTCGGGGCTGTCAGCTCAGTGGAAGTGCCAGGATCAGCGCCAGGCTCCAGCTGGAGCTTGGCGCTGATCCTGGCACTTCCGCTGAGCCCAGAAGAAGCGCCGATCAGCTGGACTGTTGCAGCATCTCCAGGGTCTTGTGATTTACATTCAGATGCTTGGCAACCGATTCATATTTATGATGGTCACAGTGTCCCAGGGTCATGTGAAGTGACCAAAACCTGCTGCAACCACCCAGCAGATGGGGGGAATAAAAACCAAACACCCCCCCCACCCCACCCCCGCTGCCAATCCTCAACAGAAATGCTCACAACAATGAAAACCTCGGAAAGGAGGAAGAGCACCACCGGGCGGGCAGGCAGGTGTCTTGCTCGGCTGTGGCTTGGGGGGCACTTTTTTCAGTGCCATTGTAACTTCGAACAGTCACTAAGCGAACTGTTGTAAGTCGAGGACTTCCTGTACTTTATCACTTTTTTCCTTTTTTTTTTTTTTTGATCATCAAGTTTTTGACACCTTGCTAGGCGACTGGTGGTACTCGGATATTGCCATATCCTAAAAGTGGTACAATGGGGGGAAAGGTTGAAAAGCCCTGTGCTATAGTACTCTCCCCTGTGTTGGTACACTTTTATTAATAGCTTAAAGAATAGACTGACTTCAAACTTGTGAAATATGCACTGTTTGTACTAGATCCAGAAGATTTACCAACTGGAACAGGATGTTTTCATGGGTAGACATACACTCAAATTAAGGAATAGAAAAGGATAACATATAAGCTCAGATCAAAAGTTTGCTTTCACACACAAGCTTAGAACTTAGGCATTTCATACACAAAAATATTCGTCTACTAAATTTACTTTATTTCATTAGGCAGAGGATTGTCAGTACTGTCACCCATAAGGAAATCTAAAAACTCTAATGATCATCTTTTTAGCCCCCTGTATTAGATGGAAAGATGGAAAGAAGTTGTTGATTACACAAAACTGGCAACCATAATTAACTCGTTATGTGACAGGATAGCATTACAAGTGATATTAATAGAATGGAAACTGGAATGCAAATAGCAAAATGAAATTTAAAACAGATAAATGCAAATTTCAGACAAGGAAATAAATAAGTGAGCTTTAGACTGGGATATTTGGATTTGCAACAATACAATCACAAACATATCATTGTTTCCAAATCACCAGACATGATATTTTTCACTTTCACTTTTCTTCTTCAGACTTGAACAGGAGAACTGAATTTACTTCTGGGCTCTTTTTACTGAAAAAGAAAGAAAAAGAAAGAAAGAAAGAAAGAAAGAAAGAAAGAAAGAAAGAAAGAAAGAAAGAAAGAAAGAAAGAAAGAAAGAAAGAAAGAAAGAAAGAAAGAAAGAAAGAAAGAAAGAAAGAAAGAAAGAAAGAAAGAAAGAAAGAGGAATTGGAAAAGTGGGAGGGAGAGTAGGCAGCAAAGATAGCTGAATGGAATATTTTTTGATGAAAAATGGAAGGAAGGTAATATATTTAATCTGGAAAACATAAAACTGAATGAAGGCATGACAACGCATGCAGAAAAATGCTGTTATTTGTTTACAGTTGCTTCCTAGAGTAAGAACAGGTCTAATAGGATATACCTCAGCTGTTCTTTTGATTTGTTTTATTGCTGATTTATATTTTAGTTTTTATGCAAAATTTTGTAAGATACCTGGAGGATTATTTTGAATGGACATATATTTGAATGGACATCAAATATATTTAAAAATATTCACCATAAAACTTAATTTTGTTGTGGAAAATTGGTTTAAAAGTGTATGTGTGAAAGAAAGTATGTATTAAAATGGATGCATTTGGAGATGAGGGCATGAAAATGTACATTGTGAATCCCACTTGCCTTCACAGTATGCCAGAATGTCAGGCATATGTCAAGTCAACTGTAAACATTCTGAATTCACCTGGGTTTGAATTCACATCTTTCAGAGAAATAGATGCCCTATATGTCCCATAGATGCCACTGAATATATTGCCATTTTATTTATCACCTGTGAGATAAATCTATCTCAAGAGAAGGAGGGTTGATTTCTCTAGTCTCATATCTCAGGCTTCAGGCCTAGGAGGTAACACATTTTGCTCATCTTTTTTCTTTCATACTTGCCAAATAAGGCCACAGGCTGTAGGAGTCCACACACACACATATAGTGCCTCATCTGGCAACTTTCTGGAAGATAGGTGGCACCAGCAGTAAAGCAACTCCACCAAGGCCAGAAAGTGTATGCCAACTCTGAAGGACCATCTTTTATTATTTGAGCTAACCCTATTGCTACAACATATATGGAGATATGCATGAACGTTTTTGGATGGGAGAGAAAGTGGACCAACCAAAATAGAGTCAGAAGAACTTGAGAAATCCTCAAAAACAAAAAAACAAACAAACAAACAAAAAAGAATCAGCCAACCTTAGCTTTCAGTCAGAGATAGTACAGATAGCAAGCTATGGAGGCTTAAGTTCTGGATTTACTAAATCAGGGCAGGGATCTATACTACTTACCTCCCCTGTCTGCACTCTGTGCATCTAGCTGTCCAGGTAACAAACTGTACTTTTAGTTTAACTAGAAGCTTTTTTTCCAAGCTTAACTGCAGCTCAACAGATTCCTGAGCGATCATCCTCCAATTGTTCTTTCATATGTTAATAAATGAGTAAGGTATTTAATTCATGTGCCATACATACTTATGGTTACAAAATGAGTAAAAAATATGAGCTTCTGAAAGTAAAGGAACTCTAACCCTTAAAATGACATCTTGTAAAAAAAAAAAAAAACTTGAGAAGCAAGTTTTGTGTATAAGATAGAGGGTGAAACTTGAAAAAAAAACTCATGAATTTTAGATAGAAGTCTAATCTAATTTAGATATGTCTCTTTTTAAATATAATTTTGTTGGGACTTTTAACATGGATAAAAGACAAATGCAGAAATATATAAAGAAAAGAAAGAAAAAGTGCAGACAACAATAGTTAAAGAAAGGGGAGGAGATAATTGAAGCAACTTCAGACCTCCTTTACAGCAGTTACAAACAAACACATTATTCTTCCTCCCTGTTTAACATTACAATACATTACATTAAGATTGACCCTGGATCTTCTAAACACAAGGGATGGATTCTGGCAGTGAACAATGTCTCTTTCTCACAGGTTAGTCATCGTGAGCAAGTCAGAATTTTATTACAATGGTTCAGCTACTTGAAAAGATTTTTAAACTAGAATAAAAATAAATAAAAGCATAGTGAAAGAGGTTGGGTTATACATATTCATAAATATTACATTACATATTTGGTTACCTAGTTTTCTATTTGTGTATTTCTTTATGGAGCTGTAATATAGCAGTTTATAAACTTTTCTGTAGCACTACAATGTGAAGTTTAGCTTTTTATATTCTCTGGTTTTTATAAAAAATAAATGGCTTTTCATATTTCAAAATGAGCTCAGTTCGTTTCCCCCCCCCCATATTTCTGAGTCTGAACTGCTTGTCTTACTTTCTGCTTCTTCATTTGCATTGTAATCTGAGTTTTTGTTACTTCCTTTGTGTACCAGAGAAAGTCACAAATACTTGTTGGGAAAGTCACCGTTAACCCACAAGCCATGTGATCTTTTTCAGGCTAAGCTGTCCAAGAATTCACTTCCTCGATATCTCTGATTCAAGCTCCCAAAAATGCCCTACACAGTGAATCACATTTCCTTTTGGAAATGACAGGACTTCCTCAGCAAGTTGTTCCAATTTGCCCGCTTCTCATCTTTGGTGCTATCAGGAAAAAAATGAATTGCCTGTTACATTTTTTCCATGGTCAGCTGGGAGTTGCATCCTTTTCATAGAGGAAAGAGCTTCTGTGAGTCAAAGATGACAAACTGAAAATTAGTATTTGGCATAGAGCTAAATGACAAATACAGCTATTGCCCAAAGCCAACTTAAAGAGGAGGGAAAGTGTATGTTGGAGCAAAGCCCCACTGGAACCTCGTTCTGGAGACCAAACTGTTCAACAGAGAATTTTTCAGGACTAAAATATGTGGCAATACAAACCATCTTTTAACCACTGTATTGGGCATGTGAGTTAATTAAGATGACCTAAGTCAAGATCTCTTCTAGTACTGTCATTCTAATATTTTTGTAAGCAGTATGTCTCTAAAACAAAACAAACTACTCCCATCTAGACAATAGATTAGATGATGCATATTTACCAAGAACATGTGTAGTGCTTGATCTCCATCCTCTGCAGCAATTAGTGTTTTCTTATGAAACAAATGCAGTCTTGTTCACTGCCAAATTATGTTCTCTTTACTGGGAAGCTAAACATGGCCAAAGCAATTTTAATTTTAGTGGATAGGATATAATTGTCATGGTTCCGACAGATGAAACCCTTCAAAAGAACTTCGAAGCATTGTTTTCCTTAAAGAATCTTTTATTCAGGAAACAAAGTATCGGCACTACATAGTTGAACCCAAAAACTAAATTCCCCTCCCCTGGATACAAAGTAACAAAGTACAATTCCCCCCCCCCAACAAATAGTCAAAAAGCACATTCCCCAATTAGCTTGATGCGCGGGCTTTCTCCCCAGCTCTCCAGCCCACCAAAACGTTATCAGCTCTGGACCCAATTTGTCCTTGGATTCCCACGGCAGAGTTATTATTATTATGACTAACTGAACTCTCATTCCAATCCCTTCTCCCAGCACCAACTAATTCTAAAAGAATAGAGAAAATGGCTGCATTTTCATCCGTTGTCAAAGCAAGAACATCCGATGTTAGCAGTGTTGACAATAATATTTCTGTGAACTATTCTACAGGTTTAGACTAAAGTATATTTTTCATTAGCATTAATCTTTAAGTATTGCTGTCTTCAGATTGCCATAAACAATTATGAACTACTGAGGGACTCCAGGATTTAGAAGTATTAAGTGTAACTTAAATATAAGATTCATGGAACCAAATTCAGATACAAATCTTTAAAGGACAAGTTGCAAATTTTTGCACATTTCCCCAAACCTTTATACAATTTGAAAATCATTGCAGTTGTTGTGGAAACTAGATTTACCAACATAAATATTCCTTCTTTAGTTTCTTCTTCCTTTTAGAAAGTAGTTATAATTTTTTTAAAACATTTCTTAATTCACAGGACTTGCTCATTCAGACTTTTAAACAATGTCCAGCATCTTCTTCTTTGCCTTCAAATCAGTCTTGACTCCTGGTGAATACATGGAACAATTCATGCAATTTCCTTGGCAACCTTGTAGAAGCACTTAACCATTGCCTTGTTTTTAAGTGTCTTCCAACTTCCCTATATCTAGTTCAGCACTTTTATCACTATAATACATTACTTGCTTCCTTAGTTTTACTTAGGTCTAAAATAGAACAACTTGCCATGGAAATAATCTCCAGTTCAAGTGAGTTCTCTTATTCATAAATAATATCACTTCAATAATTGTAATTAAATAGCATCTAGATAGTACCTCATCTTTGATTTATATCTCTGGGTCTTCTGCTACCGGCAATTACTGAACTAGATTCTTCTTTAATTTATTAGTTTGAAAAGACAAACTGATTAATTGATTTTGATCAGACTTAAATCCGAAGTGAATTTACTTAGAAAATAAGATTGACAATTTCTGAAGTCTGTGCTTTTTCATAGCTGTTAGCCCTTCAGCAATTATCTATACAGGTGGTCCTCAACTTACAACCCATTCATTTAGTGACCATTCAAACTTACAATGGCACTGAAAAAAGTGACTTATGACCATTTTTCACACTTAAGACTGTTGCAACATCTTTGTGGTCACATAATCAAAATTCAGAGACTTGGCAAATGGCATGTATTTATGATGGTTGCAGTCCCCCCAGGGTCATGTGATCCCCTTTTGCGACCTTCTGACAAGCAAAGGCAATAGGGAAGTCTCTTAACAACCACGTTACTAACTTAACAACTGTAGTGATTCACTTAACAATGTGGCACAAAAACTCGTAAAATGGGGCAAAATTCACTTAACAAATGTCTTGCTTTGCAGTGGAAATTTTCGCTCAATTGTAGTCATACGTTGAGGACTGCATAAGCTTCATTGTTATTTTCTGTTTGTTATTATTAAAGGCATGAGAATAGGCCAACCCTGCTACTTTCTGGACAGGAGACAATATTGGTAGAAAATTACCGCTTACAAAAATTCTATGTTCAGTTGCTTCCAAAATAGCATCTGAAAATATTCCATTCTAGCTGAAAATGTAGAAAATAGTGAGAAAATATTTGCCTACAAAATGGCATTCACATTGATTTAGATACTCTGTTTAAGTTAAAACAAAGGAAAGAGCAATGTAGAAAATCCATAATTGTTGGAAGAAAAGCTAACAATTTCCTACCTGGAAATACTTATGATAAATATAATAATATGTAGATCATAAAGATATGTTGATATCTTAGTTGATATAAAACTAAGGAGTGGTCAAAATCTTCTTTTCTTCTTTGTTATGCTGTTTCAGATTATGAGTTTCCCATGCAGTTACCGTGTTATGACAATAGTTATCAAATGTTAATTAAAATTCAGCCACTGTTTGACCCTCATGATAGCATGCTATAAATGAATATTTTATTTTAAATGCTATATAGAGGTCCAAACAGATTGGCCATAATCTATAACAATGATAAAAATCAGTATTACTTTAGGGAATTGTATTCTTCTAAAACAAAGCTCCTGTCTCACTTACTTGCTCACTTATTTCCCTTATTTAGCTCTTGTCAGATGTAATTCATTTTAATCTTCAATATGTTGTTTTAATTTGTAACTTGAAAATGGTCCCCAAGTATTGTCAGTTGATATTTGGAATCAAATTGGGAATACTGCTATAAACAAAATCAGTAAAAATAAGGCAGAGCTTAATAAATAAGTGGTGATGAATGAGATGAGATGGTCCTCAGTATTTTTTTTGCCAGTCAAACAATAAAAATTTGCAAATTTTTCCTTATAAGCAATTATTTATTTGAATGATAATATCATCAAAACCTCGAATAACTGGCAGAAAAGTTCCAACAAAATCTAGGATCTCAGTTCTCTAACATGAGCATTAAAAATTTTTCAATATTGCTGGATTCAGATATTGCTCTACAACAGCATTTTTCAAATGGTATTGCATAGCCAACTATAGCTTATTCAATAAACCATAGTTTATCAAATTATAGCTTAACAATATAGGTGAACCCACTGATTGAGATATGTTCTTTGTTAATACAATATCCTAAATAGATCTACAAGGAACCATATATGGAATTTTTAGTCTGATTAATGGCAACTCAAGAGAAATAAAGAATTCTCACAATGCATTGCTGATATGTCATATAAAGACAGCTTTATAAGATTCTGTTGTGATTTTTATGATTCCAGTACTGCTGTAATTATGGAAATTATAGCAGAGGTGGTTGCTGAAGTGATCTCTAACTTCCTTTTGCCTATTAGACAAATGGGTCTTCAAAATATTTTTGTGTAAGAAGCTGCACCAAGCAATACACAATGAAGAAAGTCTGAAGCTGGTGAGATGGAATCTCTCATTCTCATGCCAGAGAAAACTGTTTTGTAAAGAAGAGATGAATGGCAGAAAATGTCAAGGCCACAAAAAACAACAGGAGGGAGAAATGCAGGATTTGAATCTTGGGAGTAACCTATATAAATAACAAGATTGCTTTGTATGTTAGATGGAGAACTTCTTGTATGCATGCTTTTTAATTTTATGCAATAAATCTACTTATGCGGCCTACCTGAGTCTGCTTGTGAATTCAGACCAGGGAAAAGTTTCATCTCTACAGGTAATCCTCAAGTTATGTCAGTAATTCAGCCTGCCTTTTACTGTCGAAAGTCGGAATAAAATTTAAATGAACATTGTCAATGATTCTCCCATCCCTGCTTTCCCCAATGCATTCATTAAACGAATGCGCCAGTCATTAAGTGTGCATAGGATGCCTCAAGGATGACCTGGAGAGCCTAGTGGAGGCACAAGCCCACCTGCGTTAGGCCTCCCAAGGCTTTCCCTCAACCCCTGAGATATCCCATAGTCTGCTTTCCACCCCTTGGGGTCCCCACAGTAACTGGATCCTCCTCCACCCCTCACAATTGCTTGCTTATCTTGCGAAGATCTGAAGAGCTCAGGAGGAGGGGAAGGGAAGGAGAGCAGGCCTCTCTTGCTGAGAAGTCTACAAGCAACATCTTTTTTAATCGAGGTACCCGTGCAGCCTAGCAACGAGGTGGCTGAGCAGCACGATCAGGGTAAGTCCTATGCTTTGCAAAGAAACATTTAATTCACCAGTAAAGCAGCCTTTCCCCTCCATGCAGGGAAACCTCTGCATTTGAAATCTGAGCTAGCTCTGCTGGCAACCTATTTCCCCTCCCCACGCTTGCAGGGGGTATTGTATTGTATTATATTAATATTGTAAGCCGCCCAGAGTTACTTGTGGTAAGATGGGTGGCTAATAAATTTTACAAATAAAAATAGAGAGTGAAAGTACGTGTTTCAATGCCTTTAATTATTTTGTTCACGGTAATGAAAAGACAAGGTGGAGGTTGATCGATTCCATGCACTGCTGAAGGATTATTAGGATTCATTCCTGTTGCATTTTATGTCTTTTGTCTAAACGTGCTGGGTAGCAGCAAGTGTAGATAAATGAAAGGCAATAAGAAAAGAAAAGATTAAAATGTTCTCAATCAGCTGATTTTTCTTGGGTTTCTCATTTATTAAGGGCTCTTATTTAATCCCCAAATATATTGCCCTTCATCATCTGACTTCAGTATTTCATGGCCAGGACTTAGGCATTTATTTATCTTGCCAAAACTTTGTAAATTTTCACTTTAAAATTTAACTGAAGCCAAGAATGAAAACTGTTATGGGAGTAGAATACTTTTCTGAGCTTAATGTTTCTAACAATGGTTAGGATGGGGAGCCGGATGGAAGGAAGGAACAATTCAACCTGATAAATCTTATAAAAGTAAAAGGTAAAAGAAAAGTCTGCAGCATTTTGGTTTTGACTGCTGAGAGGACTTATTATGTTTGCCTGTGCCAAAGGCAGTCTATTTCCCCTCAACTTACTAAGTTTTGATTTAGTAGTGTCAAGGATTCCAAAACTTTCCTTTCCTGCTTCTTGGCTAGGTTACTTCAGCACTTTGGTTAAGCTTGGCAAAGAAAGTTATTGGATCAGGTATTAGATAGGCTTCATGTCTAGACATGTGTTTTTTCTGCTCCATCATAGGGTAGAAGGAGAGTATTTTTGGGTGATGAGTTCAGCTTCATGATCAAAACACACATTTACTTGTTTTCTTTTCCTTTGAGGTTCTTAAAAGAATTTACTCACTGCAATGAAAAAAACTCCTCCTCATCTATTTACACAGCCTACTGGTATATGCTACAAAAGAAAAGAATGAATGAATACACACACACACAAACACACAAACACACACACACCATTATACTACTAATCAGAGTAATAAGTTATTTTATTTAAAATGAAAATAAGATTGTAATTTTTTATTTTCATTTCTTTCTTTGTGATGCTCGTGATTTAGTACAGTAAGTAGCTCAACTCATGCTGGGACTGAAATTATCTCTTAAGAATGACACTTGTTTGACTATATTTCTCTTTCCTCTTAAGCAAAAGCTATTACAAAGAAGTTATTACTAAATTTAACCTGCTGGTCCAGCCTTGGAAATCTAAGTGATGGAAAGGTAGCTTTCTTCTTCATTTTTAAATTAAAAATGTTCAGCAGGCATCATAATTTCTCGTTTTCTGATAGATTATTTTTCCTTACTCAGTACTTAAGACCTGGAAAAGGAGAGAACAAAATCGTACTTGACTAATAATATAGACACCAAATGTTAATATTTCCACTTTATAGAGTTCCATATTTCACTACATAATTACTTTTATTGCAATTTTGTCTCATTATTTCATACAAATTGAGAATACATTACTCTCAGATCTCTCAGCATGTTTATAAAATTTCACAATAAATAAAAAACCGCCTTTCTTGAAATCTCTATTCTAACTCCCTAAAAACGCTGTTCCAGAGCTTTGTGGTGTTTTCATTTAAAGCAAAGCACGCTTTTAATGGCAGGATTTCTGTGCTTTGTACTTCTGAATTCATAAAATGAATAGACTTCATTTTGTATAGCAGTGCTGAAGTGTTCTGGAGTCTGGTCATAAAAGGAAGCAATCTAATGCTGGCCTGAAAGATAACAATTAGTAATACAGCATGAGTATTTTCTGTTTATATGACTAAGCACTTAGTCACCTACCTGGGCTGTGGCTTCGAACTGGACTGAACATCTCTGTGTTTGGCAGGAACTGAAGTTCAGTGCATTTTTCAAACATGAAATTCCCAAGAACAGAAGGGACAGTTTAACTCTGTGGTTATGGCTACGAATGACCAAGGAAATCTTAATTACATTTGAGGAAAAATCCCTTAGTCATAAAGGCTCAAACATACTCTAGATCTTTTAAAAATAAATAAATGCATTTTTGGGTTTTGTGGTAATAAGTAAGTTGTTAAATATAAACATTCAATGTTTCTTTTCTTCTTTTTTTCAAAAATTTCTTGAAGCTAAAGTTATCCATTGATTATTTCATGATATGTACAGCTAAGAGCCTTGAAACAAAGAATTTGGTTTTTGTCAAAGTATTGAGTGCAATAGCCTTTTTGCTTGATTTACTTTTTAAAGTAAATGGCAACATCAGGATAAAAAGCTAAGCACATTTATGTATACAATAGCTTTGACAGTTCATTCCAAAGTGGCATACTACCCCAACAGCAACAAATACATCTGAATCATGAAAGCACTTGAATCTGGTACAGAATTTTTTAATATATGATCAGTAAGTTATTTTTTCTTAAGCATTATTTACTGGTAAATATTCAGTCCTCATATAATTAGATAAGGCAATTCTGTAGTAGTATAATCTGCTTTTTGACATCCTGACAATTAATGTTTCTTCTATGAAATGAATATTGAATATTCATTGAATATTCAATATTTTAATAATAATCGAAGATGAAAAATCACTGCTAGGAAGCCTTTATGCTTGTTTGAAAATGAATTTTTAAATTCCATTCATGTATTTCCAAGTAAATATGCATATTAAAGCCTAATATTGCTCTAGTCTAGAGGAAAGATGCTATATAAATGTAACAATAAAAAAAATCCATGTTGTACTTAAAAAAAAAATCTAGTAAAATGCTGCCTTTAGGTTTTGCCTTCAAAGAAACATAAAATTATTCTTCTTTTGAAGGCAGTCTCAAGGCACCACTTTGTTAGTTTTTTAAAAGAACAATATTGGTTTATTTGTTTTATTGTTAGATTTCTATCCTGCTTATCCTACAGAAATTCAAGGTAGCCTACATTACATTCTCTCTTCTATTTCCCCCCCCCCAAATTATCTGTGGCATAGATTGCAATCCAGAATCACCTGGTGAGTTTCCATGGTTGGGGTGGAGTTGAACCTGATTTAAAACAGTAACAAAAGAAAACAGATATATGCAAGCTTTGAAAGATAATTTTAAAATAAGGAGGAAGAAAAAGATTGTAGTACCATGTGGATGAGAACAAACTGAGGAGGAACACTTGAGGAACTCTACAGTTGAACCTAGTAGCTGAATTGTGTGGGAGTAGTTCCTATAAATCTTGTATCTAGTGCAGCTGGTACAGAAATCTGTTCTGTTTCCCTAGACCCCCACAAATAAAACAGAGACTAAACACAAATCCATAGACTATAGGTTTGGGTTATACTGTCAGATGATTACAGATAGTCCTCAGTGTATGATCATAATTGGGATTGGAATTTCCATCATAAGTCACTGCAGTCATAAGTCAAAGTGGACCCAATTTTATGACACTTTTTATGGCAGTTAAGCGAATCATGCTGTTCTTAAGTGAATTATGCAGTTGTTAAGTGAATCACATAGTTGTTAAGCAATTCAGCTTAACCAATGGGTGTTTTTTGCTGGAAACTGGGAGAAAAGGTTGCAAATTGCAATCCTGTGATGTCAGGATGCTGCAATTGCTTGTAAATACAAACTGGTTGCCCACTGCAGGAATTGTGATCACGTGACCACAGGGGGTGGTGTGATGGTCTTAAGTGCAAGTACAAATCATAAGTCACTTTTTCTGAGGCTGTTGTAACTTTGAATTACAAGGTCTACTTTGTCTATAAAGGGATGTAGTTGATAGATTAGCCAAAATTCTTCAAAGATTGTCTTGGTAAAACAGTGCATTTGTCATGACAGACACAAACCAAGGAAAATGTCATACGATGCACTTTATCTTTCAGGAGACTATAACCCCATGTCTAATAATTCCATCTAGACTGACATTTTTTTCAACTCATGGTATTTCATCTTATCTTGATTAAACCCGTCAGTTGCCCTTATCCACTCTAAACTTTAGTTTAATCAGCCTTCCTGGAAATATATGGGAGAAGAAGAGAAAGGTCTATTCAAATCACAAATAGATCTAATCATTTAGTCTGCATTTGTTGATACCTCCTCCAAGTGGCACAACACATGTCAACGGGATTACGATAGACACCTGAGTTATACCAATGTACAATGGAGCAAAAGAGAGATCACCAATTGTATATTTTTACCCTCTAAAATATGTCTGCATTTCTGCAGCCTTCCAGAAAACTGCCAAGTCCTTTTATGTGGGAATAGGGCTCTTTTTGGCTGCATAAAGATTAGCACTTAGAAAATGAGTTTGTTTTTAGTTTTTCCCCCCTGCTGATAGTGAATCAGCATTGTATCCTCATTTGACTCTTACTTCTCCCCTCTGGTTTTTATATTTGTTTTCCCTTGCAAATTTCAGGGCTCCTCTGTGTCTTGAATAGAATAGAGTTTGGAAGGGACCTTGGAGGTCTTCTAGTCCAGCCCCCTGCTCAAGCAGGAGAACCTATACCATCTCAGACAAGTGACTGTCTAGTCTCTTCTTAAAAATCTCCAGTGATGGAGCGCCCACAATTTCTGAAGGCAAGCTGTTCCACTGGTTAATTGTCCTCACTGTCAGGAACTTTCTCCTTAATTCCAGGTTGCTTCTCTCTTTGATCAGTTTCCAACCATTGTTTCTTGTCCTGCCCTCTGGTGCTTTGATGAATAACATGACCCCCTCTTCTTGGTGGCAGCCCCTCAAATACTGGAATACTATCATGTCTCCCCTATTTCTTCTTTTCTTTAGACTAGCCAAACCCAATTCCTGCATCCATTCTTCGTATGTTTTAGTCTTCAGGCCTTTGATCGTCTTAGTTGTTCTTCTCTGAATTTTTTCCAGACTCTCAACATCTTTTTTGTGATATGGTGAGCAAAACTGGCTGCAGTATTCTAGGTGTGGTCTTACTAGGGGGTTTTATAAAGCAGTAATAATACTTCACGTGATCTTGATTCTATGCCTCTGTTTATACAACCCAGGATTGTATTAGCTTTTTTGGCTGTTGCTGCATACTGCTGGCTCATAGTCAAGTGATCGTTCACTAGGACTCCAAGGTCCCTCTCACAGTTACTGTTTTAAGCCAGATCTCGCCTAATCTGTACTTGTACCTTTGATTTTTCCTGCCTAAATGTAAGAGTTTGCTTTTCTCCACATTGAAACTCATTTTATTGGATAGGGCCCATTGTTCAAGTTTGTCAGGATCTTTTTGGAACCTGAATTTGTCTTCTGGGGTGTGGCTATTCCTGCCTGTTTAGTGTCATATGCAAATTTGATGAGTTCCCCTTCAATTCCCTCATCTAAGCCATTTATGAAGATATTGAAGAGTACTGGGCCTAAGAACGAACCTTGTGGTACCCCACTGCTTACTTCTCTCCATGTGGATGTAGTGCCATTGAGGACTACTTGTTAAGTATGGTTTGCCAGCCAGCTACAGATCCATCTGGTGGTGATGTCTATTCCACCTTTTTCTAGCTTACTAAGGAGTAGGTTGTGGTCTACTTTATCAAATGCCTTACTGAAGTCTACGTATACTATGATCACAGCATTTCGCTGGTCTACTAGTTTAGTCACTTTATCAAAGAATGAAATAAGATTGGTTTGGCATGATCTGTTTTTAACAAACCCGTGCTGGGTACTAGTTATAACTTTGTTTGCTTCTAGTTGTTCGCAGATCTGTTTTTTTATTATCTTTTCTAGGATCTCCCCAGGTATTGATGTTAAACTGATTGGTCTGTAGTTTCCTGGGTCCATTTTCTTTCTTTCTTAAAGATGGGAACTACATCAGCCCTTTTCCTATCCTCAGGTACTTCCCTGGTGCTCCAGGATTTATGAAAGATATGGTGCAATGGTTCTGAGATAACATCTGCCAGCTCCTTCAGAACTCTGGGATGTAATCTGTCGGGTCCCGGTGATTTATATTCATCAAGGTCGGATATGTGTTCTCTTACCATTTTCTTGCTAATTTTAATTTTTGTTTCTAGTTTGTCTTTTGCAGTTGTTTTTTTGGTATGTTGGGCTATAGTTTCTTTTTGTGTGAAGACTGATGCAAAGAATGAGTTGAGTAGCTCTGCTTTCTCCCTGTTGCCTGTTATTTCCTTGCCATCTTCTCTCTTTAGTGGACCTACAGTTTCCTTGACTTTTTTCTTGTTGTTAATGTGTTGGAAGAAACTTTTTTTATTATCCTTGATTTCAGTTGCAAGTCTTTGTTCGTTCTGAGCCTTTGCTTTCCTGACTTCATCTTTGCATGTTCTAGCTGTCTGCTGATAATCAGCCTTAGTTATGTGCCCCTCTTTCCATTTTTTTTATATGTCCTTTTTGTCTTTCAGTTTGTCAGAGAGATCTTTGTGCAGCCATGCTGGTTTCTTCTTGAATTTCTTGTTTTTCTTTTTCAGTGATATTGTGCTGGTCTGGGCTTTTATGACTGCATTTTTCAGAGTTTCCCACGATTCTTGGATTATTTTCCCCTTTACGATTTTCATCCATGGGATCTTTCCTAGGTTCTCTCTGAGTTTGTTAAAGTCAGCTCTTTTGAAGTTTAAGACCCTGGTTGGGTTGTTTTCTATTGCTAGTGTTTGCATTATATTAAATTCCAGTATGACGTGGTCACTTTCGCCCAAGATTCCAGCAACCTCAACTCCCTCTATCACTTCTTCTCTTCCAATACCACTTTGCTGTCTGGGCTTGGTTGATGCTATTTTGGTTATATAACTACTTGTTCTTTTTTCCTGAGGAATACTAACATAATTATGTTGGTATTCAGTATTGGTTCATTAAGGCAAAATTGAAACCAGTACAAAAGAAGGTGGGTTTTAATTTGAGAGGGAAGCTATGGTCAATGGCTTTTGACAAAATAGGCTGTTTTGATTTATTAAAATGTGAAAGTATATACAAGAAATTAGTGCTTTTGTGGAATCATTAGTACTATCATTTTAAGATCAGACTAGAATATTTCCCAAGACTCTGTGGTAGATCTCCAGATACTTATTGTGGTTAGGTATTCTCTAAATATAGTCTATTCTCTGCAAATATAGTCATTAGAAGAATATTGATCAATTACCTAATTATTTTAAGCCTGGGACTAAATTTAATACCAGAATCATGAGATATCTCACATGATATATTGCTTATAAATCACTATAAATAAAGTTATTCAATTTGTGCATAGTTCACCATTTTGCAAACTGCACAACTGAAACTGCACAACTGAAATGTATTTTCCATGAAGCTAATCTCTTAAATTATGCCATAGCTTTGTTCAAGTATAACAAAAGTATGAAGGAGTCAAAGGAAATCCATTGGGTCTACACGTATCTCCTAAAAATATGTGCTTGGAACATTTTTTGGCAATACAGATTGATTCAAGCTGAAGGGAGACACTCTAATATGAGCAGAGTTGTCTTAATGTTAATGCAAAGCTTGGCCAATCAGAATTTCCATCCCTCTAAAAAAATTCTATTTATATGGAATAACTCCTCAAGCAGATTCATCATATTGGCTCAGGACATTGATAAAACAGTATGCGTGTCATCCTCCAAGCAGAGTTAGCCATGCATATTCTCATTGGCCACACTACTTTTCAGTATAAACTAAAAGCTCACTGTGCTCAGAAAATCCATGTCAGGAAAGTAATTTCCTGATTTAAGATAAACATAGGACGTATACATTGTTTCCCTGAATAAAATCAGTTTTACTTATACCATAATACCAGTACACCCACCCACAGGGGAGCAAAGAAACCCAGTCTTTCATCTAAGAATGTTATATAGCAATCATGATCCTTGAAAACAATTTGATTTTACAAGCAGACATGTAAACTATGAGAGTAATACAAACACCCCCAAGCATTTAGGGGAATGCATTGGACATTTTGTAAGTAACCAGGACCAGTAAGTAATAATTAACCAATGTCTCATTTTCTAAAATAGTTTTACTGTTAGAACATTTATAACAAGTTGTTACAACATGCATTAAATATACAATCCACATTCAATATCTATGTTGCATAGAGACTCTCAAACTTTCTGTTTGGAAAGCATGTTTACCAACTGCTCAGTATAAAGGAGAGGGTCTGTAAGAATATGAAGGCCTGATTAAAAAGGAATCTAATTTCAAGTTTCCTTGAAAGAGAATGTTTCGTGGCTGCTTCTTAAAGCTGTCCTCAAAACTGAATTGTTACAGTTCAATTCTTGAGTACACATGCCTAGTCAGGCTGTCTTTGATTGTACTGTTAACACTTTAATTTTAACACAGAAACTATCCTGGTCACTCACTATACTTAGAAATATAAAGCTTGTGAAGCAAGTTGGAAGAACCCTGATTAGAAAAATCCCTTGTGTCAATGTAGTTCAGATACCACTCAAGGCCAGCAAAAATATAACCAAATATCTCTTGTCTCAGGAAAGAAGAGGAAGACAGATAGACAGACTAATATGGTCTAATGTACAACTTTAAGTAATCTTAATTTCTGTGTGTATATCAGGGATCCCCAACCTCTGGGCCGAAACAGCGGGGGAGCGTGAGTGCACATCCTCACTTGCATGAGCAGCAGGCGAGTACATGCACATGAGCTCCATTTGTGTGAGTGGCAGGCACATGTGCATGCTGCTTGTGCAAATGGAGCTGCGCGCGTGTGCATGTGCCTGCCAGCCGCTTGTGCAGAAACACCCCCCCACACACACCAATCCCCAAGGCTGGAAAGTGGATAAAATCTCTGCGTTACAAGGCTAAGCTTGGTCTTGTAATGTGTGTACAGCTTGGCTAGCATGTGTGTACAGCTCCATTTGCACAAGCGGCAGGCACTCACACGTGTGCGTGAAGCTCCAT
Source organism: Azemiops feae (assembly GCA_023970755.1). NCBI lineage: Eukaryota > Metazoa > Chordata > Lepidosauria > Squamata > Viperidae > Azemiops > Azemiops feae. The sequence goes on along the minus strand of JALGBA010003976.1, from coordinate 229,288 downwards.
TTGTGTGAATGGCGGGCCCTGCCACTCACACAAATGGAGCTTCACACACAAGTGAGAGTGCTCACCACCTGTGTAAATGGAGCTGTGTGCTCAAGCGCATGCATCTGCCACTCGTATGAAACCATTTCCTCTCACCCCCACCGGTCCACAAAGCCAGAAAGGTTGGGGACCGCTGGTGAATATGTTTTTTCCCTCCTGCACTCCAATAAAAAAAAATGATCCAGCAAAACTATATCTATGAATCTTCTGCTGAATAAATGCGTTCCTCAATTAGGGGTCACTGTCTGGAGAGCCACGATTTTTGCCATGCTCAAGAGATGTCTGACAGGCAGATCAGCTTACTCCTTATTCCCATTGTCATAAGAGGAGATCCTTTTTCTAGAGGTGAAGGAAAAAATATGGCTACATATTCTTACTAGCCTGCTAATCACTTCTTCCTAATACTTTGCTTCAGTATCAGCATGAAACGGCATCCCAGATAGACATAATGAACTAGACAGTCTAGCAAAGTGGTCCCCAACCTTTCTGGCTTTGTGAACCAGTGGGGGGGGGAGAGAGAAAATGGCTTTGTGCAAGTGGCAGGTGTGTGCACTTGCGCACACAGCTCCATTTACACAAGTTGTGGTCACTCTCACTTGTGTGTGAAGCTCCATTTGCGTGAGTAGCAGGAGCCTGCTGTTCACACAAATGGAGCTTCATGCACATGTGAGTGCCCGCTGCTTGTGCAAATGGAGCTGCACACATGCACTTGCCTGCTTGCACAGCCTGAGGGTTGTGGACCCCTGATTTGGAGGAAGGCCAAGCTAGCCTTGTAACTCAGAGATTTCATTCACTTATTTGTCTGCTAGAACAGAGTTCCCCAACCTTTCCAGTCTTGCAGACTGGGGGGGGGGAAGGGGATGATTTCGCACAAGCGGCTGGCAAGCACATGCACATGCATGCAGCTCCATTTGCACAAGCAGCTTACACATGTGCCTGCCACTCATGCAAATGGAGTGCGTATGCACACGCTTGCCCGCTGCTCATGCAAGTGGGGATGTGCACTCATGCTCACCTGCCGTTTCCGTGGCCCGGTTGCAAACGCTCGCGGCCCACTAGTGGGCTGCATCCCAGAGGTTGGGGACCCCTGGTCTAGGAGATATATAATAGAAACTTGTGTTCCCCATATCAGTCATGGAACAACACCTAGTAGTTATCAGTGAAGCAGCTGCAGTAGCTGCAACTCTCCAGGATCAAGTACCTACCTTTTTGTATGAGAAATATGTGGGAATCCAAGCACATTTTTTGACTTTCTTAACATACCTTTTTAATATTGTTTATTAGTTTGTTCTTTTGTTATGTTTATTTTTCCCCTCTTCTGGAAAACTGTAATGTGTCTCTTAATTATTGTATTGTTCCTGCTTTTAAAGAATAAGTTGTCCAATCATTTGGGACCAAGCAGTTCTCTACATTATATACATAAATAAAAAATAAATGCATAATATATGAAACATCTCCCTGACATCTTTCTCACCAACCAAACTCAAATGGTATTTGTAATTTTCTTAATGATTGGATAAACTGAAAAATCGGCAACCCTCCTTCTGACCCTGAACACACTTGGACAGCCAAACTAATTTTGCAATGTGCAGATAATTTTGAGGAGCTGATCAAGCTGGTAACTTTCAAGCAGGAAATTCATTGCCACAGACAAAGAGAGCATATAATGCATGAGCATGCTGCTGATTTTCAGCTGTTAACTCTTGATGTAGTCTGTAAAGTTGTAAAAGGACTTATTAACCAATTCAGTTATGGACTATCAGATGAAGTCTAAGATAGACACATTTCTCAGAGCATGCCAGTGATCTAAATTAATTCAGGTATATTTGAGTATCAGGGGAAGACTAAAAAATGAGGGTCAGTGTCCGGGGAGACAAGATTTCCTGTCTTACTTAAGGGATGGCTAAAGGGAACAATCATAATTCTGTGCAAGACTGCAACTCTTCAATTGCTGGAGAAGGCACTTCCACACAAGGATTCTGAAGCAGCTCAGGACCTGCTCCAGACCTCTGTGGATCCATGATTCTGAATTCAATTGCTGAGCTAATTTCCTTCAGACTCAGCAGCAGCACAACAGGAATATAAATTTGGAGAAACCAGTATTGTTTTATTTTAATGTTTAAAATAAAAGAAAAAGAGCAATGCATTAGCTTGTGTGCAATACTATTTGAGTATATATTAAGTGTACAGCTTCAGTCTTGTTCCATATTAACACATTTCCTGACATTCACTGGATATTCAGACATTAGAAAGGCCAGTACAATCGATTTCTATGCATGGCTCCTCTCAGTCTGTCTGGGTTGAATGCTCAATATATAAATGCTACTGAAATTTTAGTCTGAAATTCTACAGATACCGGGAATAAATGCCATGGAACCTAGTGCGGCTACTTTGGGTACTTATTGAGTAGAATAAGAATGCAGCCAATTTCCTTCTTACTTTATTCTCAGATTTCAAAATGGATTATATTATTTTCTTCTTACTGTTATTATATTTTCAACAATTTTCAAAGGATAGAATATGAAACAATGTATTTTAGATTAGGTAGTGTGAGTAAACCCAATTTCATATATGAAAATCAAGTCTGGGATTGCTGGGCCTAAAATATTATAGTCTCATAGTATAGTCTCATGTTATGACATATCACATGTCATAATAAGGTGGAGAGATAATGTGACACAATACAATATTTTGCGTACTGACAACACAGCTGATATTTAAGAGCAAATGACTCCTTTATTTATTAAATTTATTAAATAACTGTTTTTTGAAAATGTAGATTCTAGTAGATTTAGCAAAATTTAGACTAGTGCTTTAGCAGATCAATCTCTTTCTGTTTTTGTAAACACTGTTAGAATTAAAGAACATAAACATAGAAAAAAAACAGATTAAAAAATCGGAATATCTCCCTCAAATGAATGCAATTGGTATTAGGGGTGTAACTGCCATGTATATATGGCCTGGTTAATGAAACAGCTTGATTTTGGCTGCCATGGACTCATTTACAAATAAGGTGGTTTGGTCATTCCTATGGCCTTCTCTCCAGTGTAGATAGTTTTACCCAGAAGAGCAGCTTGGACAGCAAAAGAGAAAATATTTCATGCGGAGTAAAGGATAAGCTGAAAACAAGGAAGCTAAAAAGAGGGGCATGGAGTTAATGAGCAAGTATTTACCATAAGGAAGAGCCACAGAACACCAACAGATAGAAGAGAACAGATAGGCAGGATGAAACAGTAAATCAAATAGTGCCAGATCTTCAGCAAAAAGCTGCTCTATGAAGTTGCCAGATCATCTTGTCTAATAAGCAGAATTAGTCTTATATATTAAAATACTTGCTTACAGGTTTATCTGCCTCTCTTAGTCATAGTCCAAATGTAAAATTAAACGTACTTAGTGTTTGCGCTTATTTATTCTTTTGAGATTTAGATCTTGATTTTCTTGGCTTGTTAAAAACTGAACATATAGAAGTTTACTTGAAAGGCACAAAAATTCATGTCTCTTATTCATCACCTTTTCTTCACGTGGTAAAGCATTCTGAGAGCATAACACTATTCATTGCATAAATAAAATAAAATAATATACTTGTTACCCTTGAAATATTAAATATATATAAATTCTGGGAAGAAATAACTCCATAAAGATGGTAACAGAAATACATTAAACTTTTAAAACAAAAGGAGCCAGAGTGGATCAAATTCAGTGGAGAGACCTGTCAACAGCAATATCCCAAGGATAATTTAATACAGAGCTTAATGTAATTATTGTTTATATACAGTAATAGCAATAGCACTTAGACTTATATACTGCTTCACAGTGTTTTACAGCCCTCTCTAAGTGGTTTACAGAGTCAGCATATTGCCCCCAACAATCTGGGTCCTCATTTTACCGACCTCGGAAGGATGGAAGGCTGAGTCAACCTTGAGCCGGTGAGGATCGAACCCCTGACAGTCAGCAGAATTAGTCTTCAATACTGCATTCTAACCACTGCGTCACCACAGCTCTTTTTCATAATTATGCTGGACTGAAAAGTTATGATAGATTAAACTGAAGCTTTTCTAGGTCATTAGTTCCCTGTGGAATAGTGCACGAGCACTCTTCTATGCCTTTCTCCACAGCTGCTACTAATGCATATTGCTGTCATAATTAACTGCTACTTTCCCCTATTAATTCCCCTAGCCCACCTCTAAAACCATGGTAGTCATCACTATATTTAAGAGTATAAAACCTATAATTTAATAATTTATGGGAAGAAATATGCTATTTTATCTATGCAATGTCTTTATGATTCAACAGCAAATGAACCCCATGTCCTTTTGTTATGAGTATGTGATGAAGAAAAAAGGTAAGCATCCACTTTTAACACACTGTGTGTAATTTTACATATGGTGTCTCCTTCCCCCCTCTCCCTTCATTTACAAGATAAAAACATCAACTGATATAATCATTCCTCAAAAATGAGCTGGTCCAGCAGAGTTGCCTAATAAGTTGAACTGATCTTTGTATCTTCTTCAGCTCTACAGCTTTTATATGAAGCAATAAACACTTTATGTTATTTCAAGTTTGGTAACACACTAATATTTATTCAAATATCATTACTATTTGAATAAACTCATTAAAATAACTTCTTTTATTCTCTAACATAAAATTTGACTTGTCACAACCATTGTATACTAAACTGCTGTCACTAAATTGCCATAATCCTAAGATTCCTCATACAACTGCAAATTTAGGCCCCATCAACCTTAATGCACACACATTTTTCTTACTGTATACTAGTAATATTTCACCATCATTTTTTGTCTCAATTCTCATATGTGGGGAAACCTGAAATAAACTCTTGGCACTGCTTTTTAGCTTATTAGTTTTGCCAATTCAAATAAAAAAAACACTTAGCTATCAGATAATTTCAAATACTAAATTATATTTTGAATGGATATGAAAGCAGGTAGGACAAATGCCGCTTTCTCCCACACTACTTTTATAGTAGTCCTGAATTAGGATGCTTCATCCAGTGCGCATCACTCTTCATTGACAGACATTAACCAAATTTCCATTTCTATGCCTTTCTGCCAATTCAGAAAGATTATTTCTTGAATGCTTCAACACCCCATTTTAAAACTATCTTATAAAACTTGATGTAATCAGCAAAGTTGGGGCCTCAGTGCTGACTTCTAACTGTATTTAAAGGTACAGCTTTCTTCGAATAGAGAGAAAAGAGGATTTTCTCTCACAAGGAAAATGAGGCTAGTGACTGTTACGTTAACAAAGCACAAGAATAGATTCTTAGAAGAGATTGGCATGCTTGCTGTTATATCAAAAGCACCGGTGGGGGAAGAAAAACAGAATCTTAATGGCTTTGAACTGCCAATAAATAGTTTCACATTTGAAAGCAAAGTTACTTTGCTAAAATTATTGCACATCACTACAGTGTTACTCTTAGTGAATCTTCTTAAACCAGATAAGAAAGAATTCTTCTTTGCTGTCCTTCAGTTCTAATTGTTGTTAGGGATCTGACATCAATTTGGACTTCCAGTGATTTCATGTATATGTATGTGTCATTTTCTCGGCAGTAATAAATAATCAATAGAAAAGAGTACAGTATTTTTAACTCAGGATTGAACTGAAGCGTCCTTGGTGTTTTCTTGCAGAGGTTTCATGACCAAACTAGGTTACATACTAGTGGTCACTAGTATATAAAATGAGAGCAGACCCCACTTCCTAGTAGCACTGATGATGTTACTTAGTTTGGTAATGAAATTTCTGCAAGAAAACAGGTCCCACAGTAATAAATAAGCTATTTGCCATTTCCTTCTTTTGAGGATTTCTCCCCAACATTCAAGCTTCAGGATCCCTAGCAACAATTAGGACTACCATACAGTTCTAATATTGTCTAGAGGTTTCCCATCCAGGTACAAACCGGGCTTCAGCCTATTTAGCTTCTGAATCCAAACAAGGTCAGCCAGATATTACCACTTGTTTTTTTACCAACTGTTTAAAAAAACAATAATTCATTAGTTGCAAGTGAAACATGTTCAACTCCTACTGACCATATGGACAAATGTTCGTCATCTTAACCTGCCTTTTGTGAGTTTCCAATTTTTCCAAGGACATTTCAGTAATCTCATTAATTGTATGCATCTATTAGCCATTGTCTCTCTCCTTTTATTTCACTTAATCATACTATTGCACTAATATATTTTCTAGCCAATCACCAGCTGTTAATATATGTCTAAATCATAGGAAACTTTGCTTGCTTTAAACCTTTAAACCAGTTCAGCAGCGAGAAACTAATTTTTACAATTCACTGATACTTTATGAAAACCCAAGATTTAAAGGTATTTATCTTCTTTTCTTCACTCAGATACACTATTATTTTAACTATTCTAATATTTGTAGTCATTCAAATGTCCTTATCTTTCTTGATCTTAAGTTGTTATTGACTTTTTCCCCCTGAGATCTGCTTCTTTTTCTGTTCATCTTTTTCTATTTTTATGTCCAGCTAAGTATGCATTTTGGCATTATCATAGTCTTAATATTTAACGTTACCCTTGGGTTTTGCTTTCAGATTTTACTTTCTTACGAGACTCTTCTAAGCCTTCATTATTTTTAGTTAATGGAAGTGGTGTCATCATCTTAAAATCCCAATATAAATGTTTGAGGAATGCTGTTGTTAAATCCTCTATTGTAAGAAATATCCATATTAGGCTTGTGCAAACTCTGAGATGATTCAGACAATGTGCTTTGGACTTTGCGTGAGTAGATGTTTTAGAGCTGCAGCATATTCTATTTACAGTCTCACTCTCACCCTGATTTGTGGAATGTTCACAACTCTAATCCACATTGTGTCCATAATATCTTTCTAATTAGCTATCCACCCACAGTAGGACCTCTCCTCTTATGACTGGCAAGTTTGTGACAGAATTTGCCAAAAATGTCTGAAACCGAATCAGGGAGTGTTTATAAGATTGCAGATGTTGCTGAGCGATACCTTTCAGCATCTTTAGCACAACAATACTATATTTAAGGAGTGCTGTATTGTAGTATCTCAGTAACAACTGGGAAATCACAGATCTCCACAGCAAGAATGTTGCAGACTTTGGGATACTCTCAAATAACACTAGTGTGACAAATGTTCCAGAACCAGATTCTTCTTCAGAAAATCTAAGTATATCTCGGATCCCTTTTTAAAAATTTATATTGGCCATTTTTATTGGTCATCTAACAGGAGGGTGATTTTAAAGAAATGTGATGTTTTTGGTCAGATGATCACCAATTTCACATTTACATTATTTAAGAACGATCAGATGGATACCATCTGGATCTGGTAATTTATTTGCTTTTAGTTGGTCAGTAAAGTGACCACAGCTATTTTCTTCCAATAATCTTCTTTAAAATATCTATTTGTTTTCCATGAAAGCAGAAACACAGAAGTAATTTATCTTATTACTAATATTACTCATTTAACTCTCTTTTCATTTAACTATACAACTACTTTCCTAGTTATAGGAAGTTGTCTATAATTTTTCATTATTGATCTTAACTTTACAGGATCCTTTTCTGATCTGGCATTTCCTTACATTTAGTTTTCGTAAATCTGAAGAAGTGAGAGTTAGCCCCACAATATTTTGTATCTTATCAACACTAATATAAAAGTGTTATGTAAGAAAGACCCATTCTGTCTTCTTTGAAAACATGATTCCTACACGCACTTATATTAATGCTGCAAATATCAAGTGCCCGGTTCTGGAATAATGCTAATTGATTCGGCACAGGAAACATTTTTCTTCTTAATCCGAATCTAAATTCATTAATCTAAGCCTTACTGAGAGATATGCAAAAGCAAACAAGTTTTTTTTAATTTTGTTTGTTGTGCATTCGGTTTTTCAGTTGGTCCTCCCATCTCCAAAATTGTATTGTAAATTGATAGATTTGACAGGTACAAACAAAACTTCTTTCTCCTCATTGAAAATAATTGTTTCTCGTGGAAATGCAGAAACTAGTGAAAATTTTATGTTTGTTGTGCTCTCAAATGAGAACAAATGTATTAATAAGATTACCAGAATTTTTATTAAGTCATACAGAGCTTTCAATCTCTCTTTCTGGAGCTTTTTTTTTTTTTTTAACGGTTTATCTTTTAACTTTGTATTTAAAAAATCAATAAAGTTATAGAAACAATACATGTTCAGGAAAATGTTCTGATATGAAACTGAATGCAAGGACTCTTCTGACAAATTGTATCAAAACTGTGCCAAAGGCTAATGTGACTGTACCAAATAAAATGGCATTAATATAAAATATAATTACAAATACGGCTTAAAGAAAACATGGGTTTTATTTCTTACATTTAGAAATATAACTAGAATTTCTTTCCCATTTTACAAGTTATTTGCCAACTAGTATGCTCCTTCAATCACAGTGATTCTCCTCCTAGTTCTTTTCTTAGTCATAGTTTTACTTAATACTTAAATCCTGTGTGTGTCAGTACATGATACACACTGTACCTTTTATTTGGTGGGATGAAACTATCCAGATGTGGGCTTGCAAGTATATATGCTTGATATTAAAGATTTTGTCTGGCACAGAATAAAGTAAGTATACTTGGAGTAAGACTTGGCTTGATTATGCATGTACTTACAGTGTGGGCCACTATTTACCCAAACTAACTAGCATTATTTCTTCTATTATACTTTACTATTATAAAGTGCTGCATGCCACTTACTAAGACTAAATCTGGTAACCTAAACACTTCTTACTAAAAAGCCTTATATAAAAGTCTCCAGTAACAAAAGCAATGAGGAGAAATAGAACCATGCCATAAGGAAGATTATGAATGAAATAGAAATAGATACATTTTACAAATAAGAAAAAGCAGTTGGAAATATGATTTGGAACATCAAAATAGTTGTGAGATACATATGAAAGAAGGAACACATAGGTTGGTAATAGTTGCATGTTATATTCCAGTGAATAGCAATAATGAGACAACCAAGGATGAATATTGAGAAAAAAATTCAATATTCTGAATGGATATAATATGGGTTAAAATATATATTCTGTTGGATGAGGGATGCATGTTATGAAAAAGGTGAAAAGCTACAGAAACAATAGCTATGCCATTTGGGACCTAAGAATGAATGAGAGTGGTGAATGATTGATGAATTGATAGAGTCAATGAAAAATACAAGGGTTATAAGAGGTCCTAAACATGAAAAGATAATTTGTGATTACTGTCAAAAGTGGATCTTAGGAGAAAATGGATATGAAAGAAATGAGAGTGAAGGTAGAATGACTACAGGAAGAGAAAGTATAAGTTTTGTATTTAAAAAATATTAGAAGGTAAATTATTCTTCCAACAGAATGAGTGGAAAGTGGACATAATGTGGGGGAATGTGGAAGTTGTATGGAACAGAGAGAAAATAATTACAGTACAAAACGATGCAGAGATGGGTGGGATTATGCGAATAGAAAGCATGAAAAAGAATGTTTGGGAAATGATGAAAGCAAATATGAATGAAAGCAAAATGACTAAATGAAAATTTGCTGTTAAAATAATGACACACTTTGGATTAGAAGTGACAAGATAGTTCAGAGCAGGTACAATTGAGTTAACATGTTTCCACCAAGTGGCTACGTGGGCACCTCTGCACACTCCAAGTCAAATTTTCTCTTTGAATCTGAAACATAGTTCCAGAGAGAGGAAAGAAACTGTTCAGTTTAAAAGGGGCAGGGTGATTTTGATAAAAGCAAAAGAGATAAAAAATAGATAAAATAGATGAAGTAGATAAAAACAGCTAAATAAATGGCCTCCGGTAGAGTGCATGAGATGAGAATAAAAGCAAGGAAAAGAAACTAAAGTGAGGGAATGCTAGAAAGAATATTTTATAAATTTATGTAGGAATTGTGGTAATAAATAGATGAATGGAATTAAAATGATTTTTCTGTTAGTTTCCAAGAAAAAAAAAAGAAAAAAATGAAATGCTGTAAAAAATTTGAAAATAAATATGTAAGACTACAGGTGTTGAGAGTATAATTGGAGGAATGTTCAACTCCGGAGTGTCTATGCAAAATGAATATGTGCCTCATTATTTTAAGAATACCATTTTTGTCCCTTTTAACAAAAAGATAGGAATGAATGTGATAGCTACACAGAGATAAGATTTATTAAGTATGTCTGATAATGAGCAAAATTTGGGAAGTGCATTGTAGTTTTACACCAGGCAGAGCTGTAAAACTACCCCTCTGTCTGGTGTAGTTTTTCAGCAAGGTCACTAAGAACATGAGAAAGTTTATTAGATGTTTATTATTTATAGAAAGCATATGATAATGGGAACACGCTTGAAATATAAAACCTTTTGCATGAATATGGAATTATGATTGTTGCTGAATGAAGTCAGAGTGGTGTTTGATGGAAACAAAGGATGCATGAGAAGAAATAAGAAAAGCTTAATGAATGGTTTAACACTGAACAGAAAATAAGGCAAAGAACTTTGATGTCATTCTCTCCCACCCACCCCCAGGAAAATGGAATCAGGAAATACAGATCAGTGTGATATCAATACCAGTGAAAATCTTAGAAAAGATAATAAAGCAATGGATTTATTTAGAAAGGAACAAAGAGATCACTAGGACCTAGCATGGGTTTATTAAAATAGATCATGTCAGATAAATGTTTCTGCTTTTATTTATTAAATTTATATTCTGCCCATTTCCCCAATAGGGTGACTCTGGGCAGCTTATAATACATAAATATATAAATAAAAAGCAATTAAAAAAACTATGCATATATAAATTTAAAACTAGGCAAAAAAACAGAACCAAGGAGATAGCACCGGGATGAGGACTTCTCATTAACCACTTCCTGCATTGAGCACCCCCCATTGGCTCCAAGCCAACTGGCAAAACCAAGTTTGAATACCCTTCCAGAAGTCCAAAGGGCTGGGAGCAGTTCTCACCTCTGGTGATAGAGTGTTCTACAGGGTTGGGGCCACAGCTGAAAAGGCTCTTCTCCTTGACCCCACCTGCTTGAATTCCTTAGCAGATGGACTCCATAGCAGGCCTTTTCCACTGGTGCAAGTGGGGTGGGCTAGTCCCATGGGATGAGACGGCTCTCTCAGATAGCCTGGATCCTTGCCCCATAGGGCTTTAAAAGTAATAACCAACACTTTGAATTGGTCCCATAAGCAACCTTCTAACCAATGCACCTCACACATAATATGGTGTTATACGTGCCATCCTATGGGTGCCATTGCATTCTGAATACTGTTCAAGGGTGGCCCCATGTGGAGTGCTGTTTGGACAAAGTGATTATATTAGTAGACCAAGAGAATATCAGGGCTGTAATATACTTATAAGATGCTGTATTTAATGAAATCCACCATAGTTTCCTTCTTGGTAAAATGAAACAATGTGGGATTGACTCACAGGTGGTTAAGCAATCTGGTCTTTAATAAATCTGGGTCTGTATGGAGGGAGAGATGTAGTGATATTCCTCAGAGTTCTATCTTTGGCTCGGTGGTCTGCAACATTTTCATAAATAACTTAGATGAAGGGATTTGCAGATGACAGAAAGCTACAAACAAGCAAAAACAAACTGAAGAACCAAAAGTTTCTTGATAGACTTGAACATTGGATTCTATCTAAAAATTCAACTGTAATAAATGTAACTTTGGGGGGGGGGATGTAATTTAAGCCAGAAAAACAAGAAGTTATAGGTACAAGATAGGTGGCACATGGCTTGGCAGTAATATGGGAAGAATCTCAGTATCCTAGACCACAGATTAAACATCGGCCAGCACTGTGCTACAGCTGCCAAAAAAGCCAAAGCAATGAAGAAAGGTATAGTACTGAGATTATGGAAAGTGATATTTCTATTCTGTGCTGCATTGTCCAGGCCACAAGCAGAGAAGAGGAACAAAGATGGTGAAGTGCTTACAGTATATTAAGAATGAGTATGTTTTGCCTAAAGCTAAGGGGAGATTTAATAGGCGTTTGCGAGAATACCTGAACTGCTGTCACAAAAGAGACAGTAGATTCATTTCTCTTAGTGCCCAAGGCTAGAAAAAAGATCTGATGGATGGAAGTTTTACAGAAGAAGATTCAAGCTAAAAACAAAGAATTTCCTATCTGTAAGAGCTTATATACTGTATATGTTCATAGGGCAATAATTTTATTTGCTAACCTCATGAACGGTTTAAATTATTTCAGGGTAGGCTATTTAATGTAATTTGTATTTATTGTATGCTGTTTGTAACATTTTGATTAAAATTTACATATCATATTACTATTTATGAACAATTTGTTTAGTGCTGAAAGATTTCACAGAGTGCAAGAAGATATCAACAAAAAACATCAGAAATTGGAGATGGAGGTAAATAAGAGTTTTAAATCAATACATGCAATTATGTGGAATGTAACATAGAAACACAATGAAGTCGGTGTACCCAAAGATACCTCGATGTATGATTTTTAAAGTTACCATTCACTGCAGACTACAACTTTCATATTGCAATTGGATCTATTTGTCAATTCTTTATTTATTTTTTCTTCCATTCAAGCATGTCCAATTCTCAGACACTGCCTGGAGTCCCTGCAGTTTTCTTGGCAAGTTTTTCAGAAGTGGTTTGCCGTTGCCTCCTTCGGAAGCTGAGAGTGAGTGACTGGCCCAAGGTCACCCAGCTGACCAGAACTCATGGTCTCTCGGTTTCTAGCTTGATGCCTTAACCACACCACCAGATTGGCTCTCACTTTTTTCTTTATTCATTCAGTACACACCCTTGCAAATAAAAGTGTCTTTCCACCAAACAACTATTACCAAGTAGAGCCATTATATCTTGTATAAACAAGCCATAATTTAAAAAAGACTTAGCAAAATCTCAGCAAAAGCTATAACCCACCAGTTTAGTTAATGTATTTGGGTAAAAATCAGCTGTAAATATAATTTTTTTTAAAATACTGATGGACAATGTTGTAGTGGACTGGTCTTTGTATGTGCTCCAAACTAGAAAACGGTCATTTTATTGACCTTGTTATAGACTGCTGAAAGAGAATGTCAGGTAACACAGAAGGTGCACTTGAGAGAACAGCTCATATTTCTTAGGTTTAGCACAGACATATCATTGAACAAATCAACCAGAGTTCTCACTCAAGACACAAAGAACCAAGTTTAAACTATCGTATGCAAAGTCTTGGCTCTCTCCAATATTGGGAAAGATGGAAGAAAAGAGGATAAACAGCAGCAAGGTGGACAGTCTGAGTTACAGTAGTGATGAATGCACCATAGGAAGAAGTGAAGAAACATGTTAGGGACAGATCATCACGGAGAATATCTATATAGCGCTAAGAGTCGACAGTGACTTGATGGCAGGTAATCATCAGCACAAAAATGCACTTCTGAGCCATAAGTCCATTTCTGGGTGCCAACGATTTGATAACTTAGCTGTAATTGAGTCCATTCACCTTGCTGCTGTTTGTCCTCTTTTCTTCTGCCTTTCTTGGCATTACAGACTTCTCCAGAAAGTTAAATGAATACTTTAACTTTTCTTCACCACTGACTAAAAGCATTTTCCACCCATCCCTGAGATGGCAGAAAATCTAGGAACAAAATTTGCTGCCCTGTTACTGATCCCCCTTCTGCCTCTACATCCTCGGTTACTGCCAGTCACATGACTGCCCTGCAACGTAATGGGTGACAGATTTTACTCCTTCTGTCATAATACCACCTTATGGAATGCTCTCCTCAGAAGCAGATCCAGCCCCCACCTTGCTGCCATTGTGTAAAGAAGTTAGAGCTGTTTTATTGAAATGGGCTTTGGGCCCGAACCAATAGGTTGCAGTCTTTCTAGATTTTTCTTTTTTTTCTTTTTTAAATACTCCTTTGGGTTTATAAGTTTGTTGATTTGGTTTTTTGATGATGCACAGTGCCCCAAATCCTGGGACTGGATTTTAAGAATTATGAAATAAATAAAAAAGAATCTTGAGGCTGGATGGAACCCCTGGATGATCTAACATTAAGGGGGGAAATGCTATTTTAATATTGATATAGCTAACAACTTAAGCTGTTCCACTAATGAGTCTGAACAAAATAAGTTAATGTCATGGAAACAAAGGGAAAATTGATTTCTCAACAAATACTATGTGCAGTACCAGTCTCTAGTGCTGAGAAAGGATGCAATAGATATTCGTGTGGTCCCTAACCACAATTAAGCTAAAACAACAAAAGGCTCTGCCCTTTCAATCTTGCATTGTGACATTGTACACAAGGACACAAAGTGAGGGATTTACATCACAAATTTAATCACTTACCCCTCTCCCGTGGAGACCTACTGTATGGTAACAGCTGTAAAATATGAAGAGACTAACCAGAAAAGGCTAAAATGTTTGGAATTGTAACTTGGAAAAAAGACAGCTGGGAGCAGACATTATCACTGTGTACAAAATCATGCATGGTATGGAAAAAAATAGAAAAGAGGAAGCATTTTTTCTTTTAAAATACTAGGATCAGAAATAATCCAATGAAACTGTCTGGAAGGAGACTGGAAAATTCTTCCCATGGTGTACTTCTTCAGTGGAAATTAACCTATGGAATTAATTACAGCAGGTGTATTCTTAAGTTTTATGTAACAGTTGCAATATACATCTGAGTCTTTCCTTTTTTGTATTTGGTTCTCTGTTTCTCATTTTGATTTTTAGAATGTATATATATATGTATATATATAACTTTCTACTTTAAAAAAAAACCACTAGCAAACTATAAAAATCTTGTTTAAATTCAAAATAGGGGAGAAAAACCCAATTCCCACAACACAGCAGGCCATCATATAATATCTATAAAAATGAAGTATCTACCTAGTGACAATAATTACCTAAAAATACTGATGGTAAATTCCAAACAGTGGTCATGTAATAATTGCTTGCACTCAGTTACAAGTAGTCTTTGCTTATGTTCACAATCTGGAACAGAAAATTTATATTTAAGTGGTTCTTAAACATTGGAAGATAAAATTTGTCCACAGAATCAATAAGGATGACAATACAGGTAGTCCTTGACTTACTAGCATTTATTTAGTGACTGTTTGAAGTTACAATACCACTGAAGAAAGTGTCTTACAACTAGTCCTCACACTCCATCGCAGCATTCCCACAATATCAAAATTCAAGCACTTGGCAACCAGGATGTATTTATGATGGTTGCATTGTCCTGGGATTATGTGATCACTATTTGTGACCTTCCTATCTGGCTTCTGACAAGCAAAGTCAATGGGGGAAAGTCTGCTTAATGACTGCATGATTCACTTAATGACTATGAAGATTCACTTTACAGCAAAAAAAAGTCATAAAATTCAATTACTATCTTGCTTACCAATGGAGTTTTAGGCCCAGTTGTGGACATAAGTTGAGGTCTATCTGTAGCTATACATGCAAATTGGATCTAAGTATCTGCTATTCCCAACCTGAGCAAAATGCTACTGGTGAAAAATCAGAGGCATATGTAAAGGAGGAATTGTAATAACAATTCTTCAGTGACCCCCACAAAGTGGGTACATTCATGAATAATAACAACTTTATTGTCACTTTGAATGTACACTAATTAGCATACATTAAAATGAAATTTCATTGCATTCAGCTCTCAAAGGGTCACCACCTCCGATATACACTACATAAATATGACAATAAATAAATACAGAATTATGCATATACCTACATATATGACACAGAGAAACAACAGTCTAGTTCGGGTTATGTATACATGTGCATGGTGAGAAAAAAAAACCATGCTGAAGCATGTTTAAAAAAATCCAATTTCTAGGTAACATACATGATGGTGCTCTAAAAGAATTGGTCTTGATTTAATCCTAAGTGATTATCATGGTTTGGTGAGAGATGTTTTGTAGATCTGATAGGAAACAGTGAGTGTAATGCTATCACATTTAGCACACATGCAACTGGGAATTTGCCAGAGGGGCCCAAAGTTCTACATGTGTCTGTGCAGGGGAAAACTTCCCAGAATTAGGGGATAATGAAAGAGACTGAAAGAAAAAGTCAAGAAAGCAAAATCTATTCATGATCCCTAGCTGTTATATAAAAAGATGCTAAAACTGAAGCTCTTCTGGAATGCCTCCATATGTGAGGAAGGGCCAGCAAAGTCGAGGAAGAGGCTAGCATGGCTCTCCAATAGCACCCAGGAAGCTGTAAAAATTAACAAGGCTTGTGTCAAGTAACAAAAATAAAGTGTATGATGAATAAGAAGAAAAAAGTTGTATATGGCATAATGTGCTTTAAATGTAGTCACTTGCTTGAGATGGCCGATTATAGAGATTGATTGAATAAATAAATAACTGAAGCAGAAAACCAGCCAGGGGAGTAGTTGGACTATTATACAATAAAGGAGTGAAAAGGGATGCACAGGGATAATATGGAGACTGTACATACTGTACACTTTATAGAACATTTTAAGAGAATACTTCAGAAGAAATCACTGAGCTCTAATGGTGTTCCCCCAAAAAATTTTTTTTAAAGAATACAACTGTGAAACTGCTGACATCCTAGGAAAGTGCTTCTCAATCTCAGCAACTTTAAGAGTGTTGATTCAATTCCAGAATTTCCCAGCTTGCATGTTTAAGATGTTACTTGACCCCAAATTTAGGTGCAATTACAAGATCAGAAGGCGGCCTATGTGTTACAAATTTTCTCAATGGGGTTAAAAAATGGAATTCTTCAAAGATTTTGAACTTGTTCCCGAATTATATCGACCTAGGGATAAGTAGCAACTTGGTCAGGTTTGTGAATACCAATTACTCAGGGTGATAAAATCCCAGCAGGATTGTAAAAAGGTCCAAGAAGATCTCTTTATACTGTGCTAATCATTATCGAAATAGCAAATTCAGTTTCATACTATTTAAGCTAGTACTGTACATTGGGCACTTGCTTCACTTACGTAACTGATGGGATCTGAGCTGTTTCTAATTCAGGAGAGGGAGGGAGGGAGGGAGGGAGGGAGGATCTTGAAGTTACATGTATAATGGATCAGCTCAGTGAAGGTATTATTTCAGGGAGATAGTGTTTGAAAGGGAAAATATGATTTATATTGCACAGTACATGTTGGCACTTTTTAAAATCAAATGCTTATTTTTCTGGGCCAATAAGCCAGTAAACAATAAGCCAGGCAGACATAGTTTTGGCTTGCAGAGATCAATATTTTGTGGTCAGATAATGAAGCAGCAATTTTTGCTTCTTAGTTCACTCTGTTCCATTTTAAAGCTTCTATTACTAGAAAATAAGAAATCATGCCACAACTGGCACCACGGTGGGCAAAATGCTATGTAGAAAATTTAATTAAATTTCCCAAACGCCAGCATTCTTATTTACTTAAGCAAATGGCAGTATGCAATATTATTGCACAACTGATCTACTAATAATTCATTAACAGTTCTGCAGCATTAATACACAGGTGCCATTGCATGACAACCACATTTTACAAAGACAGGCAAATGTCATAGATTAAAATGACTACTTTTTTTGACATTAATTTTACAAAGCAATGTGGCTTATATGTCTTTAATAATAGTTTATTCCTATCACTGTACCTAATATATTTTCCCTCTCATGGGCAAAAAGTAAAATGTCTAAATAAAAAGTACTAAAATATGAAATTCTATATCTAAATTACAAACTATTAGAGCACAGTGTTGTCATTAAAGGCCAATTCAATATAGTTCTTATAGTGTTGCCAGAAAATGGAGCAATGGTTTAGAGAAACTATACATGGTGGAATATTAAAGATGAAACCAATTCCAAAGATACATTTGATTTCATATTCCAAAATATGATAATCTGATTCAACTGCTTGGATTATACCAGAATGGTGATGCAGCTACAGCATCCCTGCACTGAAAGCAGTCTTCTTCTTCAAGGAAAGAAACAGCCTTGTTATAGGCTTGAAGTCTCTGGTCTGAAGCATCTAAAAATATAGTCTATTTGCCTACACTCCCCCCAAAAAACACAGAGTTCCCAGGAAACTCTACCACATAATCTTTATATGTATATGCCACAAGATTATCTAGATGGTCTTGTAACAAATACATTTGAATTATTATTTAGCACACTTCTATTTCCCCCCCCCCAATAAAATGCAACATAGCTAATATAAAATGTATCCCTTTGAATGCATTACAATCTGAAATAAAAATGATAAAAGACCATAATGGAAGTATTTAAATTATTTAATATTAAGAAAGATTCCAGCATATTTTTCTTATAAAGCTCGGTTTGTGCTGATAACTAAGCAACAGAATATAAAACAGTGTCATGACAATTTCCTTTTGTACTTCCAGACAGCCTGAAACCCAGCAGACAATGTAGCTGTTGCTTAACAAACACAGTATTCTACATTGTATGCCAGGTGAAGGCCAAAAAGCTGGATCACCTTCATCATGATACTGGATGTTGTTTAAGTAGGCCAACTAGAGCCGATGGAGCCACTCCAATATTATCTTCAGAGCCCATTCAACTACTATTATTCGAAGCAGATGAATCAGTTCCATTCACCACAGAAGCAATGCCCACTTCCCATTTTCTAATGTCCCTAAGTGAAAAAATTTGGATTAGGGGGTTTGTTCAACATCTTTTTTTTGTTTTGTTTCTGATCTGAAGGAATATTTACATGCAAAGTCCTTAAAAGGATTCCTGGTAGTGGTTTTTTCCCTCCTGTCCCTATATGTAAGTGTATACAGGGCTATGCAACCTATGACCCTCAGGCCACATGCTGTTTCATCCTCATTTCAAAAGTCCTTTGGAATCCCCCCCCCCGACCTTCTGGGAACCATTCTTGTTCTAGATGCGTGGGGAGGAGGACAATGTCAAGGGCATTGTTTCTCTCTGATCCTTTCATGTTTTGCCTAAATTTCTATCCATATATGCTTCTTTTAAACATAGTGTCCAATAAATTGTACCTACGGATAAAACATTTCATCTTTAGTATAAAGGACAATGGAAGTTGTTTGTTGGAAGATTGCAGTAATTGGCGAAAGTATTTTTAAAGACGCTGCCTATTGTTTATTGCAATCTGTTGTTATAGTGGGCATTACTAAAAGAAAATTCTGTTTAATTCAATCAGAAGTATGTTTATATACCTATATTTTTCTCTATATGTGTTTGTGTGTGTGTGTGTGTGTGTGTGTGTGTGTGTCTGGAATCACTTTTTAATACTTGCAGATAAATTCTGATTGTTCTTGAATAATTTCATTTTATATGTGATAGTTTAAAAAGTAATTCAAGTTATCCAACTGTCAGGAATGAAGTACAGTGAAAAGCTGCCATAAGATGCCTTCAGAGACCCAGTAGCCAGATGTAGCTGCTGACTGAAGAAACAGAATCTACACTGACTACTGAGCGACTGATGAGCAACTGAGGTTCCTGAGCCATCACGTGCCGTCATTGTGTCAAAGGCAACCTGCGGAAACAAAACAAGAATAATTACCCAGAATATTTTCTTTATGATAGATAGATTCAGGCAGTTTTAAACATTATATACTTCCTTATACATAAGGATTACCATGGCAAATATCAATTGCTTAGCAATATTATCTTTGCTATTATGATATACTGGTTAATTTAATTTCTGCAGGTGGGTGTCTAGGGTCCCTATATTGAACAACTCATGAATATCCCATAATGAGGTTAATGATTATTTTACTACATGCTGCTTCCATCAAGGAACTCTAAGTAGCTTAGTGAATATATACTATATACATTAAATCAAAAATTATCAAATAGATCAAATAGCAATAAATACTAATTCTATTAGATTATTATTATTCAAATAGTATTCAACAATATTGGCAAGTAATGAATTATTAATTCTCTTGCATGCAAAATGCAAATTTTGATACCTTCCCCTAAGAATTATTTAATCTAAATTAGCCCAGTATTCAACAAAAATAAGCAAGTGAGTGGAATAAGTTTACTACTCCTCATTTTTTTAAACAATGCTTTGTAATCCAGATTAAGTTACACAATTTTTTGGTATTTTTGAAACATAAATTGGAAATTAAGTAGCATTCAGCGCAAAAGTTACTGTGTATATTTAGATAATTATTTGTGTATTTCTGCAAGTACAACTTGAATCAGTCGAATCAATCAATTAATAATTATTTGGTCAACGATTAGCAGAATTTAAAATAACAAAAGTGAAGCAAACAAATAGAATAATATACTAACACTAATAAAATAAATCAGGCTATGTAACGTTCATTCTTTTATGTTAATACAGCTATTACCCAGGTGATATAAACATAAAACATTAATAGGTGTAAAATAAAAACTATATAACCCCAATTTATTAGTTAAGATGTATCGAACCAAAAGTAATATTTAAACCAAAGGTAATTATATCTTTAACCAATTATATCTTACTTTCATTGCAGCAACACAAAATGTAGCTATTGTACACATCGTGAATGGTTCTAAATCCTAAAGAAGATTCATGTAAAATTTATCTGGTCTCCTAAAGAATTTATCTATTAGGGGCACAATGTACATTGACCTAATGTTTCTATAAAGTTTACAATATGAATAATATGTGTGAAATAGTTTCAACTTCCTTCTCACCATATGGGCAAATACACTCAGGTACAGGGATTTTACTATACTTGCCTTGAAGAACTGCAGATGGAAGAATGTTAAATCTAGCTTTAAAGAATGGGATTCTCAGTTTAGGGAAAGGTAGATTTAGCAAATAAGTTGCTTGTTTCCATGCACCTGTGTTTATTCAAATTCCACTGTGTTGGGGGAGCCTCTTAACTTCAATCTCAAACTTCACCTCCCTTATTCTTTGAATAATTAATTGTTTAGCTTGATCATAATCAAATTATATTAAGAATAGTGGAGAGAGCCCTATGAAGCCAGCTTATGCTCTACTATTTCCAGGGTGAGGAAAGTTATCTGTTAGAACTAAAGAAGTCAAACCAACTGGGAAGAATTCCATTTTGAGTGAAATCGCACTCAATTATTTTGACTTTTGTAAAGTTTTCCATTATCCAGTGACTATAATTTCTTTATTATCTTACAGAAATTTATACTGCAGGAAGCTTTGAAAATTAAAATATATGTATTATACTTATAGGCCACCTATATATACTTACAAGACATCAGCAAAGAAAAAAAAGATGGCAGACTAAATATTATAAGACTATCATGTGAAAGACTAAAGCAAACAAATACATTTCAAACTACGTTTAAGCTAATGAAAGAAAAAGCTCATAGAATTATTATTTAGTATTTGTCTTTGTAGCTGCCACCCTTAGTAATCCCTCCAGGGCACACTAGGTTTATCTTTGGTTGCTGATTGTAACTCCAGAGATTCAATAGATGAGAACAGCCATTTCTATAAATAGGGGGAGCAAACCAGGATATATACACCTTAACTCAGAAATCTATTTGGGTTAGTACAGCTTAGTCAAGACAAGTGTTACAGGCTTCTGTTTGAAGATATATGACAGAAATCTGGAAACTGCATTTTGGACTTATTGCAATCTTCCAAGATTCTTTCAAGAACATCCTCATGTAGAGCACATTACAATAGGCTAAAAGTGAGGTTTAGGAAGATACCACAGTCAATCATACCAAGAGCTCCAGAGACATCAAGGAGCACAAATAGTTACAAAACCAACCAAAAATCTTTACAAATTTCAGTCTCACGATTGTGGCACTCTGCAAATGGTCCTAAAGATGAGCTGATTGCCAGTGACTCAAAATGTGATTATGTGACTGTGGTTGGGGGAGAGGGGTGCACCTATTGTAACTTCGAAATTGGGTTGTGACTACTTTTGGGGAGTAACTTTGAATAGTCACTAAGTGACTGGTTGTACGTCAAGGACTACCTGTATCCAGTTATCCAAAGGTGCTTGAGTTGTCGCTCCATGACTTTAATTAATTAATTAATTTTATTTTTTATTAGATTTACATGGCAATCCAGAACACACCACTGGGCGGTTCACAAGAATAAAACCCATAAAAGTGGACTTCCAGGGGAGAAATGGCAAACAGAAGATGGCTTCCCTAAAAGTGGAGCGAATGACCATGGTGGAATGAAGACCATTTCCTTGATAATTTCTCTCTCTCCTGGATGAGGAAAGACTTGAGATTGCCACAAGGGCTCCAGCCAACTGCTCCTCACAAGGAGATTGCAAGACAGTGGTTCATGAGGAGACTGTCTCAGAGACAAGGGGATAATCACCTTTTTCCTCAAACTGCAGTCAGTGCCATCAAAAGGCCAGTAGGTTCTCACGCTCCCTTTTCTAATCA
Source organism: Azemiops feae (assembly GCA_023970755.1). Lineage (NCBI taxonomy): Eukaryota > Metazoa > Chordata > Lepidosauria > Squamata > Viperidae > Azemiops > Azemiops feae. The sequence goes on along the minus strand of JALGBA010003976.1, from coordinate 206,950 downwards.
CTTCCTTCTTTACTAGGAACCTTTGGATTGACAACTTTTATAGCATTGGGTAAGTTTCCCACAGTCCTTAGCAAAAGAAGTTTTAAATACAAGTTTCAGGACATTAAAAAAATATTTTTTTAATTTGGAAAAGTTACAAATGGACTAAGGGTCCAGATGGATGGATGGATAGACAGTATTTAAAAGCTGTTATGGAAGAGAAACAATTTTTACTGGACAAAACTGAGACTGATCTGAAAACTGATTTAAAAATGATAGGCTACAAGAATGACATGGAAAATGATGCTACACTAGACGTACAAATGAAACTTCTGATATCTGAATAATTAAAAGGGATGTACAAATGACGAACCGAAAGAGTGACCCAGGTAAAACTATACCGCTACCCTAGTGGACCGACTCATTTAATATTAGCAGATAACTTCAAATCTTGGGAAGCAGCTATTCAAAAAGAACCAAGCCAATATGGCTTTTCCAGTGAAACCATCTTAGCTTTAAGGACAAACCAAGCTATATCAATATTAAGGCAAAGGATCTTTGATATAAAAAGCCAAACAACAATTGATCCCTTTTCTTGCAATACAATTGTAAATAACCACATTTTAGTTTTTACGTTTATTTTATCAAGGTCCCTTTAATCTAGTGTCTTGGTTAAGAGCCAGGTCTTATGGCCTTCTAGAAAGGGGAGGATGTTCCATAAGATAGAGACCACCACTGAAAAGGTGTGCCTCCTAGGTCCCACCAAATGGGAATATTTTAGAGCATATCCTATCTGAACTCGGACAGGCAGATATTGTCAAGCTTTAGCCCAAAGACGACAGAGTGAAATCCAATCAAGTTCTCTAGTCTAGACGAGATGGGGGGGCATATAAATCAAATAAAAACAAACAAACAAATTCTATTTGTTTACACCTACTGGACAGACTGTTGCCAGACTAATGCTATAACCTTTTAACCTAATAGATATACCCTGAGAGATTCCAAGGGTTGGCTATCCTGAACTCTTCCTTCCTCCCCCATCCAGCTTGTGACTACACAGTCTCTTAATTTGGGCTTCTCTCTGGAATGTACTGCTTCCTCCCTGGGAAACCATGGTGCTCTTGCCAAATTCCCCACCCCCACTTCTTCTCCACATGTACATTCCATCACAGATACACTTAGGGAGAGATGGTCCTACAGATAATCTAGTGCCCGGCCATGTAAAGCTTTCAAAGTGATAGTCAGCACCTTGATTTGCACCCAGAAGGAACCTAAAAGCGAACACAACAGAACTGTAACATGTGCAAACCTAGGGGTGCCCAAAACTGTACACAATTGCATTCTGGATCAGTTGTAGCTTCTGTAGCTTCAAGAATAGCTCTCTATATATTGAAGTAGTCCAAACAAGAAGTTACCAATGCAGGAATGCTCAACAGCAAGGCTTTCTCATCCAGGAAAGGGTGCAATTCCTATACAAAAAAGATATGTGCAAAAGCCCCCATAGCCATGGTTGCCACCTGTTCTGTAAAGCCAGAGCCTAACCATACTTTCAGAGCCCCCAGGTAATTGGTCAGCACTGCAATAGCATCACTGCCTGGCCTAGGGTGGAAATGTACAACTGGATATCATCAGTATGTTGTTGATACTACACTCCATGCTGTCGAATGACCCTTCCCAGCTGTTTATGTAAATGTTAAATGGGAAAGCAGGAACCTGGGGCTTGACCTCTTACACACACCCCTGGACTGGAAATGACTGCCAAGAGAGCAGAAGAACCACTTCAAATGGTGCCTCCAATTCCCAGTTCTTAAAAGCCAGTTCAGAAGGTTATCATTGTCGATGGTATTGAAAGCCACTAAGAGATCCAGGAGAGTTAGGACAGTGGTACCACCCATCCCAAACCCTTCAAAGATAATTTGCAAGCATGGCTAATGCTGTCTCAGATTAAATGGATTATCTGGAGCCTCTTCAGTCTAGATTCAGGCCTAGACTGAAGAGGCTCCAGATAATCCATTTAATCCAGGGTCCTCTGAAGCTGAGCAGCCCCCTCTTAATCACCCTCACCATCCTCTTTCCACCAAAAAGAAAGGTTGGAGACTAGAAAAAAGTTGTCTAACATGATTGGGTTCAAGCCTCTTGGGATCCACTGTCTTCTTCAAGACAGGTGATACTACCCACAAATTGGGATTAACCACCATTCAAACCCAATCACATGCCACCTCCTGAGAGGCCTTAATGAACTACTGGTAGAAGGGCATGGGACCAAAACATAGGAACCAAGCTCACAGTCATGAAGATCCTGCCCACTTCCTCTGGATCAGCTGGTTCAAACTCCTGCCACAGTGAGACATGCTTGGGACTTGTCTACAATATCCAAGAGTGCTTTGAGTTGTTGTTGCACCACACTTTTTCTCAGAAACAAATGGTAGATTGGATACTACCTTTAAAGGAGATGGCACATCTATTCAATTGAGAGAGGTGATAACAAGCATAACACCTCCCTCTATAAAACTTCTTTGCCAATATATTTCAAGAGAGATGAACTAAAGTACAAGTTATGACATAAACCTGTCCAAACAGCCTATATACATACTAAGATAAAATGAATATTCATCAAATGGCATAGAATGTTGTCTTTTCCAACTGTCAGAAAAGATAGCCTTTATCCCAACAGGGATATGTGCAATTTGATCTATAAACGTTCTATGGAGTTTAAATGTCACTACCAAAGACGTTTTAAAACTTCCACAACCTTATTGGATTAGGTTAATGTCTATAGCATTTGGAACAGCTCCCTCAAGGTCTTTTCAACAGGATAAAAGCAGAGAAAAGCCTATTTTTCTCTTCCTTTACAGCAACAGCACGGACTCTGCATTATACTTTAAGCTGAATACAGGGTCAGCTCACTTACTTGATTTCCATGACTGACACTCCAGATATCTGCTTACTTGCTTCATTGCCTGCAATGCCTGTGTAAACCCAGGCCACCTGTGGACTACTAAGCCTAGGATAGCTGGGTGATCAGTTCACCACTCACCTGAAAGGTATGGCACCTAAATATATTTCTCCTGTACTGAATTATGGAATTCCACCAGATCCAGATCCATTTGCAATTACTTTAAAATCAGCCTCACAGAAAATATGGAAGTGACCGCTGCAATTGTAGCAAATAGGGATCTGACCATAAGAAATTAATTTTAGTTAATAATTAGCAGTATATTTATTTATGTCATTTACTGGAATATGTAATTACCACAGTTTTTTTTAAAGATGCAAAACTAAGTAGTTTGTATTTATAATCAACTAGACAACTTGGGACCCATGGGTGATCCCTTGAGGGAAAGGTAGTGCAGTGTGATGTGACCAGAATGAACATTAAATTTTTCCATCAGAGACTCTGGTTCTCCCCTCCTCCTTGCTGCCTCCTGATGTTTGGTGCCATCTCTTGGCCATTATGTCTCCTTTTCTTTCCACCAAATGCCCATGTCAGGGATGCTGCAATTATCAGAAATTTAAGAATAAGACTGGTCTGCACATGGTGGAAATTTCAATTTCATAGAAATAATTTGTCCTGGATTTTTATGCATTTTTTAAGTTGCTGGAACTGAGGTACCTTGATTCAAAAGTGTTGGAATAATGTATAATGTGCTGGGAGTGGAAGTGATTTCTGATTTTTTGCTGACTTCCTTATTGACTTTGCTCGAGGGAAGCTGGAAGGGAGAATTGGAAATCATCATCAAGGGGATGCTGAACAGTCACAGCTTTCTAAATCAAACTGGTGTGAACATTGCAAAATTTTCCATTCCACAAAAGTAATGGGTCCCATATTTTTAAGCATTCTTTATGTTAGGAGATTTGAAGTATTTTGATTCAAAAATTATTCCAATATAATGCACCACTTCGGCAAACTGGTGGGTATAAGCAGACTGGAGAATTTTGGTAGTATATAGATTTGTGCTAGTGTAGTAATAGGTTAATCTAACATACTTAAATAGTAGGTAATAAATAATGTTCATTTTTTTTTTAAAAAAGTGATAAAATCTTATGATTTTGGATTTAGACAGAGGAGACTCAGTAATGGCACACACTAAGAAATGTGCGATTGAATACTTTCTCTTAGCTCAATCTATAGGGCTCTTGTTGGAATAAAATCTGAGGAAGATTCTGACTTATCTTGTCCTGACCATGAGTTTAAATACAGTAAACAAATATGTAATAATACTGTTTTTAAAGATACTTATTGTTTGGGTGTTAATTTCTTCTAGATGCCATCCTAGCATCTAGCATTCAACCTTTACATTACATTTTTATATTCAATGTAAATTTGTGAAGAGTATTATTCTAAAATACGATTAATACTTATTCACAATGTTATGCATTTAAATCCAGACTGGTATAGTTTAGGGCAAATTGTTTGCAGATTTGATATTACAGGATATAGAAAGCCTAAGACACCTTAACAATATCTCAGGTGTAGGCAAACAGTGTTTGCTGTCCTAAGAATTAAAAACGAACACACAAACAATTCAGAATCGAAAAGGGAAATGAAGTGATTCCACAATTGGAAAAACCTAATTTAGGACATTTCATCTATTCTTTTTGTATTACTGAGATGGCTGATACAGTAAATAAACTGAAGAAATCAAGTGCACCCAGGATAAGGTCAAATAAAAATTAAGGAAAATGCAACATCATTATTGTGCAACAATACTATAGTAGCTGACTCAAGTGCTTATGAGTCACTTTCCAACATAGTCAGGCCTGTTTTAGCCTGAATCAAAGGTTTGATGAGTGGGATTTAATGCTTTCAAAGCCAATCTATCAAAAGTACTTAAGACTGTTGCATCCATCACTTCTTTTTCTGAATCTGGGATTGATGGAAATAATTCAAGTGTATCTACTGGATATATACTGATACACATTTTCCTGCCTCTACTATTTTTGGGATTACATTAAAACAGACTAAGGAATTAAACAGAATCATCTGAAAGGATAGTTTCCTTCCATTAATGGTGCCTGTTGAGACTCCAAAACTATATTATAGTTTATTGGCTTTCAGCACAAACACATATTTCTGTTAAGTCCATGACTCAGTTATTGTGGTAACAACAGAGGAAGAAATGCCCCTTCCATTAGCAGCAGTTTCTTGGCTGCTACTGAATGCCTGACATTGCATCCAATTGTGTTCCTATTCAGCTTTATGTGTGGTAAGTAACTAGAAACAAGGAGGTATTTGCAACAAAATAACCTTTAAACATATTACCACTCAAATTTCCTTACAGTAATTCAGCCTGGAGGGTGGTGGTGGTAAAAGCTAAGTATTAATTTTGCACAATACCCAAATATATGTACTGTATGTGCTCATAAGCATGTAAATAAATAAGCAATACTATTTTTCTCTATCTGGAAAAGGGATTAATCAACATCTTATTTTCAGACCGCTTAATTCTTCAACATAACTATTGTTAACAACTACATAGACTCAAAATATGTATGAAAATGACTTGTTTCCCCCCCCCCTTTTATTCTATAATGGAAAATGGATACTGTAAATAAAACTGGCAGAGAAGAAAGAATAGGGAGGCTAAGATAATACTGGAAAGATCACAGAGTGCATGGACAGAAAAGCCAGGCCATAGCGGCTCCAACTTCTGCTCACAAGGTGAGGGAGTTTAAGGGACTTATGCTTCCTTAGCATTCATAACAGGAGATTGCTTTATGCTTTCCCATTCTTCTGCTCCAACTAAACTTCAATTTGGGATGAGTAACAGGGATTTGGGAAAGGGAGAAAAATTTCCAGGCAAATTATTCAGCTGAAGAAGCAACGTAAAAATATGAAGCCAAAATATGAAGCTATATAATTCCTTTAAAACTTTGCATTCTATTAAAGTGATACAAGACTTTAGATCTACAGTAATTTTAAAAAAATCACATCTGAGTATACAAGAGCACAAAAATGTGACCTTTTAAAGCTGTCACTTCTAAAAATATGCAGCTGCTTTAAAGAGGTGTAACGTTCATACTCTTTACATACTAAAGCTCCTTTTCTGTAAATCAAACCTAAAGCCCTACAATACAAGGAATAATTAAATATAATAAACCATACCTCTTGAGCAGAAAATGTAACTGGGCATTTAAACTGAAGCAGATCTGTGTTTGAATTTTTTTTCTCCCCAATCTTAAAATTATATTTCATCATTCAGTAATAATTTTACGATACAGTTAATTCTATCATAAGTAAGAATTCAGAAGAAAGATTAATGGGCCAAAATGCTTGCCACAACATTTATCTAGGCTAAAATACTATGGGTGCAGGAATGCATAGAAGATACACATGTAATTTTTTTCTTTTCCAACATGAGACTATAGCATTGCATAATGTTATGTTATCACAAAAAGGAACTACCTGTTGGAACGCAGGTGCCTAATTAAAGCACATTCTTGAGAACAAGAATTGCTACTCAGTTAGCTATGGATACAAATGTCAATGTATCTTAAAATAATCATTTTGTCCTGATTCCAACTTTTAAATAGTTGAGAACCTGTGACTGTATTCAACATAACAGCTGATAGTCACTTGACTTACACTAATTAATGAACTGCGCTATAAATTAAACTTTGAAATGAACGTGGTCAGGGAAATTCCTGTTCAAGGCATTTTTAATCATGTTGCCAGACAATACTAGTATGAGCAGGCCTGAAGAGGTGGGTGGCTGGCACAATACTCTAGAACAAGTTCCCAAAGGCAAACCACCGGCATGCCCATAAAGACAGACTCAAACTAGTTTTAATTGCTGATAAATGTAATTAAATAGCTGCTTTTATTCTTGGTTATCAATAGAAGGTTCCCTGAAGGTTTGTAAGTGATATGTACAAGCAAGCTTGGAAAAATATTTCAAATTCCCTAAGTATTAACAGCAAACTTTTAGGAATTAATTTTATGAAGAGCTCAGTGTGATTTCTTATTTCTGGCATATGCAAAGTTGTCAGAGATTTTTCCTCACCTTGTTAAAACTCATAAGAATTTCAAGACAATATAGCATATTGAGTCTTTAATATTTTGTAGAGTAGTAGATATTATGAACAATAAGGCACAATAGCCTTAATGATAACGCTCAAAATGTTTGTCTAATATATTATGGTGATATACAACATAGAGATGTTCTGATTTATCCTATCCCACCCCCGTATTTTTTTTTAAAAAAATCTAAGTTCACAGATTATGGCAATGATAGGCAATTTGGTGTGCTCTAAATGTTTAAAACTTCATCCACCCCCAGTCCAACTACAATTACTGTAAAAGCCCAAAACATGTTTTCTATGCTTTCACTATGAATATGTACAGCAGAATCCTGCATATATTTCCTTTACATTGATTCACCTTACTGTCATAGCAAATTGACTGAAAATGTCAGTCATCTAACGACAGAGAAAGACATACAGCTTGTACAACTTATACTTGCTACTGGGGATTTTTAAAGAGATGTTTGAACATGTGAAAAGATGCACACACCCACTATGGGTATTATTACAGAGGAATGAAAGATACATCAAATTACTCATACTTTTGTTATTGTTCCTCTTGCTACTGTATTGATTCAAAGCTGCCTCCGGGAAAAATATTATGCTTGTGACCATAAAAAAATCTGAAATACAAATTACTCATCTGAATGTTCAGGAATTTCATTATGAAATTCTATTATTCTGCACTCACCCTAAATTTAAAATTACTGTATCTAGACTGTAATAAATGATATTATATAATAATAAATTAAATCGTAAGTACATGAAGATATGCAAGTATGACCACTGTGAGAATATAAGCAGCAGTAATTCTAATCTGCAATCACCAATGATTTTATTGTACTTTCTCTTAAATTTATTTATTGCTGTCCAAGTTCACAAAATACATAGAGCACAAATATCAAGATTCTGATGAGTAACTTCAAACAGAAAAAACTGGGAATGCTCCAGATTAAAATCTAATATTTTATTACTACTTATTATGTGATGTATTATATTGATTTATATAGCCACCCATCTTTCAATTGCAACTAAATTGTTATACTCCATCTTTTAGCCTATATAAATAAAAATCAGTACTATTCAAATATAAATTAATATAAATTAAAATCAAGTCCATTAAAATGAATCAACAATTGAAAGCCTGTTTCAGAAAGAAGTGAATCTTCACAATTTTCATAAATACTGGAAAGGGGAGCCAAATGTACCTCTTGGAAGAATATATACAATACCTGGGAGTTGTACAGAAAAAAGTCGTCTCCCATGTATCAGAAAACCAAGGATCTGGTAATGAGGGTATTTTATGAAAGGCATCTTCTGATTACCTAAGTTAACTGTGCAGGTTCTTATAAGGTGGCCCCTCAAATAGTCATTCCCTAAGCCTAAAGTTTAGGGCCTTAAATGTCAATGCCAACATCTTAAATTGTGCCCAGTAGACAAAGTGAGCTAGAATCACTATTTAAGTATGGGTATCATGTAATCCCTCTACTTTGCACTTGCCATGACACTTTGCACCAACTGAACTTTCCACGAGGGGGTCCTTGGTGCTCTCTCAGTTTGTTTTCTTGTAGACATTTCATTACCCAAATTAGGTAACATCATCAGTGCTAACCATTGAAATTTCCATGCACTGTTCAAGTGTAGTCCAATATTGAGTTTGCTGCAATAATCAAATAGCGAAATTTCTTTCCTGCAAAATTTAGTAATGTCACTGAAAGTACAACATACTATATCTTTCTCTTCAGCCTTGCATTTTGACCTGTCTTTCTACTTTCTACTTTCAGGATTTAGAGCTATAATTCCAAATGCTTAAAGCAACTGTTTGATTTTTCAGCATGGCACCATATAGAAGCCAGAGCTTTATAAAGCTCTAAGACAGCAAATGACACCTCTGAAAACATAGTGGTGTAGTTTTCTATTTTAAATACTCTCAAAAATGAAGATTACAATACAATTAATTACAATATTAACTTTGCTAAGGTAAACTGAAAAAAACTTTCACTCTTACCCCATTAACATACACATATATTGGCAAGGTAATTCTTATTTGCTGCAAGAAGTTTTAAATTGGACTAAATTATATAGCAATGTCAACATCTCAGAATCTGATTGTTGAAAAGTAATCTCTGAAAAAGATTTAGTTGTGGGAAAACTCGAGAGGTAAATTTTAGGTAGTCAGAGTATTCTCAATATTTATCTGATCTTATTTGCATTTTACCCATATTTTTTAAATGAAACCACTGTTGTAAACTAAAACTGAGGATAAGCTGGAAACTCAAGATTTATCATCAATTTGAGTTTGTTGTTAATTATATCAATAAAAATTATTATTTAAAAATTTCAAGCTATAAGAGATAAAGGAAAGCAGGAACAAGATGTTAGACACTTGATTACAACTTTACAAGTGTTTTTTTAGGATTATATTCAAATGGAGGGAGGTTGACATTGTAATTTACAATTTTGTATTCAGGAAAGGCATTTACCCTTAGGTCAAGATCTGGACTCCTTCTTTTCTCCCACCGATAGGCATTTCTATCCTCAGATAGAAATTCAGATAATCTGGAAGGAAACTAATTTAATTTAATTCAATTTCTAGACACAGACTAAACAGGCAGAATATCTAGGTACAATTTCTGATAATATAGGATTTACAACCATTTTGGCAACTGATGTCATGTAAATTATCTGGTAAGCCTCCAGAAGTGATTGCCTACCTAGCTGGAATTTTGGGAGCTGAAGCCCCAACATTTCCAGGGAAGCAGAGAGGCAAAAATGCTGGATAATTACTAATAGAAAACTGCAGGATTAATAGAAAATAAAGAACATAAAGGTAAATCATTCATTTTTCAAAACTCAGATTTGTCCTTAATAACACATAAAAAACTAGTGCAAACATAGGGGGAGGATCACTTCATTAAACCATCAACTCAATAAGGAGGAGGAGAAAGGGGAGGGGGAGGGGGAGGGGGGAAGAGGAGATGGAGGAGAAGGACTGTCTATTAGGAAATTGAATCTTAATTAAGGGGGGAGGGGGAGGGAAGCAGTGGGAGAAGTTTTTATTCAAACATGTAAGGGAAGATCTGCTTGTGAAAACTTGATACATTAGGAAGAGCAAGCTTAGAATCTTCCCAGCTATTGCATTTTTTCCTTTGACTATAGAGATTTTTTGTTATAATTCCTACTACTAAAATTTTAGGGAAAAGAGAGCAAGTACTACATTTTAAATAACCATTATAAATCTATTTATGGCCCTCTATCATTACTGCCCAACATAAGGAATCCAAGGCAAGGAACCATGAAGATGGGGATACTTAGAAAAACAAAAAGCTCAAATCTCGTCTGCATCACATGCTTACAGGAAAAACAGTGCAGGAAAAACAAGTATGAATAGATCAGATGCCAAGACATGCTGAACAGATGACCAAGTTAAGGGCATCTAAGGAGGGCTACCCATGGAATTTCCCAGTAAATACTATTAGAAATAAACTGAAGAAGTGGAAGAAGCAATGTTTTCAAGAGTGTTTGGAAGACAAAATATAAATTTGGAAATCTCATTCCAAAAATCAAGATTTCTCATTTCAGAAATCTCACACATTCTACTAGAGAGAAGTTCCCCGAGGATGGGCTCCGGCACAAGTTCGAAAGCTCAGACGACTAAACCTCTGGTCCCAGTGACAGACCCGGATTGGATCCTGCAACATTATCCTGGGACACGTATATTTGCCTTTATTTGTGGGAAATCTCATAGTTTGGAAGGTAACAATTAGAAATACTGACAGAGAAGGACTAGGTAAGTCTTTCATGTCAACCAGCAGAACTTCTTATCTGCTTAGACCCAGTGTTTCCCAACAGTGGCAACTTGAAGATGTGTGGACTACAACTCCCAGAATTCCCAGCCAGCATGACGAGTCCACATGGCTTTAAATTGCTAAAGTTGGGAAATACTGGCTCAGACAGTGCTCTGAGGAATGAACAAGAGTACTGGAAGTACGGCAATTTTATCTAATTATACATTAGCCTCATCTGCATCAATGTCCTTTAAATATATTAAATATAGATGTTTAAAATGTATTTTCCTCAGAACATGCTTTCATAAATATGTTCATTCCTAATTATATACGTATTACTCTCAAAAATTCTTGGTTTTATTTATTTGCAAAACATCATAAAATAGTACATTTTAAAATAACAAAAAATATCTAGAAGCTAACTATAAAGCAGCCTATCACACTGTGGCCTCTGGATATATTGGACTTTTAATTCCCAATTTACACGGTGGGCACTGGGAAAAGGCTTGCACTTCTTTCTCTTTATAGTCACTGTAGCTGCAATCACCGGTTGTTTACAGTTGATTTCAGAAGAAAAACAGAGTTTGCAAAGCCATTCTGCTGTGCAGGAGAATCATCATCTGGAAACTGACTTTCTGAATTGTATGTGCTGGACTGATGTGAAATGACATTCCAGAACTGTGTTCCCAAAATAGGTAATACAAAGGCATGCAGTTTCAAGACAAATTTTCTTGCGGGAAGACTAAGTAAAGTTGCTGATTTATTTATTTTTCTTCTGGTAATTAGTTTAATAAGCTGTTTATCTTTACAATATGGGGAACAGGTTATTAGACTCTTATTTTACTGGTGTTTTGATATCTTAAGGCAGACACAGCTGAAAATCTTGACACTCCAAAAGCTGACTTAGGTATTTGAAGAGGGGGTGCAACCTATTCTATAAAGCACCTGAAGGCAGAACAAGAAGCAATGGATGGAAACGAATCAAGGAGAGAACCAACTTAGAAATCAGGAGAAATTTCCTGAGAGTTAGAACAATCAATCAATCAATGGAACGGCTTGCCTTCAAAGGCTGTAGGTGCTCAATCACTGTAGGTTTTTAAGAAGAGATTGGACAACTATTTGTCTGAAATGCTATAGGATCTCCTGCTTGAACAGGGGGCTGGATTAGAAGCCCTCCAAGGTCCCTTCTAATTCTGTTAATCTGTTAAGACTCTAACATTACTTGTCAGAAGGCTGACAGCTAGGTTGATTTCTTTGCTGTAGACATGAATGAAGCCATTTACATACAGAGTAACTGCTTATTGCAACATATAGGAGTCAAAGCCTATACAAATAAGTTAATGGTCTTCTAAGGTTTAAATTCTAGGCTTTTTCCTCCTGACTTTCAAGTGAAAGGATATTTGTGAGTTCTCTTGCTATCCCTGAAAGGAACCTGATCTATGCTGACACAATGGTTCTCCCTAGCCTGGGAACCACTAGTTCCTGCCTCGAGTTTCATTTCTTATAATATGTGCCTGGGAGATTCAATATTTAGCCTGAAGGAAGGGTGTCTCTCTCTCAATCTGCTCATGGCTAGAGAGATGTGTAGCCTTGGCAAATAAAACAGTGGTTGAGATAAACATATTTTTTTAGGCCTCACTCTATCCTCCCAGCTTATGTGAAGAGCATCTTGTTCTCTCTTTTACTTCTCTGGATGCAAGGTCATTATCTTAGATCCTTCTGCCAAATGAGGTGAGTGGTTGCAAGACAAAGCATTTTCTCAGTGGTGGTATTCTATATAAAGAATGTTCTTCAGAAAAATACTTGCCTAGCTCCAGTATTATGGCTTTTTCATTGCCAGATTCATTTTTTTTAAATTTCCCCTGGCATTTTAAGTATTTAGGTTCTTTTCCTGTGCCCTGATTTACCTTTTCTGTCAGTTTCAGTGCCACACTAATTACTTTTTTCACTTTTCCATTATTCAACCAAGTATTGTTTTATTGCCATTTTTTAATATTAACTCACATTTAATATCTTTAACATATACATACACAACACAGAATATCCCAGCTACTGAGCATTCTATTATAGGTAGTCCTCAACCTATGACCACAACTGAGCCTAAAATTTCCATTGTTAAGCAAGACAGTTGTTAAGTGAGTTTTGCCCCATTTTACAACCTTTCTTGCTACAGTCATTAAAGTGAATCACTGCAATTATTAAGTTGGTGAGTAACACACTAGTGTTACTAACACACATTAGTAACAAGCCAGGTTCACTTGTTAAGTGAACCTGGCTTCTCCATTGACTCTGCTTGTCAGAAGGTCGCAAAAGGTGATCACATAAGCCTGGGACACAGCAACTGTTGCTGCAATTGTTGCCAAGCATCTAAATTTTGATCATGTGACTGTGGGGATGCTGCAATGGTGTGAGAAACAATTATAAATCACTTTTTCCAGTATTGTTGTAACTTCGAATGGTCACTAAGCAGAATGGTTGTAAGTCAAGGACTATGTTAAAAGCAACTTTGAGAATATATAGAAGAAAACTGATGCAGAAAATATAAATTCATAGAGGATGACCCACTTTCAACTTCCCTATCACTCATGTTCAGTGTGCTGGATAGGTGCATGGCAATGTGGATTTGGAGCATCTACTTTTCTTAGCTTAAGTCCTATTCAAATAACAACATATTGATCAAAAGTTGATCATATTTCCTAGCTACCAAATGTATTAAGAATTGAGATTCAGCTAATACAGATCTCTAATAAAAGTGAAGAAATTTAGGGGTTTTTTTTTCTTTCTTAATCATTGCCTTCAAAATAATCAATGGCAAACCTTTCCAGCTTGGCGGCCTGCCCCTGCATGGGGGGCCCCATGTGAATGGCAGGTGCACACGAGTGCACAGCTCCATTTCTGCAAGTGGCAGGCATGCCGTCCTCCACTTGCACGAATGGAGCTTCGAGCGAGTGGAGAGTGCTTGCGCTCGCATGTGAAGCTCCACTCATATGAGCGGCAGGCACTTGCACTCATGCACAAAGCTCCACTCATGTGAGTAGAGCTTCGCATGTGAGCGCAAGGGCCCTCTGCTAGCGCGAGTGGAGCTTCACATGCGCACACTTGCTCATCTCTCCCGTGGCCCAGTTTTGAACAGGCCACAGTCCAGTAGAGTGAGATTTATATAAACAGCCCACTTCAATGCAAATATATTTCTGTGAATTAGGTGTCAAGCTTATCCTAGCAGTAGGGCACAAACACAGAGAACTTATTATGTATCAAAAACTCCCAAGGACACATTTGCAGGGTATCTTATGACTTAGGATAAATTTTAGACTATATCAGTGCTACAGTTGATGTTAGTTTCCTTTAAGATGCTTTGAAAGTGACTAGGCTGACCACATCCATGTTCTGAAATATCGTTTTTGAGAACTCCCAACAAAGCTTTAACCAAAAGAACAGGAACTGACTCATTTCAAATGTGTAATCACTTTATAAAGATTTTGCCAAAGATAGGAATAGTGAGGACTTAAAAGTAGGAGAACCACATATTAAAACTGGCACATATACTTCAGTACCACTGACATTTTAATGTAAGAAAAATGACTTTTAGCAATACCAACCCAAAATATAGTATGTAACATGGGATATTGAGTTATAACACAGGAGCATGTGGAACTGCTTACTCTCCATTCCTATATTAAGCATATGACAATCTGTAAGTTTATGGTTATTTTAGTGATTGTGCATGCATTTTATACTGAAAAATGAATCACTGTAATTAAATACATACAAATAAGACTAATAAGGAACGACACATAGATCTGAAATTAAAAGTTGTAAATGATAAGACTGAATATAAAAAATTTATAATAAATAAATCCGGATAATTCATATATGTATGAGTCACATGTTGTCTAATGGTCATTAATGTTCAGCTTGTGCTGCAAATGTGAGGACCCTACTATACTTAAGATACTTATCACTTTAGACTCAAGGACAGTTGGAATCACCTAATCCCATCAAAATCAATGGTCTTGAAGTTCCTGACTTCCAAGGGAAACCCACAGATAGCCCCTCCCATTTTTATGTGCAGAAAATGACAAAGACACCAGTTTTCTGATGTAGAATTTTACCATTGTCACTCCTTCCATATATATTAACCATTTCAACTCTAGGGAGGCCTAGAATATCAAGGAACACATATTCTTTGTATTGCAATTTCTTTTACCACCAAACTATCTTCTATAACTGAGACGTTAACAACCTGGCATAAGGTCAGAATTAGGAAGAATTTTTTCACTCATGCAGAAAAATGGAAAGAAATGTCAATCCTTTGTAAGTTGGTTCTACTGTAATATCAATTAGCCATAAATATCCTTCAGTGGCAGTCTTGCTCTCTGCAGATAGTGTTGGATCCCAGTAAATGATGCAGGAGCAAAAAATAGACTACTGTTACAGGTAAGATGAGCCTAGTTAGTATCCAGGCAGGACAACACTGAGATCTAGCAAAAAAAAAAAAAAGCTAATACTCAGGAGCATTCCAGAAACTAAATATATTCTAAGCAGCAGTTTTTTTAAAAAAGGAATCTAAGAAATCCCAGAAGAATCATAAAATATTTTTGAAAGATTCAAAAATGAAAAAAAAGCCCACCAATCACCCACATCAACACATTAGCTATTTCTATTAAAGAAAGCTATTCTGATTTTGATAAAAACCTAAAACAAATCCAGAAAATAACAAAGAATTGCAAGATGAAAAAAGAAACGGAGAAAATTCTTTTTGTGTTATACATGGATCATATACAGGGCGGATAACAATCATTGGTTTTTTTTAAAAAAATCGGATTTTTTAATTTAAATCGGATTTTTTTTTATTTTTATCAAATTTATTTTAATAAAATGCTTTTGGAGTAAACATTTATTTAAATATAGTTTTCTATTTAAGATACATTAATAATTTAGTTTATTCAGCATGAAATGGAGCATGAGGCTGTATATTCTGCAATATTTACATTTTTGGTAAACTCATTCAATGAATCCAAGCTCTGCAAGCTGAGATAACATGCACTGCATTGATGCATTCACACAATTTCACAGGAACCATGAGAGAAATCATAAAACAAAGTTCAGGAATATTCCTTTATCCCATTGTTTTGCAAATCTATGTACATTACAAACTGTATGATTGTTTGAAGAGAAATGCATCTGTACCAGGCTATAAGTGTTTTAATTAAATAAGAGAATTTGAGTAGTTTTCCAACTATGTGTGATTAACCTATTAACCTAAAATTGGTTCTGATATCACTGTTTTACTAACCTGACAGCTTATTATTTTAAATAGGAAACCTTTATTTTGTTTGCAAATAATATTAAAGATTCTAACTGCCAGCAAGAATGAGTCCTTACATTTAAAGAGCACCTGTCATTTCTGATCCTTCATGGCAGCGCCTATTAGCGGGCATCCACTCACCTGATGCCCGCCATGTCCCTCACCTTGTTGTGTCACTGCGAATGGGACTGTCAGTGAGTCAACAGCGGATCAGAGGAGGAGCCGCTGCAGGACAGAGATGACAGTTGCTCTTTAAAAATTATGATTTAAATCGAGGTGATTTAAATCATGATTTAAAACGTGATTTAAGTCGACTTGACTTAAATCCACCCTGATCATATTTTTTGAAAATATTAATAATGGAAACAGAATAAAACCAATAAATATAAAGTCAGCTATAACAATACATGGAGCAAGTAACACCACAATAAACCAGGCAGCAAGACAAGTAGTACAATGTTATAAAAATACTAAAACTATTAACAGAATGTTAGATGTATACTCAAAGGGATCAAAATATTTCTGTTATAGTTTAGTATACTAAGACATTTCAGATAGCATGTCCTGGACTAGAACCAAGCAATGAAAACCACAACTTTCAATTGGCTCTATAAACAAACTGCCAGTGCAGATGACAAAATACTAGCATAAAATGGTCATGTTGGCTAGTCCTGATTAACAGTCATAGCTTCCTTCCTTTGGATTAAGAGAAGTTTCCTTGCCATTTTCAAAGACTGCCCTATTTATAGTGCACTGAAGAAACTAAAAGTTACCACAGTAAGAGTAACTGTTGAAATGCTATTTTATGCAGATAGGATCATCATTGAGACAATAATGAAACAAAAATATTCTCAACCTGCAAGCCTGTTTTTTTAAGTGCAATTCCTCCAGTGCATGTTTGACAGAATAGGAGAGATGTAGTACTTATAACAAGTCTCCCTCTATAGTTTTAACTCAGTACTAGTTCATTGATCCATATATAAGTTCAGAATATTGACTGCCTCACTCATATGAGATTAAATAAGAAGACCTGAGCATTGTAGCTTCCCCAGATAAATCCCCTTTGCATTCATCTCCCCCCTCATTGGTTTAGTGAAACATAAATTGGTATATAAATCTACAATTATTCATAGCAGCTACAATAATTTCCTTGAAAATCCACTACTATTCTGCAAGGAATCTATTAGTTAAGCTACCTATTAACTGATGTCAGGACTACTGTTTGGACATTTTCACTAAAATGACCTAAAAATGTTACATACTATTAAAACTCTTATGTCTGTAACATTTAATTTTGCAAAATGGTGCATCACAAGACAAAACTTTTTCAACCAAGATATCTCAAATGGGCTAACTTATAGAATGAGCCTATAACCCTGGACCCATGACTCTCATGGAATTGAAATTTAGCAAATTGTATATGCTTACGACACAAAAGTATCATAAAGCATTTTATGACATAATACAAAATGTTATACCTACAACCTACAACAAACATCGATATGTTTGGATATCCATTTCATTTACATAAAAAATTAGTTAACATCCCAATTCTAAACATATGCACTTAGAATTTACTAATAATTATCAGTGGGGCTCACTTCCTAAGGCACATCTTTAAAATTAAACCCAAAATTGCAGTCCTTTAATTTCTTTGTCTAGGTCAGGAGATGGCCAACTATACTCAATAGAAATTATTTCTAAGTAGTCAGTAGGGATTGTCAATTGATATAATTTTCATATATCTGTGTTACAGATATTTTATATGATCCTTAACATTAGAAATATTTTATGTTATAAAAACACATTTCAAAGATTATTATTAATAGTGCCAGATTTATTAAGAAAGAAAAAGCTAGAACATATCAAGTGTATTCCCAGGAACAGTGCTAAGACAACGGTCCTTCTGCTAAGACAAGGGTCCCCAACCCCCGGTCCGTGGATCGACACCAGTCCGCAGTATGCCAGAAACTAGGCTGTGCAAACAAGTGAAGCCCCATCCACGGGATGCAGGCAGCACACGAAACCACGCTCCCTCGGATCCACGGAAAAATCTCTCTCCATGGAACTGGTCCCTGGTGCCCAAAAGGTTGCACTAAGAGCTAGAGTCTGCTACTTTAAAGCAACCGCTTCTTTATTCCCAGCTGGGTGAAACAGGTGTATTACAAACCCAGTTCTTGGCTGCAGTACCAGTATAAAAAATTTGTTTCCAGCCACAAGCATTTCTTCAAGAAGTAGGGCAACAGAAACCTGTAGTTTTTAATTCTGCATGTTTCTACAGCAGTAATAAAAAAAAACCTTGTACCCTCCTGATGTTTTGGACTTCATGTCTCAGAATTCATGACTGTGCTGCCAAGGTTGATGGAAGTTGGAAGGCACAAAAGAGACATCTAATACAAACAAGAAGAACCTCAATATAAACGTCCTAAAATTATAACATTGGCAACTTAATAAAGCACATGAAAATTTACTGAATACTCTCAAAATTTAGAGAGAGAAATTATTAAAATTGTAGTTTAGCTCAGTAGAATAACTTATGCAGACTGAAAAACAATCTGGTTTTCTAATAGCAAATCAGAACATTCTTCATTTTATATGTGAAATAGACTAGTAAAACAAAGTACTGCATATTCCTATAGTAAGTACAATTTATTTTATACATATAACAACATAAAATATAACTCTATGGGCCAGAATCATAAAACTTTTAGACCTTGCATTAACTGTACCAAGCAGGTAATTGTTTAAACAAATTTTAAAGACTATTTTATGATATAAAAAGAAAACCTGTATACTATTAGAACTCTAGTGGCCCTCTATTTGTAAACTTCAGTTTTGCAAAATGGTGCATCAAAGGACAACAATTTTTGAAATCAATGTACCTCAAATAGGCCAACTTAAAAATGCATCCAAAATCTGGGACCCATGACTTCCATGGGGTTGAAATTTGGCAAAGCTCCTCCAATAGCATGGTGCCACAACACTGTGGTCAGTTGCAGTTACACGATTGCCATTTCCAATGCTACTTGCTGCTTCAAAGAAAGTCAATGGGGAAGGCAGCAGAAAGTCGGAAGTCACTTCTGCCCTCCCTGCCTTTTTGCCCCTTGTAGCCATTCTTCTTCTCTGTTTAGGTTAGGAAATACCTTATAAATGATGACCCAATGAGTCACATGTTGTCTAATGGTCATTAATGTTCAGCTTGTGCTGCAAATGTAAGGACCCTATTATATTTAAGATACTTATCAGTTTAGACTCAAGGACAGTTAGAAACACCTAATCCCATCGAAATCAATGGTCTTAAAAGTTCCTGACTTCCAAGGGAAACCCACAGATAGCCCCTCCCATTTTTATGTCCAGAAAATGACAAAGACATCAGTTTTCTGATGTAGAATTTTACTATTGTCACTCCTTCCATATATATTCACCATTTCAACTCTAGGGAGGTCTAGAATATCAAGGAACACATATTCTTTGTATTGCAATTTCTTTTCCCACCAAACTATCTTCTAAATGGAAGACAGAAACTGCTATTGTGGCCTCCTCCCTTTAAATTTCAGAGCAATTACTGAAGCTAGGCTGTTTTTCAATCCATTAAAGATAGTAGATTCATAATAAATTTATGTGGTCTACATTAATAGACAATATTAATAAGGTAACATGGACACTTGCTTATCTTATTCTAGATTATGAAAAGAAAGTGAAATTTATGAACAGAAAACATCCTAAGCATAAGGAAGCAAATGAACAGCAAGTGAAATTAAAAGGCTGACAACAACTATTAAAAAAACAATCTTTTCATCGTGTTTATTAAGACATTAACAAGCAGGCTTCTAGAAGCTGTTTTGTCACCCATTCTTGAACATTATATCTAGACTATACTTCTCGATAAGAAAAAGAATGTTTCTCCCACTACTAATTGAAGTTTTGATCTGACCTTAATATTGTCCTTATCTATTTACCTTGTTGAAAAAGAACTGATTCTTAGGTCCTTCATGCTTAAAAGATAAAGTTAGAAAATGGTTCTAGTCAGCAGATAGTTCAAAATAATTGAAATTATACTTGAATCTCTTGTAAAATAATTTTAAAGAATTAAGTAGTATTTTACAACATTGTTCTCTAACTCTTGGTAATTAAAATCAGTATAAAGTTATCTTCAAATACTCAATTTGCTACAGAATATCTTAAGTTGCTTTAAGAAGATAATCATGGCAATTAAAAAGCACATTCACACAAGCTTGTGTTAAGTTCAAAAAAGTTGTGGAGTTGTAACTTTTGAACACAAGTGTAATTACCTTTAATGTAAGAGTTCATACTACAGAGTTCTGACTATCCCAGTAGGATACACAAATAAAATGAGCCATCACCAAATGCCTGAAAAATTTTACTGTTATTCTGAGGACACTTCCCAACAAGTACTATATAGAGCTAAATAAAGCTATATAGCTATATAAAGGTGAAATGTTAAAGTACTATATGGAAATAAAAACCTCGTGGTGTATTTTAAGGAGATTCCATAATTACTGTACTTTTAACCATATCTTCTCCAATTCATAAATCTAAATGGATACTCTCTAATTTGGTGGATAATTTGATTGGGAACTGACTCAGAAAAAAATATATATGAGAAGACCTTTAAAAAGTTCACACTCTATTACCACAGATAAATAGCTACATTTTAAATAGATTTGAGATGTTGAAGATGAATAAACATATTCCAACTTTTTTTTCCCATTACCAGCAATTCTTTGATATCATCTGATTGATCTTGTCTAGGTGCTGAAAGCTAAGCAGTATTGGTTAGTACTTGGGTGGGAAATTCCTA
Organism: Azemiops feae; assembly: GCA_023970755.1. Classification (NCBI taxonomy): domain Eukaryota; kingdom Metazoa; phylum Chordata; class Lepidosauria; order Squamata; family Viperidae; genus Azemiops; species Azemiops feae. Next base: position 186,030 of record JALGBA010003976.1, on the reverse strand, counting down.
GGGAAAATAGGGCTGTAACATTGGAACGTTGGAAAACATCCTGGAAGAAGGCCAGGCTAAATGCTTCCTTACTGTTGCCAAGATAGCTGCATGGACATGTCACCACTCAAGAAAGTTTATGATTAGCAAAGAATGAAAACTAAACCTCTACATGCTTATAAAACAAAAGCCCATTTTCCTTCTGATCTTAGCAAGTACCTGGATACAGAAGGTTGATGAAGCAAAATTAGTATTTATAATGAAGTCACCTTTTCAATCTTTTGCATGGTCAGGTAAAAAACATGACATAGGAGGGATATTTCAGTGTACAAATGTAAACATCAAAAAGGACAGCAAATATGTCTTAGTATAATTCTTATTTTAGATATCTTAGATTCTTCACTTTTCAAAAAATAATAACTGGATATTTCTAAACAACAATTACTTTTTACATATTTTTGCATTCAAGATTATCCAGATACAATTTTACACTCCAAAAAAATTAGTGTGTATAAGGCATAAACTGAAGCTTGCTCAAATAAGAGCCCCTATTTTTTTTATGACAAATGAAATATAAAGCTACCCCACAAGTTTTTTTTATATCTAGCAGGTACCTGTTCCCAGGTGTTCATTGGACACACCTTAGCTAGAGCAAGAATTATTGCCAAGGTGGAGTTCACATTCTTTCCAGTTTAATAAGGAACAGAGTTGTTTAAAAATATGCTTATCTAAAAGTCTATTCTTTTTATTGCTCTTCTCATTAAGAACTTCCTGTGTAATTTTATATAATATCTGCATTTTTTCCTGAAAGAATTGTCTTAACATTTTTTAGGAACAAGAAAACAATTCTGAATGGTAGATTAAAAAAAAACCTGTAGCTAGAGAAATTACAAAATAAAAGTTGACTTCCTCTTTTACAGTATTTCAAACACCACAAAAGCTTCAAACATCACAAAAGCTACAAGCTTGTTATCAAAAAATCTATTTAAACAAAAAATAAATGAATGAAAATAAAAATAAGACACTCTATTCAGACGTTCACTGAATTTTCCTGATTATGATCCTATTTTATTTTATTGACCACCCACTAATTATTTCCTCTATTTGTTTCAAGACGACCATTCTTATAAGGAAAATCTGTAAATGAGCAAATTGAAGGAAGTATGACTAATACCAAAAAAAATACATTTTCTCTCTTGGCTATGACAGCTTTGTTACTTAGAAGGTTCATTCAAAAATCAGAATACTCTTTAACAACTTTTCTTTGCTACTATATGTATTATGCACTTTTTCCTAAATTACACTCTACCAATATTTACTAACAACTTCTATTTTTTAAATAAAGGTTAAAATAATTGTCTCAGTAGATTATTGTTATGCAGCTGAGCTAGTGAAAAGTAGCATCTTTTAAACTTTAATTCTCAGAAAATTATAGACTAATATTTAAAATTCTAACAATATACTTCTGCTAGTATTAGCAGAAAGGGAAATGATCAATTTAAAAACCACGCTTGCTTTTCAAAAATACTATTATATTTCACTACACAAAAATGCTTCCTACATTTCCTACCTTGAAAATAGAAACTCATAAATGTATAACAGAAAAAGCAAAATAAAATCATGTCCTTTCCTTAAAACATTGTCCTGGATCATTATCTTTTCTGTCACTTTCACTTAGTAATTCAACTTATCTGTCCAAAATGTTTTCAGGAAATTAAAAGAACTAGTATACCTGATTTTAATTACATTATTATTCACACTGTGGAAAATCTAAAATTCAGGACATTTTTTATGCATTCTATATTAAGAGATGATATACAGCAAGAGCCAATATTGCATCACACTTACCCATTCCCAGTAAGCAATGCTTCCTGGTGATGCCTTTTTCAGCTTCCGTTAACTAACAATTCTTCACTGTCATAGTTACAGAAGCCAAATTTATAAAACACTTTTCACAGAAGGCAAAATGAAAGGTTTTCCCCTACAGTCATTTTCCAGTGCTGATAAAGTGTCATCAATGCTTCATTCCTGTGATTAAAAACAAGAAAGGAAAATGGTCTCAGTCAAGTTCTCGTCAAAGATCCTCAATTGCAGTCCACAGAAAGGGGGTAAGCAGTCTTAAAGTGGCAGTTACCAACTCCTAGGAGATACTCATTAATCCAAATTGGCAGCCGCTGGTTTTATTGTCTACCACTTGGCTCAATCCAGCCCACACAAGTGTTAAACTTTATCACATGCTGCTGAATCAATCGTGGCTAGCTTCAGCGTTTTAACCTACACGTAACTTAGCAGTGTGAGTAAAGGTTCTAACTTCAGGGCAGGGAGTTCTTATACAGAGCCGCCAATTAGCTCTGTAAGAGTTAGCCAATCACAGGCTGCAACTAGTGGCCTCTGTCACATGATAGGGCAGTCCTCACTACACAGAAAGATTTCTGAATTAGCTGGGGTTACACAAAGGACATTCATTGGGAGGGGGAAGCAGCATTACAAACTGAAAACGCCCAGCCTCTCTGCTAGTGCTTTAAAGCAGGAAATTTGCTTGCTCCAGTCTAGATACATTCAGAACAGTATTTCAATGTGGAAGAATTAGCTGAAGCACTTAAAATCTTACTTTACAAATCAATGTATTCCTGTTTAGGATATTCCCTCCCCCCCCCCAATTTCTGTGCTCATTTAATTAGGCAACATTTCTTATTCATGTAAGAAAAAAAAGTAGTTAAAAGGACAAACAGCCTCAAGGAAAAATAACATTAAACTACCATTTATCAAGGTAATTGACCAATTCTCTTATATATGGATCTAGAATCAAATATAACCTTTCCCCTCCTGCTTTTGTAAAATACTAACTGTTATTTGTGGAACACATATTCATTTCATCTATATTCTCCTTTTCTTCATTATGAATTAATCCAGAACAGCAAGTTTAACATGGTGTTTTAAAAAAATATTTCTTTATCTCTATTCTCAACTGCAAATAAAATGCAATTCTTTTTTAAAGACCAGAATTATAATATGAGATTTATGTTTGAAGCCTAAAAATTGGCATACATTATGTAATAATTACCAGCATAACCTGGTTGCATTATTCGCTATTAAACAGCTTTCACTCTATGGCTTCCTGCTGCTCCAGCCCACCCATCTCAGTTTATGGACATGAAACATATGCCAGAACAAACCATTCAGGATGACTCAAATTGCCTCACCCCCTAAAGAACAGCAAGGCTCTTTAGTACGGGACGGAAGAACCCCCCTTATAGGTATGACTCAGAGCTTCTACTATATAGGGAGGGGGACTCTAGATATCTTACAACCTTTGCAATGGCAAAACAAGAATGCAGTATTCTAGATTAAGCCAGGGCAGCATGTCCTGGAAAGTCTGGAATTCATTCTAGAGTACAATGTGCCACTAGCCACTATTTTTCATTTTATTGGCTTTAAGAATATAACATTATACAGTTCAATACTATATTACTCTATATGCAAGCCAATCAAACAAAATACTATGGTTGAAGGCATTTGGTATTCTAAAGAATTTTTAAAAGTCTTAAATAGTAGATTTATAAAGAAATTAAAGTTATTTAAATGCAAATACTGTAGCGTATTTCCCTGCACAGAAAAAGAACAATGTGTATGAAATTGAAGAATTCACTTATGCTAAGAATTAGGCTTTTGTTAAAAACTAGTCTTAAAGCAACTCTTATGTTTGGCATACCATCCCCACTATATTTTTAAAAGTGTATAAAGAATAGGGATGTGCTACACGCTGTTTGTATGAACCGTTCCATGAACAGAACCACCAGCTTGGAATAGCCCATACCCGAACAAAAGAACTGTATTCAAAATAGGACATGGCTTTTTTGAACCAAATATGGGGTTGTTGTAGCAAGAAACATTTCAGGGGGTAGGTGTGACAAAATGCCAGGGCTGAGGAATGTCCTTGGCTGTGTATGGAGTGAATGGACATCAATGGCTAGGTCAGCTGAGGGCGGGAGCAGAGGAAAAGTACTGAGATATGGGAGTGTGCTAAGAAGATGAAAGACAGGTGGACCAGCAAATGGGAAGAGGGGGCAACATGCACCAGCCTTGCCTAACTCCCCTCTAATATTATTCCAGGATCCTTCTGAGTTTTGTTTTGTCTAAAACTAGAGCAATCAAAACATTATAAGATGTGTTAGTGCTGAAGTCTGAAGAATCCAAATCAAATTATCATAACTTCCAGAATACAATAGTTTGCTTCAGTTCAAAATAAAAATATTATCTATTTTCTGAATATGCCCATAAGAGACTAAATACATATTAAGTGCAATTTTTTAAAATGCAGATTCAATAAACAAAAACAAACCCAAATCTATTGACAATGAGCACACTAGGGATTGTTCTTATATCAGTTTTAAAGAATGAATAGTTAACATAAAAAGAAGCAAGGAACCATCCCACTCCCATTTTGTGATGTTCAATGAACCTCACTAGATTTTAGACCAAAGTACTCATTAAAATAATTGAGTAAATGATCAACCTCTTCAACCCCATAATCTCTACCATAAGAGAGATCACTTTATTCAACACGATTTAACAAACCACAAATGTAGGGAACACAGTTGTTAAACTAATAGTACAAAATAAATTTGATGTTTACAATTCAATGTTGATCTTTCAGGGATAGAATTAACATAGAATGAAGTAAAATGTGTAGTAATACATTTTACATACACGTGAAAAAGTGTTAAAATTTGAAAAAGGGATAGGCCTTTCTGAATGCAGTACTACTTTTGGAAAACATGTCCCATTATTTTATAATCTGTATTTAAAACTTCTCAGAATTTCAACTAAATAAGAAGTGTATGCATTAAAGCATATGCTGACAACAAATGATGTTTCAAATTTTAATCCTTTTAATTAGTTTGCTAATGAAAGTCCATAGAAGTTGCAAACAATTGTGTGACATCACAAGTCCCAATGCTCTCAACTAGTAGTTGTGAAGCTGTGATTCTGGGTCACAAGCATAAGCACCAAAGGAATTAGCTCTAAAACTGGGAGATACAAAGTCTATTGCATAACAATGTGAAAATTTGGTTCCTGGGACAGGAAGGAGAGTTCAATGAAATATTATTGGATCATGCTCAATTTCAAATTAAAATCCAGAGGCTATTGAATATATGTGCATATTACTCCAGGTTTTTTTTTCTCTTATTAATGGAGATGGAAGGAAAAAGACCAAATTCAGATTTCTCCTTTATTAACAATTTATAGAAAATAATTACTATGTCATATGCATGCACATTCAGACCTAAGGACAAATGAACAAACTGACTTTGAGGGGTCCTTGATGCTCTCTGAGCTTGGCTGTTTTCTTGCAGACATTTCATAACCCACATTAGGTAAGTAACATCATCAGTGCTAGTAGAGCGTGGCAAACCCCATTCCTTCCTAGCACTGATGATGTTACCTAGTTTGGGTAATAAAATGTCTGCAAAAAAACAACCAAGCTCTGACAGCACGAAGGAACCCCCATTTCAACCCTGAGCTACAAATATTTTCCTCTAAATTGTGATTTTCTTTCAAATAAACATGCATTAAGATTAGGAACTTAGATAAGTGCACTAATGTTTTAAGAGGATGAAGTGACATACTGAAAAGTGACATTTAAATTTCATCAACCAATAATTTTAAAACCAATATGAGTTCAGTAGTATTACTAAATTACATGTACTCATTTATTACTGTTAAATTCTGCTTTTCTTTAAAACAAGATAACATACAAGCTTCCCATCCATCTCTCTTTTACTTTACAAGCCTTTGAGATAGATTCATTGGAAAAGCTGATACCGATTCAGAGTTATTCAATGAGCTTTACAGATCAATGTTTGAGCATCTCCCTGGTCTTAGCCCAACATTTTAACCTTTTCAAAATTAGGAAATCCATTGACAATAATATAAAGAAGGAAAAATATGAAAATATGTTTAGATATGTAATATGTTATATTACAATTATGTATTTGTAGATCAACACAGTGCAACTTTCTGCAAAAATAACAGCACAGGACTTGGCTATTCATGTACATACTTGATAGGAAAAAAAGCTTTTCTTAAATGAGATTTTTATTTCAAAGTTTTCAGCAAATAAAAGCCCACCCTTCAATATAATACAACCATAAGTGTTTCCTAACAATGATGCCAAAAATGAAATTGGCAACAAGACATGTTCCCCACTTTCACTGCTGAACTGTAACATCATGATGCAAGCTCTACCCTTTTGTACTTGTGTTCTGACATCACATACAAATAGATAAGGGGCAAGGTTTCCATAGCAATGTCACAAAACACATTGCATCACTTGTCGCCCTCTACCCCCCTCCTGAAGATGGCTGTGAGTACAGCTACTGGGTGCCAAGATAATAACTTTCCAAATTGTGAAATCTGGACTTATTACGTCCAAAGCTTGGACTTTTTTCCAACATGCACATTTTAATTAACACTTCAGATATATAAATTACATGTTGCTCAAATCTTTTATATACTTTGATAATACAGTGTAAATTCTAAGGAATGCAATAAAAACAAAGTAATTTTACTCTTCCTGCTTGTGTAAACAAGTTGAAGCTAACCTTGCATTCTTTTTATCTACATAGTTTCATTTATTACATTCAAGTTTGTTTCGTATTTTCAATGCAATTTTCAATCTTTAAAAAAATGTGTGGTTTTTCTACATGTAGTTAGGTGCCTTAGGATCCTATCATGTGACATAAAGCATTTCTTCTTTCAGAAATGTTGTTAATAAATAGATATAAATGCTAAGAGACTTTGAAAGGATCCATTGCCAAAATATTCACAGACATTCCAGAATGTCTGATATTCCTGAAGAGAAGCAGAATATCTTTCTTAATTATCTGGGCACACTGGATAAGAAGTTGCCTGAGAGAATTAAGTGGATTCTAGCTTTATTACACGACCCCATTTAGGATAAGCTAAGCTAAGATGCAAACTGAATTATAATAAACTATTTATACATTTGTTTCCCAAAGTATCTACTGCATCCTTTTAGAAAATAAGAGTATTATTTATTGCATAAGAAATAACACTTTTAAATAATTGACATTACTATTCTCATAAAACAGGAAGCTTCTTAAAATAGGTTAAAAATTGAACTATCATTTTCATAAAGCATATACAGCTCTCCGTACAGGGTTGTTGAATTTGTAAGCAGTGTTAAATCAATAAAACCAATAACTTTGTGTGGCATCAGGAAGGGCATCCGGCCAGCAAACCCTCAGCTCCATCCAGTTGCCCCGACTCTACCCGAATTAAGAGATTATAGGGTCATAAAAAGCATATCTCCACTGACCTAGAGGGCACCATTCTAAATAAGCCTTTATTAATCCAACAATATAGAAAGTAGGGGGCCTTCCTATTAGCATATTATAGCCTATTATGGTATATGTAACTGACAGGAAGTTTTCCTGAAATGAAATCTAGTAGTTAAAATTCATCCTTTATTTCCAATTCTAGTTTCTATGGCAATGGAAAATAGTTTCTGACCATTCCGTGTGGCAACCTTGTATGCACTTGAACACTGATGCTATGTCTCCCCTTATCCTTTCTTCCTTTCTTCCTGAGTATTCTATGTTTGTTCCACCTGTCCTCATAGGGTCTGTTCTCAAATCCCTCTTTGTGTTTGTCATCCTCCTTTGAACCTGTTCTAGCTTCCTAATATCCTCCTGGAAGTGCAATGCTCAGAATTGCATGCAATATTTCAGGTATGATTTCACCAGTGCAGAGTAGGGGAATAAGGATTCCAAACATCTTTGGTAAAAGACCCATTGCCAGTTTGTAATGATGTAAGAATTATTATTTAGATTAAATATCCGGTACTTAATTTTGTTTTGACTCTCTCCTCTATTCTAGCCATTAGTTTTTCCATTTATATCATAGCTTATATATTGTAACCCCATAGCTAGAGATCATATGCCAGCCACTCACTCTGTGGATATTCTGCAAGCAGAATAATACTTTAGATCAGCTAAAGCAGTTCTCAACCTTTTCTTTACCACAGGCCCCCTTTAAATAGCTCTGTGTCCACGGACCATGGCCAGGGATTCTCAAGACATGATTCAAGATTTAAATCATAAAATTCCTTCAAGCCCTCGCAGACCCCCTGTGACAATATTGCAGTCCCCCAGGGGTCCACGGACACAGGTTGAGAACCACTGCTTTAAATAATACATAAGTGTAGGTAAATTTAGTAGAGCACTATGACTGTTTTTGCACTCTAATGTTTTTAAACAGCTACAATGTACTTTTGCTTAACTTCAGACACACACCTCACAAAATAAGAATAATGCTCTTAGTTTATCTAACAAGTCAACAAAAAAGCTCAAAATCATTATTATTGTTTATACCACCCAGACTGAATCTGTGGCTGTTCATGGGAGTATCTGGTAAAAGTTTGGCCACAAGTATGCAGTAGCACTGTTTGTTTAAACATACACACACACATACACACACACATTTGCATTCAGTTTCTGTAGTCTGCTAACCATTACGAAGTTCTAAATAAGATTAATGAAAATAAACTCTTAAGGAAAGTTTCATTAAAAAAAACACCTAAGAACAAAATCAAATTTAAAACTATTAGTCATTTATATATGAGACAGCTTCAGCCAGGAAGGGTTCTGGAGGATACACAGTTAATCCAAACAACAGCAGAGCAGCACCAATAGAGTAACATCTATTCCCTGGAAGCAGCATTAGGTGCTGGTTGACCTCTAAGCCCAATTCAAAATGCTGATTATCACTTTTCATATCCTTTAAGGGGACGTTGCTACCTTTGAGACTATTCTCTGCTTGCCCTACACTGTCCAGCTTGGAAGGAAGCTCCCCTGGGAATTTGGAGGGGAGGAGCTCAAAGCATTTCAGAAAATTAATTAGCAATAGAATGGATTGATGAGTACTCATCAAGTTTCAAAGCCTTTATTAATCATTTGCAACACAACCACCCTTAAATGGGTGGGAGTGATCAAAATATTTTTAAAACATTGTGGTTAATTTACAAACCAGCTATATAGTACTAAAATTCTACTATCTATTTGATTGTAATCTTCAATTGGGTGAAATTGGAAGGTATAGGGAAGAATTATTGAACTATGGCAGGGGTCTCCAAACTTGGCAACTTTAAAACTTGTGGACTTCAACTCCTGGAATTTCTCAGCCAGACAAGTTTCCAAATTTGGAAACCCCTGAACTAAAGTAAATCAATGGGCTAATTTACAGAATACTGGGACCAATGACTCCCAGTGGAATGAAATTTGGGCAAGTTGTTGCTGCTTCACTACTGCTGTGCTGCTGCTGTTCAATACCTCTGCCGTGGCCAGTTGCAATCATGTGACCCTCATTTTTGATGCTCCCTGACACCTTCCCACAAATTGATTGGGAAACCAGAAGGAATTGATATAATTGCTGATGTTCCTTCCACCTTCCCACTAGCAAAGTCTTTGCTTGTGGGAAGCTTGCATGAGAAAGTCAATTGGGAACCTTGCAGGGAAGGTTGTAAGGTTCTCAGATAAGTCTCCCGCACCCACACACTCTCTGCCTCTGTGCTTATACCAGTGATGGTGAACCTTTTAGAGACTGAGTGCCCAAACTGCAACCCAAAACCCACATATGCATCGTCGAGTGCCGGGTGGGTGTGGCCCATTGGGTGGGTGCGGCCAATTGGGTGGGTGTGGCCAATTGGGTGGGTATGGCTGCGGTGGTAACGGCAGACAGGGTGGGACTAAAAAGTTCAATCAATCAATTCCAACTTTGCAAGATCTTTTTTTTTCCGCAAGAAGTTGAAATTGACTGATTGAACCTTTTTTTTTTTTTGCACACAGCGGTGGAGGCCTAAAGCGAAAAGGTTTTATAAAACCCAGCTGAAGGCCTAGGACTGGGGCGACGGCACACATGCCCACAGAGAGGGCTCTGACTGCCGCCTCTGGCACCCGTGCCATAGGTTCGCCACCACTGGCTTATACCATGCTGGCTCCTCAAGTACTCCCTCACTTGCTCCCTGATCCTGCAGCAACCACTTACCTGCCTGCTGGGAAAGGAAGGGAGGAAAGAGGAGGGAGGGAAGGAAAAAACAAGAAGGGAGGGAAGAGAGGGAAGGAAGAGAAAGAGAAACAGAAGGAAGGGAGGGAGGGAGGGAGGGAGGGAGGGAAAGAAGAGGAGGGACATGTTAGCTGCAAAAAAACATGTGAAGGTTCTAATTTACAGATTTATTGCTAAAACCTATGCATAGGAATTTTCTCAGACTGACAGTTCCCACCTGGACAGAGCTAGATAAGGGTCAATAGCATTCATGGGGAGGGGGCATTGGACTTTGTTCTTTTGTGGCTGCATAACAATTCTAAACTGATGCTTTGTTTAACTCCTCTTGGTTCTGCCAATCTCTCTCCTATATCAGGAAAGGAAGCAAGTAAAGAATGGGAAGCAAGGAAGGGAAGGGAAGGGAAGGGAAGGGAAGGGAAGGGAGGAAGAACAAGTTTTGATGCTCTCTGCTGGTTTCCTGGAAGCAAAGTCAATGAGAAAGTCAACAGGAAGTTGGAAGTCACTCCTACTCCCAATGCTTTTTGGCCCAAAATGAGTCATTCGGTTTCTCTGTTCAGATAAGGAAATATCTCTGAAACAATGATCCAGTGGGTCACGAGTTGTCTAGTTAATTCTAAATCCAGATTTTGATTACTTTTGATTTCTGGGTTGTTTCTGCTCATACATCCTTATTCGGAATAACCTAATATTTGAATATTCAAATGTGGCCAATAAGTTCACATTGATCTTTTTGTCTATGAAGAACTGGCCTGGTTGAGTTAATAGAGCACATATCTGGAAATACTTCCTATCTGAGTATAGAAGATTCACATCTGAAATTACACAGACCATCAGTCCATAGTAATAATGAATAGTAATAACAAATAATAATAATCAGCAATCAATTGATGATATGAAAAAGTCATTTTTTATTTTTTAAATGAAAAGAAGCTGATTTTTTTCACAACTGGAGAGAAAACCAGTGGAAAAGGGCATATGATTGATAGTACGGCTGGCTTGAGTGTCATCATGAACTTGAAAATTACTCTGGATTGATAGAAAAGCTGTGGCCACTTCTGCCAGCTCAAAGTCTGCTCCTGTACCATATCAAAAGCCCTACTCAAAAAATGAGTGGGAATTTTAAGAAAACAAGAGACTATTTTGCGCTTAAAACCTCAAATACTTCATTTTTTTAAAAAACCACTAAATATTGGTCCCATCTGAAGTCTTCAATAGAGAGAAACTGTATTTTAATAGCATATATATAAAATATTATACAGTAATTATTTAATTTTTTATTTTTTGTTTTGTCAGAGCTCCTTTAATAGCCAACTAACAGAGAAAGTTGCACAGATGAAATGTTTTTCTGGCATGAAAATGACATAAGAATGACAGCTATTGCTCAACTTATAACCCTAACTGAGTCTGCAATTATGGTCATAAATCATGATAGTTGTTAAACAAGTCATCATATCACCATACCTGATTTTATGGCCTTTTTTGCAGTAGTCTTTAAGCAAAGCTGGTGGTCATAAAGCAAATATGCTGGTTGTTAAGATAAGTCATTGTTTGCTATTGGTGTTTTCTGCTGGAAAGCAGAAGTAAAAGTCGCTTTCTGGCAAAAATGTTGTAAATTGTCATATGACTATGTGATCTGCAAATGGCTGTAATTATGGGACTGTTTTCAAGCACTTGAAATGTGGACAGATGACCACAGGGGGGGGGTCAGAACTTCAAATCCAGATCATAATAGCAATAGCACTTAAACTTATATACCACTTCACAGTGCTTTACAACCCCTCTCTAAGTGGTTTACAGAATCAGCATATTGTCCCCAACAATCTGGGTCCTCATTTTATCAACCTTGGAAGGTTGGAAGGCTGAGTCAATCTTGAACTGGTCAGGGCTGAACTGCCAGCAGTCAGCCAAATTAGCCTGCAATACTGCACTCTAACCACTGCGCCAAAATGGCTCTTTTAAGTTCCTTTTGGGGGGTCTGTCATAATTTCAAATAATTATAAGTTGAGGACTACTTAATGTCTGTTTCTAATTAAACCATTAAAAGTACAGGAATTCTTGCAGAAAAGTAAAATGTTGATATCTAAAATGCATCTTTTTGCTTTAAATAACATCAGGAGGTAAAAAACAAAAAAAATTCTCCTGGATATAAATTCCTCCTGGATATAACAACAGGAATCCTGTAGTCAGAATTCAAGGATGCGACCAAACATATAAAGAGGGAAATGTTGGGCCAGACAGAAGTTTACCCAAGAAAGTATTATGTTTGCATAATATCAGTGAGAAAATCCTCAAGCAGAGCATGCGCCTAATGATAGCTTACCACTCATGTTTTAAAAGGCACATTATATCTGATATCACACATATATAGGTATTATCACTAATTGCCATTGGCAAGCTCATCCTTCAAGGAAAAAAAAATACTTTTGATAAATTTGTTATTTATCTCCAAAGTTAAAATTCAAAATTGGGAAAGGAAAAAAAGAAAAAGGAAGGAAAAACAAACATCAAATGCTGGCAATAAAAATAAAAAAGTGTACAAAAAAATAACAAACGACAAAATATATCAGAGTGGATAATTTATGTTTAATGTTAGTCTTAATGATATATTTGTCATAAGAAAAAATATTTCAAACAATGAAGACATTGAAAAGTGCATTTGCTGCACTGTGTTCAATCTTTCAGTCTCACAGCTGAGGCAGTTTGCAAATATTGTAACTTAATCACTCAATGAAAGAGAAAGAAACCCAATCTTACTTTGTGTAACGTTCACATCCCAAGGTGCACCCTATTGAACATATTATATCCCAATTACATCCCAATTTTGTTGCTAATAAGCAATTACATAGAGGTGTAAAATACATCATCCAACATATCAGGGAGGCATGAAGGTGGGAAAGCTGTCCCTGTGTCATGGTAGGATTCACTTCATCTCATGCTCTGCAGTTCACCTTCTGCTTTCCTGGCAGTATAAAACACATCCAGAAGTTCTCCAGTGCTTAAGCAAGTTAAAGAACTACATGAAGCCCGATTTAATTGGATGGAAATTATAAAGAAAAAAACATGAGGAAGACCTAGATATTATTACCAGAGACATATTAAAAAAAAAGGAAAAAGGGTGGAGACACATATAGACCTGAAAAGGCCTGTACAAGAAAACTATAGAGAGTTGTTGAAGACCAATCACATGCAAGAAACATAAATTCCTTAAATTCCTACTGTTCCTTTAAACTGAGAAATGCTATGTGCTTAGAAAAGGGAAGCACTAGTACCAACAAGCTGTTCACTATTTCTGAGCCAAACATTTATGTGCATTAATCACAAATTACATTCATAACAGCTACTTAGACGCACAAGTTTCAAAATACATATAGAATTTTTATGTGTAAAATTAAGAAAAATAATTGCATATTCAAAAGACAATTGGAATATTGATTTTTAAAAACCCTTCATGTTCACCTTTGAAATGCATGAAAATCTGTGTTTCTGTGTTGTACTATTAATTAAACATTTAATTACTGTTCATAAATTACTTAATTTATAGTCTATAAAAAATATACTTCACAGCTATTATGTAAGATAGGATCACCTTCATCAACATTTACCCTAGACATAATTGGCACAAGGAGGTGTTGGAGAAAAAATATATGAAATGTTATAAATCCCACCCATTCTCAGTTTAAGAACATCCGCCTACACACTCCACACACCCAATATCCTGAAATCCACCCTTTTTTTATAAACCGTGTATATTAGATGATGGAAATTCAGGATATGCAACCACAGTAGTCCCCGAGTCATCACTAGAAAGTGTAACACATAGCATTTTTGTAACCTCTACCCACTTGATCATACTTTCCCCCTTATATCCTGTGAGTGGCTCTACCTAATCAAGTCAGCGCTTCCCACAGCTCTTACAGACTGCAACGGCAGCCGCCCTTATCCTGGAAATTACAAGTTCTGGTCTTCTAAACATTCCATTCTTCTCTAATACCAACAATGTTTCCTGCTCCCTTTCCCTTCCAAACATCACATCTTTCAATATCACCCTCCCAGTTCTAAAGGCTTTTGTTTAGCTATTCAGCTCACTGCTTAAGAACTGCATACCCAAATATCTCAAGTAGCACTACACCTTCTAAATTCTGAAATACAGCTACATACAATTCTCTGGACACAGATCACTAAAATCCTCAGTTTATGATTTCTATATTTGAGAATTATTCAAATGAACCCTCCCCACATGACTATTGAATAGGTAAATTTGTAAATATACTCATTACCAAAAGCCCCATTGTAATTCTGAGATACTTGTTTCCCCTTGATCAGACATCTTCTTCCCTCTTTTCATTCTCCTTGCTACTGGGCTACTTAAACACTAAATTACTTGGATATTTTTTAAAAAATAACACACACACACAGACACATATATATCAAAATAATTCAGTTGTGGTTATCAGGATATTTTTAAAGGATTATTAATACAAAAGACAACTCCTTTGCTTGAGTTTCATCATGTAACTAACATTTAGCTATACGCTATTCATAAATTTTAAATCCCTATTCTGCAAATATCTTGAATTAGAGATTTATGCCTCCATGTCTTTTCATTTGAAATATAAAGTATGAGGCTATTCTAAATGCTCAGTGAGCATAAGCACTTAACAGATCCTGGAATAACTTTATATTCCCTAATTTGCTTGCTTTATAGTGTAGAAATAATTTCATTAAATTAGTAAGATTTCTTGCATTGCAATTAAGTATTTCTTGAGTTTGATTCCTGGTGACTACATAAACATTGTCAAGCAGATTCTTGGCAATCATAACTATGGAAGTTATTTCCATTGTCTTCTTATAGGTTTTGTTCTTTTTTTATATACAGTATGTTTTCCCAATATAGCCTATAGTCTTGTATTCTTGCAATCTTTTCTTGCAATCTCACATCCACATTGACCCTGCTTAAATCAACAGTGAAAAAATAACTAGTTTTATAACACTATTCTATAGCATCATGAAATAGTGTAACATTTTTTCATCCCAAAGTTTGAAATATGCAAGGGTTAATATTACAACTGGTTATTAAATGTGCAAAAAGTTTACACAAAATAAAAATAATTCCCAGAATTAAGGTTCTGCATACTAAATATTTATATTTCACCGGAACACCTACCACTAAATAAACAAGTGACTGTTGCATAAGACCATCCTTGCCCTCAAGGTTATGATGAGGATATAAATGGTAAAGAAGAACAGGAAGGGAAAGAACGAACTGTAGAACCCAAGTTGTAAAGTTTAATGGTTCTTATAAGAGCAAGCTATAATGGAAATGAGTACTCAGGGTGGCCTAAATAATACAGTTGTTTCCAATTACTTCTGTGAGGTGGCTGAGAATTCTGGAAGTTGAAGTCCATGCATCTTAAACTTTCCAAGTTTGAAAATACTAGTACAGAGAACAGAACAGAATAACAGAGTTGGACCTGCGAGGTCTTCTAGCACCAACCCTCTGCTCAAGCAGGAAACTCTATAGTATTTCAGACAAAAAATGGTTGCCCAATCTCTTCATAAAAATCTCTAATGTTGGAGCACCCACAACTTCTGGAGGCAACTTATTCCACTGATTAATTGTTCTGTCAGGAAATTTCTCCCGATTTCTAGGTTGGTTCTCTCTTTGATTAGTTTCCATTCATTGCTTCTTGTCTTGCCTTCTGGTGCTTTGGGAAATATGTTGACCCTCCCTCTTCTTTGTGGCAGCCCCTCAAATACTGGAACACTTCTATTATGTCACCCCTAGTCCTTCTTTTCATTGAACTAGACATACCCAATTCCTGCAACCTTTCTTCATATGTTTTAGCCCAGTTGATACGAAGTGCTGTAAGTGAAAATGACAGTTTCTTTGTAGTTACTATACTACTTTTTCATAAATAGCTGTTGGTTCCAAAATAATGGAAATGATAAAAAAAAACCTGCTTTAAATATTCCCATTCCAAAGAAAGCAACCACAGAAGGATAAGCTAAAAATTCTGGTGTCCAAATGTGAGAAGCAAAATATTACAGGAAATATCTATCCTTGGGAATGTTTTTTTAAAGGAATCTGCCATTAAACCACTTCATTTGTTGCCTGATTTCACTGAAACTTTCTTGCTATAATTCAACCACAATTATATTCTAACTCATTGTATATTTGAGTTCTATTGAAGAAAGAAATAAGAATTTGAAAGAAATAACATTAGAAAGGTGACATTAAGGCAAAAGGGAGAATAAATGGTAGATCATTGTAAAATGTATGTATGTATGTATATGTGAGTATATACACAGATACATACACATATTTTTAATGTTTGAAATTGAAATGCATTGCTTCTTTTGCATTAAAATATAAGGCAATCCCATAAACAGAGAGCAGCTCTACTTGTAATATTTTTTAAATAATTATTTTATTCTATTAAATTCTATTTATTATATTTGTATTCTGCTCATCTTCTAATAACTCTGGGCAGTTCAAAGAAATATAAGAAATGTAAAACAGCAATAAAAAAAGAAACAAGGATGGCAAAATGGAGCAACAATAAGAATATACACTCATCCCTCCAAGAGGCTACATTCACGAGCCAAAGGTCTGGAAAAGAGTTATGTCATAAAGGCCCTACAGAAATGCCAATAGGGTGGGCGCCATCACATCTGTGGGGGAACCTCATTCAGAGGACAGGCTCTGTGACAGAAAAAGCATGCTAATAGATGGCATTAAGAAGCCTGCCAGATCAAAGCGGCTGGGTAGATACTAGGACAAATAGATAGCCCCTCAAATAGCTGGGTCCTGTACCGTGTAGGGCTCTTTATATGTAACAGTCAGCACCTTCAATCACACCCAGAACCAAACTGGCAACTTGTGCAGTTCATGAAGAACAGCTGTTACGTAGGCACACTCAGCCATGCCCATCACGGCCTTCACTACCACATTCTGGACCAGTTGAAATTTCTGGGTAGTCTTTAAGCGCAGCCCCATTTTGGCTCTAAAAACTAGGCAGATGGACGAACAGACAGACAGACAGGAATGCTGCATTGCAAAATACTTGCAAATTGTACGCTAGCAATTCAAACACTGCTTTAATAGCTTGTAGAAGCAAAATAAGACCTAATCAAAACTCATTTTACTTTTACTGTCATAATTTTTAGAGTACAGCCTATCTTCCACTAGATGGCACTCCGTGTAATAAAGCTAATTTATTTTATTTTGTACAAGCCCTTCTTGCAAAGTCTATTTAAAACATCAGATTACATGAAAGAATTAAACAAAATCTATACAAATATTTCTGGATGTATATACAGTAATTTAACAATTTTAATACATGGATTTATGTATTTTATTTGACTAATCAGATATGCTGCACAGAATAGAAAGCATTTTGATGCTTAAGCATAGGCTGCATTCACAAAAAGGAACATAATATAAATGAGACAATCATCTCATACTCCACCAGCAGTATCTAAAAACATTTCCTAATAATAAATCTTGCTCAGATTTATTATATGGTATATAATATAGGCAATCACAAAACATGATATAAACTAACAACTAACTAGTGAATTAATGTTATTATCTATGTGATCACCATCAAGAGTTGACACTGACTTGATAGCACATAATCATTTGGTGAATTATTTTAAAACAGTGACAGGACATACTTATGTGCTATCTTATGAAGATCACTCACAAAATTTAAAAATAAGTCATGAAGCAAATTAAAAATTGTAGATTACACATAAAAAATTAAACAATTCAATCAAAATCATACAATGTAGACAAATAGCTCTTTTCAAGCATCAGTCTCAAGCCTTCTTAAATATATGAAACAAATCTACATTTCTTAAAGAAACTGAAAAGTGACTACTTATATTTATGTATATTTGTGTGGGTTTTTAAGATAAAAGGTAAAGTCTCCTTTGAACTCAATTTCTGGTGATTTCATGGACACCAACCACCAAAATGAAATGACTATAAACATTATAATAGCCCCTTATTTTCATCATTACATTTTCCCTTCCCCTCTATTTCTAGCTCAACTCAAATGCATAAACATGATTTGTCTTGTTTATACTTGAATTATAGCTAAATGAATATCCACAGGATGAGTCCATCTGTCAGGAATTCCCCTGTAAGAAAAAAAGGAGACTTCCCTCGTTTGATAAAAGACTTACCTTCCTTTCCTGCATAAAATCAACTAACTGAACTTTACTTGACCCCAAACATGTGTTCTGATCTCAAATTTATAACAATTTACCCCAAGTCTACACTAACATTTTCAAACCTGGGCTCTGAGATAGCAACACCTGGTAAATTTGATGTAAGCAAAATGACTTACATACTTTTATGTTTATGACACCGGTTTCCTTCTTTGCTTCCTTATATTCCTTGCAAATGAAAATGAAAGATATGCTACAGGAAATAAGAATGAAAAATGTGCAGGATCACATATGGCTGAAATCTTTTAAAATAATACAAAGCCCCTCTTTGGGGGGGGGGGTGTTAGTCTTTATCATCTGTATGTCTTGCATTCATAACGCCTTTTCCACATACCATAGAGGGGAAAAATTAAGCACACCTTCCTCCTTTCAGTCCAAAACCTTTTCTATAGTTCTCAAGTTTTGGATTTATTGTATTATCTACTGTAGTGCAAAAAAAAGCATCTGGGAAATTCTGGGAGTTGAATCTTAAAGTTGCTAGGGTTGAGAAACCTTAAATGAGAAACCACATCTAAAAACTGCTAAGGTTGAAAAGTACTGATCTAAGGGAATCAATTTTTCTGCTAAGTTTGTCTATAGGCAAAACATTTGACACAATCAACAGGTCTATACAGATAATTTACAGAACACTACAACTAACAAAGCATTACAAAAAATTAAAAATGACTAAAACCATATATATGACAATTTATATCTACTCTTTCAAATACACTGAATGTAAAAAGTAGGTAACAGCTGTCACAGTGAGCATAGTTTCCAATGTTATACTGGTGTTCATGGATTGACTGCTAGACTTTAGTAAGGAAACCCATTAACTAGGACAGGGGTAGGCAACCTTGGCTCTTTTATGACTCGTGGACTTCAACTCCCAGAATTCCTGAGCCAGCATGGGAGTTGAAGTCCACGAGTCATAAAAGAGCCAAGGTTGCCTACCCCTGAACTAGGAGAATGTTTTCTCTCTGTGTTCCATATTTATTTAGTTCTAGCATCTCTCACCTGAAGACCACAGCCCCACTCAGAGCTGGTCTATTATTTGAAACCACTACAACAACATTACAAAACTACAATAAATCCTGCGAGAAATGGTCAACTTGAAATGGATCCCATGTTTTGCTCGAAACTGCTGCCAATGTAAAATGTTCAGTTGAACTTCCTCAAGACAGAGATGTGCATTGGACTTTATTACTTCATAAGGCACCATATACATTGTTGAGAAAGTATCTGAACAAAATCATGTCACAAAAAATATCCACTTTTAAAAGTATCTTAATCACATTTAATGAATCCAATCAGTAGGTAATAGAAACAAAATACCATGGCAATTGCATGCTATTGTGGGTGTTATCAACTAAAATTAATATCTAGATAATCACAGCATCTAAGATTTTATCTTTGCCTTAAGAAACAAATTGCTTAATAAAAAAAATGTAAAGAAGAAAATGTGTTAAGGATCTTGCAGAACACCTGTGTGAGTCAAACATGTTCATTTGATTACCTTTTCAAGACCTATAGTTCCATTGGTTCTTATATCTGACTGAAGAAAATTTAATTCACATAACTCAGTCACATCTATCTTTCCATTTACCTTCTTCTCTTTAAGATAAGAAAATATACTTAGTATATAATAGCCTCTAATTAACACTTAAAGCTGTATTGCCTCCACTATCTGGGAGTCACTGATAAGACAAATTTCCAAAGAATAATGCTAACACCTTTTAAAACTGTCCAGCCTACTTTCAAAGCTGTCCAAGTCAATAGCCATCATGACATTTTCTGATTTGATTACATCATTTGGCTATAAACATTAGATGATGAGCTACAGAAATAAATATATCTTTCTACTTGCCCTCAGTGTCTCAGTATTCAACTTAATTATATTTTCCTACATTTTAACATAAGAGGGATGGTTCAGTCTTTTTCTACTATGTATAATTCTACACAGTTCAATTAATAATAATCTATCATTATGGGAAAGATTATATTGTCATTTCCTGTATCAGCTTCTATTGCCCTGTCAATATAAACTTTTCAGTTCAACTTCATCAAGATAGAAACATGTCTTTCATTTTATTATTTAAAAGGCACCATGCACATTGTTGACACAGAAGTCTGTGTTTCAAAATTGCACTGCTGCAATACTGTAATAATAATACTAATAATAATTCAAACAGACAAGCACCTGTCACAGACCTAACAACTGAGGGTATTCGTAACATGGAAAATGATTTGGCGTTGCTGGATAATTGGTCAAAAACTGCAGTTCAATGTTTCTAAATGTCAGATCATGCACTGAGGGAGAAAGAATCCTCTAGCAGGGTACAGTTTTGGAGGTAGATAGAACAATAGGAGAAAAAGATTTAGGTGCACTCATAGCAGATGACTGCAAAATGAGCAAAAAGTGTGACCAGGCAGCTATGAAGGCAAACAAAATTCTGGGATGCATCACTAGAGGGAACACCAGCAGGAAAAAGAGATCTTAATCTTGCTGTATAGGATTTTAATCAGGTCCCATTTGGACTACTATGTCCAGTTCTGGAGACCTCACTTAAAAAAAGATAAGACTGAGCGAGTTCGGACTTTGCAGAAAAAAGGTGCAAAGTCTGAAGGACAAAACATGAGGAGAGATTGGAGGAACTGAATATGTACAGCCTGGAGGACAGAAGAGAAAGGACTGAAACCTTTAAATATATTAAGGATGTGAATAAGGTTGTAGAAGGCAGTATTTTCAATATTAAGCAAAACTCAAGAACACAGGGGCATAACTTCAAACTGACAGGAGGGAAGTTCAAAAGAAATGTTAGAAAATATTACTTAGAGCCAGTGGAGGTATTGGTTCAATCATCAGTAACTGAATTTAAACATGGTTGGGATAAACACATGTCCATCATGCAACAAAAATTAAAAAATAATTAAAAATAATAAATAAATAAATAAATAAGAAAACAAAAAACAAAAAACCTCCAGACTTGATGGACCATTAGGTCTTTTTCTGTCTTCAGTTTTCTATGTTTCTGTAACTGTTGATCAAAACAGTCTGGATAATGGAGGTGGCATTACCTAGAGACAGCAGAGTAGAAGAGAAAGAACTGGAGAAGATAACAAAAATCAAAGACCTGCAAATAGAAATAGAACAACTGTGGCAAAAAAAAGCAAAGATGGTACCAGTGGTAATAGGCGCCTTGGGTACAATCCCAAAACACACATCCCACTTGAACACCATCAGTCAACTGCAAAAGGCAGCTTTACTTGGAACAATTTACATCCTGCGATGATACCTTTAGGATCATTAAACATCCCCGTCTGCCTAACCTAGGTCCTTGGGAAGGACTCAATAGGTGGATAAAAATGCCAAATCCAGTCTAAACATCTGGCTGACTTTGCTACAAGCAACAACAATAGAATTATATGCAAGCAACAATGTACTTCAGCAAGAAATATCACTTTGTATGTATATCTTCACACTTGGTATGATAAAACAAAAATAAACTAAGATACAGTCACATACATACAAACACACACACACACACACTTCCTTCCCATCACCTGCCTTCATACCTAGTATGATAAAACAAAAACAGACTAGAAAACATATAAACATACACATTCTTCCTTCCCACCACCTGCCTGTTTCCCCTGTATTTTCCATATACTTTTTAAATGAGAAAAATTAGGAAGGAACGAATAGCTCTCTTACAAGTTTTGCATTAATATGAAGACTCAGACCAAGGGATTCACATTAAAGGAATTGGAATAAGTCAAAAGACATGAAGATCTTCCTGCTGGTCTGAGTTCCTCAAAAATGAAGGTTTTTCCATAAGACTGCAGGCTTGCCTTGAGTGGAGGTACCTTATTCTGAAACTGTTTGGTTAGCTGTATGCTGACATGAGGTTAGAAAAGGTGGGGTTGGACTAGATTATCTCTGAAGTACTTTCCAAATGATTCTACTAATAGCTAACATTGGATAGTTTTATCCTCAACAAATGTAAATGAGTACCAAAACAAACCACACATTTTTCTGAAATAAGTGACAGTTTGGGCTTGGATTTTTAAATTTTACTTTAGCATATAGTGCTCTCATTTTTCAACTCATATTTCAGTTGTTGGAAATTCCCTTAAAACATGAGGTTTTGACATTCTTGCAAAATGAGAGTTTTTATGACAAATAATATAGGCATTCAACACCACCCATGAAAACCTTAGACCTCTATTTAGAAAATGACATTTCCCAATAAATAATCTACAAAGAAGACAAATAGAATGTAAGAAAGAGGAAAGAACCACAACTAGTTTTCTAGTTACACACTGCAAGTAGAATACACAGTACCTTTTACACAGTTATCACTTGGCAGATTTTTCAAAAAAGAATCAACAGATGCCAAGTCTTTCACACAAAACACGCTAAAGGAACATAATTTCACTCTTACCTGGGTTTAAGCATTTAAAAAATTATCCTTATCTGAATTATATCAGTTGATCACCTGACTGGAGTTTGAGGGAGGGAAGTCAGCTGACCATCTTTCATGCTGCCTTGAGCTTACTCCATCGTACTTTCGTCATGTGAGTCAGTACAGAACCAGCTGTCATTGCTTCAAGAAGAAGGGGGGAAGAAAAGGAAAGTGGGCCCCTCTGTTGTTCCCACCCTCTTCCTCCTTCTCCTTCCCTCTTTCTCGTACTCCGCCCCACCTTCTTTTTACTAACCATCCTTTTCATTAGTTTTCTACCGGGGGGGGGGGGGGTTGTCTCCCAAAGGGAAACAAAATTCCACAACGTGCAAGCATTTCCCCTACATCTTCAGGTTTCTCAACCTCCACCGCTCCCCCTGCCTGCCCTCCCGCCCAGGAAATCAGAGAAAAGGCATCACATTCCACAACTCTCAGTCAGCCCTGGCAAGCTATGAGGCATTTTCAGTCACACAGTACAAAATGCATTAGTCAGAGCCTGAAAGACCACACACTTTGTACCACTACCATGCAGTCAGAGTGGTCTGAGCTAAACTATAGGGGGAGAAAGAATTGGCTTTACCTAGCCAGGTACATTTTCTTGTTTAAGGAAAAACAAACCACACAGCAGGAGAAAAAAGATAGCTGGAGTTTGCTGTAAACATCTACTCAATGTTGGGAAGGCTCAGCCTCTCTATTCTTAAGGCACGTTCTTGAACAACAATCTCCCCCTTAAAGAGAATGTATTGTTCCAAAGACTGCAAGGCATTATCTAACTCAGAACTATCTCACTCATTTTTTTTTCCTTAGGAAGCCCCTAAAATAAATGTGGAAGCAATGATTCAGTTTGTCCCAAATTACTTATTTTCACCAGAATTCTTTCTCTTCTTGCTTTCTGTATAAAAATAAAACAAAACTTAAAAAAAATATTTTAAAAAGTTGTATAAAGTTTTCTGAGATTTATTTCTTTGGCTGCTTCTCTCAGACATTCTCCTCCCTCCCCACCATGTAGAAACTCTAATCAGAAGAGAGGCTTCAGCATAGAAAAGAAAAAGGAAAGGCAACATTCCTAATCCAAATGATCTAATCGTTCATCCATCTGCTCTCTGCTTTGCCCCCTCCTCTCCGTTTCCCTTATCTGTTGCCTGAAGGCAATTTTGCACTCACTATGCATACCAGTTGGGGAGCAAATAAAATGCCACTCTGAGAATCATTTAAAAAAAACAAAAAAAACCTCCACATATAGAGGTACAGCTGCAGAAATTCACACTGCACAGAGTCTGTTCCTTAGTGACATGGGATTATAAGAAATACAATAAACAACAACAAAATGAATGAGAGGGAAGTACCTTGAGCCCCATACACTAGATTTCTTTCTCTCTTTTTTTTCTAAGAAAGTATTGTATTTAAGGCTCATAATCTGGTATCACAACCACAAGGTAACTTTTGGATTCTTAGAACAGAGATGGTTTTCAGCAAGCAGACCTTTTCAAAGTGATTTTAATAATGCTAAGTTGAAGATGAATTTGGGAGCTGGGAAGATTTTTATTCTCTAGCAATTGCTACAATCCAGAATTCTTTATAGGATTTTAAAAGCAAGTGATTGTATCTTTTCAGTATAATAGCAAAGTAAAGATTTTTTGCAAAGGCATTTCTAGACCTGAACCATGGTAAGCATTATAATAAAGACAGCCCAATGAATAATTCATGAATTGAGTACCCTAGTATTCAAAAGCAACAGATAGAATTGATTTTTTAAATAATAATAATAATAATAATAATGTAATTCCGCCTGATTTTTAGAAATTAGACACTTTAAAAATTGAAGGACCTATTTCATGTATGAGGATCTAGTAGTGGAATTTTACAGTAAGGCTTGCTCTCTTTTTTTGCTACTTAAGTTATGCATTTTAAATTATATTTCTAAAAGGAAAAATACATTTATTTATGAAATAGCACTAAACATATGCATTACCACTGTGTGCATTTTAAAGCAGATTTTCCAAAATGATAATGTTTGGGTAGAAGAAGATTGAATCATTTTAAATTAAGAAGTTAAAAGCCTGTCAGATTCTTTATATAGAAACCCAGACAAGAGTTTAATATCCACATATAATTATCATATTTTAGACACCTTGTTTATTTGTTTATTTGTCTAATTTATATAGCTGACCATCCTACAGAACAAATGACTCTCTGCAAAGGCTTTGCTGGCTGGAGAAGTTTATAATACTGGGAAAACAGAAAAGTACAAGTAGCAGCAGGTGGATTGATTCAGTTACAACAGCAATGGGTGTGTGCCAGTGAAATAGCTAGAGGTTGAACAGCCTAGGAAAATCAGTCAGTGTGGCTGCTAATAGTCAATACAATGTTGATGGCATATAATCAATCAGTCAATCAAATATCCATATATATCCATTAGAATTCCTTTTTAGGGTGGGCAACATTATGCAAAGAGCAGAAAGGAATTAGGAAGAAACAAAATAAATGCAGGAGATAAAAAGAAGGAAAGGAAATTTAACTAAATCTAATTTATATTAACATCCTCTATACTTCACCATAACTTTGTATTGTTGCAAACCATTCTTGTTTTTACTACTTCTGTATTCAAAACTGCCTTCTGCCTTTAAGTTTTTGGCTCTGTCTTTTAGATGATCTCACCTACTTAATCCAACCACACCTTTTTCAGTCCTTCTTCTCAAACTATAGTGTTCTCAGATATATTCATTTTGTGATTTGATACTTTGTATATGGCGAAAACACTAAATAAATTTCTTTTGTACCAGTTCCTCACTTTGTAGTCCATTCACATTCATTCTTCATTCCTTTATTCTTGACCCAATCTCTTCTTGTTTTAACACACATATTTCTTCAGTAATCAGTTGACACTTCATTCAACTTTTATATTTCTCTAGGTATATGAAAACTTCCATACAACAAAGTGAGCTAAAAAGTGAACTTACGTACAATCCTTTTCACTTCTTTCAACAAATATTTATTTCTGCAAGAGATCACATAATAGCCATCTGTCAGTACCTGCATGTTATAGAATTTCTTTGTCCATTTCCCCATCTTTAGGGAATATTCTATCAAGATATTTGGTCCTGATTTTTTGGCATTTTGAATGAAAACCTGTCTACCTACCTACTTACCTGTATGTCTATCTGGAGAATGTGTAAATTATAGTGCAAATAATGCCATTAACCTTCTTCTGGCATGTCTAGTGTTTCCTAGTTTAAGCCTATTTTAACTCCACAACTGCACAAAGCATTCATAATTCAAGCTTAAGCATTTTATTGTTTGCTTTTCTAAATAAACAAACATAAAACTTACTTTCTTAATTCATATATTTCTCAATGATCTGCTTGCATACTCTTGGTATCTCTATAAAACCAAAATTGTTTCTTCTACAAGCACAATTTTCAGAGTTTCTTTAACAAGGCTTACTGAATAAAGCAGGCATGAAATTACAAGAATTCTGGCACCAGAACTATTTTCCATATAAACTTATGGAAGTAAGATAGATGAGACCCTTGTTCATTTGGTTTTGAACTGGCAAACTGGCAAGTCCTTTCTATGATAATGAAGGAAAGAAACATATTCACACAAGAGTCATACTTTATTTCTTGTAGTTATTCTTCTCTAATTTCTTTCATTTCTTCCTTTTTCTTCCAAATCCATTTTCCAAGATTCACTTTTAGCAATATTAATAAAAAGTCCAGTCAACACCCAGAACTTTCACCAGTTCTCTCAGTCTTTCATTACAATCACAAAGTCACACTTTTAGATTCTCTCCTTTGCCACATGTATGAACAAAACTAAGCTTAAATTCTTTATGTGAAGCAAAAAGGATTTTCCCAAGTAGATAATCATGAAAATACTATTCGCATTCAAACTTTAGTCTTCAAATGGACAAATCATTTATTCCACACTGTCTTGTCTTGTTCTCACCCATCACTGATAATACCTAAAACAAAAACTTTTTCCTCCAAATGTATTCATTCATTCAGAATATTGCACAATTTTTCCATACTTTTATCCCATTTCTATTCATCACTCATTCAATCTTTTCCATTCATTGGAACATGTAACTGTCCTGCTCTCACACACATCCTCACCAATCTAACCCTACAACCTTCAGTTCCATTTAGTGGTTAAGGCACCAACTAGAAACCAGGAGCCTGTGAGTTCTAGTCCCACCTTAGGCATGAAAGCTGGCTGGATGACTTTAGGCCAATCATTCTCTCCCAGCCCAATTCACCTTACAGGGTTATTGTTGTGTGGAAAATAGGAGGAGGAAGGAGTATTATGTGTGTACAAATAAAAAAGGCAGCAAATAAATAAATGAATGAATGAATGAATGAATGAATGAATGAATGAATGAATAGAATAGAATAAAATAGAATAACCAATAGAATAACCATAAGATCAGATCATTTTTGCTCAAATCTATCACAACTTTTCTCTTTCTTTTACTTTCACACAGTGTATGTATCGGTATAGTGCATGTACCGTCTTACTGGTGCAATGTGGTCAACAGTATAATGGCTGGCACAGTAGAAGAGAGATCCTGGTTTACATAGAATACATAAGTATGCTTGAAATAAAACTAGGTGTTTGTTGTGCTTCTGGCATATTGGCCAAAATTGGCAAAATACTGGTCAGTTCTGTGCCTAGTAATAGTTCTTACTACTAGCAGGGAACACTGCAGATGGCATGGGTAAGACTAAGGCTCGTAACTAATCTACACTTTTGCCTCTTATAAAAAAAGGACTTTGTGAAAGCTCTGATTAATGGCAAAGAACAGGGTGGCAAAGAACAGAATTTATGCGACTGTCTAGTTATGATAGTGGCATACAGAAATTGCAGCTTGGAATGTAAGATGTGTAAATGGTGGCACCTTTAAGAAAATCAGCCAAATATTTCTCTTGTAAGGATTTGTGAAAGAAATGAATAATGAGTAATAATATATAGTATTACTCTACTTACAAACTTTCAAGTTTTGCTGATACAGGTAGTCCTCCACCTACAACCACAACTAGGCCCCAAGTCATTGAATGAAGCAGTTGTTAAGAGAGATGCCACACGACTGCTTCACTCAATGACTGCAATCCTGGCTCTCCCAGTTGCAGTTGTTAAGCAACTGTGCAGATCATTAAGTGGACTGCCAGGGATAGAGTCCATGCCTCCTAGGCACACTGTAGCATGAAGAGGGATCACCACACCTGCAAGACCCTGTCCCTGTCCCCATCCCACCAAGGAGAACTGCATTTACTAGCATTTTCATCAAATTTGAGGTCTGTTCCTTCAGCACACTGAGGAGGAATTCTGCCCCTCCTGGGGGGGGGGGTATTTCACCTCCCTGGGCCTTTCAGAATGCTGGCATAGCATTTTCTCCTCTCCTCCTGAAAGCTTGGAAAGCTCATTTTTTTCCTTCCCTCCAGAGCCTTTTAAGCCTTCCAGAGGGGAATGAGAAAACACTGGTAAACACCAATGTTCTGTGCTAGTATTTTGCCCTCCCCTTTCTGAATCTTCCGGGGGAGAAGGGAAAGTGCTAGTGAATGTCAGCATTCTCAAAGGCTCAGAATGCTGGATGTGCTGGAAATTTCCCCCCCTTCCAGAACTTTTTGGAGCCTTCTGGAGGGAAGGGGGAAATGCTAGCAAGTGCCATCAATGATATTTACAAGCATTTTTCCAAATTTGAGGTGCATTCCTTCAATGCATGGGATATTTACCCCTCCCTGAACAGAGGTGAGGGGAAATTCCTCAGTGCACTGAGAGAACGAATCTCAAACCCTATGTTCCCTCCACCGACTTGCTGTGGAAGCCAGCAGAGAAGAGTTCAAATGGTGATCACAATTGGTCAAACAGATTGCCAAGCACCCAAAATGTGGTCATGTGGCACAACCTTTTTCTGAGACCATCCTGACTGCAAGCAGTTGTTGAATGACCAGCCATAGGTTGAGGACCACCTGTAGAAATAAACCTGCCTGCAATCTCAACTTAGAAGGCCTCAAAAGCCTTCAAAAGATTAATTTATAGCACACTGCATACTTATGCTTGTTTGGACCCCATGATTTGAACACTATTTCTTTGTTGTTACAGTATTTTAATATTTGATTTATTTGATTTCTATCCTATCTTTATCTAGATGCTCAAGACAGCACACAAGTGCTCTCTCCTCCTATTTTTCCCCATAGCAAACAACCCTGTGAAACAGATTGGGCTGAAAGAAAAGTGACCGGCATGAAATCACTCTCTAAATTGCTGTGGCTAAAATGGACCAGAACCTACTTCCCCACCACCACCCTTAGTACAACATGTCAACCTCTACACCATACTAGTTGAGTTTTGCTCCTTTCTTTTAATTATCCAAAAATGTGTTCCTCAAATTCTTTGGCTTGAGAAACACCATTTTATTTCAAGACAGCTATTAGGCAATACACAGTAAAAAATATGCAGAATCTTCTTGAAAAAAAATTCTTAACCTTTTAAAATCTCTTTCTCAAAATTCTTCTCTTTCTTTTTAAAAGCAAATTCAGATTCAAAGTAGAGAAGTAGAGAAACATGTGCCCAAATAATCTTTGCCTTCATTCGTAAACAGTCTTCATTATGTGATGGCATCAGGGATAAGCTGCATAGGTTATCTTAGCCAATGACAAAGAACAAATAATGCAGAGGACACTAAGGACAAGTAATAGCATAACCACAATGTAAATATATTTGAGCTAACTGAGCAAATATGTTTTGCATGTAATGCATTTTAACAAACACACAACTAACGAACAAAAAAAAATGCTAATCCATTTTGTTTATTGTAATATGCTGAGAGTAGGAAACATTATTTGCACTATTATTTACACATTCTCTAGCTAGACAGAGAGGAAGGGTAGGTAAACTTTCCTTCAAAATCATGTTTTCCCAGGGTGGAAAATATTAAAACATTTATTATAGAAAGATCTGATAAACTAAATAGGAATGTGCCGTTTCCATCATATGAGCTCAACACATAAAAATTTTATCAGAAAATACTCAAATAAAATCTCAGAAAAAGCACTCAGATGTCTGATGATAGCATATTTGTTTGCCTTACACATCCCAACTCCACTCCATATACTCTGAACAAGAAAACACATGTAAAGTCACTTTAAATGTAATTTGAATTTAGGGATTTAAGTTCAAAATGGTATTTCAGTTAAATCAGTCCATTTTTTTTTCATTCTTCTGTGTGAACCTGAAAAAGGTCCCAGTGTTTTTAAACCAAATACATTTTTTAGGGTTGTCCAGGAACAGATAGAAGAAAGATATTGCATTCCCACCAATATTACTAATTACATGAATAACTGTATATCTATATACTACTAAAACTCTATTGTTTGTCTGTTTAACCTTAAATTGGGCAAAACAGTGCATCATGGGGCAACAAATTTTGAAGAAAGGTATTTCAAATGAGCTAACTTATAGAATACATCCAAAATGTGGGAGCTGTGACTCCCATGAAATTGAAATTTGGCAAATTTTATAAAACATTTTTTGACATAAAATTATCATAAAGCACTTTATGACACAATACAAAATTTTTCAAAAATCATTTATGAAAGAGCATTATATTTCAAACTAATCAGTATTTACTTTATTGTAACAATCTGAGAGACAATTCAGGATTGGTTATTATATTAATATATTTCAGTTTAGTATTTGTGTTCCTTAATTAAATACTACGTATTCACAAGTATTTGACCTTATGTATGCCTTTAAAAAGCTGAGAACTGTAATAGCCAAACTATGAACCATATAATGGCGCCCCATTGTTCTGCTGATCAATAAACAGAAGTTCCATTTATTCAAATATAATTTACTTCCAAATATATTGGAATTTTTGGAAAACATTTAGGCTTTCTTGTGCATCCCTTGAAGTGCTCATCTACCATTTTAAGAGAGGAGAGATTTAATTTCATGGCTGTATTTAGAAAAGATGCTGTTTTATAGTACTTTTACTGCAATTATTGCATCTCAATATGACATCATAATCTTAAGCTGTACTAAGGTTAAGGTCATCATACTTGTCACTGAGAAGGATTAGCATAAACGTTCTGCTGCATCAGACCAATCATCCCTGTAGTCCAGCACTCTGTGCCACATGAAGTGGCCAATCGGATGATTTAAGTGACTTCACAAACATGGGCAAAAGGGCAATAGCCATCTTCTACCATTGTTTCCTAAAAGTGAACAATCAGGGCAGTCAGTCTAAACAAGAAGGGCAACTAGATGATCTTTCAGGCTGGAAAAAGCATCCCATATAAGCAAAAGCACAGTATGTTCAGGACATTTTTTCCAGAAAATTAAGAAGCCTATAGTTTTGTGATATTTTCAATTGGAGCTGATCTGAATAGATTAGCCAAGATACCTGTTCATGAAGAATTTCACCTGGAAGGAAAATATTCACATACCCTCATATTTACAAAGACTTCCTGCTGTAAAGAAAGTGCAAATAGGAGAAGAATTGCTCACTGTTCCTTATATTTTTGACTTAAAGAATCTTTTAGTACGTTTTAAGAATAAAATAAATATTGTAATGTAGAAGCTGCCATGAGCTGCAGCTCACTTAAGAGTCATAGAGTGGCTTAACTGCTGCTGAATTTCAAGAAAAATGAGATGGGAGAAGGAATAGGGGAAACTGGTAACCTACGCAGAGAAAGGTTCCATGGAGAACACATTATAGATATTTTGTGTTAAAAACTCATTGTGTTTATACTGATGTAAGTTCAGCTGTCTCACACTCATGCTGGTGTATCCTCTTTGATCCAAAACCATTATTTTGAGGTCTGAAATGGAATATCCTGGGAGGTTCCATTTCAGTCTGCTGAGATCCTGCAGTTGCTTTGTTTTTGTTTTAAGGTGTGATGTCGTATTTGTGTTCATTAATTCCTTTGCAGAACATCTGGCTTGTTTGTCCTATGTAGAATCCAGATGGGCATACCTGGCAGATGACAACATATATCATGTTAAAGGATGAACATGTGAAATGGCCTCTAGCCTTATGTTCAGAGTTACAGGGGCCTATGATGGTGCTGATAGTATAAATTTGGGGGTAACGTATACATCTGAGTTGTTGCAGTGTGTGTTTTCATGTTAGCATGTTTCTGTTATTTCTTGCTGCTTCTGAAAATATGATTCAGGACTGTATGCTAATATGGACCTGCCAGCAAATGTTTGAGAAAGTGCAGTGTCGAAAAGGATTGCAGCTTATAATAATGTGTTTTAGTGGTTTGACATGTGAGCTCTAGATGTGGTCTGGCTTTTAAACAGGTCCTCCCTGGGAATTGTATTGATTTGATTTTACTGGTTGAGTAGTTAGAAGAGTGGGCTTCCCCTCAATGAGAACAAAAGAATGCCTTGTTTTCTTCCATCAGCTGAACACCTCTGTCTAGTGGGTTAAAACAAATGAGAATATAGCTATAGACAATGAGTGTGGAGGTATGTTCTGGACAGAAGCTGGTATGTATGTTTGTATGACAATCAGTAGAGTTTTTAAGTAATATGGTGATTATTCCCCATTATGTAGTTTTACCATGATATCAAGGAAGTAAACTTGTTCTGTAGGTAACTCGAGGCTTAGGTTGATGGTGGGATGGAAGTTTTTGAAGTCTTCATGGCATTTGATGAGTTCTTTTTCAGAGAGCCAAATAATCAATATGTTAATAATGAATCTCAAGTAAAGGAAGGGTTTCACGGAGCAAGAGTTAAGAAAATATGGTTCAGAATCAGTGGTGAATGAAGATGTTAGCATATTTTGAAACCATATGTATGCCCATAGCTGTGCCACTGATTCACAGACATATGTTATTGTCTAAGATAGAGGTTATGGATGAATACAGTTACCACACCAAATGTGGCAGCATGCCAAATATAGTGGCAAGGCATGATGTGTTGACATCCATTATGATTTCCTGATGGCTTGAAATCAAGGTTTGGGAGGTGATATTGGTGTATAGTGCCTCAACATTCAAGGTGGATAAATAGTATTGTCAGTGGGCCCTTCCAAATAGATTCCAGTTTCTTAGGAACTCTGTGGTGCCTCTTTCCAGAGTCATTTTACAATGGATCTGAACCTATTGTGCAGGAGCCTTTAGTAGTATTTTAAAAACAGGCAGATATTGACTATATGCATATAGTCAATTTGAATGAACATGACCAACGACACAGGAATGCTCCTAGGTGCAGTAAGTACCCTAAAAGTTTCAAAGGAATATATAAATGATTTAACTTGCAGAATGATCTGAAAATACTGAAACTATTTCTGATAAGTTATTTCAAGTCCTACAGTTACAGAGAAGTCATTAAAACATTCACTAGTTCAAAGTAACACTTTCAATCTTACAAGATTTCTTCTTTCCTTTTCCTTTCTATTCTACACTCCCTGGTGATGTTCTTATAGATAGAACTTGCCTAGAAAAATTCAATATTGATTTTGGGCTTATACAAAAGTATGCTAAAATCATGCAGCAATTTAGAATCTCCCATTTCACTTTGGCTTGCTTTAGAAAAAAGTAGTTTGATTGACTTAGGAGTACTTTAAATTCATCCTCCAAAGCAAAGTTCTTCCAAACTTTATACTCATGATATAGACAGCAAAGTATAACATTTCCTGTGTAGTGCTGCCTTTAATCTTCACTGGTTTATACAAAACTCACCAGTATGCAAATTTCAATGAGCCTCCCCTTCACAGGAAAGTGTTTTGTAATCATAGCAATATTTCCTTACCTAACATAATTTCCCACTGATTTGATTGTATCTAACAACCACAACTTTCCTTGTTTTAAACTGCCAGAATCTTCAAACTTTTCTCAGAAACTTTCTAACAAAAAATTTGTTGCCTATAAATATATTATGCTTAGCTATTTACTTTCAAATAATTGGCCTGAAAGGAAGATTAACAGCCCCCCCAATGCACACACAAATAATTCCCTTTAATATGAAGTGGTGGTCTTTGTCGGGTGTAAAATAATGAAAGCCGATGTCTTTTTTCTATTTAATCTTCTGAGAAAATGGGATTATCTAAGATTCAAAGTTTCCTTTTCATGTATAAGCAACTATACCTAGAATAAAGTAGAAATTTATTCACTCTATGCCCTTTTTAAAAAGACATATAAAAAATAACATAATTGTCCGATCTTTTAGCGTCTGCTTTCTATTTATTTATATCTTCCTTTAAAAAAATATCTAAAGTACAGCTCTTTTACATGGGAATCACACCTGGAAAGATAAATTCATCTGAATTCAAATTCTGAATACTATACTAAATTAGTATAGATTAGGTTGATGTTTAGATTTAGTGGTTGCATCTCCACTCTTGGGTTTCCAGGATTGCCAAAGATGCCATAGGGAAGAAATCACCTGTTTCCTCTCCTTTTCATTTACTATGCTCACTCTCTTCTCTGACCTGCTCCTCTTTCTCATTATAATCCAGTGGCACACTGATTTTTTTACAAAATTTTTTTAGATAATATTCTGGGTATGCTCCAGAAAGAAGAATGCCTCTATGCCAGGCATCTTGATTTCTCGGAGAATCAGCACTACAGACCCTGAGAAAATCAAAATGCCATTTAAAAATGTACCTTCTTTCTCCAAGGCACCCAAAATATTCTCTAAGGTATAAAAAAAGAAAAAGATGGGAAATTGTTCTATGTTTACTATGCACTAGTTGAAGGAGGAGGAGAAAAAGAATGAGGGTGTGTGGGAAAGACCTATACAAATAGCAACTTTATAAGAAAGCTCTCCAAGGTGCGGGTAGCTCTAATATGGCTAAAAGGAACTGGAAAATGGCCACACCAGATCTTAGGAATTCAAGTTTACTCTAAGTCAAGAAGATAAATAGCAATAGCACTTAGACTTACGTAGTGCTTCATTGTGCTTTACAGCCCTCTCTAAGCAGTTTACAGAGTCAGCATATGGCCCCCACAATCTGGGTCCTCATTTTACTGACCTTGATAGGATGGAAGGCTGAGTCAACTTTGAGCCGGTCAGGATCGAACTGCTGGCAGTGAGCTAAGTTAGCCTGCAATACTGGATTCTAACCACTGTGCCACCACAGCTCTTATGTAACTTATTTCTTTCATTCTCTTATGCATTAAAAATATTTCTATTGGCAAATACGTCTTTGCTACAAGGTGCAACAACTGTCCATCTTCCACATGTACTTGTTTTACAGTCTTTAATGTAATTACTTTTTCTTTTCACATATTCATTAACTGTTTACTGAAAAAAGATGTACTTTTTAATAGAAAAAAAACACTGATGCAAACTTCATTCAAGTTTCAATAGGTCATAATAATGTACATCTGTAGGTCACAGTAAATAATAACTTGCTTGTGAACTACAGATACAGACAGATTTCTGCGAATAGAAATCAATTTCCTGGAAAGTTCTTTATAATCAAACTGCAGCAATTTCCACTGCAGCTGCCATGGTACAATACTGCACACATATAATTTCCTGCTAATTTTTAAGATGTTCTTGTTAATACCAAACTTTCTTGTGGGATGAGGGATATACTGTTATATAATGGCAATTAGATAAACATAGCTAAACTATAAAATTGAAATAGAGGACATGCTTATATTTCTATTAGATGTGGAATTACTGTCCATTCACTTTTTCTAGAAGTTTCTTCTTCACAACGCATTGTTTTGCAGATTTCAGATAGCAATGAAAGATATGTGTGAGCCATTCCTCCTCCATCCTTGCCCATTTTTTCTATGCTAGTATTTAGCATTGAAAAAAAATTGGAAAATCCACTGAGAATCCCAAATTCAGAGTTGGAAGAAAGCTTGTGGACTGTTTAATCCAGTTCTCTGTTCAGTATAGAAACATTACCCACAACAAATTGTTATCCAATTTCTGCTCAAAAATCTCCACTGAGGAATAACCTATCCTTATAAATAATTTGCTGTTACAATCAAGAATGTAATATGCTAATATTCCATTCTAACAAAACTTTAGCTTTCTTTTCTTACATTCTGCTTTTTCTGTTAGGAAAGTTGTACAGTGATGATCCATCGAATGTTCAAAGAATCTTAATAACACCCAAATCATGTCTTTATTCCTGGCTAATATGCTGTAACAGGTTCATTCATACTTTTCACTCCACAAAATGATTTTGCATACTTCATTGCACTTCTCTAAAGCTTTCACAGGGCTTGAATTATGGTTTCACTTACTATGTATAAAATTGCATTAACTTTTTTGGACCCTTACCTTAAATTGTTCTTGTCTCATCCTGTGATTGACTACAATTCTCAAATCATTTTCATATACATAATTGCCAAACCAAGTAGCCATTATCATATTATTGGTTGATTGATTGATTACTGTTCATATCAGTGATGGGATTCAAATATGTGAACAACCAGTTCTCTGTGTGGATGCCACTTCCGGAAGTCCATTCTGGGCCTGGGCAACAAAAAATTAGCTACCGGTTCTGTCGAAGTGGTGCAAACCAGCTGAATCCCACCACTGGTTCATATTCTACATGAGAAACTCAATTCTAATTTGTGAACTACAGTAGCTGGGTTCATTCGGGATACTAAATCCAAAACAAGTAAACCAAATTATAAATATGATGTTTGAACACAGAAAATAGCAGTCATTTATGAAGAAGTATGTTAAAATGACTATACATCTGTAAGATAGGTTTTTTTTTATTTTCTGAAGGTTATGCAGTTGCAGAGACCTTCAGAGTATGCAAATAAAAGTTAGCATTCTGAATTTTATTCTCCTCTCCTGAAAGCATATGGTCGCCTATTCCCAATTAGTTTTTCTACATGCAGTGATTCTTAATTCTTTTACTAGCTGTGCTGCTTGAAAAACTGCATGGGTTTCTTTAAAAAAAAAAAAACTTCCATTAGTGTCTGATTTTTTTTTTTTTAAAGTGAAGTCTAAATAAGAGAGTTGAATGTATACAGTACTACTCCTTGAGCATATTGGTTCTGTTCCAGTCAGTCTGCTAGTCTACCTTGTCCTTACAGTAGAAAACATAAAATATGAAAGTGGTGAACCATAATGTTTATTTTATACATGGCTTAGTTTGGCTCTATTTTCAACAGTGTTTTGCTATGGTCAGTAAAAGGTCAATGACTGACAGATTTCACTATAATAGGTCTAATGTGCAACTGGAACATACACAATAGTGTTGGAATACTTTAAAATGTAAGGAAAAACATAATTGTTATAAATCATACATACAGATATACTGAATACATGTAGATTTTTTTCATTATGTAGAATTATTCTTTATAAGCCACTATTTTTATTAATCAATATTTCATACATAACAGGAAGATATACTAGTTTTTTACAAGTTTCATTACTCACTTTTAAAAAAGGAAAAAAAATAAAATGTGGTTTTATTTAGAATTAAACAATGAGAAATCATTCCAGAAAATCAGTATCTGGTAGAATTTCCCTTCATAATTAATGAAACCAAAAAAGTTTCATTCTATTTAGTAAATGACAACAAAGATCACATGTAACCCATTTCTTTAGAGTCCCTAAACTGCAAGCCAAAATAGGTAAAGGCTAATTTTATTTCTTAAAATCATGTAAAGATGATTCAGAAATCCTCACATATCACAAAATAATATATAATACATTATTAAATAGCATCCCCTCACATTAATACAAAGTGGCCGCCTTTCCCAGCCTAGCTCCTTGCAGAACCTCCGGCCTACAGTTCTCACGACTGGTGACGGAGTGATCATCTACCTCCAATGCTGAGCACCTTTCCAGGTATGGCCCTGTCACTGCGGGGCTTGTATGGCAAGCAGATGAAACCTTTCGCAGGATATTAATTTCACTGATACATACAAATGTTCCTTATTGCTTAGGAACCTTGCAAAAAATTTGGATGAGCAATTTAATCCAATCAATATTTATCTAAATAAATGTGCAATACATATTAAGCAAATGATTATCAGAAATGTTTAACTCCACTCAGTCATGAGGTGTGATTTGTTTTCATTCCAGCAGAGGTGGTCAGTCTTGACTCCTGGAGACTACATTGTTATGTTGATGCAGTTTTTCTGGCAATTAGTAAAGCTGCAACTTGCATGATTTATGAGAACTAGGAATCTGTGGGTTATGTTTAAATCTTAGTGTTTTTGAGGTTGTACCAGTTGCCTTCCTAATCTAACTGATAAATCCTTCATTGTTAAGAGTTCCTGCCATGGCTTACAATTGTGCTAATGCCATCTCAGTCAATAACTTAGTCATCTCAGTCAATAATTTCAGCCAACTGCCTACACATTGCCTTCAGTTGTTATTTCTTGCATAGATTAATGATTAAAGAGAAATGAAACTTAAACTTAAATTCCTTTCTTTGGGGAAACAAAGGGCAGAATATGCAGCACTGGTTAAAAAAAACCCAGTGGCTTTTCAGAAGTTGTTGAAGTAACCTTCCCAGCGGATTCAGTAAACATCACCAAAAATAAGAGATGCTGGGCTCTGTATTTCAGCAACATCTGAAGAATCACAGATTTGTCTGGGAGGCTTGGGATGTTTGGGAGGCTTTCCAAGTCTACATTCAGTCATTACGTCATGCAGACAAAAGAGGGATACTAGTGGAACCCAGCATTCCTTTTCTGCTCCCACAGTCTAAATCAGGACCATATTCAGATGAATTTATTAGCCCAAAGGCTTCAGCATTGAAGTCTTTCACACACTGAATCAAACGTCTCGAGTAAGTAAAAATAAATTAAGAGTATCATGTTAAGCCATTAAATATACTATAAATGGTTTGTGGTTGTGCCACTTGCCACTACCCTGTGGTTGTACTGTAAACCAGAGTTTATTTTGCCATTTCACTTTGCCACTTAAGTTGTTGTAAGAGTTGCACAGAGATGAATAGGACTGTTGTTGATATTGGAATTGGGTTCTCTGCAAAAGGGACTTTGGAAGCCATATTTTAATTCAGAAGCACTGAAACTCCAGGCAGATCTACCTAATCCCTGTCCTGCCACCAAAGCTTTTGACTTGCGGTGCCTTCAAACTCTCACCCCACCCACAGTGCAAGTCCTCCCTTGCACTGAAGGGACCCTGGGAGGATAAAGTAACAACACCATCACAGCTCAGACTAGGACCTGGAATTGCTCCTCCTGCCACTACCAGTGCCACAGCTCCTTCTTGCTACAATGTTAGAGTGATAAATCTATATCCTCCATGCCAGCAGGAGGAGAAGGAGTTGGAGCTGGATTAGACTAAGTACAGCAAATTGGAATACTTGGAATACTGGTCCAATTCTGGTCACAATAGTACAAAAATTATGCTGAGACCCTAGAAAGAGTGCAGAAAATAGCAACAAAGATGATAAGGGGTCTGGAGACTAAATCTTATGATGAACAAAGGGAACTAGGTATGTCTAGCCTAAAGATAAGGTTTAGGGGTGACATAGTAGCTGTCTTCCAGTATTTGAGGGGCTTTCACAGAGAAAAGAGTGTCAATTTACTTTCCATAGCAGCTTAAGACAGGACAAAAAGTAATGGGTGGAAGCCCATTAAAGAGAGATACAATCCAGGAAGGGGAAACTTCCTGACAGTGAGAACAATTAATCAATGGAACAGCTTAACTCCCGGAGTTGTGGATACTCAATTGCTAGAGGTTTTCAAGAAAAGATTGGACAATCAGTTGTCCAGGATGGTAGTAGGTGTCCTGCATTGGGCAAGGGGTTGGATTAGAAGACCTCCAAGGTTCCTTCCAGCCCTATGATTCTGTTCTGTTCTGTTCGGTTCCATTCCAAACCCCAATATTGTATGACATAGATGGCAAAGTCCTTGCATATAGCCACAGTCAGAATCAGCTCCCTCGCCCCTGTCCTTGAAGTTACTCCTCTCTTTAGGGTGAGAAGTGCAACTGCCCATCCAGATGCAATAGGGTAAGGGGGTAGCTGCACTCTTCTCTTAAAGTCCCTGATCCCAGTAGCATTGTAAAATCCCAGTGCAGGGTGAAACGAGCAGTTTCTTTCATTCTTCCCTTTCATTCTGTCCTCACACAGGGATGCCTAATTCTGCCTTCATCTGTAGCTGGATCTTATTATGCCTTGGTCATATTGCAGGCACACCACTGGGGGAGGAGGCAGCAATGGCAACTGTTGCCTGTATGGTATCACTAGCAGCAAACTCAGCAAAGTTCTTTCTTTGGGACATGGCATCTGCTACAGCTGGCCAACAAGCAGGGAGCAAGAAAAATAAATAGTTGCATACCAGAGAGTCTCTACTTAAATAAGGTGCTGAGTAGAAATGTGTACCTGCCAAAGAAGGTGTCTATGCTTCTCAAAGGGAGCAGAAGGCAAGACAATGAACTGAACTTGCATCCAAGTAGCCACTTAAAAGGCGCCTGTAAGGGATGCAGTCACAAATTAGAGACTTCTATTCTAACTAGAAATGCTAAAGAATTTCCATTGCTCCTTTCTACCTTTACAACACTACGCATTTTGAAAATGAGACACAGCTAGCTAACCATATAGGTACTTGATATAATGTTTCCACCTTAGAAATATAATTTACACCTCCTTTTCTTCCACAGGTATGTTAGCTTTCAAACAATACAACGTTCAAACTGCCATTGCCTTTAACCATTTTTATTGCTCATCTACATTTACTTTCCTTTAAACAACTGCAAATTATACACAAATAGCAAAGTTCTGCATCTGACATATTCACAGTCTCATTTTATATATATAACTATACATAAATAATATGCATTCAAATCTGAAGAAAGATGTTTGTTTAAGTTTGTGCCACATAGAGGCACAAACTTAAGTTCTGTTCACTTGGCAAGTCATACTTTTGATCAGGAGCGTCTACACTTCTGCACGTAAGTTGATAAAAACAAGGTGAAGACTGGGAAAATGGTGTTATATTCTTAAAAAGAAAGGTGTTAGATACTCAATGAATGAATTAGTGCATGGACATTTGGAAACAAGGATAGTTGCAAGTCTCTCTGTGTGTGTGTGTGTGTGTGTGCGTGTGCGTGTAGTGGAAATGGTATCAACATAAACTAGATTTAGTGAGACCTTTTTTTAAAACCTGCTTACTATTTCTTAATCTTTTTTCTGAGCTTTTTAAAACAACCAAACAGAAAATAAATAATAGATACACTATACTGTACAATATTTAAAAAGGAATCTTATGATTCACAAGGTTTCAGAACATTGTTAGCATAGGATTATAAAAAATGTAAATATAAAATTGGAGGTGCTAGCCAGGGCTTTTTTTCTCATAGAACGCTCAGAACGGAGTTC
This sequence comes from Azemiops feae, assembly GCA_023970755.1. Taxonomy (NCBI): domain Eukaryota; kingdom Metazoa; phylum Chordata; class Lepidosauria; order Squamata; family Viperidae; genus Azemiops; species Azemiops feae. The sequence goes on along the minus strand of JALGBA010003976.1, from coordinate 144,996 downwards.
TGGCACCTTTTTTGGATGGAACCTTGTAGGGTAGGCAAAGTGGGTTGTATGACATGTGTGAGTTCCGGCACCTTTTTTTTTTTTTTTTACAAAAAAAGCACTGGTGCTAGCTAAAAAATAGGTTATACGTTCAGGGTTTTGTTTTGTTTTTTTACAAATGTTTTGCATTATTCATTAAACACAATGACATATGAACTATAGCTACTGACTGAAGGAAAAATTATATTAAAATTTTCTGTAGCATTTTTAAAAGAAAAGTGTCTTATAAATTGCATTAATGGGAATCTATTGATAAATATCAGCCTGATTTGTATGCCAATATGGAATATTCATCTTCAGAACGATGTAAATTAAGTACAAATAGTCCTCGACTTTTGGGCACAATTCAACCCAAAATTTCTGTTGCTAAGTGAAACATTTTTAAGTGAGTTTTGCCCCATTTTACAACCTTTTTTGCCATAGTTAAGTAAATCACTGCAGTTGTTGAGTTAGTAACACGGTTGTTAAGTGAATCTGGCTTTCCCATTGACACAAAAGATGATCACATGATCCTGGGACACTGCAACCGTCATAAATATGAGTCAGTTGCCAAGTCTCTGAATGTTGATGACATGACCCTGGGGATGCTGCTGTGGTTGTTAGTGTGAAAAATGGTCATAAGTCAGTTTTTTCAGTGCTGTTGTAACTTTGAATGGCCACTAAATGAACTGTTGTAAGTCGAGGACTACCTGTAAGAATACCTTGTGCTATAACCCTGAAATAAACTTCTACCAGATTAAACCTGGTCAAGCTGGGTAGTGTGTAGAAAAATATAGAGAGATTAGCAAAGCGGATTCTAAATTAAGCCTTTTTAAAACAGTGTTGATGTTTCATTTATATTCCTCCCAATATTCCAAATGTCTCGATGATGTCTTTATATTATGAAGAGAAAATGATATTCCAAATAAGACAACTTCTAACTTGAAAAAAAATATTAGTAAGCAAAAATTGAGCAATCCAGCAGGCATTGCTAAATATATATCCATAATTCACTATATACAGTTTAGCCTGGCAATAATGGTAAATCTGATTGTTATTTTCTGGTTTTTATTTACTACTATTCCTATTTTAGGTATTTTAGTAAGATAGAGCTTTATAGCCTCTTTAGCCTTTAGCATGACTGTCCCTATTTACCTTTTCCAAGTTTATTTGGTTTTTCCCCCCCACATTTATCAATATGTCACCTAATATAACTCGAAATGATCTAAACAAGGAGAAACAAACTCATTAAATTAACACTCCAAAATCTTAATTGGGAATTGAAGCTGTGTTCCTTATCAAGAAATCAGAATGCCAACCTCATTTAAAAACAGTCTACTAGCCTGTTCCTGTTTGGTTCCTTGCAGTTTACAAACAGTTATGCTATTCATAAATTGAACAAGATGTGAACAGGTTAGGACTGAAGCAGGATTTCTGGTTTACTATTCCTCAGGAAAACAAAAGCCAAATTACTGTTGACCATCTGTTCTGGATAGTTGGATAGAAGAAACAAGTTTTTGTTTCTTCAAGGTCAACCAAAACATAAAATGAATTTGAATGCTATAAGAAATACTAGGACTTACTTTACTGACATAAGCTAAAATAATGAAAGCCTGAAAGCCTGACAGTGATACTCCTCCTCTCCTCTTATATTAAAAAGAGTCTGGGTTATCTTTTTTTCTCACACTTTCTTTTCCTGAGACAAGTTAATGTTTTCCCAATGAATGTGGAATATTTTGCTCAAAGCCATTTCCACAACCCTTTGGTTAGTCTCTGTTTTTTCCAATCAGTCTTATTGAAGAGTGGTTGGCAAAATGCAGAGTCAGTTAAATCATGAATTTAAAGTATAATTCTGTATATTTCTAGCCATCAAAAAATCACCTCAAAAATCTTGTGAAAAGTTTCACTGGGATTACAAAAAAATCACAAAGAATTTAGGTCTTTTCTCCAGATATTCAGAAACATGCAACCACCTAATTCCTTAGCTATCAAATACTGATTCTTAATATTTAGTAAGAATAATAATCATCAAGATCTCCCTTTGAAAGTTCCTGTAATATCTTTAATTAGAGATATCTGGCTGATCATTTAGTTAATTAATTTATTAATACATTGCTGTAAATCACCATATATGCCATAGTTTCACTATATTTTAATTATTTTAGCTCCTTTCCAATAGATTCCAAGGTACTGTTCACACATTAGAATTCAAAATGATAAATAAACGTTATAAGAATCAAAATAAATGCCCATCGTAATTTTAAAAAGTGGAACAATAAAGCTACATAATTAACACAAATTCAGTAGAATTTTTGATATCAACTGAGATTTCAAAGTACCTTAAGACATGTTGCCATAATGCCCCCCTCCTGACATCCTCTAACATGGAGCTGCTTGAACTTCCTTAAGACACCCCAGAATTGGAGAACCACTGCAGAAGAAATAAACTTTTCCCACATGGGGAATGAGAGAAGGAATAATCACTCTTCATGGACAAGCAGCATGCATTTACAGACACCACTGCCTGCAACTCAATCAAATAGGAAGCAGCAGTCTTTAGCAGGATTGCTGGAAGGAATAGTAAAATTCCCTGTAAGGCGGTGAACAGGATATCATTTCCTTATAGTCAGGAGCACCAGGAGGAAGAGGGGTGTATTTAAGGCATCCCATGTGATCAAAACATTTGTCCAACCACAATGTAACCATTGCAAAATACATAAAATATGATTTCATCTAAATAAAGCAAGACTGGATTCTGCATTAATTATACATTTAACCTATCCTCAAATGCAACCATCCATATAACAGACAACTGTCTTCCAATCAAAGATGACCAAAACACAGATCACTGTGGTCAATCCTTGTTCTGAGCATTCCCAAGGCTCTTAGAAAGTAATTTAAGAAAGACAGGATATAGCAAATAAGATTACTAACCTGAACACACGGCAGTAATAATAATTAACTGCAATCACTTTGGACAATATGTTATTCAGAACTGTATACCGTTTATAAAGGAAGTTAAGCAATTACAATCTGAACACAATTCTCAATGAAGCTTTATACTGAATCAAGGTGGACAGGTCATAATCTCAGTATACCAATTTCAAAGTTATCCTTGTAAGTCACAAACCTCTAACATGGAGCTGCTTGAACTTCCTTAGGATACCCAATTTTTACCATTCTAACTTTTTAATGAAAAAGTTAAACCAGCATAGGGATGACAAGCATGATAACCATTTTACTACTATTGTTGCTTTCTTCCAAGAAGCGTATCTATTAGTTATAAAGGATATTATAATACACACTAAAATAAGGAAAGCTTCTTGGAGAAAAGTCATACATTGGGTCACACATATTTTGCCAAAGCCATTACTGAAGCTTTTACAAACATGACATCATTTGATCAGGTCTTTTTTTAGTACCGATGAGAACCCATTTGGTGATATAATTTCTAGTTATTCATAAACACTTTTAAACATAAGTTTCTAGTGAACCTTTTCATAATTAAAAGGTAGAAAAGTAATAAAAATAAATGGACTTCAAACATTTATAACATTAAAAAAATAGCTTTTCATAAGAGTTTGTTTGGGGCCTGGGGGGAGGAGAAAGGGTTTTGGGGAATACAGAGAAACAATATCCTAACAATATTATCAAACATTTTTGGAAGACAGACAAGAGTTATATATCTCAATGAAACCAGTTAAGAAAATAAAAATCTGGGAAATTATACTCTACTTCATTGTGTTTTGAACATTTAAATCCATTCAAAGAAGCAAACAACGAGTGGATGAGCTTGCAACAAATCATAATTTGAAAATATTGTTCAGTTTTTATAAAGCTTGATTATTTATCTATGGTTTACTATGTCTAAACATGTAATCCTATAAGATAAAGAGGTATGGGACCATAAATTGTGGAATGAGTCAGTAATTGCAAAAACATACTGTGTAGATTTTAAAAGATGAAAAGGAACAGATACAGCAGTTAAACTTCATTTAACTTCAAAACATTCAAGTATAAGAGGATTTTTTTTAAATGTGGATATTTCCCACATCTTAAAAGCCACATCTTCAAAACATTTCACTCAAGGTTGCCTTAATATGGCAATTCAAATTAATCAGAGACATTATTCATCTTTGATATAATGGAGAAATTAAAGAAAGATAGAAATCTGTATCAATATAAGAGATCCAGTGTGGCATCAATAGGAGCTGATCAGCATCAGAAGTTACATAAATAAATAACTTGTTATGGGTTAGGATTAAAGTTAGGGTTAAGCGCAAGAGAAAAAAAGTTTGCTGCCTAAAACATTATATTGGAATATATCGCCATCATGTTGCTTCCCACCCTAACAATTGTTTGAGAAGGGTTCTTACAGAACAGTTAAAAAGGCTTTTCCAACTTCTTTAACATGATGATCATTGATGCCCAAGCTAATAAAAACTAGAGAGTATATATCATGTATCTGCTATTTTAAGGAATTTTATAAACAAAAAGGCATTTGGGTTTATAAAATGGATTTTTAGTTTTAAGTCTTTCTTCCTCACCAATGCTATGTATAACAAACAGTTTTATCTAGCTTTCAGACGCCCCCCCCCCCCCAAAAAAGTTTACTGTTCAATTCTATGTAGCATTTTTTGGAAGGCTATTGTTGGAAACTGGAAGCAATAAAGCTCAGTCCCAGGTCTACTTGCGTCTATTTAAATTCGGATCCAACTGGAGTCATATTAATTCCCTACACATCTAGATGAAGTTCTTCCTATCATAATGGTGATCTTTCTTCAATAATGCTGTAACCAGATTAAGAATTCTGTTAAAAGTTTGGACAATTTAATTAATGCACACTGATATTTCTATAATTATTTTGTTATATAATTATCACTTTTTCCCAAAGCTATAGCATTGGGCTGAATAATATTGAGCAAGTGAATCAGGTTGATATTTCAGAATTAATTATGTGGGTTTTAAAATATACAGTCAAACTTTCTGTTCTAGCTATTTTTTTAAATAAACTGTCACAATGCTGTTCTCTGTATGTTCTTCAAGTTGATAAGCATGCATCTGCTCCAACCTATTTTTACCTCTTGTTTTTCTCCTTTGTTTAATAAATATTATATTTGTACAAAATTCCCCAGCTTTGCTCAAGCTATTAATGGTTATAAGATATTTGAATATGCCACTATTCACTTTTGGAGCTTTCCCACCCCTTCTTTGTTCCCTTATGGGGTTAAGGGGGAAAGAGGTCAGCTGTGGACAGAGAAATTCCAGGGTAGTTGAATAGACTAGGAAATAAAAACAACAACATGGAAAAAAGAATGGCAACTATTGCCCTGCTGCTGCAAGAAATCATGATGGCTGTAGGCATCTTTACTTTTAGTCTCCCTTAGCTATCAACAATGTGCTGCCATTTTAGATGAAGTCTGCATTCTGTAATTGTCTAATGTAACTTTTTATTTATTGATGAGAGTTACTGTCTCATCCCCATTTCACACAAACTTCAGTACATCAATCTCTTCATGCAGACTTGGCACACACACACACACACACACACACACAAATTTAGATTTATCTGAATCTTTTTAATTTGCTTCCGGTTGAGGAATTCTTTCCACTCAAAAGGGAGAAGTCAAAAACTCAACAGCTTCTTCTTTATTTTTATTTTTTAAAATTCTTTTTAAAAAAATCATTTTTGTTTTTTTAATATCTCAATTTTGAACTTATTTTGTTCATCTATTTTTTACACACATACAGACACACACACACCAAGTAACAACAGGGTAGAGATTTCAATACCATGTAATTTATCTTAAAACCAAATTTTTGTGACATAACAAATACTTTAATGAATGCTCTTCATTTCCTCATTTCCAATGTTGTTTAATTTTGAATGAAAAAGCCAAATAATCCTAATACTTGTAATATTAATATCCTAATATATCCTAATATTGATAGAATACCCACTTTTTCTTTCCCTTTCTATCTATAATAGAATATTAAGAATTTATTACATGAATAGCATTGTATTGAAATAACATACAGTATCAAGATTTATACTAACACAGTAAAAAGGGAATCAACAAGTCAGCCATAAGCGCAAATCTGTTGCTATAAACCATCAGACACTCTTAAGGAAATCATCTTCTGCTCTTAAAGCATGGTAAATAGTATTAACCCTGACTTTTCTTTCAGGGTGTTCTAAGAAGGAGACTGAGATAATGTGTTTGAAGCAGTAGGATCACTTTCAAGTACCATACAAATCTTAAATATATTTAATTTCTTTTTTTCTATGTTCACATCAGTGTATCTAGGGATTGGTTCATATGAAACATTAATCTATAATGTGGTTTGATTTATTTTGACTTAGCATGATTCATTAATCTGCTGTAGTTTATAAGTTAAGGCTTCTTTCTTAGAATGGGTTACGACATCAAGCTAGCAAAATGGTAAGTGAGCACCTGTCCACCCTAGACGAGTTCAAATCACCAGGACCAGATGGACTACACCCCCTAGGTTCTGAAGGAACTGGCAGATGTGATCTCAGAACCACTGAACTATATCTTTCAAAGATCCTGGAGCACTGGGGAACTACCAGAGGACTGGAAAAGAGCTGATGTAGTTCCCATCTTCAAAAAGGGGAGGGGAATGGATCGAGGAAACTACAGACCTATCAGCCTGACCTCAATACCTGGGAAGATTCTGGAAAAGATAATCAAGCAACGAATCAAGCAAACAAAGTCATGACCAAAAGCCAACGTGGGTTTGTCAAAAACAGATCATGCCATCTTATTGCATTCTTTGACCAGGTGACAAAATTAGTGGACCAGAGGAATGCTGTGGATATAATTTACTTGGACTTCAGTAAGGCATTTGATAAAAGTAAATCACAAACTACTACTTGATAAGATAGAAAAATGTGGGTTAGATAGCATCACCACCAGATGGATTCGTAGCTGGCTGACCGGCCGTACTCAGCGTGTGGTCCTCAATGGAACTGCATCTACAGAGAGGGAAGTGCGTAGTGTGGTGCCCCAGGGCTTTGTTCTGGGCCCAGTGCTCTTCAACATCTTCATCAGTGATTTGGATGAGGGGATAGATGGGGAACTCATCAAATATGCAGACAACACCAAACTGGCAGGAATAGCCAACACTCCAGAAGATAAGCTTAAGATACAGAAGGATCTTGACAGACTTGAACACTGGGCACTATCTAACAAAATGAAATTCAGTGGTGAAAAAAGTAAGGTTCTACATTTAGGCAACAAAAACCAAATGCACAGGTACAGTATAGGTAGTACCTTGCTCAATGGTAGTAACTGTGAAAGGGATCTCGGAGTCCTAGTGGACAATCACTTAAATATGAGCCAGCAGTGGGCTGCAGCTGCAAAAAAGCCAACACAGTGCTAAGGCTGCATTAACAGAAGGATAGAATCAAGATCACGTGAAGTGTTAATACCACTTTACAATGCCTTGGTAAGGCCACACTTGGAATACTGCATCCAGTTTTGGTTACCACGATGTAAAAAAGATGTTGAGACTCTAGAAAGAGTACAGAGAAAGGCAACAAAGTTGATTAGGGGACTGGAGGCTAAAACATATAAAGAAGAGTTGCTGGAATTGGGTATGTCTAGTTTAATGAAGAGAATGACTAGGGGTGACATGATAGCAGTGTTCCAATATCTCAGGGGCTGCCACAAAGAAGAGGGAGTCAAGCTATTCTCCAAAGCACCTGAGGGCAGGACAAGAAGCAATAGATGGAAACTAACCAAAGAGAGAAGCAACCTAGAACTAAGGAGAAAATTCCTGACAGTTAGAAGTTAGAACAATTAATCAGTGGAACAACCTGCCTTCAGAAGCGGTGAATGCTCCAACACTGGAAGTTTTTAAGAAGAGACTGGACAGCCATTTGTCTGAAATGGTATAGGGTTTCCTGCCTGAGCAGGGGGTTGGACTAGATGACCTCCAAGGTCCCTTCCAACTCTATTATTATTATTATTATTATTATTATTATTATTATTATTATTATTATTATTATTATTATTATTATTATTATTATTATTATTATTAATTATTAATGTTCTTGAATAGTGAGGATTAGATATGTTGTTGTTGTTGTTAAATATTATTTCTAAAACAACATTATGAGAGTATCACCTCACTCAACCATTGTTGGTATTGTTCCTGGTATTTCAATTTTGAGTATGGTTTTTGTTCTCCTAATTCTTTCATCAAAATGATGAAATGTGCAGTGGAAATTTATGACATAAGATCCACCCCGTAAGAACTTGCACGTAACATCACAAGTGCAGAAGCAGTGAAGTTTGTATTGTGATTCACATTTTGTTTTTTGCAACCTTGTCCCACGTATATGCCCGTTTTTTTCTTTATATATTGTTTAATATTATAGGCTGCCATCAATTTACACAAATATGACAAATATGTGTTTGAAAATATATATCATTTTTTCATGTAACTTATTGCCTTAGAACAGGGGTGTCAAACTGCCGGCCCGCGGGCCAGATGTGTCATGCCGAAACCGTGCCCACCCCATTGCTGGCAATGGAAAAGAAAAAGCAATACGTTGCGACACGTCACGTGACGTTGCGAGTTTGACACCCCTGCCTTAAAATATTAGCCATTTTAATATTCTGAACTCAACACAGTTTCAGCCTCTTCTTTTATTTGTTGTGCTAATATTTTTCTTCATTTCTGTTTGAGTTCCTACAATTTCTTTCCTATAAATTTCTTAAGTCGTTTCAGATTGTGAAGAACTTCTGATTCAATTCCAAAATGCTCTGAAGCACACAAGGGTGCAAGCATAGGCCCTATCTGCAACTGTTTAAAGCAGTTATGTTTTTCCAAAACTGCAACAATGTGAACTTTAAAGAAGCACCAGAGAAATTCTCCAAAACAACTTTGTGGAATCCAGTCCAAAACACTTCATAGCCCAATTATCTATACTGGCAGAAAATATTTTATTTATTTCTTTTATGACCTGAATACCTTTTATAATATTATTTTGTAATTTGTAATTGTTCCCTATGGAGTATGTATTTTAATAGTTTACTATATTTGCCCTCATAAATTAGTTGGAGGGTGAGTATGTGATCCATTTAGTTACGACATTTACACACAACTTCTAAACTAAATATTGCTGTTTACTCTTCTGTTCTCCCATATCTACTGTGATATCAAGTGAAATGTTTCCATCTTGCTCAGATTCTCATTCATCATCCAGTGAGACTCTTGTGACTCTTTCTATCATCCAATGGTATTAAATCTAATGAAATTTCATTGTTTTAAAATATTTTTGTGTTTTAATTGTAATTTTTTTTAATTGTAAAAAACTGAGATGGGAAGCTCTAGAAATTGAATAAATGAATAAAAAACAAATAAATTTGGAAAATTAGAAATATAAAAGGATGCAAATCTCCAGAAAGTTTGTGTGTGTGTGTGCGCATGTGAGAATGAATGAATGAATGAATGAATGAATGAATGAATGAATGAATGAATGAATGAATGAATGAATGAATGAAGCTAGCTTTGACACTTTCCTATCACCAAGTGTCTGCTTCTGCTTTCTCCCCCGATTCATTCTGGCACCTTGCCTTTCATTTAGTGCTTTTTTAACAAAAATTGAAAAAAACTAATTATAACAAAATGGAAAATTATATTAATTACAAAAGCAACGTTCTTCTACAGGATACTGTTATTCAGTTTCTTGTATAACCATAACAGAACAGTTTTCCTGTTGCATTGCAGTTACATTGACAAATTACTGATTCTCTCGACTTCTAGGCATTTCTGTTCTGTGCCACCTATTGTTCTTTAAATTTTTACAAAAAAAGGATGTGAATTATTCCTCACCATGTAGACAGCTACCCGAAAGATTATAAAGGCACAAAGTCTTCCCAAGCATAGGCAAAGTACCTTTTTCTTATATAGAAAATATGGCAGTTGTACATAAACTAATAAAGTCTTGCTAATTGCATGTAGAATTCCACAGATGAATCATTTTTAAAAGAAGTAGAATAGTAGGGTAGGCAGGAATTTGATTGGATTTTAGTTCTGCTAAACTAAATTTAGAACTAATAGATCTAATTTTAGTTTACCTGCATCAAGGACAAAGCACACATCTCATTTGCTTATTAAATGTTCCAAATACAATGGCTCTACTTTTATCTTTCTAGTCAATAACTGGCAAAGAGTAGGAAATAAATAGAAATGTACATGTGCTATATTTCAAGCATCCATAGCATATTTGTATCTATCACACTAAAACCCAGCCACTCTGCTGGCAATACCTAAAAGTATAAGTAGACACATATACCCACTAACAATTAAGTTCTCCCTATTTTCTTTTCTATCTTTCTCCACTAGCAAATAAGAAGAGAATATAATCCTGATTAGTTTGATAAAATTCCATTAAACTAGCATTATCACAATTATAGTTGCAGCTCAATCCACCTCACTGGCTATTATTATTGAGATAAAATTAGGGGAAACTTCATATAAACCCTGTTCAGAAGATAGATGCCAATAGTGGCAATAGTACTTTCAATGATAATAATAATGTATTTATATCTCTCTGGTAGCTACTTGCATGTAGTTATTGTTCCACAATTCCTTCCTGTATCTCCTTTCTTCCTTCTTGAGTTCTGAAATACCTTATATAGGCAACACATGGCTTATATAAATTGGATTTTATGGTTTAACTGGAAATTAAGATGTTATAAGCTCTTTCACAAGATAATCCGTGTGTGTCTAAAAAGCAAAAGGATCTTTCAACTGCCTTTCACAAACATATTACCATGCACTAAAAAGACAGGCTGCCATTTATGCAGAGCAGGTATGGCTTAATAGTCAAACAACTGATAGTAAATGAGCAAAATATGACTGGTCCATTTTTGAGCATCCAAACCCAAGCAATACTGACATTTTACAAAAAGTAAACTCCTACTTTTCTAGGAGCACAATTTATTATACATGCTCCTTCAAATTGAGAAAGACTTTGAATCTATGAAATACCTTGCATGGGATTAAGACTGCATTTTTCATCAATCAGCTTATGTGACTAATGTTGTTGTTATTCAGTCACTAAGTCATGTCCAACCCCCATGGTCCACAGCACGCCAAGCCCCCCCCCAATCCTCCACTGTCTCCGTAGTCTGCTCAAACTCATGCCTACTGCGTACAGAACAGTATCTAACCATCTCATCCTCTGCCAGCCCCTTCTCCTTTTGCCTTCAATACATGACTAATGACACTACACTGATATGTTTGGTAGCTAATAAGTGAACAACTTACTCAGAAAATACTTCCAAATATCTTTGTATGTACAAGCTAAACTAGGTGAGCCTAAGTTTTTGATGTAACCTAAATAGAATATATTGCCTTAACCACTTCTTTAAAAGCAGTGTCACTTCCTTGCTATAATGAGAATCTTTGTACAAGCAAAGAAAATCCAGGAACCCACATACCCTAGCACACCCAAATATTCAATTAAATACTGAATTTAGAGCTCGACATTATGGTAACCAGTCCTCCATTTCCTGTCACAACAGGACTTACTTTTAATTATAAAAATTTTTTTTTTTAAATTCTTTCTCGGGTTTGGTTCTTTTGGAAATAGGAAATATAGTTCAATCAGATCTGTACTTACTGGCTGCATTTCTTTGTTTTTAGGCCAACTTCAATCCTTACGTGGGGATACCAGGGATTGAATTTGGAATGTTTTTCCATACCAAGCCCATGATCTACTATTAAGATTATAGTTTATATTTTATACATCCAAAATATTAAGACTGTTGACTTTTGTCCAAAAGCCAGATAAACCTAAACGTATTACTATTACAATGTTTTCTTCCAATGCAGGTATGAGTTACAGGATGCCATCTGTGATCACTGTCTCTCCATCCTTGAAGTCTGTCTGCAAGAAAAACCATCAGTATCTGCCTTTTGGCTGGAATCCAGTTTCTGATCATTATCTGTGCGGTTTGACTCACACAAAAAAGAATGTAGGAATCCATGTTGTGTGTACTCAAATAGCAGGAATGCAAGCTGCTGAGATGGCTGCATTGTAGAAATGGAGCCCAAATAGAATAGAGCAAAAAAAAAAAAAAAAGATAAGTATCTAGTTTGTTATTGTTTTTTCCTGAGATTAATTTACTTCATTACCAACAGTCTAACATTCACATATTGTAGATGAATTATGTAACAGTTTAGCATATTAGTACCAGTTTACACAAAAACCTGGGAAACCTTGCTGATTTGTAGTGTACTGTTGTGTTGTTCTCTCAATAACTTGCGTGAGCAGATCAAAACATACAGATCAAGCATTTGGAAAGTGATGACAGTTTATTTCAATTATTTATGACAATTTATCATAATGTACAGTAATGGTACTTGTTGCATAGTGAAGTCTCTGTAATAAGAACCCTCAGTAGAGCATTCTTCCTACTGCTTCTCTTACATTAGACATAACCGTTAATATTTTATGACTTCTTACTGTAAGAGGAGTACATACTGCTACATTTTTACATATAAGTTTATACATTCACTCACACGTGTACTGCCAGGAATACAAACAATTCAATAAATTTTAAAATTTCTGGTTCAAAGCAGTCAAGTTCTATATAACAATTGTTCCTCTTCAAGCACCCCAATTCCAAGTGCTGATTTCAATACTCTCAAGTAATTATATTCACTCAAATAATTATATTTAGGATAGAGATACAAGTATTTACATGCTTGGATATAATGCTTATTCTCGCCATTTTTTTTTTGTCTCCAAGGAGACTGAATTTTTGACGGATAGTAATGAACTATGTATACGGGCATTAGGAAAAGGCAAATACATAACTAAGATTCTGGTGTTACATTTTTAAAGGGATTCAGGTAAATTGAAACACATTGGAGGATAACAAGATAATCAGGGGAGTAGCGAAAAGGACTGAAGAAACTGAAATGATTAGCTCTGAGAAATCTTAAAGAGGGGGGGAGGTGGAGAGGGAATGGAAAGAAGGGGTGAGTGCACTCCTCAAATACTGGTGTCACACAGAGATGGGTCAAGAGTTGTTCTCCAGTGTTCCAAAGTGCAGGGCATAAAGCATTTAAGTTATAGGAAGGCAGATTTGACTGTGAAATCAATTACCTGACGTGGCAATGGGTTCTGCTTTGCTAGATGTGTTTAAAAGAAGGTTAGGTACTGATCTCTAGGGATGCTTTTAATTTTCATTCCTGTGCTGAACAGAAGTTGGACTCAGAGAACTCTTCCAACACTACAATTTTAAGACTGAATTCTTTTCTTGCAATTTAATGATTACACATATTAGTAAAAATTGTTTTAAGTAAATTTCATATTTATTTAATTCAAATTGGATTTCCTAATAAGGTTATATTGCTAACTAATTGTATATCTTTTGCTCCTATTGCAATAACAAAACACTTTTAATGATTTTCAAAATTTACTTTAAAATGATCAGTAATTCCCACTGTTAAGGGTCTACTGTGACATTTGCAATGTATATTGTTGGCATGCAGTATATATTCTTCTGCAACATGGCATATCAAATGTGAGATTCAACAAAACTGTTAACTAATCTAAAGTAATTTGGAAGCAATGATCAGCAGTTCATCAATTTTGCTAACCTTGACAGACGGCCAAAATTTGTGGGCGCCACCAGATCTGTTCTCTCCTGGGTCAGGAGACGAGCAAGCTCTCACCTCTGATGTCACATGGAGTTTTGAAAGCATTCAAAATCAAGAAGCATTTTGCTTTCCGAGTATCTCTAAAGCCCAGTGAAAGGTCAGTGTGCTTACTCTTTCCCTGAGCCTAGATAAGGGTAAGAGCTTGCTCCTGATGTCATGATTGCAAAACCTCAGCATGATTTCAGGAGAGAGTCTCCCCTCCCTCTCTCTAATTTATCCAGAATCTGGAGAGGCATGGAAGCTCATTCTTGATACAATACTAGATTTTAGATGGATATAGAAGCAGTGAGATGCCTTAGGACTCTATGGATGCCTATGAGCCCCAAGATGAGGTCAGAGACCCCACCTGTCTCCTGCAAGACAAAAAGATGTGTTCACTATTGGAAATTGTGTAATTTATGCAATGATGTTTCTTGTACTTATCACCTTCTAAAACAACTGATTTTCTTTATTTCACCAGCCAGGAAAATAATTTTACTATTCATCCCACAGTAATGCTAAATCCACTTTTAACTACACTGGTGCTCTATACATGTTTACAGACATATAATTCCCATTCATTTTAATTTAACTTACTTTTTAAGCGGGCTGAGGTTCAGTATATAAATGTGTTTCTGATTGTGGTGCTAGACCACTCAAGGAGAAAGCTGCCAACTTTAATTAGCATACTTGTATTTGAAATAAAGGTTTTACAGAGCACATATATACACACATAATTTTGTTAGTGACAGCAGCAACAACAGCAGAAGACAACATTACATTTATTTAACATTATGTTAAAAGGTTTAAAATCTTTATAGAGGATTGCTTTCAAGAAACCTTTCAGATAAGCTGTCCCTTCTCACATCTTCTAAATTGTTATATACATACTTTTCTGTATCCTTTGGTTTTTTAAACTTGTTCAGGTCAAATACATCTGACGTTTTAAGTTAAATCATGCCTAAAAGTGGCCAATTTTCAGAACCCATAAAATATTGCATAGGCAGTTGGATTAATCAATTTACATACCTGTGGTTTCTCAAGTTCCTGAGCCTAGTCATGTGTACACTGTCTTCATTTTCTCATAGAGAGCAAAAAATAACTTCTACCAGTGTTTGTATTTGGTTTTCACACTGCCATCTATAGTTAAATGGGAGAAATTAAATATCTGTTACATCTCCTGTAGCTAACTGTCACATCCAAAACTCTAGTCCAGAATGCATGAAAAAGTCTCAGGCATTCCCACCAATAAGATGCATTATGCCCATTAATTTTTTATAAGGTAATCCAATACACGTGTAATCAAAAGTAAATCCCACTCACTCTCAGAAAGTTCAGTATAGGATTTCAGCCTTTAAGTATTCATTTTATTTAAATGAAATTGTATGAAAGGTAGAAAAAGTAAAATGCCATCCCTGCCTTAATGTTTTATCTGCTACACTGCCTGATATAATAGTACGTAAAAGTGTAGCAAATTGCCATAATTATCTAGTAATAAATGCAGACTCCATCATAAGCATACAGTTTACATGAAATATTATTCTACAAAATATTCTACATTTTGGAAGCTAGAAAATAAAATTTAAAGGGAACAAAGATATGTTTAAGAGGACCTTCATGTGTAACATAACTAGCCTCAACCAACATATGGATCAGTCTCATCAGAAATCCTGATCATTTTATATCTTTAATATTCTTACATTTTTATATGCTTTTTTGCAAACAAGTCCAATGAGTCCCCTATCATAGAAGTTTTTCCTTAGCAGTGCTATTCCACTGCCATCACAACTACTGTACTAAAAGTTAAGTTGGAGGCTAATCCCTTAAAATCTGGACACAGGTTGGTAGCGATTATTTTATCTTAAATCAGATTCCAATGCTCCGTTGCATTTTGCCTCTTCCACGCAGGGCCGTGGGCTAATCTCCTCCTCCCTCAAAATCACTCCTGAATAAAGACCGTGTTTTTGCACATGGCAAGCAAGCCTAGCCCTGCTCAGTCGACGCCAAGCCACTTGTCAAGGTGTCTACACGCTGCTTTCGCTCTCTTCCTTCCCCTCTACAGCTCCTCTAAGTCGAAATCGCAAAGTAACAACAAAACGCAAGGTAGTTCCGATATGCCCGCTGGCGTTGCCATAAGCCACACCATACACATATTCAGTTTACAGCTGCATGCGTGTGCATTTTTACATTGTCAGTGGTTGCAAAATTAAGGGGAGGAGAAACAAACCTGATTTTCCCTCCCTCGATTCAAGCTCTCTCGCAGTCTTCCACTTCCATCCAGCCAAAGGAAGGTACCAAGTTGTAAGCCGTAATCTCTGAGACTGAGAAAGACAGACTGGCACCCACGACACACACGTACCCAGAGGCATCCCGGACTCGCCGTTGGCTCTTGGATGCCGGCCTCCCATCTGTTGTCCTGTTCCCTCCTCTTTTCCCCTCCCCAAATGCACGTCTGCAGCCACCACCGGCTGACAATGCAGTGGAAACGGGTGTTGCCCACCTGCGCACATGGGCTTCGGCTCTCCCTCGCGCGCACAGCCTCTCTTCCTGCTGGTGCCGCAGGATGAAGTGTCTGCTGTTCTTTGCAGCTCTCTGGACGTCCCCCCCCCCCCGCTTCTCTCACGCAGCCCGCTCCAAACAGCCACACTGCGGGTGCCGCTCCTTCGCCGCTTGGGATTCCTAAGGAGGGAGGGAAAACGAGCAACTCCTCTCCTACCCCAACACACGCCGCGACTCCCGCCCCAGGCGGCCTGCCAAACGCGCGCGCGTCCTTTGTGAGGCACATTCCTCCCCGCCGGCTCCCCTACGGCAGCGCCTCGGAGCTTGCAAACTCCTGGCTCATCTTAGAGTATAGCCGGTCCCCTCCCTCTTTCCTCCTCCTCTTCCTCCCCCCCCCCACTTGCTTTTTGATCACATGCCCGCGTCTCAGGCGCCGCTTGCTGAGCGCAAACCTTTCGCCAGCCTGCCTGCTGCCTACACACAAGCAGTCCGCCCCCTCTACCCGCCCGTACTAAGGGACGGAATACGCACGCACACACCTGCCCAAGGCATGTGAAACACCTCACTACGCTGCCTTCTTCGCCGCCCTCTTCCTTTTCGATCAGCCTCCACTACCGCGAAAACTCGTCCAGCCCACCTGTCTGCGTTCCCTCCCAACCACACACCCACCCACCCAGCCATCCCTGCAAGCTAACCACCCACCCACACAGCCTTGCAGAGCAAGAGCGAGCGAGGGAAAACGGGTGGCAGAAACGCGAATGACACGCTGAGACCCATTCTCCCCACAGCGTCCACCACTCTGCATGCACACAAAGATCAACGCACTCTTTCCTTTCCAAAAGCTACTAACCCAAAAATCTGGACAGCCCCCATTCAGAAAGATAATGGTGGGGGTGGGGTGGAAAGGAAATAGAGCATTCTTGGCATTTAAGAGACACTGCTGTGGTCTCAAATTGGTCTCTGCTCTATACTGAGCAGAAGCAGAAGCATTTGGATTTTAAATAGTTTCACCCAACTTCCAGTGAAACTTACTTGCTTGAAAGGAAAAGCAGTTCAAATCTTTTCTGAGTCTGGCACAGAAAGGCTGGAAGTGCCTAGTCATCTCAAGCTATAACAATTCCGTCTGGAGTCTTATTGAAGCCGATGGAATCACTTCGGAGTTATTTATGTTTATATGGTACCCTACGGTGCCACTTAAATGAAAGGTTTTATTTGAAAATCAAAATTCTAGTCCTTGCTGAAGTTAATGACAGCTTTATCTTTGAGTCAAGTAAGGTGATTGCATCAGGCAGTGCAGCAGTTGTGAGGGCTGTAGACTTCTGTGCATACTTTTCCAATAAATGGAAATACAGTTTGTTCCAGGTAGTTTGTCCTGCAGAAGGATATTGTACCTTCACCACAGACTCAGCTCCTTTTCTGCAGGTCAACTGCTGCGCAGGAAGAACTTGTCTTTCATCTCAAACAGCCAAATTTATTGAGCCAATTTTATTTATTCAGTTTATATTGTTATTTCACATTTCTGGATAGTTTTTAATTAGAACATAAGCAGTAGTCCCCCCCCCAAAAAAATAAAACAGACATACAAACAATGCAAACATTAAAAATAATCAAACAATTAAAAACCACATAGTATAATCATCGGGAGAGTTCATGCACATTAGCTATACTGGCACAGTATTCTACTGTGCTTTAAGGTCTAAACCAGTGTTTCTCAATCATGGCAACTTTTAAGATGTGTGGACTTCAACTCCCAGAATTTCCCCAACTCCTAGGAATTTGGAGAGCTGAAATCCACTCATCTTTAAGCTGCCGAGGTTGAGAAACACTGATCTAAAACAATTTATTCCAAGCAAAATTCTAATTTATTTTGATGGATTTGTAGGACAATCCTATACACATATCAGAAACAGTTTTCTTTGGTACTTTCTCATAAATTAGGTAGAATAACACCTTCATTTCTTCTAGCAAATGTGGTTGACTTGTAGGCTTGAAGTATAGAGGGTCCTAGGTAGATGGATTGCCCAAGGCATATCCAAGGCATATTTCCATTTCTCATAAAATATAATCTCATTCAAATCAAGCTTGACTCCTAATGGTTTCACATACGTGTATGCGTAGTTTTCTTGGCAATGATATAGAAAAGTGGCTTGCCATTTTTGCTGGGATACAGAAGTATTAGGTTATGTATGTTACTCTACATGCAAGTGCAATCTTTCCAGTTTTAATCTTTTGCGAACCTTTTATTAGCAAAAAACAAACAACAAAAAAACAGTTGTACCTAAAAAAGACCTTTGAGCTAGAAATCTACATTGGACTTTTAAGAACACAAAGCTAATGAAATCCTGTTGCAACAAGATTTCTAGTAATAAAAATAATAGGTATCCACCTCAATTTCCTCAAGTTTATTGGATGACTTCATAGCATTATGGCTGAAATAAGATGGGAGTTTATTTTCATAACTTTCCCCTTGACCTTGCAAACATGAGAGGGACCAGGTTCAGTTTCCCATTTCACATAAACCTGTCAGACCTAAACTATTCCTGCTGGTAAACAATGCCCCTAATCCTGCCCTTGCTGAAAAAAATATATAGAAACATTGCTTACTATTAATAGAAGCAGGATAGGGTGCTCCATCACTGGAGGTTTTCAAGAAGAATTTTGACAGCCATTTGTCTGAAATGGTATAGGTCTCCTGCTTGAGCAGGGGGTTGGGCTAGATGACCTCTAAGGTCTTTTCCAATTCTGTTATCCTGTTAATCCTGCTTAAAAAATGAAATTGACTAGAAGCAATGAAGTCCCAGCCCTTTGGGACTGAGGAAAACTAGCCTAATAAGGAAATTGAAATAAAGTAACTGGTGAGAGGCACCTAATGCCTCTCAAGATCCTCACTTGCTGACAAAGACTAATTTCCAGAATGCCTGCCTGCTCTAAAAAAGAATAATGGTTCTCAACAATAACACAATAAATCCTTACATAATTTATCCAGTTTTCCCTGCATGGTCCAAAGATCCTGACACCCAATCAGAATTCTAGAATTTCCTGCTCCACAATTCAACATATTTATAAAAAAACATCCTCCCTCCTATTGTTCTTAGTTTCTTTTCCTTTGTAAACTGGAACCCATTGATTGTTGTTTTAATGAAGTGTGATCTTCCTCCTCAGAGTTATGATCCATTTTTCACATCACAGCAATAGTTTAGCTTCTACTCAGCAAGGAATAAGCGAGGGGTGTGGGGGAGGGGAGATTAAGTTGCAAAGCTTGAGAAGCGTATCCATGTAATGATTCACAGCCTAAATAAAAAAGGAATTCTCTGCCTTAGGGAAAGATTTTGTACATTTTAAATTTTAAGCATGTTAATCAGCAAACACAACAAAAACACCTTTTAAACAAGCATCAATTAAATTCTACTGCATAAGCATGTACAGTACAGAACAAAATATTGGATAAATATCATAGCTCCACTAATTCAATAACTTTTCCTGTGTATGTGTATACTAGAGCATGGGAATTATATGGTATACTGCAAAACATATAAAATTGAAAGCATTTTAATTACTTCATGAATCTATAGAAGTCAGTAAATACTAACATAATCTTCAAGATAAATTTCATCTAATCAAACACCATTGTGCATGCTGTGAATTCATTTGTATTATAGCTTTATTAGTTTGATAACTGGTTTCAAATTCAGTTGCTTCTGAATCAATCATGTATGGAAGAAAGCTATGCAATATAAACTTTACATCTGAAATGAAAGATGTACACATATAATCTAGAGCACAACATAATTAATAATAATAGTGCAAAAATTTCAGTTGACATACTAACACTGAGATACCACCTTTTCACCCAAGTGACAAAACTGTAGCTATGAATTTTTTTTTTTAATTAACTTCTCCATTGAAAAAAATTAATTATCTTCTAAAGACATGTATTAGGACTGATAAGTATCTTGGTTTTGATAAATGCAAATCTGTTTATTATATATTGAAGTTTTCCTTTCTCTTCCCTTTTAACTTAACTATAGCTTGAGCCTAGTTGTTACAAAAAGATTAGTCATGTTTTTAATGAAAAGGCTAACAATCTCCAATCAGAGTGGCCCATTCCACTCATTCTGGCAAAAGGGGAATGCTATGGACCCCACCGGCCAAGGAATTTTCTGCCGTGTCTCCTGCCCTTTGGAACACCACTCCCACCCTCTTGGCCTTCTGAAAGGCTCTAAAAATCCTGGTTCTGCCAACTGGCTTCGAGCCCCAATGGTGGCATCCCACTCCTGACTTGGTTAGTAAGAGTAGATCCCACCTCCGCCCCGTTTATTGGTCCAGGACAAAATATGAGTACCAGGACAAATTTTTTTGCATAAAAAAGGATTGAGTACTAAATTCAATAATTTTCAAAGCAGTTGAGTACCAATGTACCACTCTGTAAGAGATATTATTTCATCATCTTGATGAGTAACCCTGTCCTATCTTTTAAGACTGAATAGATGTAGTTAGCTTGTCTTTCCTAATATTAGACCAGCTTCACAATTCTTTCTTTTTTTCAAGCTAAAGAATAAGCCCAACTGGGAGACTTCCTCTAAGCACCATGGAAAGCAGACACCTTGCTGGATTTCGCTGCCTAGCAAGACAACTTTTGGGAGGGGAATTGCTGCTGAATGCTGGATCCAAGCCAGTGTAATCTATCCAGAGCAAAGGAGATATCATTGAGATCATCCACCTGACTCCAGACAGCTGCTCCTAACGAGTAGACTGTGAACGCTGCCATTTTTATGTTCATTTTATGAGTGGAGTAGCTGGGAGTCAGAACTACATCAAGCTTACATCTGCAAAGCAGTATTTAAGGACATTGGGCTCGGCTGAGCTTTATATCTTAATTGCTTTTAAATTTGTTTATTTATTTATTTGCATATTGGAGAGATTAAAATCAAATATCTCCAATATTAAAACCTCTCAGCAAGATTTTACTATATTCATCAAGTGAGTTTCTGCCTCCTCAAAAGACAATGGTGTAAATTTGATTTTAAACGTCTTTTTTTAAAAAAGCATGGTGGGTTGTTGTTGTTTTTTGAACTATGCAACAAAAGGCTATGTAGTATATAGATTTTGGAAAACTGATTATGGATTAAGGGGCCAGAGGTATTTGGAATTATTGTTTTGAATTATTTATAAAATATTTTGTCATAGGAACATGGAGATTGCTTTCCTTTCTTTTATGATAAGGAGACCTTGAAGGCTGAACACAAGAGTCAGAGGACAAAGAAGGTTGAAAAAAATCCTCAGTGCAAACTTTTGATATCTTTCAGTCGGGCTTTGGGACAGAATGGATGAAATACTTGATAAAATTGACAGAACTTGCAAAGTAAGAATGAGTTGCAGTGGAGGTCTATTAAATTACAGATAGTCCTTGACTTACGACCATAATTGAGCCCAACATTTCTGTTGCTAAACGAGATATTTATTAAGTGAATTTTGCCCCATTTAACAAACTTTCTTTCTGCAGTTGTTAAGTGAATCACTGCAGTTATTAAGTTAATAACACAATTGTTAAGTGAATCTGGCTTCCCCATTGACTTTGCTTGGAGCCCAAGTATCTTTTTTTTTAAGAATCTACACAGCAAGCTTAGCGACTTAGAGGGAGATGGGTTTTGTATGATTGGAGATTTCAATGCGATAGTAGATAGAACAAAAGACCATAAAAGTAATGAGGCAAGGAAAGGAAACAAAAAAATACTTCCCAGAACTTTTTTTGAGATGTGCCAAGCATCCAAATTTTGATCATGTGACCATGGGGATGCTGCAATGGTTATGTGAAAAACAGTCATAAATCACTTTTTCAGTGCCGTTGTAACTTCGAATGGTCACTAAATGAACTATTGTCAGTCAAGGACTACCAGTATATCTGTAACTTTAGGAGAAACATGATTTCATAGGATGTGGAGGCATGATTGGTATTTTATCAGATAAATATGAAACACATGTATGCTTATAGTACATGTATGAAATGGTTAAAATCTAAGCTCTTATGCCCAAACAGCTTCCAGCCTGAATTTGAGTAAGATTTTGAATCCATTTTTTGGGTGGTTTAACCTACTTGTTGTTCATGCCTCTATATCTATTAGCGCCCATATCCCAGATAGTGTTCTGTAATTAGGAGACTCTGAAATGATCATATAACTAAATATGATCCTATAGAAAAGGAAATGACAACCCCACTTACAGTATGAAAGAAGGAAAGAAAGAAAGAAAGAAAAAAGAAAGAAAAAAGAAAGAAAGAAAGAAAGAAAGAAAGAAAGAAAGAAAGAAAGAAAGAAAGAAAGAAAGAAAGAAAGAAAGAAAGAAAGAAAGAAAGAAAAAGGAAGGAAGGAAGGAAGGAAGGAAGGAAGGAAGGAAGGAAGGAAGGAAGGAAGGAAGGAAGGAAGGAAGGAAAATATTCATAACCAGTACAATGTTAACATGATTTTGGAGGTTAAGTTCCCAGCTCAGAAGATACCCAATTTACTGGGTAACAACACAGGGCAAGTACAAAAGGCACTAGTACTTATGATACAACTGGATCAAAACTGAAAGGATCCCAAAAAGAGGTGAAAGGAAAGTTCAGTGCTATATAGCATGCCTACCACGGAGACATGGAATGTCAGAATCAGTATCCAAGGAAAACGAGGTTGTCAGAGCAAAAATGTCAAGACTGAACTCTTCTCCTGTCTGAAAAACTAGATAACAACTTCAAGCTAAATGACAACCTGAGCAGTGTGTTTACTGATAGTTGTTGAATTGGATTTTAAAAATATGGGAAGGTGGGAATGAAACAGAATATCTTGGGAGTGGACATGATTGACAGGAATCTGGACTATCAGCATTAACCACTGCCACAATGTTGTTGTTGCAGACTTTCCCTGTTATAGATACTATTTGGTGGCAGCACCTTTCTCCTGACTTTCCCACACATCAAATGTGAATGCTGAGAAAGTGCATTGGACCATAGTCTACGCCTAATTAACAACCTAGAGCAAGAAATGTTTTAAATTCCTGGTTTTTAAGTTAAAAGAGAAAGTGTTCCTAATGGTGTCAGAATACTGCTAAATAAATCACAAGAACATTTTCCCTATTAGTTAAAAACACTTAAAAAGGCATGCTTTGGAACTAGAAATTGGGATTATCAACTTTGAAAGGGGTTAAAATGCAGCCAATAAGTATTGGAGTAAATGGAGATCTGTTTTGATTGGAGTCAGTGCATTTATTCTTTTTCCAAGTTTATTGTAGCTCATTTTATTCTATTCTGCTCTGAAAGGATAATTAATAAACTGGAGTCCATAGCAAATCATCTTTCTTTGGAGGGCATCAAGGCAGGAAAAGCAAGCTACTTGTTGCAGAACAAATTCCTTGGTTTAATATTGTGAAAAATTAAGGCTCCCCTGATCTGCATCACAGGCTTGATCAGAAAGTTTAGGGAATCAATAATAAGTATCCAGTCCTAATCACAATGACACCAAAATAAATCATTATCATTTTTTTCTCCTTTTTTCCTTGCATTGTGCTGTTGCATAAAAGTGGAGATTGTGTCATAACATTGCAATGCACATTACATTACTGTGCAAACTCCCCTCCCTACTTCTCCCGTGGTTGCCCCCAATCAGACTTGACCCACTTCCCCCTGGCTAGATATCAGCTGCAGCATCAACACAGATCAGAAGGCAGTCACCAACTGGAATTTTATTTGACTCACTGGGAAACCAATCCATCTGGCACTATATAGGAAACAGGTATTTTGTTGATATAACATCTTAGTGTCAATGTCCTTCCAGTCTAAGCTGGTAGAGGTGGTCTCTAGGTGGAGAATCCAACTTCATTATCTTTATCAAAACTGTCTAGATTAGAAACTAGGACCTAAATACTTTAAAAACTGCCTCCATTGATATTATCCACCCCCATATATTAAGAAATCTACTTGTGGTCCTGTTTGTGGGTTTGGCTCACAATTTGACCACAGTGACAAGAACCTGCTTGATGGTGGCATTCTGATTATGGATTTTTTTCCCCCAGAGAAGTATAACTGGTCCCCACTCTGTCTAGTTTCAAACAATTTAAAATATGCTTGTTCATCCATAATCTAAAGAATAACAATTCTCGGCAGGATCTCATCACTTTTTCATGCAATCTGCTTTAACTTTTGATCAGCTAAATAATACACTTTTATTGTTGTTTAACTGTTTTTCTTCTGTGCATGGTGCATCATGGTTTTTCTTCTGTGCATTATCACTTTGGTGATACATCAGGCATCCTATTTTAATTGCAGTGCACCCTAGAGTCATATCACTCTGCTTCCACTTTAGTTTTTTTAATTCTTCTACACTATTAGTCTTTGGCTTAATTCACACATGCATCTACATCAATTAACAGCTTATCATTTATTAGAATATTATTCTACAAACATGAACTTCAGCAGAATGATATAGTAGAATTCTTAGATGACAGAATGGATTACAATATGCCATATCAGGCTGCAGGTACAGGATCTATTTGTTTTAATGTAAACCTACATAAATATTCTTTGTAGAGAAAAATTTGCATAGGAAACGGGCTCAGGATCAAACTCCCTCTAACATTATATGCCCTTTTGTGTTTCTATCTTTATGAAGTTTTAGAAGTGAAAAGAGACAAATCTAGAGAAGAATATGATTTGCATCTCTGCCCTGTTATAGGGTCTTGATTAATTTAGATCCTTAAAGTTGCCATCTGAATCCATAGGAACTGCTGATTTGTTCAATAGATAGCGATTTGTATGTGATTTCCATTGGGCATATGGTATGCAAAAAAAAAAGCAAAACATAATTAAAACTCCACCACAGTTCACAGCAAGTGTTGCCCTCTAGGAGTATTATATACAGACATCAACCTTATAAAAATAACATGAAACTGAATTTACTGTCACATACAAGCACTATGCAGGTGTCATTTCTTCATATTTTCAGATAATTCATGGAAGAGAAGACAGGCTGTGCATCCCACTCCTGTCCTCACTGTCAGTATCAAATCCTGTCCTGACTTTTTTGTACTGAATGGGAAAGTTTCCAAGACAGTTGGTGGAACAAGCAGTTAGAATTGTAAAAAGAAGGCAAACATTGTGAAGGTGAATGCAGAAAGCCCTGGTGTTGCTCTGGCAAGAACTTAGAAGTATATGGTTGGACCACAATGCTTGTGTCACTTTTAGGTCTACAGTTTGATCTTGCCAATTAAATATGATAATACTGCCTATTGAAAAACATTATGCTGATATAGTAAAGAAATGTATACTGATGAAAATTATTAAGTTTCATATGCAAGCCATCTTTTGATTTGGTAGTCAATAAGATATGTGAACTTTCTCATTGTTCTGTAAATGTATGTAACTTTTACAGAATGGTTGTGTATTTCTGTTGGCTCAGATAATAGTGTTTTAAAATGATAAATAAAATGGAAAAATGTCAATAAAATCTAGAATGAAATGTTCTGAATTTAGAGTCTAGCCAGCTGACTATTCCTCTTATAAATTAAGGGAACATGAAAGAGAAGGAAAAATTGTGAAAACTCCAGATGGCCTTTCTAAACCTCAAATAGAAAGGCTTAAGGGTAAGAGGGGGTAGGCAGCTTTCCTTTTCCAACTGATTAATTTTTAAAAAAAATTACAATGCATTTGCACTTTAAAAAAAATATGTTAATTCATTTTTAAATATATTTACTCCATCTGTTTGAGAGTGTGAGATGAGTAAGGAATCTAAAGTAATATTTTCTTGCAGCCCATCAATAAATTATAACTGCTGGTAAAAACTGAGCACTTGTCCAATAACCTTTTGCACCAGGAAAGGTCAAAGATCTACCAGTAAAATCTAAAATATTTATTACTGACAACCTTTACATATAGTTAGCAGAGGATTTGTTTCTTATGGGTGCCAAGTAATTAAAACCTAAACATTTCATTTAGATAGAGTGAGCAATTCAAGATTAATACTGTCTACAATTTAGGCAATAACACCCAAACAAACTTGTTAAGTTGGTTGCACCGGGAATTGGGTCAGATAGCAACAGTAAATGGGAAGGGGCTCTCTATTCTACTACAGGACCATTATATGATTTGGGGGCATTGCTTCAAGGGCCAGCACAAATTGGATATTGCCACGTATGTCATATGCTAAAGATTATAGATTATACTGAACTTGGATCCTCTAACATTTTCTTTCAGCAGGTGGGCAGGATGTTTATCTCCATTGGCAAATGAAATATAAACTGTCTGGATTCTTAACTCAAAAGTAATACATTAAAATTAGTAATAAAAAAAACAAAACAAAGAAACAAACCTAACAATATAAAAAAAAATCCATCCATATGGAACTGGAATACAACTTGAGGGTCCTTCAAAACTTTCAGCTTCTACAGTACTTGAAAACCAGATAACTAGGAGACCCTTTGCAGAAATGCATCCTGTGTGCCAGTTGCATCTATTCCTGGATTGGGAGGTGGCACCCATGGTCACTCATGCCTTGGCTCACCTTCGTTTCCATGATGATCACTGTATCGCAACTGGTTCAAATATCTTATCAGAATGATGATATAAAGAAAAGAAAAGATTATCTTAAAGATTCTGGTCATGGTTGAAGGTAATCCCTGGTCCAAATAAATACTTCCTATTATTTTCAGTCAAAAGATACTACGCAGCTGCTCTGTATTTTCTGCCTTAATTATTTTTGTTTCTTAGTTTCTGTACTAAGAATTAAAGACAAAAGTGGATAACATAATTATAGTTTGTCAGATATTAAGCACAGGGATTGCATGATGAAAGCATTAAGGAGAAGCCACCCTATTGGAAGAATCAGAAATGTTGCTGTTACTCAGGAAGATTGCAAGAATATGTCCACTGCTTTTCCCATTGTCA
This sequence comes from Azemiops feae, assembly GCA_023970755.1. Taxonomy (NCBI): domain Eukaryota; kingdom Metazoa; phylum Chordata; class Lepidosauria; order Squamata; family Viperidae; genus Azemiops; species Azemiops feae. The sequence continues at coordinate 117,884 of JALGBA010003976.1, read as the reverse complement.
AAAAAGATATTGCTAGAAACACATGCCCATTTCTACAGTTAGTTATACAGGTCATTAGAACATGAAGAAAGCCAGAGGCATTTTAATGATCGTTTGGAAGAGAAGAGAGTGGCTGCTTCAATAAAGAGGACCCAAAACCACAAAGATGTTTTGATCTTCTACCATCTATACTTTATTAGTGAGTGGCTCATCAGTTCTAACTTGCTCAGAGATACTAGTATTTTGGGGGGAGCCATTTGTTTGCTTTCTTCACCTTGCATCATCTTTCTTCAATGAACATAGTCATACAGTGGACCTAGTTTTGATATTTTATATGTAAATAAACCAGTAGCACCAGAGAATCTGGATTATTTTTGTATGCTGTTGGTTGTTTTACTGAGTTTTCCCATTAGCTTTTCTTTTTCTATTTATTAATGAACTTTTGTTGTTGAAGCATGCTATAAATTTATATTGAACAATTCATTCCATTTAATGCAATCTATTTTTAAGCAGCTGTGGAATTGGGCAGACTCTACATTGTCCAAATAAACAAGCAAACATACAGTATTTTATGTCAACCTTCTAGTGAAGTATATAGAAAGTAGCTGGGGAATGAAGTCAAACATTTCTGGTAGATACTAGGTGTAATGTATTGAGTTGAATTACTGAGAATTGTGATATTGAGAACTGTGGAAAAAACGGTTAACCGGCCAGCTTGTTAAACGCCAGACTTTCTGTCTGCAGACTAATTACCATACGTTTGAGTGGGAATGATGCTGGGATTCTATTGGCTGCCGCCTATGGTTGAATGTATAAATAGAGGTGGAGCAGCAGTTAACAAGGCTTCTGTTTTAACTTGAATAAAGAGTTGTTGTTTTGCACCTGCTGCCTCTTCAATGCCGCACCGAACACCAAACACAACAGTAGTGACGAAGGTGGGATCATGCTGCCAAATCTCGAAGAGCTGAGTCACTAAGGGGGTTAAGCCAAGCGAAGACGCCTTGGTCAGAACCACGTTCCCCCCCCAACTACACTCCTGCCAGTACAAAAACGCTGGAGGAGAGTGCTCCCAAGGATCCGTCCCTGGCAGTCCAACAGAAGCCTGGGCAGCATGAGGCATTGAGAGGCCCGAGAAAAACTCACCATGGCCAAGATCGGAAAACTCTCCGAATTCGACGGAGGTGGAGCTCCTACGTCGCGAGAGTTGAAAACTACCTACGGGTCAACCATGTCCGGGAAGACGGCTTGAAGGCCACAATGCTGCTGTGCGTGTGTGGCCAGGTGACATTCAATATCGCTGAGAACTTAGTCGCTCCAGCGTATTCAGAACTCAAGAAGTTGCTCAAAGAACACTTTGAGCCCAAACTCTCGGTCATTGCCTGGCGGCACGCCTTTGAACAACAAAACCAACGTCCAGGCGAGTCTGCCGCCGACTTCATAGCCACCCTGCGTCAAGCGGCCCGACTCTGCGAGTTCAAAGACCTCGAAGAGAGACTAAGAGACCGTTTAGTCTGCGGTTTGAGGAGCAAAGAGCTCCAACAGAAAATATTCGCGAAAGAGACTATTTCCTTCCAAGATGCCCTGAGGGAGATCACAGCCGAAGAAGCAGCCGGAGGTGCCGTCAAAGCCTTATGGCTCTCCAAGAGCCCTCCCTGTGTAGAGGCCGTCCACCAGGAGGACGCCGAGAGGGTCGAAGACTCCGAATCAGACCATGAGGTCGATCGGTTACAGCAGCCACCTGAAAGAAGGCCACAATGACCGGTTGACAAGGCAGTTCCCTTCTCTTGATGTGCCGGAGGCCGACACAAACGGTCGGAATGCAGGTTCCGCATGGCAACGTGCCGGGCGTGTGGAAAACAAGGCCACATCGCCACTGTCTGTAGGGGCCACAAGAGAGAAAGCCCACCAGAAGAGTTACCCCGGAAAGGTACCGGGGCCCCGGGGCAACACAGGGTTGGCTATTGCACCAGTAGAAGGAGCGTGCATAGAACCGGTGCCCATCACCCACTCAAGGAGAAGCTGCAACTTAAAGTCAAGCTGCAAGGAGTTCCCTGTAACATGGAACTTGACACAGAGTCAGCTTTATCAATAATCTCCCAAGGGACTCTCAAACAAATTTGCAGTCGCAGCGGCAAACAAGTTAAGCTCAAGCCATCGAATCTTGTATTAATGGACTTCCAAAACTCCCGCGTAGCAGTCAGGGGAGAAGCTATACTAAGGGTGCAGTTCAGGGGGTTTGAGGGTCCCCTAGAAGTCGTAGTAGTTGAGGGCAATCGTACTAGCCTCATTGGACTTGACTGGTTTGAGGCATTAGGAATCCATGTGACTGGCATAAATAGCATGCAAGCGTCGGGCCTTTCGGCAGTTTGTCAGGAGTTTGCTGACGTGTTCAGCCCTGAGTTAGGGGAGTATAAGGGTCCTCCAATAGCCCTCCAGCTTGACCCTACTATAGCCCCAATAAGGATCAAGCCTCGTCGAGTGCCTTTCGCCCTTAAGCAAAAGATCAATGCAGAGTTGGACAAACTGTTGCAACAAGGCATTTTACAGCCAGTTGACAGCAGTCCATGGGAAACCCCCATAGTTACGCCACTTAAGGCCAACGGAGAGGTGCGCATATGTGCCGACTATAAGTGCACACTCAATAAAGCACTCCAGCAGCACTCATATCTGGTGCCTGTAGTCAGCCACTTTTTGGCATCACTACAGGGAGGTCGCATCTTCACCAAATTAGATTTGGCCCAAGCCTATCAGCAGCTGCCGGTGGACGACGCCATGGCAGAGGCTCAGACTATAGTCACCCACAGGGGAGCTTTCAGGGTACGGTGCCTACAGTTTGGGGTCAGTGTAGCCCCGGGCATTTTTCAGAGTGTGATGGAGCGCACGTTCCGAAACATTCTAGCTGTGTGTCCATATTTCGATGACGTCCTCATAGCTGGGGAGTCAGCTGAATTCCGTGAAGCAGGGCTGAAGCTAAAGCAGGAGAAATGTAAAATTGGGGTAGCTTCAACCGAGTTCCTCAGTTTCCGTATAGATGCCGCAGGCATTCACCCTGCTGAATCCAAGCTCAAAGCAATTCAGCAAGCACCCAGTCCGAAGACAAAAGGGGAACTTCAGGCACTTTTGGGTCTGCTCAATTTTTACCACGCCTTCCTTCCCCACAAGGCCACCGTGGCAGAGCCGTTACACCGGCTGTTGGACAAGAACGCTCAGTGGAAGTGGACGAGCGTCCATGAGCAAAGTTTTCCAGCAGTCAAAGCACTATTGTTGTCAAGCTCAGTGCTCACCCATTTTAATGAACAGCTGCCAATCAGCATCGTGTGTGATGCATCCCCATACGGGATCGGAGCTGTGTTAAGCCACCTCAAGGCTGACGGGACACAGGTTCCTATAGCCTACTACGCAAGGACTCTGTCCTCAGCAGAACACAATTATGCCCAGATCGATAAAGAGGCATTGGCTATAATGGCGGGCATAAAAAAGTTACATGACTATCTGTATGGTCGCCCATTCACGGTCTTCACAGACCACAAGCCACTTCTGGGTCTGTTCACTACGAACAAACAAACCCCCCAGATTATTTCTCCTAAGATGTTGAGGTGGTCAATCTTCCTGTCCGCTTATAGTTACTGTCTAATTCACAAACCGGGTAGGGAAATAGGCCACGCAGACGGCCTTAGCAGATTACCCCTGCCACAATTGGAGCCCGACCCCGCTCCAGCCACTCGCATCCTAGCTATCCAGGATCTGCCGGAGTCTCCCCTTAACGCAGGGGACGTGGCTGCCGAGACAGCTGCAGACACAACGCTGAGCCGTGTATTGAACTGGGTGCTCACAGGATGGCTGGACACATGTCCAGGGTCTAACTTTCAGAGTTTTTGGAGGAGGAAGAATGAGCTGTCAGCTCACAGGGGGTGCATTTTGTGGGGCAGTCGGGTCATAGTCCCGACCTCACTGAGGGCTAGAGTCTTAGAGTCTCTGCATGAAGGACATCTGGGAATAGTCCGGATGAAGGCACTCGCGAGAAGCTACCTTTGGTGGCCTAGGATCGATAAAGAGATTGAGGCTCAGGTACACAGCTGCCACATTTGCCAGCAATCTAGACCAGAGATGCCACACGCCCCAGTCCACCGATGGGAAACCACACAAGCCCCATGGTCGAGGATTCACATCGACTTTGCGGAGCCATTTCAGGGACAGCTGTTCCTCATTGTAGTGGATAGTCACTCCAAGTGGTTAGAGGTCGCACCTGTCCCCACTATGACTACTGCCAGGACCATCCAGGAACTGCGCAGGATCTTTGCAACGCACGGGTTGCCCGATGTCTTAGTTTTAGACAATGGGGCTCAATTTACCGCTGCAGAATTCCAGTCCTTTTTAAGGGCTAATATGATTAGGCACACCACTTCGGCTCCCTTCCACCCGGCCTCGAACGGCCAAGTGGAAAGTCCAATAAGGGCAATCAGATACTGTACAATTACTTATTTCTTTTAACCTTGGTCAAACAAGCCAATCTTATAAATTTTCCATGATTTTTAAAAATTATTCTTTAAACCCCTCAAAAACAAAAGTTTGAGAAGTAGTTTTCTGCTCATCTGTATTTTAAAGTGAAAATTCTTCAGAATTTTAACAGATTTATTTTGTATCGCTAAACAAAATTTATCCTTTTGATTGTCACTTCGAAAAAGTCCTTCCAAATCTTAGCAATGCTCTTTTTTCATTTATTTATTTAATTTATATGCTGTCCAGCTCCCCGATTGGGTGACTCTGGGCAGTTTACAGAACATAAAAATATAAATAGTAAAGCAATTAAAACTTTAAAACTATGCACACTGAAATTTTAAAACTATGCATTTAAAATTATGTCTATCCAGAAAACAATCCAGATCAGTTTCTTAATTTAGTATCCGTTCATCTCATTTAGGGAATGTGTCATCCATTAGATCTATTTGCATTATTTAAATCCCTGTTTAAATTACAGGTAATCTTCGACTTACAACAGTTCATTTAGTGACCATTCAAAGTTACAACAGCACTGAAAAAATTGACTTATGGCCATTTTTCACACTGACGACCTATTCCCCCATGATCATGTGATCAAAATTCAGAGGCTTGGCAAATGATTCATACTTATGACCGTTGCTGTGTCCCAAGGTCACGTGATCACCTTCTGCAACATTTTGACAAACAGAATCAATGGGGAAGCCAGATTCACTTAACAACCACTTTACTAACTTATCAACTGCAGTGATTCACTTAACCACTGTGGCAAGAATAGTCCTAAAATGGGGCAAAACTCATTTAACAAATGTCTCAATAACAGAAATTCTGGGCTCAATTGTGGCCATAAGTCAAGGACTACTTGTACTCTTCATTATTTTCTGAAGACAATCAATGAGATGTTAGAATAGCCTAAGATAGTGATGGACCTCATGCCATGGATGTTCATATTTTAACATCCAGGCAAAGTTGGTTTAACCATCCCTGAGATAGTAAAAGTCTATATGAATGGATGGCATCTGGAGATTTTATTTTGCCCCTTCTTGGTCACGGATCCCTGGTCACTGGCCCTATGCACCCACACTTTTGCAGCCCTAGCATGAGGTAGCTTAGTCCTACCCACCAGAATTTGTCAAATCTACCAACTAAAACCCTGAGCAATGCTATCTACAAGTGCTAAGCCACTCCCTTTCTTTCCTATTCCCACCCTATTTCCCAGCAGGCATTTCCTCTTCCATTATTACGCGTTCCTGACTCATATTGATTTTAATCCAAAAATTCACATGAAAGTACTGTCCAAGCATTTTTTTCCCCAGAAGCTTCTGTCACAAGAAAAACTTGCTCAAAACATCTCTTACAAGCAAGAGAAAAATTATTATAAAAACTGTTATATAAAAATATGTGTTTGAGAAAATATCTAGGGGGAACATTGCTCATGTTATGTCCTGCAGATGTGGGAAAACCACAACTTGTTTTAACATTCCCAGCCAATGTGGTCTTTGGCAAGACTCAACATATTTGAAAGTGCCAGGTTTAAGAAGATGGTTACATCCCTCATTTACATCTCAAATGCCATTTCTTGGCTGTATCCAAGTACATGTGGTTCGTAAGCAATATCACTGACCAGTAGTGAGATTTCAGCCCAGAGGTTTACTACCTCTGCTAGGAGATTCCAGAAGGGACCTCCCCTCCTTTCACGTATGGGCTCTTTCTTGACTTGGGGGGCCAAGATGCTTTGTTCTTCATTCTGATACTCTCTCCCCCTTAGATGGGCTGTTTTAAGACATGGGACATTTCTTCCTGGTATCCTTACAATTTTGTCACAAAGCCTCACCTAACCTAAAGTTTAAGAATGTTTAAATTTCTGTTCAGGACAAATATCAGAAGAAGAAAGAGGCTTAAAAAAGCAAAATCTTGTCAAGAAAGTTCTATTCATCTCTAATCCAACTTCATTTAGCAAAGTTTGTTTTTGATGGATAGAGTGTATGTCAGGATAACAGCAACAACATGTCTATTACTTCTTGTTACTACAGCACAGTATATGCTGCAGTTCCTTTCTAGCATTATTCAGATGACAGCTTGGGAGGATATTTTATTTAAACGTAAGACAGAAGAAAGTGAGTTTATTTGGTCCATGTTTGCCCCTGGTTTATGTAGTAGATTTAGGCAAACTGTAACATACAAGGAAGCCACAGCTTGTTATCAGGACTATTATTTATTTGCATCATAATACAGGTAGTCCCTGATTTATGACCACAACTGAGCCCAAAATTTATGTTGTTAAGTGAGACATTTGTTAAGTGAGTTTTGCCCCATTTTATGACCTTTCTTGTGACAGTTGTTAAGTGAATCATTGCTGTTGTTAAGCTAGTAACATGGTTGCTAAGTGAATCTGGCTTCCCCATGGACTTTGCTTGACAGAAGGTCACAAAAGGTGAACACATGACCCATATTTATGCAACTGTCATAAATATAAACCAGTTGCTAAATATACGAATTTTGATCATGTGACTATGGGGAACAAGCTGACCTTTCAATACTGATAAGACTGATACTTAAATGAGAAGATATTTTACAGCTTTCTGATAGTCTTTGTTGGAATTCAGGATTCAGGGTTGTTGCAATTCTCAATGATGGGAGCAGATCTTAGACTTACATGATTTCCCCTTCTATGGATGCTGGAAGCCAGTGCCAAGGCTATAGGCCAAGTCTATAAGTAAATGGCACAAAATAATATAATCTGAGAGCTATGCATAAATGGAGCCTATTGCTACCACTAGCATTGACATCTTCTTTGCCAACACCTCCTTCTTGGAAGAAAAACACTGGCAATAAATCTCTGAATATCAATAATGCTAATAAAATCTATCTATCTATCTATCTATCTATCTATCTATCTATCTATCTATCTATCTATCTATCTATCTATCTATCTATCTATCTATCTATCATTGTGATATTGAAATATATACAACACAATACCTTATTAGTAGTTTTTTATGCATTATAAAGTCCACTAACGTGAATAAAACATTTAAACATCTAAACCTGCCTATGATTAATACTTTAAGATAGTTAGCTGTTTGATTCATTGTTGAAGAAAGGTTTTATATCAATAGTTAATTGTAAATTGTAAGTTTAAGTATTTTTCTGAACCAACAAAGAGCATTAAACAGAGGTAACAGTATTTCTGAAACACTTGGACATTTTGTTTGAGAAAGATTAAGGTGAGAGTTAAGTATATCTAGAACAGAAGTAGTAGCATCTCTCTCAAAATATTTTTCACACCTCTCTTTTATTATTATTATTATTATTGCCCTAAGATGTAAGTTCAAGGCTATGTAGCACTCTACCCAACAGTCAAAGTACACTATTCAATTAGCATTTAGAAACAAGCTCAAAAAAGTTTACGCGTAAAGAAAAGTACACTGAATATTAACTTCTTGAAATAAATCTTAAAGGGAAAAGTGAATGGGCAGCAAAAAAAAGTGAGTAGAAAAGTAAGAGTTGGAATAATAGCAAATCACATGACACAATTGTAAACATGTATCATGGAAAGATCAAGCAGCATTTAGAGGATACAGTTCTAAACAAGAAGCATCAATGAACATACAGTAGTGGCCAAAATTGTGGAAACCTTTTGGGAAAAGTTTATTTTTGAGGTTTGATGGCTAATAACACCACTTTTTTGGGGGGAGTAGTACCATAAAATTATATATCAATGGAAAGATAATTTAATCAAGAATGTAATGCAACAAAGTTTGTTCAATTATCTCTACTGTATTCTATGAAAAGTTATAGCTAAATAACCAGAAAAAGGAAGCACAACTTGCTTAGGTTGATATCAGGTAGCTTTCCTTCATCTAATTGTAGCCAATGAGCATGAGAGTTTAGAGAGCCAATCAGGTGTCATCTTGTTTTGGCAATGAGCCAATCAGATCACAGTAGGATTCAGTTATTGATGTCATGTATTGAAGCTGAGAGGAGGATATTTGTCAGTGTGTTATGTGATCGCTATCAAGTTGGTTGGGTTTTTTTTTTCTTTCATTTAGTGAACTTGTAAAATGTAATAAAATTAAAGTAATGGTGCAAAGAGTTGCCCAGAAAGCGATGTAAAATAGTATTATTAAGTGAACAAGGCTACAGTTATAAAGAAATTAGAAGAAAAATTGGTGGAAACTTAACCAAAGGTGGCATTTCTACTGTACACTTTTCCCAAAAGGTTTCCACAATTTTGGTCACTACTGTAGCATGATCTACTTTCATAACTAACAGAGCACTTTAAACACTATCTTGTATTGTGATTCTCTGGGCACATCTGGAAATTAAAAGTTATTTCCCTGTTGATTAAAAGCATCAAAATCACATAGGTGACCTAATTTTATTGTTAATTTGTTTTAATAGAAACTTAAATATCTATTCTAGGCAGTAACAAAATAAACTTTTAACAAGATTCCAGTCAATCTATACCTTCCAAACATTTCTCCTAAATATCTTTGCATTGACCTATTCCTCCCTTTGCTTTGATTCACTTCATGCCACGGGGAAGAAAACATCATATAAAGTGGAACATTTATCTTTTGAGGATCCTTAAGGATTCCTTGGCTTTTACCAGAGGAAAGCAGAAAGGAAGAGATAGAATACCACAAGGCTAGTATGGAAAATCAGGATAAGGATGACAGATTATCTTTCAGGAAACAATCTAGACCAAGGGTGTCAAACTGCCGGCCCACGGGCCGGACGCGTCACAAGGAAACCGCGCCCACCCCATTGCCGGCAATGGGGGGAAAGTTCTGATACGTCGCGCGACGTCACGTGACATCGCAGGTTTGACATGTCTGATCTAGACTGATGGGTGGCACAACCATTCATTCTAACTTGGAAAGTAGTATCAGGGGAACTGGAGATAATGATGGATCTGAAATTAGTCCCAAAGCATGCATAATATTCTTTGGGATTAGCTCTCCTCCCTCTTGTCTCCTATGTCTGGTTTCATCAGCCTTCCCTTAGTTTACTGGTTGTATATATCAATATACACAATTACTACAATACATGCTAAAGAAAGAACTAGAACTATAGTAGATATCGTCTTTGCCATACACCAGCATACTGATGACTCAGCAATTTTATGTAGATGTTGAAAAACATGCTAGATAAATCCTGTGGAAATTTGTAGCATAGCTACCACTTTTCTTTTAGAAGCATAAATAATGTGAAACACTGGCTATTCATTAAGAACAAAAACATTCTATGGTTGATGTTTTTTTTTTTTTTTTTTTAAAGCATCTTATGTTTTGCTGGAAACAAATGTAGATGCTCTGTTCCCACTGGTCATTTGAGTGAGACAAATGTTTAGCTTATTTTTTTAAAAAAAACCCAATATATGTACCGAAAAAAATTCCACCTGCAAATTTAAGAAATGACTGAAAATTGCATACAAATAGTAACTGTTATCTTTCAGTTTATATCAGGGGAATTTGCATTTTAAAAGCCTACACCAGGGAAATTTATGTGTCAAAGAATGAAAGTACTTTCATTTGCACTTTTTAAAACTGTTCTTAATTAGTTTATGTTAATAGTAATGTAAATTAGAAGACAGAACATAGAAAACCCCAGATATAAATTGTTACAAAATTTTCTGTATTTTAATGCATAGGAAAATCCCCAATGAAGTGGAATATTGTGGGATTTTCAGCAAATTGCACCTTCTTGATATAGTGTCACCACACTTCAGCTCAGACAACCAGTCCCAAAGACTACCCAAAGTATGGCCAATGGTATTCAAAGCTTATGAGCAGTTTAAAAAATGGAATGAGAAGGTTGTACTTTCCAGCTCTTCTTTAGGCAGAGTTAATCCCTGTAGGAACAAAATTATTTCAAAGCCACATCAGAACTCTGATTTGTAAAACAGTTTCAGCCAAGGAGGAAGGGAGTTCTACTGGTAGCACCAAACAATTTTGGCTGTTCTTGGAGAAAGCTAAGAAGTATCTGATCTCATTAATATTCTAAATAGGAGCCATCAGGCAATCCTAGGTCTGTAGACTAAACAAACATACATACATTCTGGAAAAAAGGCAATGGCAAACCATTTCCATTGTCAACACTGCTAACATCGGATGTTCTTGCTTTGACAACATATGGAGATGCAGCCATTTTCCTTCTTATGTTTTACTCTTAGAATTAGAGTTGGAATTAGATGATACTGGGGGGGGAGAGGAGGAATGTGTATGGGAGTTAGTTAAACCAGTGGTTCTTAACCTGGGTGATATCGCCCCCCCAGGGGTCGATTTTGTTTTTCAGGGGGGCGATGGAACAAAAAGGGGCAACATGGGGGCAAAGGAACAAAAAGGGGGCAATATGGGGGCGATGGAGCGAGATGTTTTGGGGACACTTTTGAGACTTTTTCGTACAGTGAATTGCTGTATATCTGTCGTACAAAACATCAGATCGCTCGCTATTAGTGGATTGAATTGTGTTTTCAAATGTTCCTCCAGCTAGCTTCAGTACAGAACGCCGTACATATGTGAATACGCATCGCTTATCTTCATGCGCATTGCACAGCAGCCTCTACCCATACAGTGGCGCGCCATTGGCCAGAATTGGCAGTGATGGAGGGGGGAGCGCTTCTTTTGAAACATCGCATGCTGAGTGGCTGTCCCCTGTGACGTCAGCTGTAATCTTCATCCCAAACTGCAAGAGCCACTGACAGATCTGAAATACAACTGTGAAGCTCAGTCACATTTTCAGAGTTATGGCTACGAAGCTTTTTGGGTGAAAATGAGGAACACTTACCCAATATTGTGGGAGGAAGTTAAGTTGCTTCTTTTAGCCTTTCCTTCCACTTACTTAGTGGAGAGGGGCTTCAGCGCCATCCAACAGATCCTTTCTAAGTCAAGGAAGATATTGAAGATCTCTGAGCGCGGTGATTTAAGAATGCGATTAACAAAAATGGTTCCAGACATCAAGAAATTGGCATCAGCTCACCAAGCACAAAGCAGCCATTGATGTTCTTTTTTTTTGCTTTTTGTGTACATACATTTTTTTCGTTAATAATTGTCTGAGCTTTTATCCTTTTATTTGCTTGCATTGGATTTCACATTCCAGCTTGAGTTTTCGGCTTCGTTTTCGAATTTTTGTTGTGCTCTGTAAAACATTTTGTGTGTCTCTTTGTATTGTACTTTTTTAGCATGCACTCCAGTTCGATATTATATTTTGTGTCTTTTTAATCCTTTTTACAGTGTGCGCGACTATATATACTTTCCTCGAATCTTAATTTAGTTTCAGAGTTTTCATCTTGAAATTCTCAGTTTTTCTTTTTGGGCATTTCACTTTCTTGCAATTGAATTTTGTTTTCAGTGGTCATTACATTTAAGTATCTTGAATAAATAAGATAATAATGAAATACATGTATCACGAAGTTTGGGAATAAAGTGACGGGTGGCACCACAATTTTTCACACAGTTGAGATATGGGAAAAAGACTGGAAATAAATTATTTGCATCAATATGTCCTGATGACAATTTTAAAGAAAACAAAAAAAGTGTTTGCATAAATTTAAGAATTATTTCCTATGTTGTGATTGAGAGGTTATGTTGGGGGAGGGGGGCGATGACAACTTCCTCATTGGCTCAAGGGGGCGATTCGTTCAAAAAGGTTAAGAACCACTGAGTTAGACATAACAATATTGTAATAGTGTGAGAACCAAGGTTTTTTGAAATAAGAGATGATAAGAAATGGCGGGTTGGAGAACAGGAGGGAAAGCCTGCATTTCAAACTAATTGGAGAATGTGATTTATGACTGTTAATTAGAGGAGGGAATTGTGCTTGATACTATGTGCTCAGGGGAGGGGAATTCAGATTTTGGCTTTGCTATGTACGTGCCGAAGCTATGCTGCTCGAATAAAGATTCTTTAAGGTAAACAATGCCTCGAAGTTCTTTGAAGAGTTTCATCTGTCGGAACCATGACATTCATATTGTTGCCAGGAAAAATACATGGAGATACCTATCAAGTTCTTTGTCTTAACTGGACTCATATCAGGCACCTGCAGGAGTAATTTGTAGTAATGGACATCACTTCAAAATGGCAAGTATGATTGAGAGAATGAAGTTCCCTCCCTATTTGATATATTTGTTATATAGTCCTAGACTTACAACCACAACTGAGCCCAACATTTCTGTTGCTAAGGCAGTTGTTAAATGAGTTGTGCCTCATTGTATCTTTTTGCCACAATTGTTAAGCCAATCACTGTAGTTGTTAAGTGAATCATGGAATCATTGAGCAAAGTTGTTTCCCCCCCATTGGCTCTGCTTGTTGGAAGTCGGCTGGGAAGGTTACAAATGGTAGTCACATGACTCCAGGACAGTGCAACTGTCATGAATACATGCCAGTTGCCAAGCAGCCAAATTTTGATCATGTGACCATGGGGATGTTGCAAGGGTTGTAAGCATGAAAAATGATCATAAGTCATTTTTTTCAGTGCTATTGTAACTTTGAATAGTCACTAAACAAATGATTGTCAATTGAGGACTACCTATATAGGCGCTCTGTTTGTGATTATAAAATATTATAAAATTAAAAAGGAGCAGAGATTTGTTCACCTGGTCACTACCTGCCATTTTGAAACTAATAACCTTCATTGTAAATGTCCCAGGCACTAAATTGTCCTTTCCACCATCATTTATGGATGTCTGATGGAATCTGTATGGATCAATATTAATTAACACCACTGACATTGTCTGGGTTCATACATTGTGACATCCAGGGCTTATTTAACCATAGTTTATCACAACAAGATTCACACACAAAAATCTTATTATGTTTACAAACTACAATGCCTGGGTTCCAGGATTATATTAAACCACAATTAAATTACAGCATAGGTTACTGAACCCTGGAAGGAGGTCAAGATAACGCATCAGTAACTACTAAAGCTTTTTTTTTTCTTAATGTATGCCTCTGTTTTCATTAAAACAGCATTTTAAACCCACACATGCACAATCAAAGCCATTCCAATAGAATTATTACAGTTTTTTTTTTGTTTGCTTGCTTGTTTAGCTGCAGCCATTTAATGAAAATGAAGTCTTTTGTTCAAAGAGATGTCTAAATACAATCCTTGTAAGGTTCCTGTTGATTTTATGGCAAAGTTGTGAGAAATGCAGTAGCAGCAAGTCAGTAAAAATGTTTCTAAACTTGCATTTATTTACATAACTTCTATGATGTTTAGTTGACTGAAGCAAATTGATTAGCGAAGAAGCAATGAAGACCACTCCAAGTCACTTGATGAGCACTACAGCTGATTCTACTAATCAACTCCTTCCCGTCGCTTTTGTGAGTCATTGATAACACATTTCAGTCCTGTGTATGAAAGAGTCCATGATTCTGTATGAAAATATTGGCTTAGGATTGCTGGTTTAAATAATTTTCTCTATTGGACTCCTTTTTAAAAAAAATAAAAACCAACCAAAATGAAAAAAGCACTCCAGAATTAGACTCTTGAAACTCAAAGAACTGATTCATAGTTTAATTTTAGTTAGGATATCTCTAATTATTCTCTTTAGAAAATTAACGAAAGGGTAAATCTGAATTACATTAACTATTCCTTAAAATTTTCAATCCAATACAGGTAGTCCTCAATTTATGATCACAATTGAGCCCAACATTTATGTTGCTAAGTGGGAAATTTGTTCAGTGAGTTTTGCCCCATTTTATGACTTTTATTGCCACATTTGTTAAGTGAATCACAGCAGTTGTTAAATTAGTAATATGGTTGTCAAGTGAATCTGGTTTCCCCATTGACTTTGCTTGTCAGAAGGTTGCAAAAGGTGATTACATGACCCCCGGGACTCTGCAACCATCGTAAATGTGAGTCAGTTGCCAAGCATCCAAATGTAAATCACGTGACCATGGGGATACTGCAATGGTCATAAGTGTGAAAAACTGTCATAAGTCACATTTTGTAACTTCAAACATTGTAACTTCAAACGGCACTAAGTAAACTATTGTAAGTCAAGGACTACCTGTATTACTGTGGTATGCAACCTTTCCAGCTCGGTGCACCAGTGGACCAGTGGAACCAGTGGCAGGGGAATGGAGAGAGGATGGTTTTGCACACGCGCACAAGTGTTGCTTTCACAAATGCAGCTTCGCACATGTGCACTCATGCGCACTTACCCACTAGTTCCACGGCCCGGTTCTGAACAGGCTGCATCCCAGCACCAGGCCACAGTCCAGGCGGTTGGGGACCCCTACTATATTATTCTTGTATATTGCCCAATAGACATGGGGCATAGGTGAAGATGGAAATTCCAGTCCGACATAGTGATTTAATACGAAGTTGTAACTCATTTGGGAATCAGGTATTGTACCTCAATCTATCATAGTGGGACAAAATATTGAGTTTGTGGTAGGTCCTTTTTGGGACTGGTGGTTAGTATCTCCAATGGTACAACTGAATCTCTACCTGTTTTGTTATTTGTATGAAAAATGTATGAAAAATTATCAGCGCTTTGATCATACCTTTGGGGCTGCCCTTTTACTTTGTTAACCATGCCCTTTAAGATAGCCCTGGTTAAGAAAGCTGGAGGCTAGGAATTTGATGGGAGACCCACTGCCATATCTGGGTGCCACATTGGCCCTAGATGTATGTGTGTGAGTGTGTGAGATAGAGAATGAGAGAAGACAAAGTCTCCCTCAGATCAAGCTCAGCTCCTGGTATCTATCCTTGCAGCTTTCCTCACAAAAAATATGGAAGTGGCTTGCCGTTATCTCCTTCCAGAATGTTTTTCCAATATCCCAATAGCATTAGTATTTTATAAACTGAATGCAGGGAAAATTCCCCACTCATCTTCCTTTCAAAAGACTTTTATCTACAAGTTTGATTTCCCCTCCTGTGTACGATCTTTCTACATCACCCTTATAATTATTCACATAAATGTAGAGGCACTAATGCAAAGTATGTGTGTAACAAAGACACTTTCCCACCCACGCTTGGTTGAAGAATTGTATAATCATCCTTTCCACCTATTAAAATCAAGGTAGTGCTTTGCTTAGGAAATCACTCAAGCTGTTCATATGGCTTTTTTCCATGGAACGATTGCTAACTGCAGATAATATTATTATAGCTGTTTTTCTTCCACAGCAAAAGGTTTCAGTTATATTCTAGAAAGAGTCTGCAGAGTACTGAATTACTTCTTGTCCTTCTAGAACAAAACCTTGTCAGATTAGAAATGACAAGAGACTTGAATTTGGATCTTTACACAGCTTTATCCACTGAGGTGGTGGCCTTGGGCCAGGCACTGACTCTTAGTTTTTAGAGACAGATGGCATCATTTTTGTTCTGCAAGGAGATCATGTAAGGGAGATCTTACATGCTACTGCATCTTAAATCACGAAAGCCCAATGACCAGAAATTGCCACCAGGGATGAGTACATTTGTCTGCTTAATGCCTCAGTTGTGCAGATTCATCAGACTTGACCATTAATTGTTAAAGTTCACGCTAATTTCTGCATGTGTAGGGTCTACATTTCTCCAAACATATGCACTGTTGCTTGCAATTTTGCCTAACGTTTTTTGCATAGTATTTTAATGAATATTTAATTTTTATACAAAATAAGACAATTTCATTTTGTGTGTAGTACATGTATTCGTTACTTAAAAATACAAAATTTTTTGATGAGTTCACATTGAAATACTAAACAATGTTGTCCCCATTTCTATTTCCCCCTTGAAAGGATCTTCAATCAAATTTTCCCCATGAAGGGGAAATTAATTTCAAAGTGGTTGTTTCAACCAGAAGCAAAAGTTGGTGAGCTTTACCTGAGAATGCCAAGCCTCTAACTCTCATCCTAATTCTATAGCTTCAAAGACTATCTTGGGAGACAGAGGCATTTAAGCCAGGACCAGCCAGAACTAGTGACCTCCAAGAAGAAATACCTCTAATGGAAAAGTTGGACAGACTCCACTACACACCAGTCTCCATCAAAACTGTTTCTGTTGTTCACCAGGCAGAGTTTCATTTATAGGACTGTGAGTATTATTTTTATCGGTTTTCCTCTCCCTATGCAAAGCTACTGCAGAGCCTCATCTTAAAGCATAGGGACAAGTGATTCCTCCCATGCAAGAGGTCTCAGCAGTTCTGTCTGCTCTAGAATGACTTGGAAAAGCCTGCCTCCAACCCATGGCTCACCTCTTCACTTAAGCATCAGAGTAACTTCTGATAGTCAAGCTGGAAGCAATCAGTTTCTCTTATCACTTAGTAACAACTGGAGGAATTTCCCAGATCAGATCCATTTGTTGAAGCAGATGTCTGGGAACTCACAAGATTTGTTTTCATTTACGAGTCAAAAAGTTCTTTTCAGGATCTTAATTCCCTTATAATGGGAAAATAAGAATCAAGGTAAGTAGCAGCAAAGTAAAATTCATATTTGCTTTGAATGATTGCATAATTATATTGTCTACCTAAACATTCTGCTGTATAAAAGGTTCAAGCTATTTGCTGCAGCCATGGAAACAGGCAGCTCCATAGAGGGAAGAAAGCCTAGTGAATGATACCTCTTTCAATGGCAGAAAATAAACTAAAATTCTTATATAATTCAAGCAAATCAACTAAAGTTAGTAGGTTCTCATCTTGCTATTAGCAATAGGTGAGATCATTAAAGTTTCTTTATTTTAAATTCTTCAAGTCCCACACTATAATTTTTTCAAGTTACTGAGTTCATATATTGTACCAGGTCGTCTTTAGCCATGACATTGGTGTCTGTCAATTGGCTGTGTTCATACAAAACAGTAGAAACATGGATTACAAAAAAAAACAAGTCTCGACTTATCTAATTAAAGCCAAAACTAAGTAACCTACATGATGCCTTCACCACAATGGATCATTTGTAAAATACAGAATGCAATAAGTTCCTGGGCCACATTTCATTGGTACTATAAATTCTTGGGGGGGGGGTATAGATTTTTAATGTCCCTAGTATCTTCCAAATTTCATATTAATCTGCAAAAATAATATATTGTTATCACTTCTGATATGTCCTAGAAAAAATGCACAGAATTGTGAAAGTGTTTCAAAATGTACTAAGAGTCAAAAATAGGCATTCTCTGAAAAAAAAAAGGTAGTCTTTTGTTAGACCATTTTTACACCTTCAAACATCAATCAGACCTAAAGTATCAGTCAGTTGGAAAAAAGTTGGGAGCAGTTTTCCTTGTGTTTCTTTAATCCCTTTATCAGCTAATCTGTCCAGTTGTGAGGTTACTACCCCATTATAGTCTCCAATTACACACCAATACTGAAAAGAATAGGAGAGTAAGTGTTCAGACAAATGTTTTAAAAACTTGGCTTTTTTTTTATGTGGGGTGTGTAATCCCACTACAATAGATTTTTCCCCCTGTAATTCTATTGTTTTTTTTGATGGTTAGTTTCTGTTGTTTTTATGTGCATGCTTTGTAAAATGTAATAACATTATTTGAAACAAAAATATTCAAATATTTTATAATTGAACCATCAACATTGTGGATATTTTCAGACAGGGATATCTTTCTGTTTGTATATGCAGAATTCCTATTGTAGAGTTTAAACGCCTTGCATGTTATTAGGTGTGCGTCTTACTCTGTTCCATTCATGGTGAGCAAGCTAGCCAGGTGAACACTGCTCTCTCCCATCTTTTCCACCCCCTACATAGTTTCTACCCCTTTTCATAACATTCATGTGCTTCTCAAAGATATATTAGCATTGTTTATTTAAAGATAGATATAAAAAGAGCATTTGCAAAAAGAAAATGCTTTTCATGAGATTATATTTTATATTTTAATGTTATTTTCTGGCCAGTTTTTTTTTAATCATCTCCTTTTGTTTCTCTGATCAGTTCTACTTCCTAGATTTTTTTCTATTCAGCTTGGCAATCAAACTAGAAACTGCAGGGGTTTCATTATGTCTTCAGTCCAGTCCCCTTCTTATGATATTGTAAACCCTTTGTTTACAATTACTGTTTAAAGGAAAAGGAAATGAGGCAATTGACTCTGATCAGTTGTTGTGGTTTTTCTTTCTGCTTCTTTTAAAATAAAACAGAAACAAATACAAATTCCTGCACAATTTGAGAACGTTCCAGTTTCAGACCAATGAACTAAAAAAAAGTTAACCAAACATCAATAGCATGATTACAGAGCCCCAGATCCTATCCATCTTTATGCAATAAACAGAATATCTGTGTTTAATACACAAATTGTTGTTCTGTTCTTTAAGCTTAGAGAGATTTGGGGAAGGAGGAAAGGATTATTTTGTTAGCTACTGTACCTCTAGCTCTAAACTAGAAGTGCCCACAAAGCAAAAGCAGAAGGAAAAGTATTTTCTACGTCTCAAATCCTCCCAAATGGACAATTGCATCCATTCTGTTTTCAGATACCTGCTGAAAATGTACATTTTCTCTGATTTTGCACTTAGAAAAAAATAAACTGAAGCAGTCAAAGCCTTGTTGACAAGCGATGGATCATGACATTAGGTCAGCCCTTTGTAACATTCTGTCAAAGAGGCAGGGTGATAAAATAAAAGCCTCAGTTCAAAACAGCCTCTATTATTAGTCTGTATATGCATACGGCTACAAGTCCCTGGCTCTGCACTGCTGCGTACATCTACTGAGATATGTAATGGACAATATCTGAAGGAAGTGTGGAAGAATGAATGACACAGTGGAAGAAGACTAATTTATGTGCGCCATTCAAAAGGCCTCCTGGCGGCAATCTAAAATATAATCTTTGATGTGAAGTTTGAAAAATGGCCAGAAGGAAGGATATTGCAATATATAGTACTTGAATTGTTGTCGCATAATAATTTTCAGTGCCTCTTCAAGACCTATGTTAATTTAATCATCCATTTGGACAGAATTCCAGGGAACCAGTTAATATACATGAAGTTGAACTGTGGTAGTAATAACCTTTATCATGATCACTAATCAGAATTTTCAAAGTAAACAAATATTCAAAAACAATTGCACAGTTTCTATTTCAAATAAAATAATATAACATAAAATTGTAACTAAGTCATTGAGGCAATCAGTTTTAAATTATAATAAAATTTAGCCACATTCAAGGAAACAAAATAGTTCAGACGGAATTATTAGGATGTGTAATCAGGTAGAGAGTTATAAAGCAGGCCTTTGTACCAGCGTAGTATATTAAGAAGACATGAACTACAGATTTAATAGATCTGCCTCCAAAAGAGCACAATCTTAACTCTTAAGAGGTTGGGGGTTTTTTGTATTTGCCCTCAAGATATTGAACGCAACAATGTTAGTGCTCTTTGGAGTTTAAGGACAGTTATGTGATTTAAGCATCTTACTGACCTAAAAAAAAGGCAGCATGATTACACAGGAACACATTCCTGGGTAGAGCAGATTGATTTGGTTGAGTTTCTAAATCTCTGGCATGTTGTTTAAGTGCAGAAAGTGCTTGATTATAGTAAGTGCTTGCTTATTGTTAGAATTGCTTATATTGAAAATGCATAGTGATGGAACTTTTGTAGGGATATCTTTTTCCATCTTGATTGGTAATTGTCCACAATAAATCTCGAGCCTTCTGGAGAAAAATAACTTTAACCAATGAACTATAACACGAGGCCATCCATCTTTTAAATCAAACCAGACTCCCTCCTTAGTAATACATTAAGCCCCACTTGAAATAGAGGGGCAAAACAAAATTATGGTTCCAACTGAATATGAGTCACCAACTCTAATATTGCATAATTGTTGAATAAATATTAGCATAACCCCAAATAAATCGGGGGAATACATCTCATCTTAAAAGAGAAACATTCAGACTTCTAATTTATGCCATAGTCATGCAGTTCAAATGTATTTTTATGTTGTATAAATTGCAAATACAATTAATGTACTGGTGGATGCAATGGTATAAAGTCATTGTTCCAAAGGTGCTTTTTCAAGAGGCAACTGGACTTCCTTGTTTTTCTATGAAGATGTTTTGCTTCTCATCCAAGAAGCTTTTTCAGCTCTGGATGAGAAGAAAATGTCTTCAAAGAAAAAGAAGAAAGTCCAGTTGCCTCTTGAAAAAGTACCTTTGGGACAACCATGACCTGAATGACTGATAATCTCCATAGATGTATAAAGTCATTATTTTTTCAAAGTCTTAAATTTTAAAGAAAGACTGGACAACCCACCCAGAATCACTCTTCAGATTGAGATGGGTGGCATATAAATTAAATCAATAAACCCATAACCCCTTGGCTCATCATTTCACAGCTATTTCCTTACCAGAGTCCCCAATGCCTTCAACAATGGCAAAGCTTCTAATGTACTCGAAAAATTCTTAAAAGTTCAGGAAGGTATTCAGAGATATATCTGCCTTGAAAGTAGCCCAGGTTGAACTGTACAGCACAGTCAAACATCAGGAGCTGACCACAAGAAATATTTTATGACATTTTGTATGTCATAATATGCTTTATGATAGTTTTTAATGTCATAAAATGTTTTATAAAATTTATCAAATTTCAGTTCTAGTCCTGGGTCTCAAATATTGGACGCATTCTGTAAGTTAGTCCATCTGAGATGTCATAGTTCAAAGTTTTTTTACTTTATGATGCCCTGTTTTGCCCAGTTAAAGATTATAGACCCGAGATTTAGTGCCTTATAGATGAACAGGACCATAGCTAGAAAAATATATTATGTGAGATTTCCAACCACAGCAGTGTCACAAGATATGATGTACATTGTTTAAATTTACTACAAATTTCTTGTAAGAAGTCTCAGATGTGAAACACTATGCAGTGACAGACCACAAAATACAGCACAGTCTGTGCCACATTTTTGTTTAATTCTTCCATTACAAACTGTGCCAACAATGACAGGTCTTGATATGTCTTTACAATGAACTGAGTATCTTCTTTTTTTTTTTTTTGGCTTCATATAAACACTGGGACCTCCCAATTCTTTCCCTTGTGAACCACAGTAAGAGATAAAAGTCTTGGCTCTGTATGTCATCAAAGATCTAAATTCCATTTTTTTCCAACGGAAGGCCTTAATGGCAAATAACTCTTAAAGTCATTTAAAAGAAAAGCTTCTGTTGACTTCAGTGGAAAGAATGCTACAAGTAAATTTTCCTCCCTGAATTAAGTGTTTGTTAATATTAAAAGCAACATACCATATCCAAATCATACCAGATTCTTCTGCAAACTATCTTCTGAGCAGATGTTTTGAAAGGGTTCATGCAAATTTCAGTACTAGCTGTGTCATTGAATTACGAATCAGTTTATTTCTCAAGCCGTGCAAAACAGCCGATTAACTACAATATAATCAATGTGGGGTGAGTTGATGAATCTGACATATGACATGCAAACAGCTGATGCTTTTAACAACTTTCCTATTCTTCATTGTTCCACAAAATGGTTCTCATTTCCATCCTTCATCCCCCTCTATTGTAGAACTCACCTTCCTTAGAAATTCAGAGATTAGAGAGAGAGAGAGAGAGAGAGAGAGATGCCAGATAGTCATAAACAAATTAAAATTGATACTATTATCTTGAGGAATTCTAGAATGGTTCTATGTTGCAGATTTTAAAGCATCTATGTTCTCTTCCAAGGGATTTCTCCCCACCAAGAGCAACTTTGTCTGACATCAATTTGCTTGAAATTCGTAATACAACCTAATCTGTCTAGTTAAAAAGGTTTGTGAAGAGGATAAAGAATAACTTGCAACCATGCTGTTTTGCACATGAGTATGGTTTAGTGAGAATTGCTAAGCATGAACAAATGATGTCCTGGTTATTTACCAGATCTAAGATTGGATTCATTACATTGATCTATGCTTTGCAACTGAAGTATGTATGTATCTGTGTGTGTGTGTGTGTGTGTGTGTGTGTGTTTGTGTATATCATCATTATCATTTTAGCCATTGTCTGTCTACTGCAAGATGAAGACCTCTTCCTCATGTTTCCAACCATTATAGTCCTGAGCTTTATTTTGCCAATTGGGCCCACAATACTTGCTGATGTCATTGATCCATCTTGTTTTAGGTCTGTTTCGTTTTTATCAAGTTGGATCCATCCTATGACTGCCTTGGTCCACCTGCAAATTCTTCTTGCTATGTGACCAGCCCATTTTCATTTCAATTCTTTTACTCTCTTGATAATATTGTATACTTTTGTTTGTTCTCTAATCCATTTAAACCACTTAAGATTTGCAGATGATGTTGTTCTCTTCTCACAAGACCCAGAAGAGCTACAAAGACATATACAAGAGCTGCACAAAGCAAGAGAACCATTTGGCTTAAAAACCTGAAGAAGAGCCAGGTTATGTTTAATAAATTCACCAAAGAAAGAACATTTTTTATATCTGGAGAAGAATTAGACGCAGTAGACCACTACATATATCTTGGCCAATGGATCTCAATGGAAAGTGATACATTAAAGGAAATTGAACAACGTGTTAAATGTGGCTGGCAGGCATTCAGCAAGCTAAGCATAATTTTCAAAAACAACCTTCCCCCTAACATGTGGAAGAGGCCTTCATCCTGCAGTGGGTAGACAATAGCTAAAATGATGGTGAAATGATGATACTGCATATGTATATGTACATATATGTATGTGTATGTGTACTATTTGTGTTTATACACACACACACACATATATACACACACACATGCATAGCTACAGTATATATATAAAATCCAAAATCCAAAATATACTGCCTGTTTAAAAACTCTGCATGGGATACAGCTACATTTATCATCAAAACATGCAGACAATATTTACACAATTTATGAAGTTTCCCATTCAAAAGATGAGATATGATTTGGTCAAGTAAGATATTTTCTTGACGAATCCATGTTGATTTCTGTTAGTTATATTAACAGCAATACATGACTAAAAAGCAAGACGTCGTGCTGGGGAAGAAAAAGAGGTTGGAATACAGAAATTTCAGAACTTCCTTTATTAATGAATGAATTAAGGTGGGGTGTCTAGGATTGTTTCACATTTTCCCAGATTGCCCAACAGAAGAGATAATAGCACTTGCATCTGATCAAAGTGAAGTACCCATCTGTTTTATTTTTTCATATTTTTGAAATACTCTCTTTTCTTTCCCAGCCTCTGAGAGTTCTCTTATACAAGATATCCGATGTCATATATCTGCAGACTGGGCTGCAATTTTCTGGATATTTCTTTTCGCTGTTTTTGCAAAACTAACCTTTGTTTTCTTTCTGTCACTTCATATGTCCTGGAAATGTAAAGTAATTTAAAGTAAAGAAGTGTTCCCCAACTATGCATTTCTTGATTGCAATCTTCCATCCTGCTTTCTACAATTTCCTGGTAGAAATTTTGATTTTGTTTTGTTATCAAGAAGATTGAACCAAAATAGGAAATGAGTAGCTCCACTTTTTCTCTGGTATCTATTAGCGATTTGCCTTCTTGAACAAGTGGCCTACTAATTATTTTCTTTTTATTTTGAACATATCCAAAGAAGCCCAAATTGTTATTCTTATCGCCTTTTGGTAACCCCATTCTCGTTCATTTTCCGGACACTAGCTCTATAGTTACCATTTCCTGGAATGTCCTTTCTTATTTTCAGATCTTAAGTAAGCTTTTTGTGTAGCTACATTGGCTTCTTTTGCTGTTCTCCATTCTTTCTTCTAATTGGAATATTTTATTTCACAAATTGTAAATGAATGCATGCATTAATTTTCACCATCTCCTCCTCCCAACGTTCATACTGGTGTCCTGTATTTCATATGATTACAGCTAAAAGACATTTGTGCGATTGTAGTTATGATCATTTTGATATCACAATCGGGATGCCTCTAAATCTTCAATCTGCAACTTTTGACAGGCTGAGCATTCCTGTGTACTGGTGTTTGCATGCTGTGCCTTCAAGTCACAAGACATTCCAGTGATGTCCCTGATACCCCTTGTCCAGCTCATCATTGTCTTCACTCTTTTGCTCCCTTCATTCTTGCCAAGCATAGCGGGGGGGGGGGGGTTCAGTCCAATAACTGTTTATACTGCATGATCCAAATATGTGAATTTATCCTTGCTATCATTGCCTCAAGAGAGCAGTTAGTGTTGATGTCAACTAGGACTGATTCACTGTTCCTGCTTGTTGTATATGGTACTCTTAGAAAGCATCTCTAAATTCATAATTCAACTGTGTCTATCTTCCTTTTCTCACTTTTCACGTCCAACTTTCATAAAACATTGAGGAATACCGTATTTTCCCATCTATAAGACGCACCCTTGTATAAGACGCTCTGGCATGCGAATTTCTCTGCGCCAATCAGCTGTTCGGCAGAGCGACGAACAGCTGAGCCCGCAAATCCGGAAGTTCGGCCGGCCGACGATCTTGCCCCCTCTCCCCTCCCGTTAGTGGCAAGCTCACAGGGGCTTGACACCTGTACCAGGCGGCATGGCAACCCACACAGGCATGCCCTGGGCTGCGGAGGTTACCATTATTTTTCCATGTATAAGATGCTGCACTTGTATAAGACGCACCTGATTTTTGAACAGGGTGTTTGCAGGAAAAAATAGCATCTTATACACGGAAAAATATGGTACTGGGGGGGAAATCACACTGTTTAAGTACTGCAATCTATTGTTAATAGCAAAATCTTTATCGTATATAACCTTGTTTGTCACTGCTGTCCTCCCTAGTAGACAAATGTTTTAACTTCCCCGGTCAAAAAAAGGGTGAGAAAGAATGACTGGCCCAAAGTTATCCAACCACTTTCTGTCTTTAGGGTCAGGCTAGGGTGAGCACAGTCGAGAAGCAGCTTAAATGCTAAATCCTAATCTACTCTGTCTCTTCAAATGCAATTTGTACAGTAGCTTCTTGTTTACTCTAAAGATTCTTCAGAGGAATAATGAAGCATTCTGGCAAGGCCATTCACTTAAAGATGCTCCATATGCAACCCTGATGTATAGAGTCAAATGCTTGCTATATTCAACAAAGCAAAACTAAACACTCTTAAATAGTCCTGCCTTCTCCATTATTCTTCTTACATTATCTATCTGATTTCATATCTTATTGCTTTTTCTGAAACATGCCTGTTAATTGGCATCTCTTTCCATGTGTGGTTCTATTATTCTTTGAAAGATCTAAGCAAAGCTTTATTTTGTGATGAATTAACTAAACGGTTCAGGCACATTTCTTTGCATATGCCAATCTTATCCAATCCCTGGGCCATATAGTTGTATTTTAAATATAATACTTAAATAGATATTCAAAGACTGTGTTAATAATTGGTTTATTCTCATATTTTTCAATCCACATATTTATAATCCTAGAATTATTAGTCTTTTAATTGTCTATTCACCTTTTAATTGCATATTGTCCTGCAGCTTTAACAAGTTCAGTGGGTATTTTATTAATACCTGATGCTTTTTTCTTTGATAGTTAATTTATTGCCTCTTATATTTCACTTTTCAGTAGATTCCTGAAAATATTTTCTCTCTAAAAGTGATCCTATCATTCCATTTTTAAGCAATTGGAGTATGATCTTCCTATCCTTCATCAGCTTCTAGTAAAATTCTTCCAAAATTATTATTAAGCAGTTTTCCATTGGGAAATCATTTTCCTATGATTTCTCTGATCTCTTTTTTCCTTTTTTATTATTTTCTTGATTTGTTTATTTGATTGATATACCTTTTTTGTCTTTTCTTATTTGATACTCATTTAATCATTGTACAGTTTTGTTGCATAAGGCATTCACTGTCCATGTTTTCCTGAGCTTCATGATGGTAGAAGTTCAACTTGCAACATTCTTTATCCTAGCCAAGTGTTTTAACCACATTTGCCCCATTGTAGGAACACTGTTGAAATAGCTATAGAAAAGATCAAAAGGACAGCAAGAACAATTTTAATTTTAAAGCTAGTTGCCATGCCTAAATATATGTGCATTTTGATGTGTTTAATTTTCTGTCTCTGTGTTTTATTGTTTGGTTTATGTGCCATTAAGTCATGTTTGACTCTTATCAACCACATAGATAGATTTTCTCCATGCATGTGTGTATATACCTATAAAAATATATAGTATATGACCAATGAGATCTGCAATAGGAAAACTTTTCTGGAACAAAACTATGGGAGGACTCAGCAATAGGGGAATTCCCCAATTGAAGAATGCAATAGTAGTCTGAATACTTTGAAAGCTGTTGCCGAAACATCTTAGTCTGGACAGGAAATTCTTAAGCCAGTTTGAGCACAGGATAGGAGCAGCTTAAGAGTATAAGCAGCCCAGATATACCAAAAACAATTAAAGCAATCACTTTATGATTTTATTTTAAGAAGGTTGAACTAGGAACTGGATTTTATGAATAGATACTGTTTGCTTTTTAGAAGCCTATTTCACTAATTTCTAGGATAAAGGCTATAAACTAGAAAGACATTGTAAAGTTGTTCTGTCCTCTTTTTATTGTTTTGTTGTTTCTAAATCTAATCTCAAGGTACACTATCAGAAATTAATGAGCAAACCAAGGACTTCAGAGGTATAAGCTGTGATAAAAATAAGGTGGTTATGCATAGCTTTTCAATAAAGATTTAAAGCAGTACTATGAAGACAATAGGGTTATTCATTGTATTATTCATGCTACCTTGAATTATAATGAATTATATTTCTGCTTGCATTCCTATGGTAACCTAATATTTGCTACCTTAACTATTAAGTTTAAATGAAAATTTCATCTTGCAGAGCAAACCAGATTTGCTAAGAAAGACAAGACCAAGTTATTAATAAGGTAGTACAAAACATGAGAGGTAATTTAATATGTCGCAGCCGGAATCAATCATGGAGAATTTCAGAAAAGCTAGACAGGGTTGGACCTGAAAGGCCATCAAGCATCCCATTGATGGAAACCTAAGCAGGAAATCCCAGGAAAAGACAATAGCCAACTCTGTCTGTATTCTTGCCCAGACGAATACGTGTGGTATAGTTGTTATGAATTGGACTAGCATTCAGGTTCAGACACACACACCCTCAGCCTCAGAAGTTCACTGGGTGATTTTGGCCAGTCATTAGGAAGAGAGCACTATGCATGCCAGCTTGAACTTCTAAACAAAAGATGGAATATATATCTAACAGTTAAATATAAGTAATGTACATAACAATGCAGTCATTGGGGTTTAGGCTGGCAGTTCAAGGGAGACTTCATCATTATAGTGACGGAAATTTGGAAGAAGTCAATAAGGAACAACTCTCATCCAAATATGCTCCTATCAAAGGTAAACGTTAAGCTGTCTTCATCCAAGATACAATAATTTAAGGGTCAATAATTTCATCAGGAAAATAGTAGGCAAAATCAGGAGTACAGGAAGGAGCAACTAGAAACCAAAGAACCTCCCACACTGATTGAAAATGTTGATTTTGTCAGTTCCTTGATATATAGTAAAGCAATTTTACAAATGAAGTTCTATGGTAGCATTTATTTTACTGCCCTTTGCGGTAGGCTCCAACACAAAAATTGATTGCAGATTACTGCAAGACAAAATAAAAAAGATGCACAGAAAATGTATTGTTACCTTTAAAGTTATCTGTGAGAAATGTGACAAATAATCTGTTAAGCATGATTTTTCCTCCAACCTTCAATAAGGAATGGGCTGCAATATAATATGCTCATTTTTATTTTGTTTTGTTTTTATTCTCCAAAGCAGACTAAAAAGTAGATTTATATTTTTCTAAATTGCTGAATAATTGATTAAGTAAAGTTTAACTGATTATTATTTTTGTTCACAATAACCCTCAAAATGCTGTTAAATTTTTTAAAATACACAGTCATTATATCTGTTCCCGTTATGTCTTCAAAACAGATTTCAAAATGGGAAAGGCTCCTTTTGGTGTGACAACCTAGAGATCTGCCCTCTGAACAATGAAATCATGTCATCCTGCATGGAACTCCTTGGGCATAAGCACAGCAGTAGATTGTGATTTCAGATTTTCTCCAGACATGGGAATACTATATGGATCTGTCTTTATCTTGTACAATCAAATATTAAAAATGCCAACAACACATAGGTACAAGTTTTAAATATAGATGGCACTGGCTTGCAACCAATGAGCAATAGCACCTTAATACAGGAAGCTTTGTGTTAATCTCATGCCTGTGTGTGATCTCTACAGAAAAGGAACATTTCCTATTTTGTCTCATGTGCATCCTTCTAGATATCCCAAAGCATTCCAATTGAAAATCACAGAGATCAATCCCAACTTGTTCCAACAACTCTTTGGTGTTTCCGTTTATGTTTTATTTTCAGTTACAACTGTGTGTTTCTATAAAAACATTCAGTTGATGAAACAAGAAAATAATGTGTCCAACACATTGAAATATTTTTTTACTTTGCCAGAAATGTTAGCAGCAACTACTATATTCCAAGTAAATCAGGAGTCTCATTCCATAGGGCCCTATAAGAGAGAAAAACAGAATTATTGGCAATTTGAAAACTTAAATTTGTGTATGCCTGGGAAGTTCCAGGAAATCATTAGTTTAGAGAGGAAGATCTATTTCAACTTTTCTCAAACTTTTTATCCTGGAGGAACCCTTGAAATAATATTGGAAAATTGGAAAACAATAGGAAAACTTCAACAATGCAATTAACTTCTAATCTATACAATCCACATTTTGTATTTACAACAACAAAGAAGTGGAAGGCCAGCAACTCAGTTATGATGTGTAAAAATTGCCATCATTGAGGCCTCTATCACTGAATGATATGTGACGTTCAACACTTTTTTTTTTCAGTCATGATCTCTCGTGGAACCTCAAGCAACATCTCGTGGATCCCTAGGTAACAAAGGCTGATCTAAAGACATCCACAGTATATCAATCAAGATAAATCTCTTTATCATTTTTAAGTCCAAATACAGACTTCTCATTCTTATTAAGAGCGACTCCTAAGAGCATGAGGACACTTCTTCCTATTTTGCTTCCCCCCCCCCCTAATCTGAATCCTATGGAAGTAAACAAAACAGCTTTTTAAGCATAGAGAAACAAAAAACAAATAGGCACTTTGCCTGCTACAGTTTCTGGCTGTTTTCAAGGATGAAAAACTCAGCTTGCTCTGATTGCAAGCTATTCTTGTTTCAGAAATTGAATTATATTTCATCTAATAATGAGGTAGTCATTTTATTACTATGTGATATTTCAGTCTGAACCTAGAGACAAAGCTAATCACACCTATACTAAGAAGTCTAAATCCAATGAGAATACTTCTTTAAGTTCAACATGAAGGACAGGACTTGATATAATACATGGTGTCATCTCAAAAACATTATTACTCCTACTGTGGGAAGAAAAAAATATGTAAGGACAATTGAGTGGGCTGCCTTCAACAGAAAGCTAAACTAATTTTAATGCTAATACATGTGCTCTGTACTACCGAGAACAGCTCCAAATGATTATTTTTTGTTATTGGTTACCTTCAATATCTATTGTCTTCTTTGCTGTAGAATAATTTAGTTTCAAAATTATTGCTGGCTTGTGCATAATTATTTATTGGTGAAATGAGTCACTACATTTGTCAAACAAGAAACAAGTATCTAATGAAATGCTGTACCTTTTTCTTTGGTAGATATTCCCATATCTTTTTGAAGCTGATGGTGGGTCAGCCTGCTACAAGTGACCTTCTGGTGGCTACTGGTAGCATCCTGAAATGTATTCTGACATTAATTCTCATTGCCAAGTTTTAATTCAAATTTATGAGGATACTTACTCCTATATAGTTATGTCAGAGAAATTGGAGAATGATGTCACTACTCTGCAGTCTTTTTTCTTCCTGATAAATACAGAAATTTTGAAAACTGATAGATTGTTGCATGTTGGTTGGTAACCATGCTGAAAACAGTAACAGAGAGAGAAAGAGAGGGAGGGAGGGAGAGAGAGAGAGAGAGAGAGAGAGAGGGAGAGGGAGAGGGAGAGGGAGAGAGAGAGAGAGCATTCTTATACTTCTTTATCTGGAAGCAAAACCCTCCCGATTTTATTTTTCAAAATTAAAATTAAACTGAAGTGCAAGACATCTTGGGACAAGAGATCACTATATTTTCTTTGCTATTCAAACACTTAACAGAATAACAGAATAGCAGGGTTGGAAAGGACCTTGGAGGTCTTCTAGTCCAACCCCCTGCTCAGACAGGAAACTGTATACCATTTCAGACAAATGGTTGTCAAATCTCTTCTTAAAAACCTCCAGTGTTGGAGCATCCACAACTTCTGGAGGCAAGTTGTTCCACTGATTAATTGTTCTTATTGTCAGGAAATTTCTCCTTCTAGGTGGCTTCTCTCCTTAATTAGTTTAAATAGAAATAGCTTAAGATGACAAAAAGCTTCACTAGCAATTAAATTAATTTATTCACATTAAATTACTTGTTTGGAGGTCCAAGGGTTTGGGGGAAGATTTAGAAAACAAGAGTCAGTACAAACTTTTAGGAACTGAATCAGAGAATAAACCTATTTTACAGCCTTTGATGCAATGCTGTGCCAATGGCTATTGGCCATTTGTATTATGTTCTAAGTTATCTTTATATGCCTTGCTTATGAATGCATTAAAAATATCTCTGGATGAGTTATTGTTTCATTTCAAAGAAATAAATATCCCCAACAAATCTGATATGAGAGAAGGAGGGGGGAGAGTGAACGCATAGCAACCAAATACATTGCAGCTACAAAGCAAGTAAGGTTTCCATGGACACATTTTTTCCAAGTGACAACCAATCTTTAAAAAGGAAGTCTAGGTTTATTTAATAAGGTTAAGAACATTAAAATTATTGATGGAAAAACAAAGCAACATGTATCTGCCTATATTACCCATAAAGTTTGGATCAATCAAAGAGATGAATCTAAATACCCCTATAAAACTGGATGTTGCAGTATACATAAAGCTAACACATGAAGTTGATCAAAATTGTCAGCATGCTGTGTCAGGCAAAATACACACTGAGTCTCCCATATGCCACTGGCTGGTGGGGATGATTCTGACATTTCAGAGATGGCAAGCTATGTGTATAGGGGTCAAGTCAGACAATATGTACAATATATATATATATATATATATGGCAAGCTATGTGTATAGGGGTCAAGTCAGACAATATGTACAATATATATATATATATAATTCAAAATAAATTATTTGCAAATAATACTACAATGGAACTCACTAGAATTTAAAAATGTGTATCTTTAATTTAATCCAGGACCACCCTCCCCAGCAGTTTGAAACCTTTCAAGTTATGTATAATTCTTAATAACAAGAATAGCTTTAAGGCCCTATAATAATAAAATCATGTGGTTTCCATACTCTTAAAAGTGTATTTTTATATTGCCTTGCATTCATTTGATATTTTGTCATGAACAAAATATAATAATTACACAGGAATGTTTCAAACTGATTTGGAGTCTTACATTAAAAAAAATAACATCTCAGATATGGCTACTATGATCATCTGCAATAAACCCATCAGATGTAGTACGTAGGTTGCACAATAGAACCAGGTGTCCTGACAGTCTGCTAGTGGGAGGTTTTTCCATCTCTTGCCTTGGCATGGTCAGACCACTTTCTATAGTTATTAACTTAGAGCACTGTTTTTCAATCTTGACAACTTTAAGGTATGTGGACCAACTCCCAGAATTCCCTAGCAAGCATATTGGATTGGGAATTCTGGGCATAGAAGTCCACACATCTTAAAGTTGCCAAGTTTGAAAAACACTGTCTTAAAGTGATGATCTCTGTCAGCATGGGAGAAAAACCCATTAGAACAGTCTACCAAGATGCTGATGGATTGCATCAGATTCTAGAAAGCCCTTTTTTCCTGAGAAATGGTTGGTGCTCCTTTCCAAGATTTGACTGTCTTTGGAATACAGAAATGACCAGGCCAGTTGACATAATAGCTCCTTAGCATTTTCTCCTACAGTGCAGAGTCCATTCAGTCCCTTGGGAACACATCTCACCTGAAGGTAATAAAGCAAGTTCAGATAAACAAGAATTCGGGAGAAAGAATTCTTGACTCTATCTGACCAAGTTCTAGAAAGAAACCATTATCAAGCCTACCGCGTTGCAGACAAAAAACAAAAGAGTGCTTTTTCCCCCTTCACAATAAAAACATTTACCATACGCTTACCATTCTTTTCCATTTTCGTACAATTTCTGATCATCTCATCATTTCAAGCAACTTATATCTGTCTTGAATCCAAAGGATTTTCACCCACATTTCTACTGTCTACCAGGTCAATCACTCCTTTAGTTGATCTTTGATATGAAACAAGAAATTTATTTTAGTCTCTCAGAAGTCCAGGAATGGTATGAACTGAACATGAGATCCAGATGAAGCAGGGGATTTGCTGTATCTGTGCGTGGCTGCAGTGACAAATTATATCAGCACCAAAAAGCTGAAGTTTGATCCAAACAGTTTGGGTGCTATAAATGGATAGTCTGTCTAAGGAGTGAGAATATACTCTCCATGAGCAGGTATGAAGTTTAGGGTGCTTCCAAATCCATTTTTAACATTGGGGGGACAAAGCCCAAAACACTTTTCACCAGGAAAGGGTGATGCCAGCTATGGCCCTGTTAGATAGGATTAGCCTCATTGTAGAATCCGTGCCTGCGATACATCATACCTGAGGTTGCTTATGAAGATGACTCCAGAAATTTCAAGTACCGCAAAATACTGCAACAAGAATAGTGAATGAAACTGACTGATCAGAATGTGGCTCAACTGCTCCTTGCTGGGTCCTGGCTCTTAAGATATTAATCCTTCCAACTTGAGATCACAGTATTTGAAGCAGTGCCTTTTCCTGTATGTTTCTATCTGTATCTTGAGATAATCTTTGGAAAATCTGTCCCAGGTGTTCTCTTCTGTTAGATACAATGAGTTAGGGGAACCCAGGCACTGGCATCTTCAGAGACAACCCCATCTTGCCTCTCCATGGAGAACTTTCCCCAATGAGCCATGTTTGCCTCCATCTTAATTGTATTTTTGGCACCCAGAAAAGATGCATTTATTTTCCCAAAAGTTTTATTGAAGATTTAATTGATAAACTGCTGCGATATTTTCCTTACTGTTGTCTTTATTATCAAGTTAGTTAGTTAGTTAGTTAGTTAGTTAGTTAGTTAGTTAGTTAGTTAGTTAGTTAGTTAGTTAGTTAGTTAGTTAGTTAGTTATCAAAATTATATGGCTGCCATCTCGAGGAAAGTGGCTCTGGACCATGTACAACAAGCCAATGAAGAAATAAATATCAAACAATTGTTACCTAAAACCATTACAAATAATTATTAAAAACATTAAAAACTATAAAAGCCGAACTGAATAAAAAAAGAAGTTAATAGACAGAGGAATGTTAAAAATGGTGAAATGTCCTCACAAGTTCACCCGGTTAGGCCTGCCGGCATAACCAATCTTGAGGGATACTCAAAAATTCAGGAGTGATAAGGCCAACCTCATCTCTGTGGAAGAAAATTCTATAATTTTAGCTTATGTCTTAAATAAAATGTTTTAAAGTATTTTATATAAGTTGTTTTAAATTACTGTTTAAGCACTGAATGTTATTCTAAACCACTTCAAGATTTTTAATTATTTCTTTATCAAATTTGTATGCCACCAGGCAGCTCATAATAATTAATTTTTAATGGACAATTGTGTTTACAGTAAATGCTTTGAATTAATAATTATAGGTTTATTATTTATTTATTTATTTATTTATTCATTTTCATTTTATATCTTCCCTTTTCTCCAAGAGATTAAGTCAATTTATATGGAGATCTTTTAATCTTCACAAATGATTGCAAGGTAGGTTGGCTACAAAGTTGCTGTACCAAAGTATTTTTGCTCCACACCACATTTTATTTGAAAATACCATTATTTAAAGCCATCTCTCCATTTGTCACTGTGCCATGTGAAGGTAAATATTGTGATTTGTCATTTAATTTTCTATCATCACATATCACTGGTATTATAGCAAGAAGTGATTATAATGACACCATACTCTGACTATAGTGTATGTTTGTGTGGACTAAGCTATATTTCAATAATTTTGATACAATCATAAAGGAAACTAAAATATAGCAAGGTATTCATTTGCTGTCATTTATTTGTATTTTTGCAAATGTAAAACAATCCCAAATATGCATACATAGGTTTGATTCCTCAGCACCAGTGAAGCTTAAGGCATAAAAAAGTATAAAATATAAACAGAATGTAAATATTTATATTACTTGATTTAATACTATTTAGCTTTCTGAGTCTAATAAGAAGTCAGTCATGGAGGAATTGGGGAACTATATGGATAGAGTTCTCTAAAGACTTGTTATACATGAAAACATGCTTTTCTATTCCTCATACATACAAATAAAAAAATCTTCAACATCAACAAGCACATATAAACCACATCCACAGATCTCAAATTATAGTCAGTGTTTAGTGATTGAGACATAATTAGCTGGGTATGTACATTGTGAAACATGCTTCAAAAATCACAATTAAAAAATCATGGTATTATTGGGTACAAATAATAACCCAAATAAATTATATTGTAACAACATGATGTTGGCACTCTACTGTTGTACATGCCCTAAAATCATTCAGAAGTGTGATGGACTTTATGCAAGCAAGTCACCTCTCTATTTTTCATTAAAACAGTCCTTATTTTTCATACCTTCACATGAGCCTGAAGAAAATTATGTCTGCTTTAAAAGGGGCATTAACCTTAAAAGGTCTGCATCCTTAAAGCAGCAGCATCATTTTAGCCTCACGGGAGCCTGAAAAAAAATGAGCTACTGTAACGAATAGCACAGATGGTATGCACATGCGTAGTCTGAAGTATATCTCCCAAATAATTCTTTAATTATGCACACCCCGGTATGATTCAGTCATATACCCACCTCCAAGCTCTCTTCCTTGCATTTACTCTGCCCATCACACAGACAACTCTAATAGGCACGGACGGCTCTTAAGGGGTGTAACAGCAGTGGGAAGAGACAAATCAAAATAGCAATTAATAAAATAGACTCTACTTGCCCACACATTTTATTCACAGCAAAGGAATTATATAATAGAAAGATTGCAATTTCTTTAAGAAATGCCCTGTAATCTGGTAATTGTTGGAGATTAATATATCCTATGTGTCCTGAGGGTAAATATCCAATCTGAGCAATGTTCAGAGAAGCAAATTTTGTCATTATAATAGAAAAGAGATTTACAGGAAACACATTAGAGGGAAAGACAGTTCCCAGCACCTATATCCCATCCGAAGAAGAGACCAATAGGTGTTTTATGTATCTGTTTCTAGGAAGAAAGGCAGAAGAAAGTGACCTCAGATTAGCAATCTCTTAGACAAGGATAGGCAGAGAGATAAGAGAAAATACAGAGTAAATCCAAAACTCTCTATCAACACACTACTGGCCCCTTGTGGTGAGTAAGTAATGAGATTCTGAAGAATGGGTGCCATTGGATTTGGACCTTCAACAATGCTGGAGTATAATAATATAGTATAAGATTGTGATGTCTTATTCATCCTTTCTCTTGTGGATGTTTCCCCCTTTTTTCTGTTCATTGTTAATGTCCCTCTAAATAAAATGGATATGCTTTGTTGGTTTTGTTTTGTCTCTTCCCTTCTCACTTCCTTCCTTCTTTCCTTCCTTCCTTTTTTCCTCAGAAAATATCTTGGTGTCAACATAAACTGTCCATATTCTTTTCTTGACAACAGTACAGAAGGAGATTACCATCACCTTCTTCTGGTTTGTTTGTTTTTTATCTTCCCAGTTTAGTCCAGAGTGTTAAGATTTCCTGGTTATCTCCTATCCGTATATTAGCCTTGTTTTATCCTGGTTTGCTTTTTTTAAGGTCATCCAAAATTAGCTAGTTTCTGCCATCAATTGGGAGAATGTCTTTCCACCCTAAACAAGGTTCTGAATGCCACGGAACGTATAATCATTGTGTAATCATTAGAAGAATAAGTTCCTATGAAGTTCTGTTTGTCTTTTTAAAAACCCTGAAATGAATGGGACTATAGTTTTGTATATGGTTCCCATTATACCTTATAGTAAAAAATATTCTTGCTGTATCAGTCAGCCAAATATGTTTACTCTCTCTAGAGAGAATTCAATCTATATTTATATGCCTGGTTTTCCATTGCATCCCCACAGCATTTATCCAATATTCCACAACTTCTGGATTTTTCTTTCTTTATACAGTTTTGTTCAAGCTTGGGATTTACCAAAATTTATTGCTATCTTATGCATAGATAATGCTAGATCATCTGGAAAAAAAAGAATTGACTACTTGTAGTGCCTGCTAAGAAAAATACCTTTTCTGGAAGAGATGAAGCTTTGTGCCAAATCTTTTAGGATCTGAAAGGAATTATGCATCTATTTTTGTTTTAATAGAAATGTACATTTCTTTCTCTCTCGTGATCCACAAACATGGCAAAGTGAATATAAAATATATGCTAGAGGCATGTCTAAGGGTTCTATTAATCCCCTAATGTACAAACAGAATATATGCATACCAAATTAGGAATTTAAGGTTTAGAAGGTTTTTTTTAAACAAATGATTCATAGCCTCCTCCAGAATTTATTAAAGAGTGACTAACTATTAAGCAATGTTTCATGTTAACTTTATTGCCACACCCCTGCAGGTCTATCTTTCAGGCCAACTTCATTCCTTTACCTGGGAGTGGAGAGAAATAATAGAAAAAGTAAATAAAGGAGTGAGTTAGAAAGCTTTTCATCTTCACAATTACTCTCATTCACTATTTTGCTGCCCAGGGGGGTTGAATAGAGGGCCAAAATGTTTCTCAAGAGCCCTTAGGAGATGAACAAGGCACAGCTTCAGGGTGCAACTCACTGCCTTGATTCAGAATGATTTATCCCTGACTCCATGGGTAGCATCTCTTAAGCAAACAGGAATCCTGTCTTCCTGCAATAGCTGTGCAGAATTAAAAGGACCGTTTCATTCTCATGTGCCCTAATGTTTATCTAAATATGCATTCATCAACTTCTCATTCATTTCAGCTTCAGTGACTTTTGCATTGCACAACAGAGGAAATGAAACTGCTAGTTGGACAAGGTCATTTCATGCATGACATTTTTTCATTGAAAAGATAAGCTTCAGGTAGAAGGGAAGGCAGCCCACATGTCCACTGCCATGTGGGAAAAATGTGTGACATCTGTACTGCCTTTCCTAAACATCAGCAGCATTGCTGAAAGACACTTGGTTTCCCCCACAATTTTCAGCACTCAGTTTATATTTTCTTTCAATACAGTTGTCTTATCTTAAATGGCATAATCATGTAGCCAAGCCATGTTAGTTATAAAAATTGTGATGTCATCCCATTCACAGTTCTTGGATGCAAGGGGCCATATAATTAGTCAAGAAGGAATGATTTGCAGTTATTCTGGCTTGACCTGAGCATGCCACATTTTTACACTGCAAAATCTTACTGGCTGTGATCATTGTGATCATGGGCTGTTTTTTTTAGAATCATTGGTAATATTGAGGAAGCAATTGACTAAAGATGGGGGAGGGTAAAGCCTGCATAGCTGCAGCTATTAAGTAAAACTGTAGCTCATACCAAGGTTGAAAGAGCTGATAATTCACACCAAGTTTTTTGCAAAGTATTTTTTCACACAATTTTAGAATTATGGAAACTGGAAATCAGTAATTATGATGATGATGATAATGATAGATGATAGATGATTAATTAATAATAATATAGTTGGAAGGGACCTTGGAGGTGTTCTAGTCCAACCCCCGCTAAGGCAGGAAACCCTATACCACAGGTCGGCAACCTGCAGCTCCGGAGCCGCATGTGGCTCTTTGAGCCTTCCCCTGTGGCTCCCAGCCTCCTCTGCCATTTGCAGAGAGACAGAGACAGAGCTTGCTTCTCTCTCCCTTTCCCTCTCTCTCTCTTTCTCTCTCTGTGTGTGTGTGTTTTGTGTGTGTGTGTCTGTGTGTCTGTGTCTGTGTGTGTGTGTAAAAAAGAGATTAGCCTCACCCTGTTCCGAAGAGCTGAGAAGCTCATTGTGGGCGGGGCTCCTCCTTTTGCTGCGTCCCTGCAGGAAGCAGGAAGCAGGAAGGGCAGGAGAGAGCTAGCTAGCCCAGCTATGCTGACTCAGGAACTCTGGGAGTTGAAGTCCATGAGTCATAAAAGAGCCAAGGTTGCCTACCCCTGTTGGAGAATAGCTTGAAGCCAGCTTGCCAGGTGAGCAGAAGATCCGAGAGAGGGAGGGGGGGGAGAGACAGAGAGAGAGAGACCCTTTTGACATCTAAAATGAAGATAACACTGCATATATCCTTTTTTACCTTTATTTTATATATATGTGTGTGTATGTGTGTATGTGTGTGTGTATATATATATATACATGTATATATATGTGTGTGTGTGTATATATATACACACACACATATATACACACATATATATATACATACACACATATATATATACATACACACATATATATACACACACATATATACACACACACACACACACACATATATATATATATATATATGCCTATAATAAAGGTAAAAAAGGATATATGCAGTGTTATCTTCATTTTAGATATCAAAAGAGTTTTGCGGCTCCCATTGTTTTGTTTTTGGTGGGAAACGGGTCCAAGTGGCTCTTTGAGTGTTTTGGGTTGCCTACCCCTGGACTAATCAGTATAGTTACTATACTGTATTACAAATCAGATGTAATATAAGTATGGATGTCTAACCCAGCAGGCAATCATACTAGCACATGATGTGAAAGCATTGTTGGATGTATAAATAAGAGGAAAGTAAATACATACATGCATAAGCCTCTTGAATACTCAAGTACATGTCTTGCTATGACACAATCAGCCTGAAAGATCTATGAATACAGTATTTACAAAAAGCAAAGAAAAAATGTATGTTGGGCAGGGAAGACAGACGATATAGTCTATATGTGCATGCATGCTAATCTTTTGTTCTTTGTTCCTGATTATTAGACATAATCTGATACTTGCAATACTTACTGCAGACTAATTCCAATATACACCTGAACTTCAGGCAGAGTCTAAACTGCAGGCCTTATGGGCACAAGATCTACTCTATTTTTTAGATGTGGTTCTTTAATATTTTTTCTCCACAGCCTCTGTTTGCTGTACAGCCAAATTTGTTGAACTCCAGAGAACCTGAAAGCTTTTACACACTTTTATGATATTTTAGTAGCTCCTGAAAATGATATTGCCATCTGTGGATTCTGGATTTCAAACCATAGCATATACTTGAGATGATCCTACCTGGCTTAGGAGCTCCATGCAGAAAGTCATCACACACAATATCCAAGCAAGGACACAATTTATAACCTGTTTTCTGTATTATCGTTGCATTTCCTTACAGGGCAGTATTCCTACATTCAGTAAGCATCATCATCATTCTTCCATAAGGCTGCAGCAAATATCAACCAGTAAAGTATTTCCAAGATTTCCTTCTAAAGGTGGGATTCAAATATGTGAACAACCGGTTCTCTGTGTGTATGCCGCTTCCGGAAGTCCGTTCTGGGCTTGGGCAACAAAAAATTAGCTACCGGTTCTGCCAAAGTGGTGCGAACCGGCTGAATCCCACCACTGGTTCCTTCTGATTTAAGGTAGATGGAGTTGCTTCTTAAAAGAATAATTGCAAAGGCCATTTGAAGAGCTGCCAATTGTCTGCTGTAACCTCCCAAAAAAGTTCTATCAGTTTGAATGCAAGTTGAGGACCCTCCACTGTACTGTAACTAGGTACTTTGCTTTGACATTGATTGGTGCGTTTAAGTATTTACAAACTGCTTGAGAAGATGACTCAGAGTATGTTAGAAGCAACACAGCTGACACCCCTGCTGATGGGGGAAGAAGTAGGTGGAAAAGATTGCTTGGAGATCAGAATATGTGGTTTTTGAAAGTACTGCTGCTTCATCAGCCCACTCTTTATGCTGTTGTAATTATGTGGGTGTAATAAAAAGGCGAAGAGAGAGAGAGAGAGAGAAAAAAAACCTAAGCTTCACAAGTGAGGTCTGACTGACTGGTTTTGTGAAAACCCAAATGTTAAAAAAGCAACAAGAGGCAGGCCTGTAATAAAAGCTAAAAAGTTCTTCAGGGAAAAAGAGATTGTAGTACATCCTGCAAACATGTATTACTTCACCAAAAAAGAGAGTATTGATGGATTTCCTCCATGTATGTATATATGTGTATGAACAGGTGGGTGCAGATTCTCTGGTGTGACAGATTATCGTAATTTTCTTGAGTGAGAAATCTCACAATGTTAGTTCTTTATTTAAAAAAAAAACCAGTAAGTAACTGCCTAAGAACCTTTCCATCTTAGATCTAGAAAAGAAATTTAGACAGAAGATCTTAGAAGCATTGTGAGGCTATGAACCTTATAACTTGGCACAACAATTGTTAGATAATACTGTAGATCACTAGCAAAATCATGGCTAGAATGGAAAGAATTAGCAGTCAGGACTCACATGGTCAAAAATAAAAGCCAGCCTTAGGAAAAAGTTCAGCAATTTCTCTTTCACATGTATGTATATATACATACTCTTGCCAGCCAGAAAGCTAATATAGTTTAAAACAATTTTTCAAATCTGGAGCCTTACAGATGGGAAGAACTAAAAACCAAGCATCCCGGTTATCGTGGCTTTGTAATTACAGGTAGACCTTGACTTATGGCCAAAATTGAGTCCAAAATTTCTGTTGCTAAGCAAGACAGTTATTAAGTGAGTTTTGATTGATTCTATGATGTTTCTTGACAGTTTTTAAGTAAATCACTGCTGTTGTTAAGTCAATAACATGGGTGTTAAGTGTTAAGTGAATCCTCATTGACTTTGCTTGT
Organism: Azemiops feae; assembly: GCA_023970755.1. NCBI lineage: Eukaryota > Metazoa > Chordata > Lepidosauria > Squamata > Viperidae > Azemiops > Azemiops feae. The sequence continues at coordinate 76,590 of JALGBA010003976.1, read as the reverse complement.
CAGAAGTTCGCAAAAGGTGATCACATGAGTCCAGGACACTGCAACTTTCATAAATACATGCCAGTTGCCAAACATCTGAATTTTGATCACATGCTGCAACAGTCATGTGAAAAACTATCATAAGTCACTTTCTTCAATGCTGTTGTAACTTCAAACAGTCACTATATGAATGGTTGTAAGTCAAGGACTACCTGTATAATCCAATGCATCTGAAGACTGTAGAGATTGTCCCATCGATTTCCCACTATTATGCATATATAATTAATTCACACATTACACTAAGACGTGGTTTATTTAGTTGAGTCAATTAAATAACTGTGATAAAATAATGTTATCTAGAGTTTATTATTTTTGAAGCAAAACAAATGTCAAAAAAGAAAGGGGTATTTATCTGTGATATTGAATCCATGGAGTTGTGCATTTAGTAAGCATTAAGGCAAAATGTTGCCATCACTGCAATGGTTTCAATTTCTACCCAAGACTTTCCCTAAAAAATGTGGTTTGAAGAAACACCCATAAACAAGTGCTGATTTCTGCTTCTACCACTTCACTTGCTTGAAAATCTAACTTTACTTGAAACTTTCTACCTCAGGCAAAATACATAATTTCCTTAGTAGATGAAATGTTAAACAATATTGATTGATTTTATACCAACAAAGTTGTTCAAAAATGTGGAGAGGAGAACTTGTAGTCCTCCAGATAATGTTGAATTTCAGCCCCCAACATGTCTCACCATTAAGTAAACTCTTGGAGTTATAATTGAGTTGGAAGGCTGCTGATTCCCCAAATTTGATTTCTAAAAACAACAGTGCTGAAGAAAAGTGACTTGTGACTGTTCTGTCACATATGACCATCGCGGTGTCCCCGTGGTCAGCTGATCTCTATTTGACCTTTCCAAGGGGCTTCCAACAAGCAAAGTCAATGGGAGAAGCCAAATTCATCTAATGACCTTGTGATTTGCTTAACAACTGTGGTGCTTCATGTAATGACCATAGCAAAAGGGGCCCTAAAATTGGGTGTGAATCAATTAATGATTGGATCACTTAGCGACGGAGGTTGTGCTCCCAATTATGGTCCAGGACTACCTGTATGTTGTAAATAAAACTCCACAAAGTTTTGCCATATTGCTGGAAAGTTTTTCTTTGCTTTTGCATTAAAATCCATAATTAATGTTACTTTACTAGATTTCGGATACTTGAATTACAGTCAAGAAGAATATGTGCAACTTTAACATACACCAACTGATTGAGAATCATATTAATTATATTGCTGAAGTCATCACAACCAGCAAATGAATTCGTACTGTATTCCAACCTCCAAGTTATATCTCCAAGCAGCAGAGTGATTGTAGCCAAACTTAATATATTCTGAGATGTCCCTACATAAAGCTTTGGTTTTTTTTTTATTATATTAGCTTCATCTTATCTAGATTCTAGGAAAGCAATTTCATATTGTCTATCCACCCATAAGCTTTCTGCTGCACATGTTGCATAAATGACAAAGATACTTGGACTTCAGTAAGGCATTTGATAAAGTAGATCACAACCTACTACTTGACAAGATAGAAAAATGTGGGTTAGACAGCATCACCACCAGATGGATTCGTAGCTGGCTGACCGGCCGTACTCATCATGTGGTCCTCAATGGAACTGCATGTACGTGGAGGGAAGTGTGTAGTGGGGTGCCCCAGGGCTCTGTTCTAGGCCCAGTGCTCTTCAACATCTTCATCAACGATTTGGATGAGGGGATAGATGGGGAACTCATCAAATTTGCAGACGACACCAAGCTGGCAGGAATAGCCAACACTCCAGAAGACAGGCTTAAGATACAGGAGGATCTGAACAAACTGGAACACTGGGCGCTATCTAACAAAATGAAATTCAACGGTGAAAAAAGTAAAGTTCTACATTTAGGCAACAAAAACCAAATGTACTGGTATAGTATAGGTGATACCTTGCTCAATAGTAGCAACTGTGAGAGGGATCTCGGAGTCCTAGTGGACAATCACTTAGATATGAGCCAGCAGTGTGCTGCAGCTGCCAAAAAAGCCAACATAGTGTTAGGCTACATTAACAGAGGGATAGAATCAAGATCACGTGAAGTATTAATACCACTTTACAATGCCTTGGTAAGGCCACACTTGGAATACTGCATCCAGTTTTGGTCACCATGATGTAAAAAAGATGTTGAGACTCTAGAAAGAGTACAGAGAAAAGCAACAAAGATGATTAGAGGTCTGGAGGCTAAAACATATAAGGAACGGAATTGGGTATGTCTAATTTAATGAAGAGAAGGACGAGGGGAGATATGATAGCAGTGTTCCAATATCTCAGGGGCTGCCACAAAGAAGAGGAAGTCAAGCTATTCTCCAAAGCGCCGGAAGGCAGGACAAGAAGCAGCGGATGGAAACTAATCAAGGAGAGAAGCAACCTAGAACTAAGGAGAAACTTCCTGACAGTTAGAACAATTAACCAGTGGAACAACCTGCCTCCAGAAGCGGTGAATGCTCCAACACTGGAAGTTTTTAAGAAGAGACTAGACAGCCATTTGTCTGAAATGGTATAGGGTTTTGGACTAGATGACCTCCAAGGTCCCTTCCAACTTTTTTTTTTATTTTTATTATTATTATTATTATTATTATTATTATTATTATTATTATTATTATTATTATTATTATTATTATTATTATTATTATTATTATTATTATTACTATTATTACTATTATTACTATTATTATTATTATCTTTTATTCATTAAACATGAACCTCAGTCAACTGAACATTCAAATTGGCTGGCGCTGATGGTTGACACGGGTTGCTACCAGCATCCTAGGTGTCAACCAGGTACCTTCTTAAAATATAAGATGTTCCGAGTAGCGCAGTTTTTTGTAACATTGCTGGAGTTATTGCAGGAAGCTGCAATTTCTTGATGTATTTTGCAAAGTTTTTGGACATAGTTCCCAGTGCCCCGATGACAATGGGTACCACTGTTACACGTTTCATCCATAATCACGCAGTTTCGATGGCCAGGTCGCGATATTTCGTAATTTTTTCCAGTTCTTTTTCTTCGACTCTGGCATCTCCTGGTACAGCAATATCAATCAGCTGTACGCTTCGGTTCTCTACAACTGCGATATCCGGCGTATTGTGTTCCAAATGGCAATCTGTCTGTATTCGAAAGTCCCACAAGATCTTCACCCTCTCATTCTCAACAACTTTTTCCACCCTGTGTTCCCACGACTTTTCGGACACAGGCAAGTCGTATTTTTTACACAATGCCCAGTGGATTAATTTAGCAACTCGATCATGTCTAGATTTGTAATCAGTTTGTGCAATTTTGCTGCACTCACAGATTAGGTGTGAAACAGTTTCAACTTTGTCATTGCAAAGTCGGCAATTTGGATTGTCAGTGGATTTTTGTATCTTCACTTTCATGGCATTAGTTTGTAATGCTTGTTCTTGAGCAGCCAGTATTAAGCCTTCCGTTTCTTTCTTGATGGTTTCCATCTTAAGCCATGCCCATGTCAAGTTGTTATCACATTTTCCTTCAATGTTTTTCAAATGCTGTCCATGCAAAGCTTTGGTTTTCCATCTATTTAATCTGTCATCCAGCCGTTTTTCCTTATATTCTGCCTTTGTTTCTGTTATTTTTATAGTGCTCTCTGTTTTCACAGCCTGCAGCAGTTTTTCTGTACTTTGATTCACATAGTCATTCAAACTTCGTTTTTCTTCTTCTACAGTTTGGTGGATTTGCAATAGTCCTCTGCCCCCTATTTTTCTTGGCAGGTACAACCTGTCGATGTCACTTCGTGGATGTAGAGCATGGTGCATATTCAAAAGTTTATGTGTTTTCCAGTCTAGGTTTTCCAGTTCAGCCAAAGTCCAGTTGATAATTCCAGCTGGGTAGCGTATCACTGGGACTGCCCATGTATTAATGGCTTTAATTATGTTTCCAGCATTCAGCTTTGATTTTAAAATTTTACGGACTCTCCTGATGTATTCCTTTTGCGTTGACTCTTTGACTTTTACATTCAAAATGTTATCTGCTTCCAATATGCCTAGGTATTTGTAACCGTCATCCTTTGCTAGTGCTTTCACAATACTTCCATTTCCCAGTTCTATTCCTTCTATTTTTGCCATTTTTCCTCGTTGCATGGATAGTACAGCACATTTTCCAAGTCCAAAGTTCATTCTGATGTCGCTGCTAAATAGTTGGACTGCGTCGAGTATTGATTCAAGTTCAGTGCGGCTTTTCGCGTACAGTTTTAAGTCATCCATGTACAGCAGATGGTTTATCTTGCCATGCTGGCTTGAGATGTAGTATCCCTGTTTTGTGTTTCGTAAGATTATTGTCAATGGAATTAATGTGATGTTGAACAGTAGTGGTGAAAGTGAGTGGAAAATTCCTCGTCTGATGTTAATTTCATATTATTATTATTATTATTATTATTATTATTATTATTATTATTATTATTATTATTATTATTATTATTATTATTATTATTATTATTATTATTATTATTATTATTATTATAGATTTCATCAATTTTCCTTGAATTTCTAAGAAAGGTTACTGAACTAGGAACTGCAATTAATTCCTTCAGGATCTCTATCTAGCACTTCAGAATCTGTGATCACATATGAATCCAGTAAACCAAATAACAAATACCAGGCTACAGGATGTCATATTGAAAGATTAAATCTAGTAGGAAGCAATATTGGAGCAATCCAAAGAAACCACAGGCCCCTATACAGCTATTCCATCCACAGCTCAGGTATTGGATTCCTTTCCTTCTTTTGGCCTTTTTTCTTCTTAGCACTGAATACATCTGCTACCCTCAGTTGTGTTGTGCTGCAGCATAATGTCTGGCATCAGATCAATAAAAATAACTGCAAGGAGCAATAAATGACTATTTTCTACTTCGGCACTTTCAGGATATCTCTTAGTGCTCTGCAATCACATGTCACACACCAGTCATAAATGCTACAGAGTTCTTGTCTAATGTTATATCTCAACCGATAGGCTCTGAATAATAGCCTCCTCAGTCTTTGGCATTGAAATCCAAGAGCTGCTGGGCCTCGGCCTTCCCTCGTTGGTATTTATTTTAGCCAGCCTTGCTCTCTCTCTCAGCTTCCGTGGAATGTTCCAACTCCTACTCCTTTCTAAATCGAACCAACTTCATCTGCTGTTTGAATAAAAGCTTCATGGCATGTTAGTCACGACATCTTGCAGCACAATTTTATTCACAAAACTTCATGGGGGGGGAAGGGGGAGAAATCAGTCTGCAAACCAACTTTATAAAAAGGACAGAGGTAATGGGCTCTAATACACCAAATCAGATGTTTTCTTCACTTAAGGCTGTGAACAAATGAAACAAAACTGAATCTTATCTTTGGAGACTAAAACCCCCATTTTAAATCCATCTACATAAGCAATACTCATTCATTTTGGTAAAACTAAACCCACAAGTAAATTTATAGCTTGCAGAGCAGAACTCTATCTATTTGAAGTGCCTGTCCTCCTCATCTGGCCATTTCTTTTTTGCTATGCTATGTTTCTAAAGAAAAGACACAGCCATGGCAAAGTGTACATGTGTCCACATCCAGTGATGGGATTCAAGTATGTGAACAACCGGTCCTCTGTGTGAATGCCGCTTCCGGAAGTCCATTCTGGGCCTGGGCAACAAAAAATTAGCTACTGGTTCTGCCGAACGGGTGCGAACTGGCTGAATCCCACCACTGTCCACATCCCAAGGACTCTGCCTTATGTTAAATAAATATGGTAGAAATCCTTTGGAAGATATTGTTTGGTATTTGTTTGTTTGAGCTTATCACAAAGACGAATACAAGTAATAAACAAATAAAATTTAAGATAGATTAAAATACATTTATAGAATGAACTAACTAGCATCTAATGAATAAGATCCAGGATATAGCCCATATTAGATCATAATATAAACACTAAAATTATATTAAGTATAATGGCATCTAAAAATTACAGCAAAGTAGAAATGTCTAAAACTATTAATATCAACAAAGTAATAATATGTAAAATTTAAACAAATTAGGGAATGTATTATGGGATGCTGGCCCATCAGGGTTTGATGGATTTGCACAAAACCTGGCTACAAACATTGTACCAAGGGATACTTCATCTCTGAGCAGCATCTGGACATAAGCCGAATTTGAGTGACCAAGATATCTACTAGTCAGAAGGAGTAGGAATCCGGGTTCTGATGTCTCCACAGAAGGAGCAACAACATGTTTTGTAGTTTCTACCTCTACAGAATCACAGGAACAAAGCCTTTCAGCCAATGGTACATTTTTTTATATTTACCATCAAATACTATAGAGGGGAGAGCATGGCGTTGGGCAAGAGAGAAAGCTTTCTGATGGTTAGGTGTTTCTAGCTGTGTAAGATAGCTGGCAGAAGTGACAATATATCTATTGTGTACTGGTGACAACATCTGTATCCTTTATCGTTGTTTGGTGAAGCTTTCTTTTTCTTCACATAGAGACAAAGAGTAAAGAGTATCCCTGCTTGAATCTTAAGCGTTTTCCTTTAGGAATCCTCAAAGATGAAGGATTTTCTACCACAATGATAGAAAAGCTTCCATTTGAAGATCTCAGAAATAGTAAGGTTTCTTGACTAATGCAAAATTAAGCTATAAATCTTGTTCAAACTGTAAATACACTGTGTCTGTGTGATGGAGACTGAATTAACTAGGATGTTGGATCAAAAATTGTGTGTGCTGCTGCATTATTTTTCACATTTTGTTCTACTCTTTTTTTCCAATGTATTGCAGTCACAATATTACTGCAGTTGCAATACTGACTATAGTAAGAAAATATCTTGTCATATCAGGACATAGGAACCAATATAACTGATAAATCATACCATTGCCTGGATTAGGGTCATAAAATAGTGCCCTGTTATAAGACATACTATTATAAGAATTTGAGCATTTACATTAAGCTCTCCTGTAATATTTAAAGGTAGGGTTGCATGCAAAAGTTTGGCACCTCCATTCAGATTGTATGTTTCAATGAATACTAATGTAGCGGGGCTGGCTGAAAGGCTTTGCGGGAGCCTGCCCAGGGAGAGGGAAGCTCGGACAGCTGCCACCGGTTTTGGGTGTGGTGGGCGTGGATCGGGTGGAAGGAAAGAAAAAGGAGGAAAGAAAGGTGGTGGGTGTGGTTGCTGTTGCTGTTGTCGGGGAGAGACCAGGTGAAGTCACAGAGGGATTTGAGGTTTTAGTTGATCCCTCTCTTTGGAGGAGAGGGAAGGAGAGAGTGAGAGAGAGCGAGAAGGTGGAATTTTATTGCTTTCTTTCACGGGGGGGGAATATCCTGAGTGGAGGGGAGAGAGAGAGAGGAGAGAGTTAGTTGCTGGGGTTGCTAAATTCAGATTTTAACAATAAAGGAAAGGGGGGAGGGTTTTTTGACACCGACGAGACATGGGATCGCGAGTGACGACAGAAGAGAAGAAGAGGCTGGTTGCTACTGCTTTGGAGACTAGCGGCCACCCGAGCTTTGATTACTGTTACTTGCGCAAGTTGTAGACATTGTGGGGAATTGCCCTCACAGGGCGAGCTGTTACTGCAGAACGCTGACCACCTTCGGTCATGTTCCCAGTGCTGCCTGGAGCTGGGGTTTTCCCCACCCCCTTGTTTCCAAACAGTTGCTGTAAAATCATTGACTATTGCTGCTACGACTGCCGGGGGCTGTTAAACACTGCCACGCATTGACTATCGGAGCTAGGGGCTGGTTATCTTCGTTACTGAAAGCCCCCCCCCATTGATGACGAGAATCTGCCACCTCCTCGCTTCGCGTGAGCTCCCGCTGGAAAAGACAGTTTATTAACACCTCGAGAGCACAGCTGCTGAGCACGATGGAGGGGAGTGGGGCTGGGAGGGCCTGGGCTTTGGCGGCCTCCGAGGAGGTAACGCTACACTAACAAACTCTGTTCGTAATACAGACAAACATGGCATCTTTGAAAATTTGTATGTATACTTAAAACTTTTGCAAATTAAAATAAGAAAACAGTAAATATAGCAGATGCAGAAATTTGAGCACTTTTCCATTCGGGACTTGATAATACCATTTTTGACAGTTATAACACCTTCTATTAACAGGTTTCCTGTAATTAGGTAAGACTCTTTCTGTCTTGCTTTTGGAATTTTTTTCATCTCTTCCTTGCAGAACTCTTCTAGCTCAGAAATATTCTTAGGTCTGCACGTTTGAGATTTCCCACAGATTTCCAATAGTAATGGGGAGCATGAAGGGTTTCCAAAGCCTTTCTTCCTCTGTTAAGTATTTCATGATTGATATGAGGCACATTTGGAATTATTTTCATGGTGAAATATCCAATTTCAATTTCTTCCCTGACATTGGGTCATTAGCTTCTGGGACATGTTCATATATTTAGTAGAATCCATTCTTACTTTCATCCATTTATTTCCTGTGACGCTGGCTGCCACACAACCTCAAAGCATAACAGAGCCACCCACATACCCAACGGATGGAATATGTTCTTTTCTTAAAACGCTTCACCCTTTTTTCTCCAAATGTGGTTATGACTGAAGAGTTCCGTTTTCCTTTTATCAGTGCAAAATACTTTTCCCCAAACATTGTAGACTTACCCAAGTTTTGTTTTACCTAATGATTTTTGTGAGGGGGTTAAGCAAGAATTTCCTTTTGACAACTCTCCCACACAGATTGCTGTTGTGCAAGCAATGCTGTAGTACTATGCTCCAATGGACAACTACTTCAGTGTCAGATAAATTTTCAGCAGGTCATCTTGTAGTATTGGTATGTTCTGTTTTGCAGATCTAATCAGGCTGGGGTAAATTCTAAAACATATTTTCTTAGTCTTCAATTCTCAAATATAAAATTTAACCAAAAGTGCCTAAATATTTGTACACAGCCATATAATTTAATAAACTTTTTGAGCTTGACTCTTGGTTCACTTCACAGAAACAGTCAAAAAGCTTTGTTAGAAGCAATTCAGAACTGATTTGCAATTGCCTTCTTCTAGGGTTTGTTTTTTTACTCAGTCAATTTTTTAGATCACCCAGGCAGGTGATCTAGGCCAGTGGTTCTTAACCTGGGCGATATCGCCCCCCAGGGGGCAATTTCATTTTTCAGGGGGGCGATGGAACGAAAAGGGGGCGATATGGGGGCGATGGAGCAAGAGGTTTTGGGGACACTTTTGAGACTTTTTCGTACAGTGAATCGCTGTATATCTGTCATACAAAAACATCAGATCGGTCGCTATTAGTGGATTGAATTGTGTTTTCAAATGTTCCTCCAGCTAGCTTCAGTACAAAACGCCGTACATATGTGTGAATACGCATCGCTTATCTTCATGCACATTGCGCAGCAGCCTCTACCCATACAGGGGTGCGCCATTGGCCAGAATGGGCAGTGATGGAGGGGGGAGCGCTTCTTTGAAAAAATCGCATGCTGAGTGGCTGTCCCCTGTGACATTATATTTTCTTTGTGTCTTTTTAATCCTTTTTACAGTGTGCGTAACTATATATACTTTCCTCGAATCTTAATTTAGTTTCAGAGTTTTCGTCTTGAAATTCTTAGTTTTTCTTTTCGGGCATTTCACTTTCTTGCAATTGAATTTTGTTTTCAGTGGTCATTACATTTAAGTGTCTTGAATAAATAAGATAATAATGAAATACATGATTCACGAAGTTTGGGAATAAAGTGATGGGTGGCACCAAAATATTTCACACAGTTGAGATATGGGAAAAAGACTGGAAATAAATTATTTGCATCGATATGTTCTGATGACAATTTTAAAGAAAACAAAAAAAGTGTTTGCATAAATTGAAGAATTATTTCCTATGTTGTGATTGAGAGGTTATGTTGGGGGAGGGGGGCGATGACAACTTCCTCATTGGCTCAAGGGGGCGATTCGTTCAAAAAGGTTAAGAACCACTGATCTAGGCAGCTTCACAAAATAAAAAATAAAAAAGTAATATGTTATATATAAGACAGCAGATAACATTATATAAAACCGCAACCATCTTATGAGGGAAAGTGCAAAAACTAGCACCCCCAAATTACCCCCATCTAACAGAGGATCCAAACAAAGAAACCTACTCTAAGCCTGGAGGAAAAGCAGGTTTTTAAACACTACTTAAACATGGACAAGGTGGGAGACATATGGATCTCAAGGGAGAAGCTATCCCAAACAGCAGGTATCATGACAGGAAAGGTCCTTCATATCAAGCTGCAAAAGATCATGCAAAGTCCAATGGGGCACTTCATACACTAGAATGTTTATTTAACATATCACAAAATAATTGCAATCTTCAAATTAACGTCATAGAATTGATCTATGGACAAAATTGTGAGCAAGTTAATAGTATTTAATGTCAAACAAGCATTACTGATAATTTATATTGGCACATGTAAACTTAGGTGTGTATTTAAGTTTGTGGGTACATAGGGACATACAGCTCATTAACCGAACATCTAACCAAAGGCACCTCCCTTTCACTAATGTCTCTATTTTGCAATCTGTGTGGGATTTAGAAGCTCCTTGCCTTCTTCAAAGGCTACAAAGCCAGACAGAGAACTGAGGGTCCCCTCTCCTTTCGCTCTCTTTTTAACTGACCAAAACAGTTTCTTCTTTTAGAGGCAGAGTAGGTACCTGAAACAATCAAAAGAATAAAAACCAGAAGGTCAGATTACTTGGCATATAGCAGAGGATTTACATACATAGGTCTAACCTTTGACTTGCAAAGAAAAAGTAAAGGCAGAAGTCTTGGCAGGACAGCAGGTCCCTGGCATTTGTTTTGCCACTGATGCTATGACAAAAATGCCTGGAATTCTACTGTTCCACTGCATGCTGATAGAGCTCAAAGGTATGCAGTCAAACAAGCAGAAACTCAGTCTACCTTACTGATCGAAACTGCAGGACTCCCACACATTTATAACTGGCACAGTTATGAGCGTGGGAAAGTGTGTGAGGCCTTGGAGAAAGGCTAACTACTTCTAAAGAGATAGAGAGAGCACCCTTCCTGGGAATGTGATTAGGAAATCTTAGTATAAGCACCTTATGATATAATTAACTTTTTCTTCTGCTGTTGCCAATCCTCATTGTTTTCCATCAGTCAATTTTCTCTGTTAAAAGAAAGATGTTATACTTGCAGCATGCACACAGCTAGGAATATCGATACGCAAACGGTTTTTATACCCAGCCAAAAAGATTGTTTTCTAGGAATTCGTTCTGGTTTTTCAGTCGCTATTATCATTAGGTGGCAACAAACAGAATTACAGGTAGCCCTTGAGTTATGACCACAATTGAGCCCAAAATTTATGTTGCTAAATGAAACATTTGTTAAGTGAGTTTCCCTCCATTTTATGATCTTTCTTGCCACAGGTTAAGTGAATCACTTCGGTTGTTAAGGTACTAACACGGTTGTTAAGTGAATCTAGTTTCCCCATTGACTTTGCTTTTCAGAAGATCACAAAAAGTGGTCACATCATCCCGGGACACTGCAACTGTCCTAAATATGACTCAGTTACCAAGTGTCTAAATTTTGATCACGTGACCACAGGGATGCTGTAACAGTTGTAAGTGTGAAAAACAGTCATAAGTCTCTTTTTTTCAGTGCTGTTGTAACTTTGAACGGTCACTAAATGAACTGTTGTAAGTCAAGGACTACCTATATATCTCTTTGCTGCATCTAATGGTCACCTGGATGATTGCACTCCACAATTGCAGGCCTAGGTCAATTATTTATAGTTAAGGATTTTGAAGTTCTATACAAGATACCCTCTGCATGTTGTTCTATTTAGCTCAGTGAGGGTAACCGCCAAGTAGATCTATTGCTCACACTGACAGTTTTAAAACTTGTTCACCTAATAAAAGGATTTGTTTATAATCTTGGTGGTTCCAGGATATAATTCTTTGATGTTTGTGTAATTTGAAGATAAATGATATAATGTCCTCTCCTCCCCCCCTTAAAATTAGCTATTTATTGAGATTAGATTAGATTTTTATCCCACCTTTATTACTTTATAAATAACTCAAGGTAGCAAACATACACAATACTCCTTCATCCTCTTCTTTTTCTCCAGAACAACTACCCTGTGAGGTTGTTTGGGCTGAGAGAGAGTATCTGGCCCAGTCACCCAGCTAGCTTTCATGTCTAATGAGGGATTAGAATTCACCATCTCCTAGGTTCTAGGTCAGCATCTAAACCACTACACTAAACTGGTTCTATATTTTATCTCTATAATAAACTCTATAAAGTTGAAATATACATATTATATTAGTAGTAGTACACCAGCAAAATGCTGTGGACATAGCATATTTGACAAAGTAGACCACAAAGCTAGAAAAATGTGGGATAGACAGCATCACCACCAGATGGATTTGTAACTGGCTGACAAACTGTACTCAGTGAGTAGTCTTTAATGGTACTACATCTACATGGAGGGATATAAGCAGTGGGGTACCACAAGATTCTGTCTTAGGCCCAGAACTCTTCAATATCTTCATCAATGAGTTAGATGAGGGAATTGAAGGGGAACTCATCAAATTTGCAGATGACACTAAGCTGGCAGGAATAGCCAATACCCCAGAAGACAAACTTAGGATCCAAAAAGATCTTGACAAACTTGAACAATGGGCCCTATCCAACAAAATGATATTTAATGTGGCAAATAGCAAGGTTTTACACCGGGTGGGGGAACCAAAGGTATACGTACAGATTAAGTGAAACCTGTCTCAAAAACAGTAACTGTGAGAGGGACCTTAGAGTCCTAGTGGACGATCACTTAAACATGAGTCAGCAGTGTGCAGCAGTAGTCAAAAAAACTAATACAATCCTTGGTTGTATAAACAGAGGCATGTAATCAAAATCATGTGAAGTATCAGTACTGCTTTATAAAGCCTTAGTAAGGCCACATCTGAAATACTGCATCCAGTTTTTGTCACCACATTACAAAAAAGATGTTGAACTTTGGAAAAAGTCCAAAGAAAAGCAACTAAGATGATTAAAGGCCTGGAGACTAAAACATATGAAGAACGGTTGCAGGATTTGGGAATGGCCAGTCTAGAGAAAAGAAGGACTGGGGGGGGGGACACATGATAGCAGTATTCCAATATTTGAGAGGCTGCCACAAGGAGGAGAGGGTCAATTCATTTTCCAAAGCACCAGAAGGCAAGACAAGAAACAATGGATGGAAACTAATCAAAGAGAGAAGCAACCTTTGAATTAAGGAGAACCTTCCTAACAGTGAGGACAATTAACCAGTGGAACAGCTTGTCTTCCGATGTTGTGGGTGCTTCATCACTCGAGGTTTTTAAGAAGAGACTGGAGACCCACTTGTCTGAAATGGTATAGGGTCTCCTGCTTGAGCAGGGGGCTGGACTAGACCTCCAAGGTCCCTTCCAGCTCTGTTCTGATTGATTGACATAAATAATGTTTCCTATTTTTACTAATTAAGTTTAGTAACCTATAAGATTATGTGCACTTTTAGAATTATCTTAATAGCTTCTGTGCTTGCCAATTTATCCTGACAAAGAACCTAGTTCATGGCCAATGCAAGAAGTAAGTTCTTGGTTTTATCATAGTCCTTTTTATTGGGAGCATTTTGTGGAACTGGAATCATAAAAGAAAATGATCAGATAACAAAGTGCAAAAAGCTGAATGGTGTTTGGGATGAACCTTGAAGGACAAAGTTTATCTGCTGGAGCGTTTCCTGTGAGCACTTTGAAATCGGCTTCTTCAAAGCATAAATCAACATAGTTTGGCTCCCAACTGATCAAACAGATTTGCTGCTTATCATTGTCGCCACCTCAATCTTTCATTTACTTTTACTTAGTAAGTCAATACATGCATGCTCAGTGGAAAACAGGAACATTATTACTAACTACACTTTCTGTATAAAAAAAATAGGTAGTAGTTCACCTGTTACTAAATTTTCCTTGTAAACTGGTATTTCCTAGTAACTAGATATGATGGCTATGGATGATGGGATATTATTCCAGTACCTCTGAAGGGCACCACTTTCCAACCACAGTTTTTCTCAACCCTCCAAATTTACAACCTTTTCATGTAACTATTGCATGTCTAACATTGACTAACTATGTGCCCTCGAGTCAGAGCTGATTCTTATCAAGAATACTAGTGGACAGATTTCTTCTAGGATGATCTGTCCCCAACCAAGTCCTTCAGATCTTCCAATCATGCACTATTGCTGCTGAAATTGAAAATTATAATTGCTGTTGTTCATCCCCTTTGCTTCCAGCTTTCCAGCATTGTAAACCTCTCCAGAGAGTTAGGTATTTGCATAATATGTCCTAAGTATAATCATTTGAGCTTGGTCATTTGTGCCTTGACTGAGATTTGTTTGATGACCATTTGGGTTTTTTTCTTGGCTATCCATTATTTTCTCAGGAGCCTTTTCCATTGCCAAAGTTCAAATGTGTCAATACTTTTTCCATCTTGCTTCTTCAAAATCCAACTTTTGCTTCTACAGAGTGTCATGGGGAAAACTATTGCCAGCATAATTCTGACCTTTATAGGCATAGATATATCCCAGCATCAGAATATCATTTCTAAGGCTTTCAGGGCTATCCTGTCAAGTGCTCATCTGAAACATATTTTTTTATTGATGGTTCCTTTACTATTGACCATTGAACCTAAAAGGAAGAAGTTATCTACCACTTGTCATTTGTTTGGTCTTCTTTATATTTAATCTTAATCCCATTTTCACTGTTGTTCTTGAATTGCATTACTGGAGCTTGCAGTTCATTTCCATATTCATCTATCAAAGTAGTACTATGTAACAGCATAGTGCAAGTTGCTGATATTTCTTCCTACAGTTTTAAAACTATACTCATCTTCTTTCAAACCAGCTTCTCTGAATATATATTTGCATATAGGTTGAATAAATAAGAGGAAAATATGTACCCATGTCTCACTTCTTGATCAACCGAGCCCATCTGTTTCATCTTGCCCAGTTCATACTGTGGCTTCTTGACCTGTGTATTGGTTTTGCATGAGGACAAGTTGTTCTGGGATTCCCATTTTTCTAAACACATCCCACAATTTGATCAATACAATGAAAGTCTTCCTATAATCAGCCCTAACTCTAACCCTAACCCTATGATTGCAATTCGGGCACTTAGCAACCAATCTGCACTTACGGCGGATGCAACCTCCTGTGGTCACGAGATCATCATTGGTTACCTTCCCTGCCCACTTCCCACAAGCAAAGTCAGTGGGAGAGCCAACAGGGAAGGTTGCAAGCCTCTCTGCTAAGTATCTCACCTTCCTGTACGCCCTACTGCACCTTCCTTCCCTTGACTTCCCAGCACTTGCACCATGCTGCACCCTTCTTCCCTTGGCCCCTCTGTGCTTGTGCTGTATTGCACATTCCGATCACAGGCAGGAAACATCATGGGCCAATCAGTGTTCTCTCGCCACCTAATCAATCAGAGAGTACAAGAAAAGACAGTGTCTGCCTTGAACTGCAGCAGGTTTTGAAGCAACAACCCCTGGCCTCCATGCAAAAAGTGCTAATGCACCCCAACTGTATTTGCTAAACACATGGTTTGTATTTGTGTGATATTTGCAAAACAAGCACAAACAGTAGAAGAGAATATATGTAGCTCAGGGTTGAACTGTGGAATCCCTGGTGCTTTCTGAGCTTGGTCATTTGCTTGCAGACATTTTATTACCTGACTAGGTAACATCATCAAGCTCAGAGCACAACACAAAGGACTCCACAAAGTGCAAACAGACAAAACAGAACCAAAACCAAAACCTGAGCAATTGTAATAAAGGAGTAGCTGCAAATCCACCAAGCAAATAGATATCTGTTGCATTTAGAAGCCTTTTACTCACTTAGTTGATAATGGAATAGCATCCTGACAATTTTGCAGCCAGATGCTTTTCCCAGTAGCTGTAACCATGGTTGCATGTTGCTACAGGAGCTGGAGTAGAGAAGGGGGCAATATAGTCTAAGCAAGCTGTTGAAGTCTGTCTATAGAGAAAGAAAACAACAAAAATCTCCTCAGATCCCCCTCTCCTCATCCCATACCAAGGGAGAAGAAATGGCTAACAACCTGCACCACCCACCCACACATTTGCACAACAGTTGCTTTAAATAATAATGATAATAATAAAGAGATAGTAATAGAAAATGAAGCTAAAATGCTTTGGGACTTTAGAATTCAAACAGATAGGCACCCTGCCGCATAACACAGCAGACTTAACAATTGTCAATAAAAAAGACAAAAAAGTATGGATAGTGGATGTGGTAGTACCCAGAGAGAGCAGAAGAGAAGAGAAGGAACTGGAGAAGATAACAAAATACAAAGACTTGCAAATAAAAATAAAATGACTGTGGGAAAAGAAAGCAAAGGTAGTACCAATAGATTCCTTGGGTGCAGTCCAACTGGAGCACCACTTGAACAGCATCAGCATTGACAAATTCACCATCAGTCAATTGCAAAAGGCAGCTTTGTTCAGAGCTTACATCCTGTGTTGATACCTTTAAGACCACCAAACACCACATCTGCCTATCCCAGTTCATTGGAAAGGACTCAATAGGTGGATAAAAATGCCAAATCCATCTGAACATCTGGCTGACTCTGCAATGAACCATAAAAGAATTAAGCACCAAAGCAATTTCCTGTGTCATTTGTTCCCAGTCAACAAAGGCAGGACAGAAACAGAAAAACTCTTCTCAAGTTCTCCTCAGCTTTCTTCCCCTTGTCTGTTGTGTGTGGGAGAAACAAAAGTATAACAATTCAAAACACTCCAAGTCAAACACAGGTATGTTTTAAAGGGGAGTCTGTGGTAGATGTGTATTTGCCTGGTAGTACAGCCCTCCCACCTCAAATCTGAGGGATGGCCATGAAGCCATCAGGCCACCTTCTCCTTGAGAACTGGTAAAATGAATACAATGTCAGCTGAAGCCCATATGCTCCAGAACATAGACCAATATTTTGGGCTTGACCCTACTTCCCCCTTGTTGATTTATATTACATTTTAAATATATATTTGTACTGTGTGTTTTAAATTTGTTCATTACATAGTTTTAACTTTCTTTTATGCTTTCTTTTCTAAACTTAAACTGTCTACTTTTCCTTTCTCTGAAGGGGATGGAGACATTTGTTGTTGCCATTTTTACTTTGTCTCAATATTTTCTTAATTTAATTTTTACTTATTTCTAAAGTAAAAACAGAAAGTATACTTTTTTTCCTCCTGCTATGCTTCCAAAACATGTCCATTAGTTAAAATATTCTCAGAGTGTACTGCCAAACTGATGGCCTTCTGCTGTTCTCTTTACATTTTTATATTAAAAATTTTTTAACAGAAATATGTGCACAAACAGGAAATGGATAGTAAATTTGGAAAGTACTGATCGCTAAGGTGCTAACTTAAGGCCTGTTAAAAATAATTGTCTGAAATACAATTCAAAAACTTTTTCATCAAGTAAATTCAACAGATTGTTCAAGAACAGCCTATACTGGTGCTCTAAAGATATATTGGACAGAGGGGAATGATAGATAGTGAGAGCAATTCAACAGGTCCAAAAGAAATCAGATTTGGGAAAGCTGACGTATAACAGTAGTTATCTTGGGAAATACGCTGTGAAATGTGGCAATTTGTAGCCCACAATGATCTGCATTTGGAGTCTTACTTCCAAGCCAATCTGCCTCGTAGACTCAAGTCCATGGGTATGTTTGGACCAAATAACTCAAACACTATTTGTCATGGTTTACCAATACTTCCCTGATATTTTCCATAATTCTGACAGACCCTTCTTGCTCCAACTTCTCTGAGAAAGAAGATGATTTTGCTTGGGTGCATTAGGATCTGTTGTTCAATTACATGTGGGGGGAAAGTCTTTATCTTTGATCTGTTGCTTCAATTTGGTGTAAATAGTCTCCTGATGAAAAGGACACAACTGTACTATTGTAAGCTACTACCTGAGCCTTGTGTTTTTCCTTGACAAATGCAATTACTGATATTCAAGTTTCCAGCCTGTTGTACAGTGAGTGTTTCTATTCTCCTGACATTTAAAGTTCTTACAGATATTAAAATAAAGTGATTAAAATGGTAAAGAAGTAAATGCATGCATGGGGAAATAGCTTCCAAAGCTGGCAGGAACAGCATCAAAGCGGAGAGCAGTTTGTGTTCATTGAAGATTAAATCACAAGACAAATATTAAGAAGGGTTGATCTGGACTCTGAACTCTGACTAGAGTCAATTCCAGTCCAGTGTTGTGACAGCAGTGCACGTTACATGATCTTTGAAAAGATGCTTTCACACTGATCTATGCTTTTCTATTTTGTATTGTTGCAACACTCCTGAAACCCATATTGTGCCATAATAGATTAAGTACATAAAGGTGGAACCAACCTGATTGCCACATATAGGATTGTAATTTGATGCCCTTTGCCAGAGATGAACCTGTAGGACTTACTTCTGGGGAGACATGCAGAGGACAGTTGCTTTCATTCTAAGATCATTACCAGGAGGCCTTCAAATCCACTGTAGGTGGGAAGGACCTGAGTCAGGCTGCTGATCAGGCAACACCGTTACTGAGAATAGAATAGAATAGAATAGAATAGAATAGAATAGAATAGAATAGAATAGAATAGAATAGAATAGAATAGAATAGAATGAGTGGAGAGGAGGAGAGGAGAGGGGAGGGGAGGGGAGGGGAGAGGAGAGGAGAGGAGAGGAGAGGAGAGAAGAATAACTTTATTGTTACTTTGAATGTACACTAATCGGCATACATTAAAATGAAATTTCATTGCATACATCTCTCAAAGGATCACCACCTCCGATATACACTACATAAATATGACAAAAATAAATAAATAAATAAATAAATAAATACAGAATTATGCATATACCCACATATATTTTATGACACAGAGAAACAACAGTCTAGTTCGGGTTATGTATACATGTGCACAGCGAGAAAAACGAATCTTGCGAGTTTACCAGATGGATGGCATAGGGAACAAAGCTATCACAGAATCGGGTAGTTCCTGCTAGAAATACTTCGGAACCTCCTCCCAGAGGGGAGCATCTTCTTCTATAACTGTTCCAGGCCACTTCTTGCTTCAGCAATGCTGAAGTTTTGTAGCAAAAGGAAGTTACAATCTGGTGTGACAGAAAACACCAGGGATGCTGTCAATAGATGACAGGGGTTGAGGTGGGGAACATTCATTTATTTCCTGTGTGTATTTGAAGCCAACCCTCCTAATACCCTTAGGCAAGTGTAATCCTAATTCTCAAGAACTGGTAAGAAACATGTATTATACTGCACATAATTAAAAACCTATCATTATAATGCTGAAAAGATTTAAGATTTTGCCTTAGTCACAAATCATACTTGGAATTCTTTGTGTAACTGTAAAAACATTCATCTCTTTTGCTGGATAAGATATAAAGTAACCCTATTCAGGCCCCAGCTACTCCAGGATTTCAGCCTTGCAATTCAGGGGTTGCAGGTGGCCCTCCAAACTCCCTGTGATTTAACACACCACACTGATCCTTTGCAAATACTGAGGATGTTGCTCAGAAGGGCCAAAGTTGTGCTGAAGATCTCTCAGATCGACCAGGAGAGACAAGAAAAAGAAAAGCAGGACTTAGAAAGCTAGATACAATTCTGAAAATATTACATATCTATTAATAAAACCCAATCTTTGTATTTTGCTTCATGAAAGATTCTGCTTACTAAGGGGTCAAAGTGAAACACAAATAGCTCTGCTTCTCAGTAAAGGATGTTAAAATAAAAGTATGTTTATGCATACTATGATAATTTTTTTTTTCATTTTTGACTCACTACAAGCAATACTCAATTATGACCATTCGTTTAATGTTGGTTCAAAGTTATGATGGTGCTGAAAAAAGTGACTTATGACCCATTCTCAAAGTTGCAGCTGTTGTACAATCCCCACAGTCATGTGATGACAATTTGGACGCTTGGCAACCAGCTTGTATTTATGATGGTTGCAGTATCCTGCAGTCACATGATCACAATTTATGACCTTCCCAGCCAGCTTCTGATCAAAGTAAAGTCAACAGCTGGATTGGCTTAACAACTGCAGTGAAAATGTAAAAAAACCTTATCATTTAGTGACCAAAATTCTGGTGCCAATTGTGGTTATAAGGCAAGGACTAACTGTAGAGACTTTTGTATCAGCCTTCAGGCTCATGAATTTGTCCTTGAGTTGCACTCTGATGATTTGAATTTCAGACCCCTGTTTTAAATTAAGCTTTCCTATAATATTTAAAGCTGTAGCATTGTTTGCATTCAGAAATCCAGCCTTACTGTATTAAAATAAAGAATCTCCTGTACAGTAATGCTACTGCTATCCTTAAATGGCCATTTTAGAATTACTCTTCCCATCTTCTTTTCTCTTATGGGTACATGTATTCTGAGGAAATTGTTTTTAGCACTAAATCATTGGACTGATAAAATGAGATTTGATCTCAACAATTGTCAGCTCCCAAGACTTCCTCAGAACTGCCATATTTAATCTAAAGCTGGAACATGCACAGATGGCAGAATGAGAGAAATATAACACATTCACTAACTAAGCTAGTAATCACAATTCTCATGTAAATTGCAAATGCATTTTATGATAATTTTACATAAACAAAATATGCAAATTACATTATTCGCAAGAAGGATACTTTCCCATCATGTCAATCTATTATGAGTCAATAAATGACACCCAATTTAAAGCATAAATAAATAAATAAAAACATTGCTAGGCTGAATGCAATGTCACAGAGATAAGTATGAACAAAAATATGAAAAAGACATATATGAATCAAAGAAGTAGTAGATTTGAAGGGATGGTTGTGACAACTCCAAGAGCTTAGCTGCTTAAGCTGTTTCTATTTTGTAAAACTAAAAGAAGAAATAAGAACTTTTTGTTTCTACCTTGACCAATCAAATGCCATTAATATTCTCCTGCAATCGTAACAAATGATTATGTGGATCACTGAAGAGAATCCAGATGCTTCCCAATATCCATGAATAGCCATATCCTGTGGGAATTAGCATAGTAAACTTTTAAAGCCATTCAAATTTGTAGCCTGTGGTAATTCATTCTGCACATGGATCATTCACTATTAGCTTTATGGAATAATCCCCAGATTCAGAGTCTGTAGACAGAAGGAAAAGTTTACCTATCTTTTTCTCCACATTTATAATTTTATATATCTCTGTCAGATACCCTTTGCCTTTTTTCTAAGATAAAAATTCCAGCCCCTTATAGCTTTCATGATAGAGAAATTGCTACAGCTCTTTGCTAATTTTTATTGCCCCTTTTCTGTTCTCTTTCCCCCAGGCTTTAGGTCAGGAAGATTTGTGATCCCATCTGATGCCATTGTTGGATTGCCCTGATGTCATTTTTGACGTAGTTTTATCATGTTTTATATTTTATATATGTTTGTATGATTATATCTTTTGCAAGTTTATTTTTGTTCTTTATGTTCTGTTCTAGCAAAGCAGACATTGAGACGAGGCAGGTTCACAACAAAGGATCTTTTATTTGGTACATTCACAGAATAGAAGCCCGGCACACAATGGCAACAAGCCCTTTTATACTCCCTGTGCAAGGGGATGCACAGCCAATCCTTGCAGGCCATTCTCCCGCCTCGCACATGCGCGCGAGGCTGGAGACAGCCTGTCTGGGTCCCGGGCAGACACGTGGTCTGTCCAGGTCTCTGCAACCTTTCTGCAGCCTTCCTGAGCCTTGCTGAATGACTCAGCAAGGCCCAGGACATAACACCCCTCCCCTCTTGGATTAATCAATACTATGCATATTGTTTAACATCATACACACACACATGGCTGGCCGGTTGGCATATTATGTGGTCAACCTTACTCCTGGCAACCTATTTCCCTTCAGTTTTCTGTGGTATCCACGTTATTTCACTCTTTGAAAATATGGGCACCCCAGCACTATAATTGTTGTTTACTTCCTGATATAGTGCAGGCTAATAACCCTCCTGTGTAGTGGACAGGGACCTGACATATTCATTTAAATGCTTAGGACCCTTGACCCGCTCTGATCTCCGTGGAGCCAGATTAGGTGTAGGTGTAATTTTAGGTGTGGGATTTGTAATAGGTGCTTGGAGTGCCTGCTCCCGGTTTGTGCAAAACAAACCAGGACTTTGTCGCCCAGAAGACTCAGGGGTTCCCCCTGACTGCTGACTGGCTGGATCCACTAGACCCAAGCCAGAGTTACTTGGTGGGGTGGAGTTCCCCAGAATTCCTTGGGACTCCTCTTGGGACCACTGTCCCTCGAGCCCAAGGCCAGCAGCAGGAGTACCCTGAGTAGCCAATTTATGGCCATTTGCCCCTAGCCAGGGACCTCTGCCAGAGTCAGGAGCCGCCTCCATGGCAAGACCCCCAGAGTCTATGCCAGAGTCAGGAGCCACCTCCAGGGCAAGACCCCCATCTGGAACATTTGGATCAGCACCCTCGTGGAGAGACTGTGGTCCACAATCGCAATTAGGGTCCCCCTCCCCCCCGAGAGCAGAGCCAGGGGCGGAAACGTTGTCTGGAAGCCTCCAGCACAGTTGGTCTATGTGGCGTCTAATTGAGCAAAGTGAGGGAAAAGAACTTGGATTCCTCCTATTGAATGAATCGTACTGTGAATAGAATGTGTCACAATCGCTTTCACATCCTGAAACATAAGAGCATGGGGAGAATGTACAAAAATTGAAGAATTTTCCTTTGGTGAGGATTCAAGGCATAGTTGAGCATCTGTAGCCTTAGCATTGTAGGTGAAAACAATACTACTTGCAAGGCTGGAAATCATACTTTACACAATATTGAAAACCTTTGCCCTTTGACTTCAATGATGTGACTATTAAACAGTTACTAACAAAATGTACAGAATAGCCAACCCCTTTTGCTGGTGCGAAAACAATAAAGATATTGTTTAACTTTATCAACATTAATATTATTCGATGGATCCATACGAAACCAAGTGTTAGGCGTAAACCCATTTTGATAAGGCCACTTGTATGACAGTGGCCCCGAGACCTTACATACAACAGCAGGTACCCAGAGATGCCCATGCCCATAGTTTCTGGCCCAAACCGGGTTACCCACTTGGAGTCTCCTAGGTGCCCGCGGTTGTGACACCTGTGAAGCCACCCAGTCTGGGTGCAGCCTGTCCAGCGTCGTAATGAGTCTGCGACCCCAGCGGAGTTCAGCTGGGCTCTTTCCTGTAGCTGTGCAGGGTGTGGTGCGGTGTGCAAGGAGAAAATCAGCTAACCTGTGATGCCAGGGTCCTTGAGTGATTCTCTTTAATGCCTCCTTGGTGGTACGCACCATGCGTTCAGCCTGACCGTTGGTGGCAGGGTGAAAAGGAGCAGACGTGGCATGCTGGATGAAGTTGGCTTGAAGAAACACCTGAAACTCAGAAGAGGTAAATTGGGGACCATTGTCTGATACTAGAACATCAGGAAGACCATGGGAAGCGAAGATTCCTCTGAGCACCTGGATGGTCCTGGCAGTAGTAGTGGAGGATACAGGAATGACCTCTAGCCACTTGGAATGGCTATCCACAAGGAGGAGGAAGAATTGCCCCTGAAAGGGCCCAGCATAGTCAATGTGTAAGCGTGACCATGGAGTGAGTGTCTCCTCCCACCTATGTACAGGGGCCTGGGGCATCTCTGGCCATGACTGCTGGCACACTTGGCACCCATGAACCTGGGCCTCGATGTCCTTATCGAGGCCAGGCCACCAAAGATGGCTGCGTGCAAGCGCCTTCATCCTCACTATTCCCAGATGTCCCATGGAGAGAGAGCAAGACTCTAGTCCTCAATGAGGCCGGGATGACTACTCTGCTTCCCCACAGGATACACCCTTTGAATGTAGACAATTCATGCTTCCTACGCCAGAAGCTTTGGAACTCTGTACCAGGACACGTGTCAGGCCATCCTGACAACATGCATGTCAGCACGCGTGCAAGCGTGTGATCAGTGGCAGTTTCAGCAGCCAGATCCCTAGCATTGAGGGGAGATTCAGGTAAGTCCTGAATAGAAAGAATGTGTACAGCAGGAGCAGGGTCTGCTTCTATTTGTTTAAGAGGTAACCTACTCAGGCCATCAGCGTGGCCCATCTCTGTGCCTGGTTTGTGAACCAGGGTGTAATCATAAGCTGCCAAGAAAATTGACCATCTCAGCATTCTAGGAGATATTATATGAGGGCTTTGTTTATTGGTTGTGGTCAGTATAGACCGTGAAATGGCAGCCATACAAGAAATCATGAATTTTCTTGATGCCTGAGATTATTGCCAAGGCTTCCCTGTCAATCTGCGTGTAATTACGCTGTGCAGATGAGAGGGTCTAGAATAATAGGCCACAGGGACCTGAGTCTCATCTGCCTTGAGATGACTTAACACTGCTCCTACCCCATAAGGGGAGGCATCACATGCGATGCACACAGGCAATTTCTCATTGAAGTGAGCCAGTACAGCATTGGAGAATAGCAAAGCCTTGACTTCTTTAAAAGCCTTTTCATGGACCTTTGTCCATGCCCATGGAGCCTGCTTGTCCAAGAGCCGATGTAACGGCTCAGCCACTGCAGCCTTGTGGGGGAGAAATGAATGGTAAAAATTAAGTAGGCCCAGAAAAGCCTGGAGTTCAGCTTTTGACTGGGGACTAGGGGCCAGTTGAATGGCCTGGAATTTAGACTCTGCGGGGTGGATGCCTTCTGCATCAATACAGAATCCTAGAAATTCGGTGGATGTTACACCAATTTTGCATTTGTCTTGCTGTAACTTCAGCCCAGCTTGGTGGAAACGCAGCAAGATAGCTCTCAGCCTTTCAGCCAAGTTCCCAGATGACTCTCCTGCAATGAGGACATCATCAAAATAGGGGCAGACCCCAGGAATACCACAGAGCGTTTGCTCCATCACCCCTTGGAAGATGCCAGGGGCTACATTGACCCCAAACTGCAGCCTCTTTGCTTTGAAAACCCCTCTGTGAGTAACTATAGTTCGTGCCTCAGCTGTTGCCTCATCAACAGGTAACTGTTGATAGGCCTGAGCTAAGTCGAGCTTAGCAAAGAGTTTTCCCCCCCTTCAGTGAGGCCAGAATGTGGCTCATCACAGGGGCCTCCGGATGAGCCGCAGGGCCTTCACTTCGCAGTCCACAACAAGTCGATCTCGGAGCCTCTCTTCCAGCTCTTGGGACTCACATGCTGCACCGCATTTTCTTCAATCGATGAGAAGGCCCAGCTTGGACATCGTTGTGACTGATAGCCTCGTTGACGTCTCTCGCCGCAAGGAAGGAGAAGGGAAGGAGAAGGGGTCCCACGAAGCCAAGACCACCTCCAGCGTCTTCGTACTGGCAGGCGGTTGCTTCTCCTGGACACTGCGCTTCTCGGAGAAGGGGTCCCACGAAGCCAAAAGCCCACCTCCAGCGTATTCGTACTGGCAGGCGGTTGCTTCTCCTGGACGCCGCGCTTCTCTTCGATGCCTTCCGCTGCAAGGAGTGAGAAGGGGTCCCTTGAAGCCGAGCTCACCTCCAGCGTCTTCATACTGGCAGGCACTCGCTTCCACCAGATGCCGAACTTCTCAGCACTTCAGGCCTCCTTTCATAAGTCAGCCTGCTTCTCCTGTTTCTTCTTGCAGCAAATCCCACCTTCGTTGCCAATTTTCTGTTCTAGCAAAGCAGACATCGAGAGGAGGCAGGTTCACAACAAAGGATCTTTTATTTGGTACATTCACAGAACAGAAGCCCGGCACACAATGGCAACAAGCCCTTTTATACTCCCCATGCAAGGGGATGCACAGCCAATCCTTGCAGGCCATTCTCCCGCCTCGCACATGCGCGCAAGGCTGGAGACAGCCTGTCTGGGTCCCGGGCAGACACGTGGTCTGTCCCGGTGTCTGCAACCTTTCTGCAGCCTTCCTGAGCCTTGCTGAATGACTCAGCAAGGCCCAGGACGTAACACTTTATGTTTTTAATTGAACGCTACCCTGAGTTGTTCTGAAAGCAACTACATAGAGCAACTAAATATATAATTCAATAAATCTAAACTTTTGTACAAACTTAACTTTTTCATAGCAATCCTTTTTCACTGTGATATATAAGCATCACTTCCTCCTTCTGCTGTAGACAACAGTCCAAGGGGAAAGTGAAAATGTTTCCTAAGCAGAAATTTGGGAAGCACAAAGTTACCTTTATAAGTACATTTTGTTTATGCAAGTAGCAAACATCTTCAGTTAATAGGTGTGTAGACCACATAATAAATTGCTCACTTAATATGAAGATCATTGATATAATATAGTGCCTAGGCAGCTTAGTAGATGGCATATTCTTTCATTTTGTTTTTACTGCAGACAATGTTAAGCAAGTTAATTGATACGACGGCAATTCAGAAATAAACCTTTGTTTGGTTATCAATGACAGACACTCACAGATACAGAACTTTTATTATATACATTAGAAAAGTACAACATTACATTACTTTTTGACATAATCATCATTTAAACTGAGGCACTTGTCATAATGTCTTACAAGGTTTGAAATTTGTTAGTAGTAGTTGCTTGGTGCCAAATCTAGGCTATGGGAGATGATCAAAAACATCCCAATGGAACTGCTCAAAAGTTCTTTGGTGCATCTAGCAGTGTGCGGTGAGCATTATCGTGAACCAACACCACACCAAGGGGAAAGTGAAAACATTATTCCTCTGAATATCAGTTTGCCACAGGATACAACATTCCTGTGCAGGATGATCCAAGTAGGAGCAAAAGTAGAGCAAAATTCTGTATTTCTGATCTGATCTAGCACTGCAAGTAGGAGGAGCAAAATGCTATATTTCTGATCTGCTCTAGCACTACGAATATTAAGATATTTTTTATATTGTCACAAAAAAATGGGATTTGGGGGGAGTATCAATCTTTCATGGATCTGAAACTCCCCCTGTTGGTATTGGCTTTGCAAATGTTTCATTTTTAAATAACTAAAACTACAACTTTAAGTGATGTTTTTGAGATTGAAACATCAAGTGGGGCCTGTAATAAAATGTTGCAATATTGACTATTCCTACCAATATTGATTTCACTACCAACCAGCCATGTTTTCATCCAGTATACCCTTTCCATTACTTTATTTGAAACAGGCAGCAATTTCAGGCCCAACAAATACACACACATGGTCCCCGCTGATGTGCTTTCCTCCTATTATAAATATAGTTCTTATCTGGGAATATAAACATGGGTAAATTCAATATTTTGAGTTGTTTTTGTACATTAGAATTCAGGAAATGGGGTTGACAAAAATGAGATGGCCAGAAATATGACCTATGAACAATTATATGCAATAAATTATCCAGCATTGCCAGTTAAAGTACATCAATGATATTTCAATAAATCCATCAGTTACTGGTTGAACACACTGGTTTCAATTTTATATCTACATTACAACTAATACAATCTATCTGCATCTTGTCATTCAAAGTGCTACTGAAAACAGTGCAGACGTGTTGACAGTGTCAAGACTTGGGATCCATGCATACCTACATTCAATTTAAACTCATCTCCTGATTCCGCAAACAGTCATGGATGCTTGCCTGCTTTCAAAAGAGATCTCTTTCTTTCTGCCTTCTTCAACATAGGATAATACTGGCTTAGAACTCTGGGAATTCTATCAGATCTGGAGGATGTCAAGTTGAGGGAAAGTTGCTTTAATTTAGTTACATTACCTAGTTTGGGAGAACAGCTGGTCCAATTCCTCTGCCATAACTGCAAAACTCTGTATACATTGCTTTACCAATGAAATGATATGGAGACACACATGAGGACTCACTTTCTCTGAAAGTATATTCCTTCCAAGACTGTGCTGCAAATCAGGTTTTAGACAGCAGGTTCCTTAAATCAGGCATTTTTCAGATTCATCTTCTTGTCATCATCTTGAATATCCAGGACAAAGGTATATTCCTAGCAAGAGAGTTTTTTACTCCCTCTTTCTCTGTTTTGAAGTAGCACTACTATGTGGAATAACTGCAGACTCAGCAGAAAAGTCAGAGCAAACAGGGAAAAAATAGTATTGTTGGAAAAGAAACCCAGTTTTCCCACTTTTCAGCTGAACTGAGAGGTTTCAGATTATTAGTACCTCTTTGTATTGTGTGCTCATTTTCACCAGCTTCCATTTATATATGCCATTACATGATTTATGGCATTTCTAGAGCTAAGTTAAGAATTATTTAATCTTCATCATGTTTTATTGCTGTTGAACTAGGGTACATTTCAGGTTTGCTGTTCGCACTATAATTTTATACCTGACTGGTGATGATAAACAAATATAATTGATACAAGTGACCAAGGAAATAAAAGTCATCAGCAGGTGGCAGTTTATAACTAGAAATAGATAGACCAGTTTTTTACTGCATAATATTCCCCTGGAATATGATAACAGAGTAGTGGCATTGTAAAAAAAAAACATTGTATTTCAAAGAGTGTAGTGATGTCTTTTGATTTCTCATCATATTAAGAAGATTCTAGAAATTTAAAATTCATTCTGAGTTATAAGTTTAGCTGGCTTGTTTTTCACTGTTGATGATGAAAAAAAGGGGTGGGATCCTCTCACAGCTATAGAAAAACCTTAACATTATTTAGGTTGGTATTGATTTATCTGTATAGTTCCCATCCCAGGATTCTGTCAGTTTGCATGATAAACAGATGCACTGTGCAGTCAAAGTCAGATTCTGCAATCTCATTATCATCGAAACAGGGTTTTCATACCTTGTTTTGTTAAGACCTTAGTATTGCCTTTTGATTTTGGAGCTTCAACCCAGATTAGCACTGAGTGGCATGTAACTTGGACGTTTTGGAGTCTTGTCACTGTTGTTTCAGTGGGGATCCCAACAGTTGATTGGAGATTTGTCATCATCTTGCTTGGGTGTGTTATGTGTTTCTGTTTAAATCTGTCTGCTAAAGCAGGCTCTAAGAATTCCAGATCTGCTCACCAACCAAAACAGTTCAAGATCCCTGGACCAGAAAGTTACTTCAGCATGGAGGAATATGGAAAAACCAGCTTTAGTTTTGGCTCTTCATCTCACATATTAAACATACACAGAGAGACACAGCCTCCATTTCTATCCTAGTTAGGCAGTCTGCTTTGATCTTCTGTCAAGCGATAACTCACAGGCTTGCTGAAAATTATTGTCTCTTCAGGTTAAAATTTGTTCCCAACCTAGATGCTTATTACCAGAGCAGAGTGCTTAAGACCCTTAGTAACAAATGATGTGTGCTTATATGCCTGTGGGCCAAGCCCCTAAATTCCCTGGCTCCTATGGAGTGGAATCCTTTCAGGCAGCTGAGCTGAATGCAGTGATCAGTGTTAGTATTCCTCTCAGGAAATATTTCTGTCCTTAGTGAACAACATAAGGAAGACTGATCCATCTTTTTATGGAGTTGAGTAGGGAACATAAAATATTAAATATAAATAAATTCAGTAAGGCAAGGTAAAAGTGTACAAATACTTATTTTTCCCCCTCATCTTATATGCTTAGCTTTAAAATAATTGTGATAAGAAAAGTATTTTTGCATTGGATATAACCTATATATTTCTGAGTAAACATGCATAAGATTTGTTACCAACATATCAAGCATTTATTTTAAATCTGTATCTAGTGTTTAGTCATAATTTATATAAATTCACTCTCTAAATACTTTTACTAAAAGTAGCTAATACTATAAATACATGTTATTATGGAAACCGCATATTCATTTTTATTCTTTGATATGTATCCCATTACACCAATAAGAATACTTCAGCTAGTTAATACTGGTTACATGGTTTACAAAGCAGACTTTTAATACACGGATGGGGAAAAAAACAAAGTTACCACTGTAGAGCTTGTGGGAAAAGGCAACTCTGGCCTACATTTCCACAGACAGTCCCTCCCCCTCATAGGCACCATCTAATATCATCCTACCATATTGAGTGAAGATACTTTTTATTTCTTTTAGTTCTCTTTTTCTGCACCTTCTTTTCTCTTATTTTTTTTCTTCCTTTGCTTTTTTATCCTTAATTAGTTTGTGTTAGTTTTTATATTCTTTGACAAAATTTTAATTTAAATCTTTTTTTAAAAAAAGAAATAACCCTCTGGAATCCATCAGCATCTATCCTGTCCCCACCAGGGACAGACCTATCTAATAGATTCTGCTTCCCTAGGGCAGGAGGCAGAGAACCTCGTGGTCACCAAGGATCAGAACTGATTTTTGTTATTCTCCCTACTCTGCATTACATTCTTAAGCTTCTACACATGGGTAAGAAAATTACAATCAAGTGGTTGTAAGTTGGTGTGGGTTAGCCTAAGCAAATATGATTGATACAAAGCATTTCTTGAAAGGTATCTTTTTTCTCCAATCAGTTCATCCAGCTATTTAGTTTAGCGGAGATGGGACTGGAACACACTTGTGATCTAAATTTAGAATGGCTTGACATATTTTTGATGCTTGGACTGTGGGAAAAAGGAATAGGTGAAACCAAAACTGAGCTTTAAAAGGATGGTATCTTGCAAATGCTAAAGCCACAGAGGAAGCATTAGTCCAGATAAGGCAAGAATTATGTACAAATGATGACCTTGTTATTGCTAAAAAGTATAAATTTTATTGAAATTTGAAACAGAAGATGAACAAGTGAAAGAATGTATGATACGATGGGCTAAAAACTTTGGGCTATATAAATATATACAACATATTTATACGATAATAGCAGCAGGACTTTTATCAGTACAGTGGTGGAAAGTTTTCACGCAACCTGCAATGGGAGAATGAATGGTGAAGTTGATGGAATTGGCTGAAAAGGCAAAACTGACAACTTTGTTTACAGAAAAGACATTGATTAATTGTAATGCTGATTGGAAACCCCTTTTGAATTTTCTACAGAAAAATGAAATTATAATATATAGGTTTGATAATTAGAAAACAAAATAGTAGATAACAGAAAAATTGAAAGTTCCATTGTCAACTTAGAACAGACATGTCAAACTCGCGACGTCACATGACGTCGCGCAATGTATCAGGATGGTTTTGCCATTGCCGGCAATGGGGTGGGCGTGGCTTCCAGATGACGCGTCTGGCCCGCGGGCCGGCAGTTTGACACCCCTGACTTAGAATAAGAGGTTAATGTAAATGTGTGCATATCTGTTGTAAAAGAAAATCAGAAGTCATTTCTTTGCATTTCTTTTTCTTTCTGCACTTTTGGCTTTGCTCTTTCATTCTTTACTTTTTTTACTTTTTTCAGTCTTATTAATTTTTGTTAGTTTTTGATCGTTCCACTTTAAAAAAATCTAATGAAGTTATCTTTAAAAAGGGCAAATAGCAGACATGAACAACAGCTCACTGCTGGTCAGGAACAATGACACTGTCAGTTCCTCCTACCACATCTGTCCACTGAAGGGGTTCTGTTGAGTCCCTGCATCCTCTCAGCTCCCAGCCTCATTTTAAAGTTCTGTTCTCGGGCCTGGCAATCCTATCAAGCCCTTGCAGTAAACAAGTTGAAGTCTTTTAGATGGCAAGATGATTGTGGGTTTTCTTTTTTTCCCCTTAATCCATGTCTCTCCAGTTCTGATGCCACGTTTTGTAGAAGAAGGAAGTTGAGCCTTGAGTCAACAGAAGTTTTATCGATGAGGATAGCTGCAGTCCTAGTTTAAGTGTGAAGTTAAATGATTCTAGCTTTGAGCTATGAGGAAAAGGAGCTGGCTAACTAACTAATTAACTACTGAAGAACTGGAGCCAGTTCCCTCCTGATACCGAACCTGAAGGTACTGATCTGGCTCCTGAAGAATGCATGCCACCACTATTGTATTGTCTTACAACCACTTCTTACATAATAGACAACATCTATGCCTGTATTGTGCTTGACCAATGGCATAGGTCAACAGCTGAATAACAAGTCAGGAGGAGGAACACTCTTTCTGGACAATGCATCCATTATTTATAGATTTCCTTTCCACTGTAGGGAAAGATAGTCTCAGAGATGTTTGAAGTCCTCCGAATCTTATTGTAAAGACTCAGAGACTCTGCAAAATATGCAGCTTAATTAAAACTTGTATGAATGAAATGAAAAAGTATTTATTACAAGGAAAATGATCTTATTAAAGATATTTCATTTAGTTACATTGGATTTAAAATGACATAACATTGAAACAAATGTAGTGATATTGCTGGAGAAAAGAGATATTGCAGGGCATGAAGTATCCAAACAGTTTAATGTTTCAAATCAAACACTTCATGTTAGAAATCTGAAATTGCCTTAAGGGAGGAAGTGGTTCCTAATAATCTAAAATGTGTACCTGTAGATCTGAAATTGTAACAGAGGCTCTCCATGTTTTTGAGAGATCCAAAGTTTTTATCTTTCAAGAATCATGATGATTCACATCTTCCTTATTTAAAACACTTCAGCTTCCTCCACCAGCATGCTAACTGGTTGCGCATGACTACATCCCTTAAGCTAAACAACTCTGAGTCATTTTCCCACGGTCCCGTGAATAAGCTACAAGTGAACTGGTAACTCCTTTCACATCAGTAAGCACCACTATGTTATTTTTGAACAAACTGAAAACAAAACTGATTATTCATAAGCATTCAAAATGTCTGTGTTGGTAGCCTCCCACAAAAACTTTCTATTGCCTTTATCTTCACGAGAAAAGGTGGTGCTTCCAAAATAAGCAGAACTTATTTTTCTACACTGTAGCCATGTACCAAAAAATTCCAAATCTTATCAACCTGGAAGAGGGTGAATTCTACTCAAATAGAACACTTGAGTTAATCCTGCTTGACTCCATGGGTTCAAGACATCCAACTCAATGAACTGCCATGAGACCCTTTCCCAGCTGGAAGAGTCCAGTTGTACAGTAATATTGTACAACTGTCATCTAATAAAATCATTATTTCTCGACCTGCAGTTGGATTGGGGAGGAGGAGCCAAGATGGTGGACAGGCAGCAAAGGCTGTAAAGAGTTCTTCCAAAAGTAAAAGCTTTCTTTTTTCTTTTTTCTTTTCTTTTCTTTTCTTTTCTTTTTCTTTTAACTTTTTAACTCTTTTTAACACTGCATTTTAACCTACTTTTAACCCATTTTTAACCTATTTTTAAATCTGTTTTAACCCTTGTTTGACTTTTTATAATAGTCAAAGACTTTTTATAAAGGATATATACTGGAGAGGCTACCATTGTTTTATTCACATTTTAACAACTCTACAAGCCAGGATTACCAAGAATGGGGAAAAGGAGAAAGAGACAGTGTGTTCACTTGGCAGCAGAGTTCTTCCAAGCCACTGAAGCAGCAGAAAATGGAAGATTTCGCTGCAAATAGACAGTCTGCTCCAGTAAGTAACTCATCTGTATGTGACTCATTGGAATGGGATTTACAAACTGAACTTGAAAGCAAACAGCATATAGAACTTTCTGTTTCTCTCACAGAAAATAGCTCCCCTCCCTGGAATTCAGCATCCGCTTTTCCTGCACAGGATGGGATAGTAACAAACTTAGTAAGGGAGAATGAAACAGATCTCCTTTCCAGACAATGTTTGCTCACAGCTAAAACCGTAAATTCAATCTACGAACTTTTATCAATTGTCACAAATAAGGTTGACTGCTTGAAAGAGTCTTTTGCAAAGTTTATCAGCAGTCAAATAAACATTGCAGAAGGACCCAGGAGGACACATAATGATAGACATGGGGTGGCTAATGCAGAAATGGAAACTAGAATAGGCCCCTCTCCCCCTTCTATAAATGAGAGACGAAAGAATATCCACAAAGAAAGCAACACTCAATCAGATAGTTCTAGAGGTGACCATTATAACCTCAGTTTACAGACCAACCAGGTTACCTTGCAAATCCACGACAAAAGAAGGAATAGAGGACGTTGGAGTGATAGAAAAGCTGTTAGGCAGTCTCTGAGCCAGCTGCTCCGCTGTGAGTATACTCAGATTGATTTATTACATGCAGAGTGGTTGCCAGTAAGAAGGCAATGTATGCGAATTTTGTTATCCTTCAAGAAGTCCATAATTCCCTCAATGCTTTTTAGAATGAAGCATTTCCTGAGCAGTTTTTCAATATTTCCAATACGTGTTTTCTGCTCAGGGAACCTGCGCCCACTCCTGGTTCAGTCTCTCCATGAGGGAACTATTGCTTTAAATCCAAGCAGACCTCATACTGATAAGTTTGAAGCAGGGGCAGCTGAATCGACCTTGAGAAAACAGAGAAGTGATCCACAAACAGAGTTACCCACAGTCACTGATTCTGCTGAGGGTGTGCCAGAAGAAATGTTGATAGACTTTAACGATGTATTGCCAGAACCTGAGCAAGCTAATAATACACAGAGACTGGATGGTTTAAAAGAAGTATTGACTTCTCAATCTAATGCATCAAATAACAATTATTATAACTATCCTCCAACAAGTGCCCCTATGGAGAACTTGAACTGACTATATGAAGGCCAGTGCAAGAAAAACACTTTAAACATCATGTCATAGAATGTAGCTGGGTGGTATCGATTTAGAGGCCTTAATCACTCTGATCCTCTGAAAGGTAAGGATATTATATTGGTGCAAGAGACTTGGACTGTTGACAATCTCCTGCTTAATGGCTATTATTCATATAAGCTGGAAGCAAGGCCAGGCAGAGGCCCTGAGAGACTGAAAGGAAGGCTGGGTATATTTATTTCTACCAGCTTGAGAGCAGAGTCCACACTTATTACCCCTGCTTTTGATAATTAATGTTTATCTCCCTCCTTCACTAAGAAAAGCTGAAACCACTGCTGTATGGCTGGAGTTGGAACACTACGTTAATAAACAACTCATGGAACACCCAAATGCCAAGGTCCTACTAGGGGGAGACTTTAATGCCAGATTGGGACCAGATGATTATACATTATTCATGAAACCTCATCAATTCCCACCATCGGAGGTCCCTATACAAATCAACGCCCCCCCTCATATGACTCTCTAAAGACATTAGAGCTAACTATGCTGGCCTCTGTCTTGCCAAGTTGGCAAATAAATTTAACTTCTTCATATCTAACGATTCATGGCCTGGTGACTATCCTGGTGAGTTTACATTTATGGCAAGGTCCAAAACTAGCACCATTGACTACATCTTAACTTCTATGGACTTAGTACATTATATAGAAAATTTTGAAGTCCTGCCTTACCTAGAAAGTGATCATCTACCTCTGTGTATATACATGAAGCCCTTTATCAGGCAGATACCATCCAAGGACCATTTTATCCCTGCAATCTCTACAGCAGGCTTAACAAGATGTCAGGTCAAATGGACCCAACAACTTGATCAGAAGGTAAGGAGAGCCCTAACAGAGGATAATTTTCAAAAAATCCATGCAGCCTTTATATCAGCCAACCCGACTCAAGACTTATTAGAACTATATAAAAGTTTAGTTTATGAGCGACAACCATTATTAGCACATGACCGAAATTTCTCAGTTAAGAGGTCCTGTACCGCCTCCAAACCATGGTTTGATAAGGATTGCATAGAAGCCAAGAAAGCCCTTAACTTGGCATACAAGGAGTACAAAAGCTAGACTGGATATGGCAATAAAGCAATTCTTAAACAGTTACTTACACTCAAAAAACAATTCAAGCAATTGATTGCATTCAAGAAGAAACAAGATACAAAGTCTTCCTGGGAACAGCTCATCATGGCAGCAAAGCAAAAGAACTCGTCCTTATTTTGGCGTCTAATAGCTTGGCGCTCTGAAAGAATCTATACCCCATTAGACTGTCATATATCTCCTATAACCTGGGAACTTCATTTTCAGAGAATGTATGAAGACCCCTCCAGCGAGAGTACAAGGTCTATAATAAAGGATTTACCTGAGTGGCCTCCAGTTTCAGAGTCTAAAATTAAATCCCTCATTGGCCAACTCAGGATCGGGAAGCCTCCAGGAGCTGACTTCATTTTGGCCGAATTACTAAAGAATAATATGGAGTGGTGGATACCCGTCCTGGCAGTGCTATTCACCTATATTGACTCCACCGGCCATGTCCCAGAGGATTGGGGCTTGGCAATTGTGGTCCCAATTTATAAAAAGAGAAAGAGAGATGACCCTGCCAATTACAGACCAATAAGTCTGCTAAATATAATCAGCAAACTCTATGCCAAACACCTTCAAGATAAATTAAAGGATGGCTGGATCTTGAGAACCTGATTGCCGAAGAACAAGCCGGGTTTAGAGAGGGGAGAGGCACCATAGTTCAGTGCTTAGTTCTTCATCATTTGATTGAAAAATATGCATCAGATATCATTATATGCTGCTTTTATAGATCTTAAGGCAGCTTTTGACACAGTTATAAGGACTAAGCTAAGGGAGAAGCTGGAAGCTGCCTCAATTGATCACAGACTCCTCCATCTGTCCTTACATACCAAAACATCCCTCAAGGTGAGGTGTAATATGCAAGGGTCTCTCTCAAGGTCAGTTGAAACTCAAAAGGGGGTTAAACAGGGGTGCATTTTGGCCCCCTTGCTCTTCAATTTTTACATAAATGATATGGTAAAATGGTTAAATAATCCAAATTACCACCCCCAAAAAATAGGTAACCGAAGCATTGCTCTGCTGCTTTATGTAGATGCTGTGATTCTCTCCAGGACTCCAGTTGGCCTTAAAAGAGCCTTGCGAGCCGTTGTCCAGTATTGCAAATATAATAAACTGGACATAAATTATGAGAAAACAAAGGTTATGACTTTTGCAAAAAGGTCAAAATAGTACTCGTGGTATTTAAATAGCCACAAAATAGAGCAGGTAACCACCTTTAAGTACCTAGGGATGGTCATCCATGCCACTGGCTCACAAAAAGGCCATGGAAAATACGCGGCTGCCTCTGGCCAATGATCAGCGAATGCCATTCTTAAATTTTCCCGCACAAAGGGAGGACACTATGTTCCAGCTGCAATTAAGCTCTTTCTGGCCAAGTCGCTAGCACAGCTTCTTTATGGGACCTTGCTCGGACCCTCAGCTTCGTGTTTTACACCACTGGAAAGAGTTCAATCCAAATTTATCAGAACAATCTCCAGATGCCGCGCTGTGTCCAAAATGCACTTCTGGGGACAGGATTGATAAAAGTCGAAGCAAGAATCTGTATAGCTTCCTTAAACATCTGGCTAAGGCTTAATTGCTTTTCGCAAGGCCTTGCTCCATTAATTCTTCAAGATAAATTCTCTTCTTCATGGATCAAGGCAGTCGAGTCCAACCTTGCCAAACTAGGCTTCTTGTCAGCCTCAATTCTCAAATTGAACTATGACCAAGCAAAACAAATCTTGCGTCAAAGGGTAGAGGACATCGAGAGGCAAGCGGACTTAGGTATAGCTCCGCTGTTTCTGGCTCCAGACTCTATTAGATATGTGGTTACACCTACCAGGTATCTTGGTCAGTTGGAGTCAGTAAATCACCGGAAAGCATTATCGCTTGTACGGTGCCATGAGTTTCCATCGGCCATCCTGTACGGCAAGTATAAAAAGACACCATTGGCTGAAAGACTGCTCCTGTGGCTCAGGAGAGGTGGAGACCATTGGACACATACTTCTTCGATGTTCCTTCTATAGAGCTATTCGGAAAAACCATATCCTCCCCATAATTGATAGGTATCCTGGTCATTCAGAAAGTATTTATCTCCAGTGGCTGCTTAAGGATGAGCAGGCAGTGATCACGGCGCAGGTGTCTAGATTCTGTGCAGCAGCATTGGGGATTCGCCAGAAACATAAATAAATTATTTCTCCACACTGCTGATTATCTGTACAGACTTTCCTGCCAAATATAATGTAGCCTAATATAGCATTCTGATATTAAATCAAAGTTAGACAAAGAATCTCTATAGTAGCAAATAGTAAAACAGAACCCAGACAGGAGATAATCAGCAGCAGTAGGTAGGTCAGTTGTGCATTTGTTTATGAGGTAAGCGAATTGCTGTTTTTCATTGTACAATTTTCTAGCCACAATATGCAGCCTCCCTGGCTTCTC
Organism: Azemiops feae; assembly: GCA_023970755.1. Taxonomy (NCBI): domain Eukaryota; kingdom Metazoa; phylum Chordata; class Lepidosauria; order Squamata; family Viperidae; genus Azemiops; species Azemiops feae. The sequence continues at coordinate 38,572 of JALGBA010003976.1, read as the reverse complement.
ATGCTTCATTTAAATCCTAGGAAACTCACTGGGCTTCTTAGACTGGGAAATATGGGCAGGGAGTTTTAGAGTGAAGGGGGGATGTTGACAGAGAATAACACAGCTGCTACTATGCTCTGCCATGTACAACAGAATTTTGGAGAAATGCTCATGATTTAATTTAACTGCAAGGTACCAAAGATGGTTTGAACGATCTAGCTTTCATGGTATATTATCACTGGTCTGTAATCTTCCTATGTTCCAGGTAAGCCTCAAGGGAAGACATCATAAGGCAGTTTCTCCTAACCTGTTTTTTCATAATGGTGTTATATTCAGCCCTAATAAGAAGTCTCATCTTTAGCAATTGATTGATAATTTTATGGGATAATTTCTTCTTACTTTAGAAATTTGGAAAAATTGTCCACTCAGATTTTTGGAGAATGTCTCAAATTCAGTGGAGAATGTCAAAAAGCGCATTTGTAACTAGCTATAGTTTCATTGTCAAATGAATTACCAATTGTCCAACTCCAGGAAAATGTTCTGCACCTGATCCTAAACATTTTCCTTTCATGAATATTAGGCTCTGGGGATGACTTTGCTGCAGACATTCATATTCATCAGTTGCACTGGAACAACAACAAATACACAGAAATATCTGGAGGCTCTTTAAAAACTGTAATCAGCATTCAGTATTGGAAGATCTCACTTTCTCCATCGGGATCTCCTTCACATATGGAAGTCCAGAATTCTCACAATGACCATCTGGAAAGCTTGCAGATTGAGGAATGCTGTTCTTAAAGATTTGGTTGATTGTTGCCCAAATGCATAACTCCTTGCTTATTATGCTTATTCTCCATCTACCAGGTATGCTTGTACTAGGTGTGATACAAAATGATTCATGAACGCTTGTGTGCCAGTCTACTTCACTGGGACCTTCAAGCAGCTAAAACACCATGGTAATCAGTTTTACTGATTGAAGATTTGAGTTTAGTCCTTCCAAGTCCAAGTCCAACATACTAGCCACTATACTATAATTTACAATTTACGATAGTATTTATGAGTTTTTATAAGACTTACTAATAAAAGATGAAATTCATTTTAAGTAGAATATTGTAGATATATTTATTACTTTTTAGCTGACCAGGTTTACATGATACAGAAAATAGTCTTAGAGCAATAACTCAAGTATCTTTTTTTAAAGTTGTGGACAGATCCTTTCTCATTCTGATTCAGAAGAAGAGAAATGATACCATAAATATATAATTTTAAATGTAAAATTTAAGCACATTAAAACATAATACATTACCTAATTTTTCTAAACTAATATATTTTATAAATAAATAAATGTAACAGAAAAGCCTTAAATGGCCAGGAATTAGAGTAATCCATAAACCTGAGCCAAAGTTCAATGACTATTTAAGATGCAGAAGGTCTTCCCAGTTCAGATTCTTGTACTTTCAGCAAAAATGGAAAAACTGAAAGTAGAGCCACAAAGTATAAGTGTAAGTACGTTCCCCATGTTCTTAAACATTTTGAGACTCAGAGTTGATTTCTGAGACCCTCCTTGAACAGGTTGTTAAGATGATTTTACTTTAGCTGGATCTTTTATTCAGATCTGTTATATTAGTTATTTCAGCTTTCATCCCCTATTTTGAGCACTTTTCATTTGTAATGATCATACAGTTATGAAGTTGGAAGAAGGCCATGAAGCCCAGCCTCCTGCTCGCTGCAGAAATCCAATGCAAGCATCTGAGTCAGAGCAGCCCAGCCCAGCCTCCACTTGAATACACCCAGTAAAAAGGAACCAGACACCTCTCTTCCTCCGCTGGAAGTCCAAATCCACTGACACTGGTTCTTCAGCTTTTCTTGACCTACTGACCATGAAGGCACTATGATTACGATCAAGAAGGATTGACTCTATGTCCCCTCTTTGTCTATTGTTCTGCCTATTTTTGTCTAAGAAATTTCTAATCTAAGGTCATTTATTTCTGCCTTTTGTCTCAAACACACATACACACAGTACATGTTCTTGGACTCTTTTTCTGACAAAATGTAGTTAGGTGGGGTTAGACTCTGTTTATAATAAAAAATAATCTCCTTTCTGTTATGATATAAAATATGATTCATAAATTATTGCTAAAGAGTGAAACTCTTGGGAACACTTACAATCACACACTGAAAGATTCAGCTTCCAACAAAATTGTTCTTACTATTCCTAACCTTCTATCAGACTTTGCCTCTATATAATTTAAATACATTATTTTGTTTTCTGCACTCTACAACAAAAAAGAACAAAATGGGACCTTTGTCTCTGTGACTATCGTTCAGGTATGGGAAGAATATATTATTATATCTCCCCTCAGTTATCTTTTTTCAAGGTTAAACATAGCCAGCTCCTTCCATTTCTTTCACAGTTTCTAGTTATCTAATCATTCAGCTGCCTTTTTCTCAACTTGTTCCAATTTCTCTGAATCCTCCTTAAAGTGATTATTATTTGTAATTTACTTTAAATATGGCTTTTAACTGATAGGCAAAATGCAGTGCTAAAATAAATAAAACCTAATTTTCTCGGTTATCCCTGTTGCCTGCTCCCCTTGTGGACAATCACTCTTTTTGGCCATGTTTTGCATCATGGTGAGAAAACTACCTTTATCTATGTCTATGGCCACAAGATAAACTGGCTGGGGCAGTGGGCACAGGTTAAAGCTAACAAGCATGATTGCACAGTCTCATTGAAGTATTCAATATCTGTCTATATTCATTGCGGAAATAGTATTAAGAGATATAAATGGAATTTTCTTCAGCAGAACTTAGTAACACCTAGACTGATTTGTCTGCAATTTGAAGCACAGAAGAATTCCTAAGACTACTGAACAGCACTACATTCAATTAAAACCTCTTTTTTCTTCAAAATATAGACACACGTGTTAGCCATGCCTGAAAACCTCAACTGTTTAGATATATTAGTTGAAGTTCCCAAGTCTGTCATTAACTTTGTCTCAGAACCGAAACATTATATTAAGATAAATACTGTGGGCAAGCAACATAGAACAATAAAAGTTGGAACACTCTCATTTAACAAAACTATGACCTAATGTTTTGAAGAAAATTAAGTTGATATCCATGATCTTAAAAGGAGATTCTTAACAAAATATTCTTTTCTGGGTCTTTTGGACATTCCAGATAATGTGTAGGAAGCGCTTGGTTTTAAACTGTATGCTGATAGTGCAATATATTGCTTCATTTGACCCTGTTCTATAGAGACATGATTCTGTTTTGCTTTAATATTCATATAGTTGTAAATAGGGAGTTGGAAAAAAGATCACAGCTGGAAATGTGAATGTTCTTATCCTATTAGGCTGTAGACACATTGCAGCATATTCCTTTGGCACACTTATAGCTTGAATATTGCTATATTACAGCTATCACCTTTGATTTGATGATGTTTATTACCTTTTAAGTAAATGGCATGCTAGGAATACAGCCCCATATACTAGTATCCTTTGGATAACTGCCTAACCTTGCAAATGACAGACCTTTTTATAAATATCTTATTATCCAGAGGTTGCCCTTTTCCCAGTGTCACAGCTAATTAACTTCTAGGGATAATGATGGGAACTATTTTATTTCACCATCCCAAACATGGGCCCAAAAGGAATGAGTCTACCTGAATGAGCTGAGGAAGTCTCCCCTGCAGCCCCCGCAGATCGAAGCACACAAAACAATTGGAGTATGTGCAAAAGGCATGACTAATGCTGAACAACCATCATTTGTCTGAGCTCTGAGGCTTGTGATGGGATCATTTACAACATCTAGTATGGGGGGGGGGACTTTTCTTGATTTTTTTTAAAAAAAACAAAAACAGCTAGCCTTCAAAGAAAAGGATGTTTCCTTTAAGGGCAGGCAATATTCTAGTAATAATCTGTAATACATTACTTCCTTTTTAAAAATGGGAGGGCACAGCTTTTAAATAACATTGCAATGCTTACTGGTATGACGCATAGTTTGAAACAAAAGTGCAAAAATAACCTCAGGCTGCAAAGTATCAGGGGGAAAAACTTGTTAAAGAGAAACAAGAGACAACACACAACAACATTCTCACTTTAGGATCCAGAGGTTTATTTAAATTTGACACACGTATTCAAATTTCAACAACTTATTGCAATAAGGACCAAATGGACAAGCAGTCATTAAGTGTGATGGCTGGGCCAAGTGGCACCACCCAAATCTTTGAGGCAGGCTTTACAGTGTGCCCACCTCTAGCATTCTGGTGCCACCCAAGAGCCATCCCATTTCCCTCCCATTTCCCTTTTCTTGTTAAATACATCATCAAATGATTTTCTGAAAACACTTTTTGATACTTCCCTTTCTCGGAACCCTCCTTCGGGTCACCTCCCTATTCTTGGAACTGACCACTGGGTTAGTTCCTTATTCTTCTTCTGTTATCCTGGTTACCGGACCACTTCCCTGTTCTTCCCTGTCCTTGTCCTAACCACTACTTTCCTCACTACCATTCCTACACGTGTCATTGCAACAGTTGTACCCATGAACAAGGCTCAGTTCCTCTCTTCTCTTACGTTCTTGTCCTATGTTCCATTTTTCTTAAGAAATGCGTGCCAATCACAAACAGTCATTATTTCCTACTGAAGGTCAACAGCAAGCAAAAGCCAAGTGCTTGTTAGCAAGTTCAGATCTAAACTATAATTAATTAGACAACTCATAAAATAGTTATCGATATATTTTCCTTTCACAAAAGAGTTTCTGAAAAGCAATAGCTATAACCCCCAAAATTGCCATCTGCTTGCATTTTTAATGTATCAGAAAGAGAAAATTATTAAATTCTTGGGGATTAATCATATTTACTGAATTTAATTAAATGCTAAATTTAAATCAAAACAATTGGATTGTTGTTATAACAATATCCATTTTGTCTGAGATCCAACTACTTTAGGGAGTGCAGTTCTTTGTGTCTTATCCAAAGCTGTATGTCATTCCCAGCCTAAACAAAGTTGGGTGCTCCTGGTTTAATGAAACTAGTGATATAAACTGTGAAGCTTTCGATTTTTGCCAGTGTTACTGTATTCTCGTATTGGCTGTATACCTAAAAATATAGAAGCTCCATGGAATGATATTTGGAGAAGAACCTCTATTAGAATAGGGCTCATTCTAGGATAAACCTGGATTAAAACCAGAATTGTGCCTGTACTGGCATTTTGACTGACATATTAACCTCCTTTAGAAACTTTAATAAGACAAAGATGGCTGCCTTCTACCAAATCATGTCATTTATCAATTTACCTCAGTGTTGTCTACTCTTACCAAAAGTAGCTTTTCAAAGTAGTGTCTTCCTAATCCAAGGTGAAATGTTAAGGATTGAATCTGGGAGATTTGTATATAAAGCAGTTGAGTCCACATCAGAGAGACAAAAGATGCAACTGAATTATACCACTTTAATTAGAGACTAGAGGAGATAACGACAGCTTTCTCCTTCTCTCCATATTGGTATACTTACCAACTGGAAGTGGTGGCTAATTCTTTAGAGAGAGAGAAGATTCAAACATTTCTAGACAAGCACAGGTGTCAAACCCGGAGCTGGGGTGGGCATGGCCTCCGCATGATGCAACCGACCCGCGGGCCGGCAGTTTGACACCCCTGCTCTAAAGGATACAGTAGTAGAACACTAAATGATCTTTTTGATTCTATGAGTCATACAGATTTGAAACAGATAATCATTTGGGAATGTCTAATTTTGTTTTGTTTCTTTATCACATCCTACCACATCAGTTTCAAAAAACAAAATGTAATCAATATAAAAAATCAAAAATGATAAACAATAACTGCTAAAATACCACAGGCTGATATTAAAAATAAAAAGAAAAGAAAACAGTCGATCAATTCTTTCAGAGGATTTGCTGTTATCACAATTAGACAGAAAGCTAGATTCAAATTCCAGCCATGATTGGGTTTGAAGTGTTTTTCTTTTTGTTTGGTAGGCTTTTTAAAATTTTACATTTTATCTTTATTTTAGAGAAATACAAATATAAGCAAAATACAATGACACATTAAAGAACAAAATTAAATGAAACAATCTTTGAACTTAAAAAATTATAGAAACCAGAAAAAGAAAAGGGAATTTTTTAAAAAAACAAATCCCTACCTTATGTAGTAAATTTGTGGTTTACTAATAAAATACATAATACTATAGTATAATCAGGTAGAATATATTATTGTAAAATACCATAAAAACTCTCCCAGAGAAGAAGATATTGTTTCATCCTTTGATTAGAAGAAAATATTGCCTTTTCCAAGATGGACAAGTGTTATATTTCCAAGAACCATTCTTTAACATCTGCAATAATACTGTAACACTTTTCCGATTTCTCATTATTTGTTTAATCACTCCCACCTCCTACACATGGGATTCCAGATGTGGTTATATGATAGATTTGTGTGTGGCCATTTTTTTTCACATCTGCCACCTACTGAATTGATATCATCATTCAGTTATGCAATGCATGCAATGCAATCTACCTTTTTCTAAGTTAATTTAAAGAGTACTCAGAGACTATAAGTACGTACAAATAGTTCTAAATTTCTTGCCCCAATGTGGATCAATTTACATTACTTGTACTGAACTCCAATTGCCACTTAGTCACCCAAATTCCCAGATTAAAGTAAACTTTTTCAAAATCACTCTTTGCTGTATTAACCAGAATGTTTTGGAATCAAACAGCAGCATCCAGAGGCTGGAGAGGTGTAACAAAGGTCAGAATTGTAGTCATGACAACCCACCATTTGCACATGCAGGTGACACTGATGCACATACAAAAGGGGTGAGGCACTGCAGTGGCTGCCATCTTGACTTTTTGACCCACACGGATGTGTTTACCACTGATAACATCTAAATTTGGCCAGTTCACTACTTACTTTATCCTTACTTTTTCTTAAATTCCAACTTTCATTTACAAATCTTTTGGGACCCATCTTAAATCTTAAATTTGAGAGAAAAAAAAGTTTCATTTAACATAATATTCTTCGATTTTTGAAGCTGCTTCTGGCCATTTTTCCTGAATGATCTTTTCATGTTACATAAATAATTCTGAATCAATTGTCCTCGTAATAAATGGAAGGATGAAGTTTGCTATTTTTCTTTGGAACTTTTCCTTCAACTCCTTATTTTTAGCTAATTATAATAGAATTCCTATAATCGCAGAGTTAGCTTTTCACTGGTTTTAGTATAAAACTCCAACCACTAAATAGGATAGTAGGATCCTTAATTCAAGACTCTCTGATTAACTTCAAATCAATTATGATTTCATACTATTTTTTTAAAAATGCTGGTCAAGGTTTCTGACCAAACCAAAAAACAGTTTATTTGCTGATACAATTAATATAGCCATCCATTTCCTGACAAGTCTTGTAAATGGTGAATATAACATAGGAATTGTTCTGATAATTCCTTGGAAAAGATAATAGTGAAACCATTGATTTATTTCTTTTAACAATCGTCTTCATAGCTTCCTCAGAATATAAATACATTTATGTGGCTTTCCAAGAATCATAAACTCAACACTTTCAATAAAAAAGGATTTTGAGATCTTTTCCAAAGCTGAAGATTTTAAAAAAGATATTGCCACTTCTGTTTATTTTTTGATACTCAGTAACAATCAAATAAATCAAGCAGACTAGTCATTGTGTTTTTTTTATCTGCTAGAGGCAAGCATCCATTTCATCAGAAAGTGGATTTTTATAGGAAACAAAACAGAGTTAAGATGATGCAAATGAACTGAGTGGAGGACAAATCTGTATCCTAGAAACAGATTTTTTTTCTCAATCCAAGAATGCCTTTGGAACTTTAATTGAGTTAGAGCGACTGACTTAGGTTTAAATTCAGAAGATAAAACAAAAGACTCGGAAACATTTTGGGGCAGATGAATAATTATTAAAGTATTAAAATATTGTTTTACAACAATTGCTTGGGTTTTTTTGACAAATCTGATTTAGCTTTATTTACAATTGCAGCATTAACATTGTTTTCAGAATCATAGTGCTAATTATAGACAAATGACATAAACATATTACCTTAACTGTGCTGAGAAACTAAGCAAGGTTAGGTTGGATTAGTATTTGGATGGGAGGCTAACACCTGCAATAAAAACTATAGGTAGACTGAAAAGTATTTTTTAAAAAAAATATAGTCTCAAAACAGGAAATATCAAGCCACTTCCTGAATTAAAATGAAGTGGCTTACTAGAAGCCAGCAAGGATTTGTTAAAAGCAAATCATGCCAAACAAAATGTATTGACTTCTTTGATAAAGTGACTAAATTAGTGGATCAGGGAATATAGTGGATATAGTATACTTAGACTTCAGCAAGATATTTGATAAAGTAGACCACAACCTACTTCTGGGAAACATAGTACAATATGAGGTAGACAGTACCACCACCAGATGGATTTGCAGTTGGCTGACCAATCAAATTCAATTTGTAGTATTCAATGGAACTACATCTACATGGAGGGAAGCATTTGTGGGATGCCTCAAGGTTCTGTCTTGGGCCCGGTGCTCTTCAATATCTTCATAAATGATCTAGATGAAAATATAGAAAGCGAACTCATAAATTTGAAGAAAACACCAAGCTGGGGAGAACTGCCAACACTTTGGAAGTTAGACTCAAGATTCAGAAGAATCTTGATAGACTTGACCATTGGGCCCTATCCCACAAGATGCAGTTCAGTGGTGAGGAAAGCAAGGTCCTGAACATAGGCAGGAAAAACCAAATGCATAGGTATGGAATAGGAAGCAATTGGCTCAACAGTAGTTCCTGCAAGAGGAATCTAGCTGTCTTGTGGACTACCGTTTAAGTATGTGTATGCTGCATCTGCCAAAAAAGCCAATGCAGTCCTAGGCTGCATCCACAGATGGATAGCATCAAGTATTCAAGAAATGATACAGTATAGAGCGATTCCACTCTATACTGCACTAGTACTGCACACTAAAATATTTCCACATTGCTCCTAAGAAAATCGTGTGGCTTTGTCTTTCACATCACAGGAGTTGAGTTTGTATTAAATTACTAATATATTTGTAATACTTGTATTTAGTAGGCTGAGGAATTCTGGAAGTAAGTCCACATATCTTCAAGTGGTCAAAGTTGAGAAACACTGATCTAAACACTCCATAAAGAAAACAGTCAATGTATAATACAATACAAACAATTATGAACAATGAAACAGTACAATAATTACTTTAAAATCCCTAATCCCAACATTACCTAATTTAACTGGTAGCAAGTACTGGAAATGGAAATAAAGGTTGTTCCAGTGTCATAAAATCTTGGCAGAAAAAGTGTTTTAAGGGACTGTTGAAATTTTGGGAAAAAATAGATTACAAATGTCATTCAAGGGGGAGTTAAGTCTAGAGAACAGGAGCTAAATGGGAGAAAAATTTTAAAAGTGAAATAAACATTTTTATGCAAGTTAAAGCAAAATGATTTTGATTGTAGAAACAAGTCAAGCAGCAAGATTGGATGTTTCTGTATGCACAGCAATGACCATTAGGATCAGGAATTTAAATGTTCCTCAAGACTTAGCCAATATAAGGATTAACAAAGAGACAAAGCACAGGTCTACTAGGAGAGGTCCAGCACCACACAGACCATGTTGTTTCTGGCCCTGAACTAGAGAACAAAGTCAGGAATGCATGCCAATAAACTATTGCAACAGATATTACCATGGTATGAATTAACAGTTTACCATTTCACTGGTAAGAAACAAACAAATTCTCCAGATATTCGGAAAGTGAACATTACAAGGAATTTTGATCTTTACTTTATTTCCCTGGAATGTTTCTGAATGTTCAATTTATCTTAGATTTATTCATTTCTTGGTTTATTATTGCTCTAAACTAAGGATATCAAACTCTTATAATCCCAAGTGCCACATTAGGGCTAGTTCATTAGCCCAGAGGCTGCATCATTAGCAAACAGCCCTGTCTCCCTTCTTCCCTGCCAAGTCTTGCCTCACCTTCTCACTGTCCTTGCCTAGAAAGCTTAACATCATCTCAAAAGTAGCATCTGTCACAGAGCATATGAGTAGGCAGAGGCTTTCAGAGGGCAACACTGCTCAACACAGGAGGTCTTGGCTACCAAATATTTGACCTGGCTGCCCAGGCACTGCAGTTGCTGGGAGGGTCAAGCAACTTGCAAGATAAGATCAGTCCTACGGCACAGCCTGTGCAACTACCTGAGGCTCAATACCCTAGCTTTGTTGGACAATGTCTTAAGATCCTACAGAGTATTGCTGTTGGCTTCAGAAAATAACCTGAGCTTTTAACATGGTTTGTTTTATTATTACTTCATGAGATGTATATTCTGCCTTTTCATACTATTCCATTTCCAACATTTCCCAAAACAACCCAGAGAGAGAGTGAGGCTGAGAAAGTTACTGCCTCAGTCACCTAGTCAGCTTCCACGGTTGAGGATGTACTTGAATCTAGTTCTGGTTAGTCTTAGTGCAACACTCTAATCATGGTCAATATGTTCTGTGATCCTCATCACTTTAGAGCACAATTAATAAAGAAAGGCCAAAGAGATGGGATATTTTATATTTTTCTTTGTTTATTTACTTGCTAAAATCACAAATATTGCAGGATCACCATCCAGCTTCTTCTAGTGGGGAAGCTCAAACTCTGCTTGATGGCACCATATCCGATGTTTAAACTTAGCTAAGCCCAATTAACATAGTCTGGCACATACAACACAATTGCTCGTGGTTAAGTGAATTATAATTTACTTAATTAATTCAAATTCCTGGATTTGCAAAAAATATGGGATTAGCTGATTTCACACAAAAATCTAGGTTAATAATGTTGGTTGGCTAGTTTGTGATTCAGTGTATCATATAATTTCATTCACAGAACATGGAATGATCAACAATAATTTGAAAATTAAAGAAAGTCAACCCATAACTCACCTCTCCCTGACTGAGTTCAGCTTCTAGAGCAAAGTATGCCTGGAAGAAAAGTTCACACATTACAGAAGGCTTTGTCCATTTTTCCTTAGCCTTGGAAACTTTCCTTGTAATATTTTTGGAAACTCCTAGCCTACAACAATCTTTGTGTGAAATCTCTGAGAAGGAAAGGCAAAAGTATGTAGGTAAAGAAGAAGCAAAATACTTTGGAAACACAGTAAGTTCATAGAGGCAAATTCCCAGGGGTAATTAGGGACCCTTCATAATTGTTTTGTTTTTAACATGAGGGCCTTGAGGTGTCAAGAATTGTCTCAATTCATAACTTTCCCCCCAAAGTAAATATAACAAGGCTACATTCGCATATTAAAAAATTGACTTGCAATATCTCTGAACTTCTTCCTTCTGTGAATCATTAACGCCTACCCATATCTCAAGGGTATTTTTGTTAGTAGCTTCAAACAAAAAGAACTTTGAAATTATAAAGAAAAATAACTTTTCTGCTATAATATGAAAGAAAATACTTTGCTTCTATTTCCATAGTTCAAAAACTCAGTTTACACATTTTTAGTCTTATGAAGACATTTTGAATAGATGCACTAAAATTACTGAATGTGTTGACCATCAGGAGGTACTATGTGGTCTAATTCATCCTATTGGAACTCACTGGATGTGGGTAGCTAGAAGATGTTCTATGGGGCTGAAACCAACTACTGAAATTTAAATTCACAGACCTTTGCACTTTGCAAAGCCCCCCCCCCCCAACTATAACAGCAGATGGTATTACATATTAGTAGCTTCATTGCAGCAGACTTGGAGATAAGAAGTCAATGTATCTAAAGGAAATTCCATATAGAGAATGTAAGCCAAAACTAACCAACTTTATGGGGTCTGGATGTTCTGTACTGCAATTTACCCATCATTGTCATCAATCATCAAATCATCTAAAGCAGGGGTGTCAAACTGCAGGCCGGATGTGTAACGTGGAATCCACGCCCACCCCAGCTCCGGCAAGGGGGGAAAAGTTGCGATATGTCGCAACATGTCACATGACACGGCATGTTTGACACCCCTGATCTAAAGGGCAACATTTGCTTATAATAATGTAAACTAATCAGTAGACTTCTTCAAAAGTTTTGGTTAAGGGTAACATCTGGACAATGCTGAACTTTATTTATTCATTCATTCATTTCATTTTTATGGCTACCCACTCACCAAGTGATTCTGAGAGACTAGCAAAGAATTTAAAAACATTAGAATACAAATAATAATCTATAAAAAACACATTGCACTGGACTAAATTATTAACATACAAAATACTATGAGCTCCAATTGGCCCTGAGGAAAGAATCAGGTCATCAAGTCTTTCTTAAATGTACTTTACTCAGTCAGTGTAAAATGATATGGGTTTGTAGAACTGCCTCAATTCCAGTTACATGAACAATTCCATCAAGGTGACAAGCAGTCCACCTCACTTCTCCCAGCTGCTTTACTTAGTTGGAAGAAAGACAAAAATGTTTTGCATTTTCTGCCGCAAAAAATTCATACAGGAACATTTTGAGAGTATCCAAACTTTCAGGTCTCTGTAATCAAGATAAGGCATTTGCTGCCCTCAAGTGGCCCCAGGTTTTCTACTTTAGACATGCATATGGCAATGCACAATTGCGTAAAACCAACCCTAAAATTTGGCAGACATTACAGAATACTTAGTAGTTCAAATTCTACATGAGTAGTTTTGGACTGAACTTCAGAGACACGTACCCACATATATTATTGAGGGGTTATTTTAACACTTCTTCCTAGAAAATAAAAGTACTTAAACGTCAAGATTACTTAATAGTAAAGAGGAAGGCTGTGCATACTTTCAAAAGCAAACTAGTATTGGTACTCTGGAACATACAACAGCATGAGCAGAGCAACCATTTAAAACCATTTTGGCGCATGCTTGAAAAAAAGATGTGGCTACTTTAACGAGAATTCATTCAAAGAGGTTTTACAAATGAAATGTCCAATTTCTATACTGCTGGGGGGGAAATCATATATTTTAACTCACAAAAACACTTTCTGTGATGTGCTATTTTGTTTTTGAACATGTAGCAATTAACTTTGCCAAAATAACTTTCGTTTCCCCCACTGTACTTTGTTCTAGGCTGACAAGAAAAACAGAAAAATAGAAATAAAAGTGAAGAGTCACAGTAAAGAAAGATCAATAGTTTAGCTTCCCTTCTTTCTCAGGCAGGAAGATAACATTCAAACAGCTTTATGCATCTCACTAAAAATAATTGCTATTCTTATTGTTGTCATCTATTATTGTGTTCTCTGTTTTCTTCATTCAGTGTGGCTATGGAGTGATAGAATTATCTTTTGTTTAAGATCTGCAGTTTAGTATGTTGAACTCTTAAACTTTAGTTATTCTAAAACAATGATTAGTTAAAACAAATTTATGTTTGAGCTATGTTTCCCACTAACTGTGGAATTCATTGACTTAATTGCCTATTTTTTTTATCTCACTCTGTCGATGAAAGAGCGCCATGGGACGTGGGTGCTATCACTATAGATTTCACCCATTCTGGAAAACCCCCAATGCTATAATTCTATAAAGAGAAAAGTAGAGGCCACTAACAGAATTCTCAGCATTGAACTACAGTTTGTGTCTAGTTTTGATAGTTTCCAGGATTCTCTGGGAAAGCCATGGCATATAAAGCTATAACAGATCAATACAGTTTAGTATCCAAGAAAAGGCTTAAGATGAGGACATTTATGCCTATTTATATTGTTATAAAGTTCAAAACTATAAGGTTAAAAAAATCAACCAGATAACTTCTATTTGTCTTTTTGAGTTTCTGACTCTGAAATTCTGTTTTAAAATGGCTGCTACGGAATGATTTGTCACTCAGATCATCAGAGGAAGCTCTACGGCAAAGGCTAATGGCCTTTTCTGTGATTTTATCCCGTGCACGCTGGAATGCCTCTTCCCTTAAAGTCATGAGATGCCTCTTGCTACAGCTTAGAGATGACTGATCTCTCTGTATTAATGCTGAATAAATGATTTCTGCCTTGTTTGCTATTCTTTCCTCTTCCAGAGTTTGTAAATGAATGTATAATAATTTCATTGTATATAACTTTAAAATGTGATTTTGTGGGAAGGGAGATATTAAATAAGTATTATAAAATCCAGTATATAATTTCATTTACAGAACACACAACCTATTACATCCTTTGTAGTAAACAGAATCTATATTTACAAAAACCAACCAAATAAGAAAGTATCCACAATCCAGGCTAGTCTCTCAAGCTGCCAAGATGCAACATCCATCATGTCTTGTACGTTACTCCAGTGTCATTTCAAAAATCCAATACTTCTGACGTAAGGATTCTTCATGGATTTAATAATCTAGTTGGGTACTATGTTTAAATTTCCTTTCTCGTGCTTCGTTTGACACACACTTCTTTTACTGCAACTCCTCTATGCTTTGCAAATTGATTTCATCATCACAATGAATGATGGGAATGGGATCAAGGAAAAGACATGAACATTAGTTATGCTAGGTAAAATACACCCAAGACCATCCCAACCCACAATGCATAGTAAATTATTTTCACAATTAAAATTTAATGTTGGTCTTCTTTTAAAATTACATACAGAACATCATCCTACAATTGCTCAGACTAGAAGACTAGAAAGCCTTATGAATAAAATTAACCTTACAAAAGATGCCATTTGCTTTAAAAGGAAAATTGCCTGCAATGTCATTGCCATCTAAAATTCACACTAACTGCAGCATATATCCAATCCAGGGGTCTTGCACTAAAGTGTTGGTGCAAGTAAAGTGTTGCAGTAAAGTATTACATTATTGACTATGGTGTTGCATGCATATGAGATCAATTCCAACACTGATAAAGGAACCTGTTTTATTAGATTAGATTTATGTTTTTCAATTCATAAAATAGTAATTTTATAATTTATTCACCTTCATTAGGAAAATAACAGCAGCTACCCTGCCCTGACATGGACGTGACCTCACAAGTGGGAGTAGTTCTTCAAGAAAGCTAAGATCAGTTTAGACTTATTTTCTCCATTTCCAATGTAATTTCAAAAAACTACATTTGAGCATTTGCCCTACAGCAATTTAAATGGAAAGCAAAAGGGTATGTGTAAACATTGTTTCTATTATCTGCGTGTTACATCCATGTAATATACCAACTTCCTTGAGAAATGATAGAAGACCATCATCATTCAATGACCCTGCCTGGCAGAGGATGCTTCTAAAAGTAAATTGAAGTTGTTTTCAATATATGTTAAATATATTTTACATTTTGATGGCTCCTTTGGGGAAAATGGTTATTTAAATGTATGGGTTTTATATGTATTGCTCTGTGAAAACATAAATACATGATTGACACTTTTTAGAGAAATATTCAGACTAGAAAAAATGGAACTCTGGAGCAGTAATTTTTGTTTCTAACCATTGTTGCTCTTTGTAATGTAGTGTAATGTAAGAATTAGGCATGGTTTAGATGAGCCTAAGAATAAATCTCAGCACCCAAGTTTAAAATAAGCAAAGAAAATGAGAACTGCATTCATGGTGCTTTCAAGATCATGAGAGAAAAAATATTACTTAGGAGACACAGCATTTTGATTCCATGCTGATTTCCCATCATTATACGGTTATGCATTTAAGAAAACAGCACATACATTTATGTTGCCACGAAAGTGTCTTTGCTTCAAAAAATATGGCCATCATCTAAAATACACATAAATGAATATTGAATCTACGGCATATCCTGTTATTGAAGCTAAGTGTATGGCCTTCTAATAGATGAGATGGCTGGTAGATGTTTTGAGTGTCAACAATCCACAGCAAGGTTAGCAGTGAGCTCATAACCCAGAAAGGGTTACACAAAGGCAATAAAGAATTCGGATACAATTAAAGTAGAATGAATTGTGAGGACTGAACTTCATGATATATTACATAAGAAATATGAACATGTGAAGGAACCACCACAGACATAGCAGCTGTGCTCCCTCATGTAGAAATCTGTCCTTTCACTATACTTTGCAAGAATATTTTAACTAAAAGAACTATTATACAGACTACATCCAGGTTGTTTGCATGCAGAGAAACCCAGATGCTGTGAATGCCTCAGTAAGCATCACCATTTAAAGAGGTAGAGTGTGCTTAACAATATAAAACATCCACTTCAAAAAGAAATGAGACCATATCTTCCAGTGAGGCCATTGTTTTTGGATCTGAGAGGTTGCCATTAAAATCACAGCTTAACTATACATTTCTTAAGTGATCTGGGTTTTTGTTCCATTTCTTTGCATCTGTAAAATAAGAATCATAGTGACATACTCTTTTAATCCTTTATGTTACAATGATAAAGAAAATAAGAAAACACTGTCAATTCCAGCTTTAGTGAATTTAGTGTTAACCCCATCTATAGAAGGTTCTGACCAAAACAATTCTGTCATAGGTGACCAAAACAGGTAAATTACGGAGATAATCCTTGGTAATACTTTTAAAAAATATAGATACTTGATCATTGATTGTTGCCTATTGACATGATAGGACATGTTCCACAAATCTAGTAACTAAACTAGGAATTAACCTGCACAAATGGGCTTAATATCAAAACTAGTTCAACTAAAATACTGCCAATAAAATCCATTCAATTCAAAATAATCCCTAGTAGCCACTAATTTGTAGCTTATGTTCCGTCCTCTCTTCTTTTTTCCTCTACAATAACTGAATGGGGGAAAAATGAAAGCATCCACTTTAGATATAAAGTAGTAAGTTGGCTTTTCAACTACAGCCTCTCATAAGCTGCCACTTGAAATCTATTTATTTAGACAAGTTATTTTTAAAACCACAGGTTATGGTTTTATTCTGGTCTAAAGCTGTATGCTCTTAAAGATAACCTATTAGGCATATGTATATTAGAAGTAGGCAGGATGATGGGAACTGGCTAAGAATTGCATAAAAGTCATCTTTTGGATGGCATCTGGCTGGGGAAGAAAGATTTGCATTTCATTCAAAATCTCCTAGTGTTTTGTTTTGATTATCCTCACTTGATCAGCTATCACAAACCTGAAGACAAGCTGAGGTTTCTTATGTAGTTGACCTAAGGATGCTTCTGTCTCGGAAATGACATTAGTGAGGCTATCGAGTTTGGGCACTGAAAAACCAGGCAGTAGAGTTTGGCTATAATTTAAAACACCATTAATATGATACTTGCAGAATTTCCAGTAATAATAGCAACCATGCAGTCTTACATACTGTATTGCGTAGATCATCTGTATCTTTCCAATGTTATTTACCTTTGAATTTTTAATCTTTAAATAATTAATAGTATTTGATTAGAAATATGCACACACACACACACACACACACACCAAAAATAGAGGAAAGCATCAGTATATTAAAATGTCAAGAACTGCATGTTTTTTTAATCCTGTAAAACAATACTAAGTGGAAATGAACGTATATCTTGTATATGCTTGTAGGTGTGCAGGTATATAAGGAGTCATTCTTAACATTCATAAAAAAAATTCAGCTGTGAAATTCCGCACATCCCCAATCTTCATCAATCCATGTAAATTTCTTAAACAATAATAATTGATTTATCCAAAGGGTTGTTCATTCGTTCATGATCATTTTAGCATGGCTGGAATTCTAGTTGTAGGTTCCGTGCCAGAGTTTCAATAGGCTCCGTTGGCTTTGCATGGTTTCTTGTCTACTTTATGGGTTAAGAAAACATTGACTGTCTAGACTAACACACTTGTAAGCCTGAACTGTCCTTTTCAAAGTACAAGCAAGAGAAAGACGCAGCTCTGCCCAGCATCCTATGGGAACACTTAACACAGTTTGTAGCATGACGTATTGCCATGTCTGGATCTAAATGAGATCATGCTTTGAATGTGCTGGTGTAGCAACTTGTGTACTAATCCATGATTCATTTGCAGCCATTGTTAAAACACCCAAGATTAAAACTTTTTAAATCTCTGGAAACATCTGATTATACTGTTGCAATTTAACGAGGTGCAAGAGAAAACTTCTATAAAATTGACACTTTGAAGTGTGCTCTTCTTTTAGAGAAGGGTTATCGTATAGAAACAAAAGGATAACTACAATAAAAGGGAAAATGAGATTTGCTACTGCTAAATCTATCCTCTATCTTCTATCCTCCTGATAGAAGCTTGTTAAGTGAAACACAGCCTTTCTCCAGGCAGCTAAATGAAACCATAAGCACCAGGGAAAGCTAAGACAGCATAGACATTATTAGTACTTTAGCACCATCTATTGGCAGGTTATTGAACTTGTGTGTAAAATGCCACATTAATCTTCTTTAAAGGGCTTGCAAAGAAGGCTTCTTGTTTGTTTTTGAATAAAGATTCTACGCTAAAAAGAGTCAGAAGTCAATGCTTTTCTTTCTTTTTCCTCTTTTATCCTACACTTTTTCCTCTTCCCTTTTTCCTCCCTAACTTTGTCACTATTTTCATTTTTCTTTCTATTTTATATTTTGATAAACTAATAAAAAAATTGGAAATCACATCCACCACTAGACCTCCCAATCCTTTTAATCCAGTTCAATAGTTCCATCAGAGATGATTACCTGCTCTGTCTTTTGTTGTTGTTGTTGTTCCGTTAATCGGGAATGCACCAAAGCCACATCACTCCAGTCACAAATGACAATAACTTCGGATGAATTCCAGTGAACTCAAAAGCAAAATGAATCCAAAAGAGATAAAAGAACCAAGTTAACACATGAAATAAACCCAATACAGAGTACTTTCCAACAAAGAGATACAAATATGACTCGAGCACAGTCAAGGCAAGTTAAAAACAAAACAAGACAAGGCCTTTCTTGGTTGAGAAAGGGCAACTTGTAAACTTCAATAGTTTTACACCAAAGATTTTTACACGTGCTGCTGATAACCCCAAGGCACAAGGAGTCCTTCTGCTGGTCTTTCTCTCTCCACTTGCTGCTTTGGCCCCATCAGGCGGGAGATTGAGAAAATTGGGGATATCCAATTCAGCACAGTTTGTAACCCTGGGGCTGCAGTGAAAAGGAAAAAAAAAATAGTAAAATACTATCTACTGTATGAAATCCACTCAGAGATTATTCCTTGCAGTGAAGCCTACATAATCAACATATTTTTACAATCATTACTAGCATTTGTAAGACACTGTTACATGCAGGGCCATGATAATATGAGTTACCTACACAAGCAGGGCTTGGGAAAATGTGCTTGCCATACCTGACCCACCACATTGTTACTTCTCTTGTCCTTCTAGCAGCTATGAAATTGTTATGTTTTTTTCTATGGAGAAAAGGTAGTTTCTTCTTTACTATGGCAATGCCCATGTTTTTTCTGATACTAATGTTCTGGGAATAAAAATCCAGGTTAACTCAAGTTAAGGCCAGCTCGGAATCATAATTGCCATTGCTTCCTTTCTTTACACATAAAAAAAATATTTTAGGAATACCAAATAAAAATGTTGCTGCAAATATTTTTCTCTTTTTTGCTGTTTCCTCCAATCTCTTTCTCAACATAAGTTAATTGAGAATTTAGTTTTTCAAGTACAGATTTGAGGCAGATATTAGAAGATATTGCTAAGCAGCAGAACAGCCTTGATTTCTACACTGTTATTCCAGAAACCCGAAATATATCAGAATATAGTCAGGCAGGTAGATATTTATATTACAGAAATTGCCAGGCTATAATACTTATATATGAAATCTCAGATCTCTGGCTCAAAACAAATGAAGGCTGATTTGCATATACTTAATTTGCATATACCTAATTTGAAATGTACTGAAAAACCATAAGCAAAAGGATATAAAATCAACTGCATCGTTTCAGTTATAGCAGGGTGATGCATACATGCATAGAAGTAGCATTATAATAACTATAAGTTCCCGTAGTCTTCTTGCAAAGAATGTTTAGCGCAATCATTGGCTGGGCACTGATAAGAGAAAGGAGTAACCTTAGCTCTTTGTTACAAATAGGTATTGTCAGTATGACACTAGAGGGAAGACAAGTATATCTTTTGCATCTCTCAATTTCAGAATGACAATTATAATAGATCAAGAGTTCTTAATCTTGGGGGGGTGATGGGAATCTTAACAACAGCTGTGGGCACTCTGATAAATTTGGGGCAGTAGGCCCACACTTCACTAAATGAAGACATTGTCAGTTGCAAAGGCTCAGTTTATAAAATGACGCCTCCATCACTTCTTGATGCCTATATGCCTTATTAACTTGCTTATCTTTGTCTCCTTTTCTGAGCAAATGGATATAACTCCAGACTTAACAATGGACAGCACCAACTTACTATTTCTTTTTCTAAAAAAAAAAAAGTTTATGGAAATCCAAGACATTCCTGAAAATAAAGCAGACAAAAAGAGTTGATACTTTGCTTTGCAGCATCTTAACGCCCCCCCTCCTTTTTTCTTTTTCTTTTTACTAAGTTGCAAAATTGCAACTTACTCAGATGGAGCAAGAAATCTGGGAGTATTTGTGGATAATGTCACCCCTATGTGCCAAATTGGGGGTCCCAGCTGGACATTCATTTGACATCCTAACATTCGGGCCAGAAAACACCAATGAAATTAAGATGGTTTAAAGTCATATGCTATCTACTTTAAAACAAACAAATGAGAGTACCAATTGGGAGGGGGGAAATCTGCCATTCTATATTCTGGTATTTCCATCCTCTTGTATTTGTATTTTTCTCAGTCTGGGCAACACCAGGTGCTCTCTACTACTAGGACAATTTTTTTCCAGCAGGCAGAAAAGGGGATTCATCCCACAGTATATGGGGAGGGGGAATCAGGTTAGGGAAAAATGCTGCATGGGATCACATTTTTTTAATCTGTGCTATATAGAACATTTTTAAAGTGTACTTTAATACTTTCTCCTTTTGATTTCTATTGGTTTGGTGATAGAAATTAACAGTAGGGTTGCTTTAACCTTTCCTCCAGATGTGTTGAGTTTGAAGCTCCCAGAATTACAAGCCAACATGGCCAAAGAGAGTGACTGTGTAAGGTCTTCGGGTGCCCAGAGAAAATCGAAGTCTAAAACTGCCCCTTCCATACTCCTCCTTTTCCTCCTGCCCGGCTTCTTGGCCATCTTCGCATCTTCCCACGAAGCCTCGTGCTGCAGCTGTGGTTCAAGCCAGGGCAGATTTTACTTAAACTTCGTAACAATCCGTTAACAAAGTTCCTATATTGCACTTCGAAGCCGAAGCGTCTTTTCGGCCAGAATTTCCTTTGTGTGTTTTCACGCGCGACGCTAACTTTTCTCTCCCAAACACGCGCCTCGCATCCTGGAAATCGCGCTTGGGATCCTGGCGCCGTCGGAAGGGCCTTGCTCGCTGGGCCGAGGGAATGAGTTTGCTGCCTTCACGCATGGCTCAAGACCAGATGGCGGTCATCGTAGTGGACAGTGAGAGCGACCCCGAGGAAACGTCCAGCTTCTCGGAGGCAGGTGAGTCAAAAGGTTTCCCGGTGGGGCATATCTATTTCGTCCCCTCCCCCACCCCGGAGGCCCAGGGAAAATATAGCGATGCCACAAATCCAGACAAAATCTTTTCCAAAATGCCACAGAAAGCCAGTATAAACCTGCTTGTTAGGGAGCGCCATAATCCCTGTTAAGGCAATGCTTATTTTAGGTCAAGGGAAAGTTTAGAAATAGCCCCAAGTTCTCACAGAAGGGGATGAACTGAACAGATTCACCAGCCCAATCCTTCTCAGTGCTGGAATCCAGGAAAATATCACCCAGGGAAAACCCCCAGGGAAGGGAGGCCGTAGCTTTTTAGCAGGCTGTTCCACAGCTCTTGTTATCAGGAAGCACTGCCTAATATTCAAATTTATTTCATTTTGACTTGTGGGTCCTTGTTCTGCTCTCGGTTTCAGAAGAGAACACTCCCACACTTTTTGCACCGTGATGTGACTGCCTTTTGATATATAGAGATCACTATTTATATACTGTACATAAGGAAAAAAACATTTAGTTTCTTTGGTTTTCAACTCTTTAACCTGTTATTTTATTTATTTATATCCCACCTTTATTATTTTTAACTCAAGATGGCAAACACACCATACTCCTTCCTCCTCCTTTTTCCTCACAACTGCAGTGTGAGGTGAGTTGGGCTGAGAGAAAGTGATTGGCCCAAAGTCACCTAGTTGGCTTTCCTGTTAGAATTTTGTTCCTTATTTTACTAAGCTTACAAAAAAGTGTTTTGTTTTTTTTAATTTAACTTTGGCCTTTGACCAAACATTTATGAATAAATTAATATAGACCCCTATCATCTCTCTCTTTTTTTTCTTTTTCTTTTTTTGCAGCCTTAGCACAAAACTTCCTCATAGAGCTTAGTTTCAGATCCCTTATCATGCCCCTGGAGTGCTCTTCTGACATTTCCTCCTGTTTCTCCATGTCCCTTTTCAAGTGCCAAGAACTAGACACAGTACTTCTGGTGCTGTCTAACCAGTGCAGAGTAATCCATCCAGTGCAAAGACTTTATTACCTCCTGTAATTTGGGTACGTCACTTATGTTAATCCTGCCCAAAGATTGCATTGGCCTTCTGAGTGACTATTCTTGCTTTTGTTCACCTGGTGGTCCGCTAATACTACTACAAAAGATTATTATCTTTTGAGTGAGTTAACATACAAGGGTATCACAAATCTTGCTCTCAGGCCTGAGGATAAGGCATTTGTTGAGCTCCTGGTGCTTTTTTATGAGTTATTGTAAGGTATTTGTTGATCTTATCCAGGTATACCTCTCTTTTTTTCATTCTTTTTTTTGTTTGTTTTGTTTTTAAGTATATAACCACCCTGAAGTCTCCTTGAACTTGAGCAGTCTTCTAAACTTAAATGAATAAAGAAACCATATAAACAATTTTTTTGGTCCCTTTATGAATGTTCCTTCCCCCCCCCTTTTTTTTTTTTCCATTCTCTTTCAGCTTTGACATTTGAGGATAGTTTTCCTGAGATCATCTCTGTCAGTTCACTGGAAGGAACATCTCCTGCCAGTCCGCTTGGGCCAAACACAAGTAATGACTTTTTCCAAGCAGGATTTAAAAGTTATGATGGAAGATAGACATTAAGAGGTGACACGAGCAGAAGATAAATAAGAAATGGGAAATTCTTGCCCTTCTATGTTTGGTGCAGCCATGACTTCCAGGCATCATCCCTGGCAGCAATGGTTGTATTAAGCCAGAAATATCCACACAATCTAGCTAGAAGTATTTATGGGCTTTGTGGCAGCTGAATGCAGGCACACTTACATCACCACCTGAATTTTGGTATCTGCACCTTGTTTTTCCAGCAATCATAAAAAACTGGAATGTGGAGGGGAGATTGTTTCTTCACTCCCTATCTGAAATGTGCTTAAGTGTGAATAACTGTGAGATAATATTGATGGTGTTAGTAATGTCTATTTCATGTTGAAATAACTCCTTTTGTTTGTTGTTGTTTAGAACTTGAGTAATAACTCACTGTACACAGAGAGGTTTTTTTTTAACTCTAAACAAGAACTCTGTTCATTAGTAAGATCATCTCTTCCTCCTTCAGTAATGCTCCCTATATACGAGGGCAATTCGGAAATAAACCTCCGTTTGATTATCAATGACAGACACTCACAGATACAGAACTTTTATTATACACGTTAGAAAACTACAACATTACATTACTTTTTGACATAATCGCCATTCAAATTGAGGCACTTGTCATAAGGTCTTACAAGGTTTGAAATTCCTTAGTAGTAGTTGCTCAGCACCAAATCTGGGCTATGGGGGGGGGGTGATCAAAAACATCCCAACGGAACTGCTTCAAAAGTTCTTGGGTGCATCTAGCGGTGTGCGGGTGAGCATTATCGTGAACCAACACCACACCATAATGCCATAGAATATCCCACCAAATGTGAAGATGCCAAAGGAGTACTGCTAGTGAAGTCAGCATGCCCCGACGCTTGTTATGGATGGCTCATCTGAGTTTTCATAATGTTTCACAGTAGACTTCTGAATTGATGGTCGAACCATGCTCCATGAACTTCGCTAGCAATACTCCTTTGGCATCTTCACATTTGGCTGGATTTTCCATGGCACCACTTCCGGTGTGGTGTTGGTTCATGATAATGCTCGCCCGCACACCGCTAGATATACCCAAGAACTTTTGAAGCAGTTCCGTTGGGATGTTTTTGATCACCCCCCACATAGCCCAGACTTGGGACTAATCGACTATTACTAAGGAATTTCAAACCTTGTAAGATGTGATGACAAGTGCTTCAATTTGAATGGCGATTATGTCAAAAAGTAATGTGTATAATAAAAGTTCTGCATCTGCGAGTATCTGTCATTGATAACCAAAGGGAGGTTTATTTCCGAATTTCTCTCATATATTATCAGAGCTATACGCTCTCTTCACCAGTACTGTTGGAACTGGTGTTGGGAGTTAATCTAACAAAGCCAATGCCTCTTTCTCACATCTCCTTGTCACAGAAATAGCATCGGTGCTGCAGTGGTGAGAAACACACACTTCTAGTAGCCCTGCCAGCTACTCTGGGAAAAAGGGAGGGGTTGGCCTCACCTCCCCTGATCTTGTGAACAAGCTCACACCCTTGGATCATGGCTTTAGTAGCAGATGGTAAATTAGGTGGGTTTTTGTCACTTAGCCCATCATATTGCCATGATTTGGATAAATAATTCAAAGTGTGGTGAAGAAAGCACATTTGACAGAGCCGGTAGTATTTACTGGAGAGTAGCAGAAGCTTTCCACCTCTCTGTAACCTACAGACAGCTCTAAGTTCTTGGAGGTGCACCATCCTATAGGAAAATGTGGCTACTTCCCTGCTTTGGATAGCAACTGAAATTGATAATGAACTGCACTGGAGTATCTGAGCTTTTCTCAGCTTGATGACTCCTAGATGAGCCAATGTTTCTCAATCTTGGCAACTTTAAGATGTGTGGACTTCAACTCCCAAAATTCTGGGAGTTGAAGTCCACATATCTTAAAGTTGCCAAGGTTAAGAAATACTGAACTAGACTATAACTTCCATCATCCCCAGACATCATAATCTGTTTATTTTTTTTTATTAGAGTTGTAATCCAACAAATCTAGAGGATGACAGTTTGGGAAAGTCCACCATATAAGCTATAAAACAATGACTGGCACACATTGCTGCCCATGATGTGGACATATTGGTATAGAGTTGGGACAGAGAATTAGCTCAAAAAAAGATGGCTGAAGGATTCACTCTTATTATTTCTCTACATTGATAACTTTCAGGCAAATTGTGATGTGCTTCCACTACATTTTCTGGAAGAAGGTATTCCCGAAACCTCTCCAAGTTCAAACATGTTGCCAGGAGGAACAAAGTGGACTGATTGCTACAGTTCAAATAAATTGATTGTTTTTATCAGGCTTCTCCAATGTGGTTCAAGACTTCTAGATTTCCCATACAGCATAAACATTAGGCCTTTTGGCTGGGAATTCTGGCTCTTGGAGCCTATTTCAGTTTGATCTGAAATTCAACTTAATTCTAAGAGATTTTCATACTCACAACCAACAATGCTTTAAGTAAGATATGCAGAACATATCTTACTTACTTAAACTACTACATAATGTAAGATATTTCTTTTCCCTCATTATACTTTTAGCTGCATCAATAGAGAGCTACAGTTCTCATGTTGAGATTTCTACAAGTTCTGTGGAAGAAATAAGCACCTCTAAGTTAAGAAAAGGTAATATCTCATTTTGTTTTCCCCAAGATGAAGTGCTCGGTGCACTTTGAATAGTGACTAAATTTTGCATCCATGGGCTCTGAGTATATTGACTGCAATTTTGCACAGGTAGTCTTTGTTTAGCAACCACAATTGGAACTGGCAACATGGTAGTTAAGTGAAACAATCGCTAAGTGAAACCACAACTCTGCTTATGATCTTACTTCAGTTTAGCTTTGCTTTACAGACTTGTTAATGTTGCAAACGTGACGATTGGTTGCAAAGTTACTTTTTCATCACTGTTATAATTGCAAACAGTTGCTATACGAAACAGTTGCTAAACAAGGACTACCTGTGCAGCACAACATGAAGCAGAAAAAGCTTTTGACCTATAGGAAGAAACTGTGAGAAACAGAAGTATCTGTAGGGGGTGGCAGTAGAAGACAAATGACAAAAACATCATTGTGTTGTTATTATCATTCTGCACTTTAATGGTGGGGAGTATGAGTTCATTTGTCCTGTGATCCAAAAGGTCCTCCTCACTTAGAAAAAATGTGCTATTGTACTGAATGTAGAGAAAATAATTAACAGACATTCTATTCAATATATATTTTACACTGAATTAG
Organism: Azemiops feae; assembly: GCA_023970755.1. Classification (NCBI taxonomy): domain Eukaryota; kingdom Metazoa; phylum Chordata; class Lepidosauria; order Squamata; family Viperidae; genus Azemiops; species Azemiops feae. The sequence goes on along the minus strand of JALGBA010003976.1, from coordinate 12,273 downwards.
AGACTAATTCAGGTGGAAACTAATTAAAAAGCTCTATGTGAAAAGTGCCCATTCTTTTTTCTGTAGAAAATATTGCCCATGAAGTGAAATATAATGAGAGGCATATTGAAGGTGAGATATTAATGTTTTAACTATTGATGCAATTGTTGTTTTACTCTATTTTCATGAATTGCTGTTAATAGGGTATCCATCCTCAGTCAAATGGCTTCCAAAAGATTTTTTATGATTACAGCTTCTAGAATTGTAGTTCTGAGCCCTGTAGAGAGGACTAGCCCTTCCTCCACCTAGATTCTAAATAAATTAATACAGTGCAATGCCCATTTAATTAGTCATTTTTGTCAAAAAAATAATTGAGGCAATGAAAAAAATACTCTTTGCTAAAAAAAAAATTCTGTAGGTCATTACAGCAAAAATTACAACAGGAAAAGTTATAGTCCTACTAGGTACAAATACACTTATATTTGCTCTTAAGATTATACAAGGACCATATTCAAGCAGCCTTGCATTTTTACCTCTTTTTCATGTGCATATCTTTCTTTTTTAAACGATTGGTGTTCTATATCTTAATCCAATCTTCATGAGTGTGTCCTGTAAAATGCCAACTCCCGTTATCAAATCACAGAAATCTATGGCAATGATTACTAAAGTTAAATCTTCCTGATTTTGTTTTGTTTGTCTGAAGATATCTGTATATGCTGTGGAGGGTTTGAGATTCACACACAACATCCTTTGTTCCATGGAGGAATGTGTGCTCCTTGTTCGGTGAGTAGCTGACAAACTTGATCACTTCTACTTCTGTTCTTTTAGCTTAAGCGGTACCCCTTCATCCAACAGAGTCAATCTTTCTGCTGGCCCTGGATTGTAAGAATTACTAGCCATGGCAGAGAGGCTACCTTCTTCTATGGCACAGAGATGCATTATCTGAGACCCAGAGACTGCAGAAATCCTCCAAAAGCCTTCAAAAATTGTTTTTGCTGCTGTGGTGTTTAATGTGATTAACTGGAGATTAAGCAATCCTATGTTTAATAATAAGTAAATTCCAGCTGGCCTGGGGTCTAGTAGAAGTGGGTTCTGTGCCATGGCTTCTGCTCTTTGGAACATCTTTCCCCCTGGGGTGGGGACTGCTCCCAACCTCCTGACCTTCCATAAGGGCCTGAAGACCCGGCTCTGCCGGTTGGCTTGGGGCCCCAATGGGGAGGTTTCATGCTGGAGGTGGTTGATAGACCAATAGCAGATCCCACTTTCCCCCCTGCACATCCTGCTCCCTCCCTCTCCATCTTTTAGCCATAATTAGTATTTGTATTGTTACAGATATTTGTGTTTGTGCGGTTTTATGTTGTAAGCCACCCAGAATCACTTTGTGCGAGATGGATACCAAACAAATTAAATAAATAAATGTAATTTCACTTAAATGAAGTGAAAATAACACAAATTTTTCTACAACTTTTTGTGTATGGTCCTTGCACGCTGTTCAAAACTTGCAGGACAGAATCCCTGCCTTAGTGAGTAGAACTGTTGTTTACTTTTCCAGACAAAGTAGAGCTCTGAAATCAGGCTCTGAACAATCCTACAGAGTCCTATCTCAAAACTAAGCTGTGTTATAATTTAACTCTGACATTAAGCCACTACAGTTCTGTTTTGTTCATTTGTTCTGTTTTGTTTTAATACTTCATTTTATCTGAAAAATTAAGAACTCAGGCATATAAAAGAAAATATAGGACGATTTGAAGGAAATTTTTCCCTTAATGGGGTTCACTTAACCCAGAGACCAAGATACCATTATACTGAACCACAAATCAGAGGCAAAGAAAGGTTTAAAGGCATGTGGGATTACAGACTTGTGTACATTAGAATATATGTGTGATTGAACATAGTAGCAAGGTATTTAATTGGGTAGAGACAACAGCAAATATTTGATTGGGTCATATTCCCAGGAAGATCAATTAAATCACGGGGTACAAACATAAGATAATGAGACAGGACTATAAAACCAAGGGGGTTGGAAAGAAGAAAGGGGCAATGTTTCATTATTGTTTTCTTTTTAGGGAGTTGCTTTTGCTTTCCTAAAGCTCTACTTGACTCCTAATATTTTTTCCTAGCTTATCAACATTCCCTGGCCTTCCAAATATTTTATGGCTAAGCTGATATTTTTAGTTTCCTTGGGACAGTATATTTGGATTACAGGCTTTCAGTTGACCTCTAATATTCTCCTTTAGTATTCTTTCTCTTTCTCTCTTTTGATACCATTAACCATGGTATTCTTCAGCACTCACCCTGGGGGGGGCGGGCACTCTATTGTGCATTTCTCCTCGTTTTTGAGAGGGCATTTAAGTCAACATGGAAGGGAGTGAAAAGTTGTACCTCAGGCCCCTGAAATATCAGAAGCCACAGGGTTTGGGGCTTTCTCCAATTCTATTCAACATGCTGTAAAGATGAATCTACTGGGAGAAGTCATCTATCAACACAGGATTAGGTGTTATCAGAATCCTGATGATACCCAATTTTATATCTTGATCCTGGGTCAAAAAAGCAATATGGCTGAGAAGCAATTAGTGTTCCTTGAAAATAAGCCTAAAATGCATGTCTTGTAGATGCTAACTGAAGTAGCAATAGAAGAAGTTAGTGGGAATGATCAGAGATATTGGCATTATTGGTAATACCTATTTAGTATTAGTACAGTAGTCATTTACAGTAGTATTAGTATTAGTACAGTAGTCATTTACAGCATCACTGGAAATGCCTAACAACCCCAGGAGTATTTCTAAATAAACTATATTCAAACTTCACTTCCTATTTATAAAATAAAACAATAATTTTAGCCTACAGTATTTTAAAGTGTTATTGTATGACTAGCATGAAGCATGTGCATGTGTGAACTACAAGTAAACAATATTATGAATTAAATTCATACATTAAGTTCATACATCTGCTACTGGGGCAAATCTCTAATAATGTGTGATCATTCAGCATGTCACAAGTGAGTAATATCCAAACACTACAAATGAAAGTTTAAAATGCTACAAAATGTGAAGCTGATGAAGTCTTTGCCTTGCAATGATAGGGTTTCCTGCCTGAGCAGGGGATTGGACTAGAAGACCTCCAAGGTCCCTTTCAACTCCATCATCATTATCATTATCATTATTATTATTGTTGTTGTTGCTGCTGCTGCTGTTGTTTTGTTGTTGTCATTATTATTATTATTAAGTAAATAGTATTATGAATTAAAATAGTATTCTGAAGTACGTTATATGTCCTTTTTCTTTTTTTAAGGAAAGGTTTTTGGAAAGATTCTTCCTGTGTGATGATGATGGATACCAAGCTGACTGTACCATCTGCTGCTGGGGCAAATCTCTAATAATGTGTGATCATTCAGCATGTCACAAGTGAGCAATATCCAAACACTACAAATGAAACTTTAAAATGCTACAAAATGTGAAGCTAAAGAAGTCTTTGCCTTGCAATGAGACTTTAAATGGGAGGGGGTGATAAAACATTCTTTTACTTTTACTTGATGGTGCATGTATTTATTAAAAATCATTGAAATGACTAAATGAAAAGTTGGGCATGATAGCAGTAGTAATAATTTACTATTACCATTACTGTAACAGATGGTTATTATTCCACCTTAATTGCAGTCCTATCCAGTTAACCAAATTAACTTCATGAAACCTCCATTTTTTTCTGATTTCTGTTGTTTTTCCATTCATATCATAATATTAATCTATTTTGTTGGATGTGCTTCTTTGACAGCAAAATGACATGAAATAGAAGGTGGTGCTCTTCCTTATAGGGAAGGAACCATCATGCAAAAAAACCCGTTGACTGATCTTTGCAGTTAAGGCTATTACTAAGACTATTCCCTACTCAGGTCACTTTTCTTGGCAGTTAGTAACTCTAACACAGATAAAAAAACTGTATCTCTAGATATTCCTGAACTATGAATTTAGGAACCCCTATCAACACATTCAGTGATAAAGTATGCTGGGACTTAGTTCGTGTGCTTCCTCCCTGACTTCCGCCATACTGAATAGTGAAACATACAAAATATCTCAAAGGTATTTTCATAGCACTTCTTGGGACAAGTAAACTATCTATGTTATAAAAAGGCCAGATCTATTTAACAGAATGCAGTGAGGCTCAGCTCAAACAGGAAAATAATACTTTGTGCCTTTAAACAATTTTATTTTTAAATTTATTTAGATGCTTTTGTGAAGAATGTGTGGATACCCTTGTTTATCCTGGGTGTGCAGAAGAAATAAAAGAAACAACTACCTGGATATGCTTCATATGTGCACCCCAACATGTAAATGGATTGCTAAAGAGGAGAATAAAATGGCGTGCAGATCTGAAACATTTCTATGATCAAGAATCTGTAAGCGAAAGCTTGTTTAAAAATGTTCAAGTATTGCTTGGCTTTAAATTAACTGTAAATTTAAATTAACTGCTTAAATTGTGTTATTGAACCTGATGTGGCCTTATCGTACCCATGTGATATGTTAATAATTGAAATAACTATTTCTAAAAATAAGAGAAAATGTGTGAGTTTGTAATTGTTGTTATTGGATTATTTGTTTTATTGATTGTATTAGAACAGCCCTAATATATGGATATATCAGCTATTGTCTCCATGGGAGAGAAAGTCAATCCACGTTCTTTCACTCTTCGAAAATATTACAGAGGGTAAGTAAACAGATACAGTAACATGGATATAGTTTCCAATCCACATACAGTAGACTATAACTTACTTGGCTGACTTGGCTCATTAGGAGCCAGCTGTTTTGCAAAGCCATTTGCAAATGTTCTCTGCTGATTGCTGATTGCAGTCTGGATTTTATGAGCAAGTGACTAGAAAATAGGGATAGTGATAAGGAACCCTTTAGATCTTTGTGTAAGGATTGAACGGGATACCTTTGGACTTTTCCAAATCTGTTTCTTTATAGATCTTTATAAAGGATAATTTACATCATGAGCTGACTACATCAGCCTAAATGTTTCTGGGTTTCTATTTCATTTGCAAGAAGTATAAGTAGTTATAGAAGTCCCCCACCCCATACACACAAATTGCATGCAATATTGCCTTCTGAATACTACTTTTAAATTTACATTTGTTTCATTCCATGTTCATTGAAAAATAAATGGCATACTCATTGAGTCCATTGGTTTCTGTAAAAAATATTCAAGTGTCTAACTCCTGCTGAAATAATTTATTATGAAGAATATCAACTACCTACAAGTGGCATCAACCATCATTTTGAGTAAATTAATATAATCAATCAATCAGTCAAACAAAAACACACTATGTAAATATTGCATGGTTAGCAGATCTGAGAACAATAGCTGAACACATACCAATGAAGGGACAGTATTTAATTTAATCCACTAAAAACTCCTTTTTATGTGTCCTGTATTCTTCTACCATTTTACTCAGGAGAATAGTATACAGAACATACAACCACCTTCCTCATTCCATGTTGTTTAACATAGTTTAATTGGCTTTAACAGGCACCTTTGAATGTATCCAAGACAAACTGAGATCATGTGTCGTACCTAATGTATCTTGCACTTCTCATTTCACTTCTCCAGAATTGAAAAGCTTGGGGTTTCTAGGGGAAAGGCGAGGCAATGGGTACCTAAAGTACGTGGATGATGTCACAGATGTGATAAGAACAAATGTAAGTGTACAAGATGCTTTATACGATTTTTATTTTTCAAGGTAATAGTCAGTATACTATGAAGAGGGGGAGGTATTTGCATTGATTTATTACACTGTGTGGATTGTTTTGTTGATTATTTTGAGGATTAATTTTCATATAGCAGAGATGATAAGAGGCCAAGCTGAAAGAAGGTAGAATGGGGAACTGAATGTTTGGAAGAAAACATTGGCAAGAGAAGGAAGAGTTAAAGATAGAAACAAAAGCTGAATTTGAAGATAACCCTACACAAAATATAGTCATCCACAGTGGGATGGAGGGAAGGTTAGTGTATGTTTTGAGATCTGTGTGCAGTCTTCTTGGAGTAACTGGGTGCCCAGGAGAAGAACTATACAACTGTTGAGAACTTGAGAAAAAATGGATTTTAAGCATAAGCTTCTGAGTAAGAGGCAGAGATTTAGGTAGGGAGAGTTGGATGCGCCCCCCACAATAAAAAGGTAGGTATTGGGATTTTATGCTCATTCAGGAGCCTACTGAGAGGATTTTGGGGGAAGGCATAGGACGTTGTTTTTAAGGAGCTGCTATACTGGGGGTTGGAAATTATGGATTATTTAATTAATATTCATAATAATTTAGCAACAGATTTGAATGAATTTGAAATAAACTATTGTCAGTGGGCAGAGTCTTACCCAGTATGATACATTTTAATTGGGGACTTGTAGATTAGGGCAAATTAGTGTTTTTGTTCATTAAATATATTAATTTGGTGATCAGCATTATTAATGATCAGTATGTTAATGAACCAACCAAGATTCTGAAGCTGATTTATTTTATTTACTAGATAGAAGAATGGGGTCCATTTGATTTTATTTTTGGCTCAACTCCTCCAGTAGCAAAATTTTACAAACATCCATCTGGTAAGCAACTTAATCATATATAAAATGAAAATATTGATATAAGTACCTTGGATTCTGGTTTGTTGGAAACCATTTATTCTTTGGATTGCATTTTTCCCTCTTCTGTAAATAGATTTACTTGGGAAAATTTTTTTGATGGTTCCGTTGATATTAGTCATCTTCGAGAAAAGTATTTATAGCATTGTGGTCTGGCCATGCTGCACGTTCCTAGGCATATTTTGTTCTATTCAAGCAAACAAAATGATCCTAAAAGAAACAAGATATTAGAGCAATTACCTGTGAGATCTCTCGAATCCTCCATGCACTAACTTTGCCCTCACTGCCAGAAAAAGAAAGGTTGGACCCAGATGTTGCTGAACCACATCTTCCAAGCTTGTTAGGAAACACAGCAATTTTGAGGTACCCTGGAAGTTGTATTTCAACAACAGCTACAATGCCATAAACTCATTGTGATCATCCAGTAATTATAATCATAGACCCACTTCTGAATTACGGGTTACACTTCTGAAAGCACAGCTGAATGAATGATCCAGTCACTTATAGTGGCACATTTCTTCCCCTTCTCTCTCTCTCTCTCTCTGTCTAGAATAAAATCTTTTTGTCTGTTAAATCTTCAGGTATACAGAAAAAATTAATGCTGTTAACCTTTGCCCAATGGTGGGGAGGAACTACAGTATGTTGCAATTTCTAAGTGAAAGTAAACATGTCACAAACCAATTTCACTTTTTTGCACCCAGTAGAATTTCAAGACAGCATCCTAGTACACTCTGACAAAAGTTCTATAAGCCAGGTTAAGCTCAGCAATAGTGACTGTCTTTATGGCTGAGTGAGGACTTGAATCTGAATAATCTTAGTCTTAGTTCAAACATAACTCATTTGTTCTCACTACTATTGGCTATTATTTACATAGTAGAGTTTGGTGTAGTGGTAAAGGCTATCAGGCTAGAAATCTGGGGACAGAATTCTGCCTTAGTGATGAAGCCAGTTGGGTAAACTTGGGCCAGTCACACACTCTCACCTCTAGGAAGCAGGCAATGGCAAACCACTTCTGAAAAACTTTGCCAACGTAACTGCAGGGACTAGTTCAGGAAGTTGTCAGGAATCAAAATTGACTTGAAAGGCCCAAATAAAAAAAGGTGGATACCATAAATCCAATAGGCCAATATTATATTTTATCAATTTAAGAATTTTAATACGCACTTCTCTGGTATCACTGCCATAAGCATAACTTGAAATTCACACTACCGTATAGAACTATGGCTGACATAAATCAATTACTAGTAATTCAACAACTTTCCCCTTTTGTAGGTGTAGTAAATTATTCTAATTTATACAAGCTGCATCCTAACCATACTAGCTACGGAATTCTGGGAGTTGAAGTCCACACATCTTAAAATTCCTAAGTTTGAAAAACACTGCTGTAAGGATTATTTTAGCCATTGACATTTGTGGCAGTAGCCAAAGAGCTAGATGGTGTAACTTCTTGCTACTTCCAGATCCATCATTTATAATCACCAAAATTGGGAGAGGTTGCTGGATCACCAATCTACATACATAAAATGTAACATTACAGGTAGTCCTTGATTTATGACCAGTCAACAAAACACTTCAGGCTGTTGTAAAATGTATTAACACCTGTGGTCACATGACTGTATTCCAGGTACTTGTCAACACATTTATGACAGCTTGTAGCATCTCATATTCATGTGACTAGAATTTTTGACTCTTTTTTTTATTTTACAGTTTCTGGCATTGTTGTGTTTCCAAATTTATAGCCAGGTGATTTACTTAATGATTGCCCTAAAAGCAGTTATAAAATTAGGTTTGATCAAGTGGGTGCTTGATTGATTTACAACCACCATGACTTACAACTGAAATTCCAGCCCCAATTGTGGTCATTATGTGCCAGTGAATTACTGATATGAAACAACTTCCTAACTGAATGTTATTGAAAAGGTCCAAACTTCTGGACAACTGAGAACAACATGTAGTATCTATCACTTAAATAAAGTGTAATTTATTTTTAGAAACCATTTTCAAAACCTACTTACTGTACAGACAAACTGTTTTCTTTCTTTCTTCCAAAGCCTGGTATTTTTACCAATATTTTCGTATACTTCAGTATGGAAGTCCTGAAGAAAAAAATAAAAAGCCATTTTTTTGGCTATTTGTAGACAACATTGTCTTGGATGAAGAAGAAAGAGATGCAGCTTCTCGCTTTTTTCAGGTTAGTTGGAAATAAGTTGCTATTGAGAAGTGAATGAACTGAGTTTGCATTATTTATTTAAATTCCTAACATTCATGTAAATTTTTACTGGAGCAATACAAAATATGATATTGGCTCTGCATGCATCCCTGACATATCCAGGAGAGATTTCAATTCATCCTGTTGGCATCCAAAATGAAACTCAGATGCACAAACGTGATTACAGCAAGCTTGCATTAAAGATGATTCCCAATTTATTCCCAAGCCTCATATGAAATGGTCCTGGAAAGCAGTTCTACATTCCATTGTGTGGGAATCTGCAGACCTCACGCAGCTTCCCAGTTGATCCATAGTCTTCTCCCATGATAAAATCGCCACAGGCTGAGAGCAAAATGGTAGTTATTTATTCCTCTTAGTGGTCCACTTTTTTCATATCAACTGAATATTGATCCATTGGTTACAACAGGAATTGACTGACCAACTTGTTGCCCGAGCCTGACATTGTGGGCTGAGAGAGACTGGCCCAAAGTTACTCAGCTGGCTTTCATGCCTACATCAGAACCAAAACTCCAAGTCTCCTGGCTGAATTAAACGAAATTGCCTATAGGTAGTCCTTGACTGTAGTGCAGCCTGCCTATTACAGTCACAAGTCATGACAGTCATTAAGTGAGGTGCCCATGTGACCACCTCACTTAATGACTCCAATCCCATTGCGGTTGTTAAGCAACTGCATGGGTTGTTAAGTATAGCATGGGGAGGCCTTGGGAGGCCTAGTACAGGCCCAAACCTGCACTGCAGCACCTCCCCAACTTACCCATGGCCTGCTCCTGGCTGACATGTGGCCTGCTCCTCTGTATAGGGAGGCTGAAGAATGGATTGCTGGAGCTCCAGATATTGTGCTTGAGGAGAGCTGGCCTGCGCTACCCTTCAGCCTTCCTGGAGGCTGCAGGGCACCATCCAGGAAGTGGGCAGCATTTTGGGGACAGTGCTACATGGCCTCCACTGTGAAAGTAGGTCATGAAGTGGAGCAGCTGCTTCTTGAAGATCTATCCAAAATTAGGCGACCAATCTGTGATGGGAGGGTGGGGAGGAAGTTGCGGTACCCAGTGGGGTGAGAAGCAGGTCCAAGGCCTGCAGGGACCCAGTGGGGCATAAAAGCTGGCCCAACACCTTGCACAATGCAGAAGGATGGGAGAAGGGAAATAGGCAGGAGGGCACTGCAGCATCCCCGCAGTCGGTCATAAGGGTGGGTGTATTGCCACCCTTTTCTTCGTATGATCATGGGGGCACTGCAACAGTTTTAGACCGGGGTCATAAGTCCCTTTGTTCAGCAACGTCATAAATTTGAACAGCTGGTAAATGAATAGTCATAAGTCGAAGACTACCCATAGTTCTGTATTATGTGGAATGGTCATCATTCTAATGTTTCAGGTATAAATATGTTTGTTTTACAGATGGAAGCAGTTCTCAGATGTAAACAAGATGATGGCAATGTCCAGAACGCAGTGCACATCTGGAGCAACATTCCATCTGTTAATAGGTGACTAACTTAGCATATCCTTTTAAACCTGAATTAATGTAAAGTGTTGTAAGTAATTTAGGAAATCCTCAGCCTCCTTAATAGATCTTTGCTTTTTTTAACTATTAAAAAAGCAATAACGAATTTGCAATAATGAATTTTCAGAATTAGATACAGCTAAGGTTCCTGGATTTGTGCATACCTAAACTGGAATGTTGTTAAATATCATGAATCACAGCACTCCCCCTCATCTCCTAAACAGCAGGACAGTGTGGTATAAGATGTTTGGTCCCCTTCAGATATTTTGCTGGATTGCTGTGCCTTTTATTCCCAGGAACTATATAGCTATTGGTCAATGCACCAGGGGAATCTAGGTAATGTTTTATGTGAACTCTCACACAAAAGTTATCATTTGATCATAAAGTCACATTCCAGTGTAAATCAATTCCTACAATACATCCGTGGCTGGGTAAGGTTTGCAACAACAGTTAAATAATTTACCAATGCCATTATAAAGGATGATTCCAGGAGTGCTTTAGCTGACTGTCAAGTAAATTTATTACAGCCAAAGAGTGTATACAGTAGCTATTGGTAATTTTGAGATTTTACAGTTATTCTCCAAATATGTGTCATATGACTATACAGCATTAGCAAGAAAAAGATGAACCAATATAGTTAAATTTGTATAATTATCTTTATTAAATATAATTTGGCTCTCTGCATTTCAATTTTATGAGAACTACAGTATAATTTCTCTAAGTGAAGTAAGAGATATAAAATGAGACTAAACAGCAGGGTACAATATTGTTTATAATAAATAACATTTGAAAATATGAGTCAAGTAGCCATTTTCGTTTTTAGGAATTCTGGCTACAGTTTGGCTTGGTTTTTCTATCAGAGGTTTCTCTAATAACCAAGGGCAATGTTTGCTCTCTCTATTTTTTTTTTTGATCCCTAAAATAGAAACCATATGTATAAAGGTGTATAGATAGTCCTTGACTTATAATAGTTTATTTAGGGACCTTTCGAAGTTACAACAACACTGAAAAAAGTGACATGACGTTTTTCACATTTACGACAGTTGCAGCATTGTGATCAAAATTTGTGATGCTTGGCAACTGACTCATATTTATAATGGTTGCAGTGTCCTGGGGTCATGTGATCACCTTTTGTGATCTTCTGACAAGCAATAACTAAGACAGAATATCAGCAAATAGCCCGAGCCTGCAAAGATGAAGTGAGGAAAGCTAAGGCTCATAATGAACTAAGGCTTGCGACCAAAGTCAAAAATAACAAAAAAAGCTTCTTTCAACATGTAAAAAAACAAGAAAAAAGTGAAGGAAATGATTGGTCCACTAGTGGGTGAAAGTGGCAAAAAGGTGACAAGCAACAGGGAGAAAGCAGAACTATTTAACTCATTTTTTGCATCTGTCTTTACACAAAGGAAAAAACAGACCAACCTATCAAAAATAGTGCCATAAAAAACAGAATAGAAACACAAGTTAAGATAGGCAAGAAAATGGTAAGTGAGCACCTGTCCAGCCTAGACAGAGTTCAAATCACCAGGACCAGATGGATTACACCCCAAGTTCTGAAGGAACTGGCAGACATGATCTCAGAGCCACTGAACTATATATTTCAAAGATCCTGGAGCACTGGAGGACTGGAAAAGAGCTGGTGTATTTCCCATCTTCAAAAAAAGGGGGGAAATTAGATCCAGGAAACTACAGACCTATCAGCCTGACCTCAATACCTGGAAGATTCTGGAAAAGATAATCAAACAACGAATCAGCGAACACCTAGAGGCAAACAAAGTCATAACCAAAAGCCAACATGGGTTTGTCAAAAACAGATCATGCAAGACAAATCTTATTGCATTCTTTGACCAGGTGACAAAATTAGTGGACCAGAGGAATGCTGTGGATATAATTTACTTGGACTTCAGTAAGGCATTTGATAAAGTAGATCACAACCTACTAC